>CM019064.1:179716550-180916550 GCA_009667805.1 Leptobrachium leishanense | reverse complement strand
ATACTCACCTCCTATCCCACAGTGAGGAATGCGGCTCCAGCCCTTGGGAGTATGGATGAGCGTTCGGTTCGATTCAAACATGAGTTTGAATCGAACAGCGGCCGTTCGAGTGTTCGGCGAACGCCGAACATTATGGGATGTTAGCGGTTTGTTCGACCGCGGACATTCTTTTATAAAAAATGTGTCCACAGGTCTCCTAAATGTACCGGCGGCTGCCGGTACAGTTAGGAGACCTGTGGCTGCGGCCCCCGTATCTCACCTGTCCTGCAGCTGTCCCGACCTCCTGTTCCCCGATCCGTCAGCTCCTCTGATCCGTCTGGCCGCGGCTCCTCTCTGCCCCACGTCTTCATGCAGAATGATCTGATTGGGCAAAGTCCTGCGCCTGACCTGGACTTTGCCCAATCAGGGCTCTAATTCAATATTGAGCCCTGATTGGGCAAAGTCCAGGTCAGGCGCAGGACTTTGCCCAATCAGAGCTCAGCATGAAGATGAGGCATGGGGCAGAGCTTTAACCAAGCTCTGATTGGTTAAAGTCGGTGCAAGACTTTAACCAATCAGAGCTTGGTTAAAGCTCATCTTCATGCTGAGCTCTGATTGGGCAAAGTCCTGCACCTGACCTACACGGCTGAAGAAGATTCCCATGCCTCTACAAATGGTCGACGGAAGCACCTTACGTACCGGCCCCATCGCCCATGAAATCGTTCCTCTGTTGCTGCTCATCGGAACCAAGCACAAAGAGCTTCTTCAATGGGATATTGTGCCTTCCCCCTTGTTTCCTATCGTACTGGGACTTCCTTGGCTTCACACCCACAATCCTTCCATCAACTGGTCCTCGAACTCTGTCTCTTTCGCCTCCCATCACTGCCGGCTCTTCTGTATGAACAGCTCCACCACCGAGAGGATCGCCTTTTCCACCTACCCATCTTCGGAACTGCCAGCTAAGTACTCCGACTTCCAAGACGTGTTTGAGAAAAAAGGGGCTGACACATTACCCCCACACAGAGCATATGACTGCCCTATCGACCTCCTTCCAGGAGCACCCATACCCCATGGGCGCATTTACAACCTGTCTGTTCCCAAATCCCAATCCCTGAAGGAGTACATCGAAGACTGTCTCCAAAAAGGATTCATACGCCACTCCACGTCACCTGCCGGGGCCAGCATTTTCTTTGTTGGGAAAAGAGACGGCGGTCTTCGTCCTTGTGTTGATTACAGGGCACTAAATGCAATCACGATACACAATCGCTATCCACTACCATTGATTCCCAAACTACTGGATAGAGCGAAAGACGCTTGTGTCTTCACCAAGATCGATCTTCGTGGAGCTTACAACTTGGTCCAAATGAGACAAAGGGACGAGTGGAAGATCGCCTTCCAATCCCAATAGGGCCAATTTGAGTATCTCGTCATGATGTACGGATTGTGCAACGCCCCGGCCGCCTTTCAACACTTTCTCAATGATATCTTCCGTGACATCCTAGATACCTTCCTAGTGATCTACCTGGACTATCTGTTGGTGTTTTCCCGCTCTATCCGCGAACACGAACAACATGTCCGTCTCGTACTGTCAACATAATTTATATGGGAAAATCGAGAAGAGTACCTTTGAGGCATCTTCCATAGAATTCCTGGAATACATCTTGTCACCAGGACACGTCGAGATGGACAAAACCAAAGTCAGGTCCAAAAAGACGGTCCAACAATTCATGGGGTTTGCCAACTTTTATCGATGCTTCATCCAGTGCTTTTTTCACCCGAGCGCACCCATCACGTTCTTAACTAAAAAAGGTGTGCGATTCCGTTGGACCGAAGAAGCCCAACAGGCCTTCGAGAAACTCAAAGAAAGCTTTACCCAAGCCCCGATCTTTAAACAACCAGAAGTTCACCTTCCGCATTACTTGGAGATAGATGCCTCTGATGTTGCCTTAGGAGCGATTCTATCTCAGAAATCCGGAGTCAAGAATCTCATGTACCCGGTGGCCTTTTATTCCAGACGCCTCACCTCAGCCGAAAGAAACTACAGCGTAGGCAAAAAAGAGCTCCTGTCAATTAAGAGCGCTCTTGAAGAATGGAGGCATCTCCTTGAAGGAGCAACACACCCAGTAACCGTGTTCACAGACCACCGCAACCTGGAATACCTCCGCACAGCCAAAAGGCTACGACCCCGACAGGCCAGGTGGGCACTCTTCTTCGCTCGCTTCTCGCTGCACATCACATATCGACCCGGAGCAAGAAACGGAAAAGCAGACGCCCTTTCTCGCCAATACGACTCGGACATGTCTGCAACCACAACCCAAAACGACTCCATCCTGCCTGGTGGCTTCTTCTGTGCCACAAAAGGGGCCTTGCTGGAAAACATAAAGAAGCACAGCCACCACCCACCGGTCGACATCCAGGGACTCGTCTCCGTCAATGGGTTCCTGTACCATGAGAAACAGATATACGTCCCTCCTGAGGCCTGTCTACAGGTGTTACAACATTCACACGACATCCCAGCTGACAGACACGGTGGTATCAAGAAACCCATAGACGCCGTGCAACAATATTTTTGGTCGTCAACATCCAAGAAGGACTTTGCCGCCTTTGTTCTTTCCTGCTCTGTCTGGGCACGTAACAAACAACCACTCGCTCGTCCTGACGGTCCTCTCCAGCCTTTGGCTCCTCTGCTACACACATGGAAAGACATCTCGATGGACTTCATTGTGGACCTCCCTCCTTCGCATCCATTCACAACTATCCTTGTAGTGGTATACCAGCAGTAAGTCTACCTACCGCTGCCCAAATGGCTACCTTGTTCATCAAAGAGATATTTAGACTCCATGGCACTCTTCGTTCCATCGTATCAGACAGGGGGTCCCAATTTACATCTCGTTTCTGGTCCCAAATGTGCCATAGTCTATGGATTACCAGGTGTCTTTTTTCAGCCTTTCAGCCACAGAGTAACGGCCAAACCGAACCGACGAACCAGACGCTGAAGCAGTATCTTCGCTGTTTCACCACGCATCTCCAAGACGACTGGTTAGACGTCCTACCAACTGCTGAATTTGCCTATAACAATCAGGTACACTCATCAACTCGCTTCACTCCTTTCTACGCTAACTATGGATACCATCCTAGCACCCTGCCCGAGATGCCATTCAACACTTCAGTTCCTGATGTATCAACCCGTCTAAGGACTCTACGCGGCCAGCTACGGACACTACGTTGCCAATTGCAACTGGCCCAACAGCACCAAAAGAAGTACGCAGATCGTGGTCGAAGAGCAACCCCTGTGTATGCACCCGGGGACAAGGTGTTACTATCCACTGCTCATCTTTGACTGGACTGTCCCTCAAAAAAGCTAGGTCCTCGCTACATCGGCCCGTTTCAGGTCCTCAAGATGGTCAACCCCGTGACCGCCCGTTTAACTCTTCCTTCATCCCACAGAATCCATACCGTCTTTCATGTTCCCTCCTGAAGCCTTGGCATGAAAACCCTTTTCCTGGTCGGAAAACTGAGCCACCCACTCCCGTGTCCTTGTCTGGAGAGGATGAATACGAGGTCTCACAGATTCTGGACTCCCGACTCCGTTACAACAAATGAGAGTATCTGGTACACTGGAAAGGATACGGCCCTGAAGAACGGTCCTGGGAACCAGTCACCAACATCTGTGCTCCAGCAAAGGTTTGTGCCTTTCATCTCCGTTATCCTTCCAAGCCCTCGGTCGGGCGTACCTGGGGGTCGCGCCTTGGTGGGGGGTCCTGTAATGCCCTGCTCGACGGCCCGAACCGCCATGCTGGGACAGACGCTGGACTCACCTGAGGTCCCTCGTGGCACGCTGCTCCATGCTTCCGGCCGGCAAGATGGAGGAGAGGACTTCCGAATCACATCATGCCGCCGATCGCCACCAATGGCTGAGATACGAAGCGCGCACGCGTGATCGTTCGTTTCCTTAAGAAGCAAGACTCCTGGTACTCTGGCACCCTCTGCTGGCCGATTGTGCTTACTACATGACACCTTTTATGGAGATCCTCTCCTTCCTCCCGTTGACGTATTAGGAACCCAGGTATCCCGGTTCCACCCACGAGTCCCAGGTGAAAGGTGTTTCTATGATTTCTTGTGCCCTATTTAAACCTGCCGCCTTTCTCAGTTCAGTACCAGGTTATCCTGTTGCCCTTCCGCTTCAGTTTCCTAGTGTTCCCGTGTTCCTGCTTTTCTTCATTCTTCTGACCACCGACCCGGATTGCCACATCGACCACGCTGCCTTCTTCTACCCATTGACCCAGATTGCTACATCGACCACGCTGCCTTCTTCTGCCCTCCAACCCGGATCGCCTCATCGACCATGCCACCTTCTTCTGCCACCTTAGTTGCCATTCGTTGTTTGGAACTTTTTCGTTACTTGCTTGCACCCCTTGCTATTCATCCAGAACCCCTGATACTCGAGAAGACCACCTTAGTTAAAACCTGTTGTTCTGGACTTTGTGTTGCATTTCTATTTTGTTACACTAAACCTTGTTTATCGCTACGTGGTCTCCTGGTCTCCTTGCTTCCATGGCTTGCCATCGGGTTCCATACTTCTCCGCTATACAGGGACTCCAAACCCTGCATTACAGGATCAAGCATCATCGCAGCTACTCTCGGCCTGTGAGTCTGACTTGGCGGCGCTCGTGAGACAGGGTGGTGTGCTGGCTGGGGGTGATGCTGCGCTGCCAGACGGTGTAATGGATGCAGTGGTGGCGACGGTAATGCGGTGGCAACAAGCGTTGGGGGCAGTTATCCGAGCGTCGATTGTGGTACAAACCAGGCCTCTTCCCGGGGTTGCGGCTGCAATACAGACGGAGGACGCGTCAAGGACGGGCGCGGTTGAGGCGGCAGGAGCTGGCCCGGGGCAAGGAGTTGTCATTTTTGGGTATCAAAATCGATACCGACCACAAGGTTTTTCGGCTGCTGGCGGAAAAGCTGGAGGTCCTGGAGCGGCTGGTAGCTAGGGCAGTGGGTGTTTGAAAATTGCAGCTACAGGAGGTCCAGTTGTTGTTAGGCCATTTGTTTTTTGCCTGCCGGGTAATGCCAAGGGGCCAAGTTTTTCGCTGACGGTTGTCTCTAGCTACCGCTGGTATCCGGGCGCTTTTTCATTTTATGCGGATGACGTGGGTCATCAGGGCGGATTTGGTCATGTGGCAGTCATTCCTGGCAAGGTATAATGGCTGTTCATATTGGGAGGAAGCGGAGCGGAGGCAGATAACTTGGCCTTGGAGTTGTTCCTGTCTTTTGGACGGACAACATGAGTGTGGTGCAGGTGGTTAATCGAATGTCATCCAGTTTGTTGCCGGTGCTGTGTTTACTGTGTTGGCTCGTGTTGCACTGCCTGGAATGCAATATATGGTTCCGTGCACGGCACATTACGGGAATCGATAATGTCATCGCTGACTCTCTCTCCCGGTTCCAGTGGAACTGTTTCTGGCAGGTCACTCCGGGTGCGGAACGGACCGGTACGCCCTTTCCTGTTGGGCTATGGAACCTCGCTTCTTCAGCCTGAGACAGCTGATGTTATCCTCGGTTGCTGAATCCACGTGGAGGCCGTATGTTAAGATTTGGAGGTCATGGGGAGCAGTCGCCACTGCTGAGTGGGGTTGGGGGGATGCAACCGGTCACCGTTGGGCTACATGGGTGTTTATGGAGGACCTATAATCTCGATGGCTATCGTCAGCGTCTGAGGCAAAAGCCTTGGTGGCTCTGTCGTTTTTGTGCCGATTATTGGAGTGGGAAGATGTGTCTAAGGAGGGGTTTTTGAAGCAGGTCGTAGCGGGTGGGAGGAAGGGTTCCATACCGGACACGAGACGTCCGGTGTCTCCCTCAATGTTAGAATCTGTGCTTGGGGTCCTCCCGGGCGTTTGCACGGATGCATATGAGGTCTGCTTATTTCGTGCTGCATTTTCCTTTTGTTTTTATGGCGTCCTTCGCATTGGGAAGTTGGTATCGAGGGGTTCGTCAATTCCTTCGGGGTTGTTTTGGGATCAGGTTATTGTTGGGGCTCAGGATGTACAGCTGTGGGTGGCACTTTCTAAGACAGATCAGATGGGCAAGGGTACCAGAGTGACGTTGGACCGGAAAGGTGGTGTGTGTGTTGTCCGCATGGGTTGGCCAGCGCTTTTTTGGTCATGCGACCACGGATCGAGGACCCCTTTTTTGTCCACGCATCGGGGCGACTGCTGACTCGATAACAATTTTCGCCCATTCTTAATCGCTGTGTTGGGACTGGATCCGGGGTCCTTTTCTACGCATTCGTTTAGGATTGGGGCAGCCACGGAAGCGGCAGGACTGGGGGCGTCTGGGGAGATGTTGGGTCGGATCAGCAGGTGGCATTCTATTCGGTACTTTGATTCTTTTCCAGGTGCTCCTCCACACCTCGTTTGGATCTGTTTTTTCCACAGAGGTGGCTCGGACCCGCTGGTGAGGTGTTCGGAATGCTACAGTGGAGGCAAGTTTATGCTGAATGTTTCTGACTTTCTCAGCGAGCCCCGGAGGGAGTAGTTTTGGTTATTCACATGGGGGGAAATGATTTGGGGCTCCTCCGGTCGGTTGACCTGCTTCACTTTATAAAACAAGACTTGGCAAGGTGTTTTGCCTTGTTTCGGGGGTTAACGCTGGTTTGGTCCAAAATTATTCCCAGACCAATTTGGGAGTCTTTTGCGGCGCCAAAGACTTTGGAGCGGTCAAGGCGCAAGGTAAATAAGGAGGTGTCACAGTTTGTCATTGGTTTGGGGGGTTTGGTTGTCCGGCACAAGGAACTGGAAGGGGACAACAGGGATGTGGTTCGGCCTGATGGGGTTCATTTGACAGACATGGGCCTCAATATTTTCTTGGTGGGCCGTGTGGAAGGCATCAAGAGGGCGCTGGCTGCGGGGGGAGCGCAGGGGCGGCCATGACAGGGATGGCAACCCCTCGTGTTTGCAGAAAGAACCCTGGCCAGCGTAAGAGAAGATGGAAAGGTAAGCCGCCGAATGGTGGGCTCTGGGGAGACGCGCCTGGTGGATGGCTGATGGCGCCACAGGTAGGGAGCTCATGGCTTATGCGAAGGAGAAACTGCCACCCGTCGATGCTGCGGGTGGGCAGATGTTAAGCATTGGAATATAAGTTTATTAAGTTATTGGATAATGTTCTTTAAAATAAAGCTGTGGCCTGTGCCCTTCCAAACTAAGAAATGGTGTTTTGTGTTTTGTTAATGGTGGTCATGGGCATGTATGACAGATCAGACATCAGCAGTCATGCAAATGTGTTTAAACACAGTCTTTAAGATAAATTATTTATGGAGGATGTACTTAAAGTGTGAACATGCGACATATAAAAGTCCAGGGTTTATCAGTGCAATCAGAATACAGCAGCTAGTTACGTTCACGGAAAGTGGTATATCCCAGTCCACTATAATGTCTATGTAAAATGGATAAGTGAGTGAACCAGCGCTTCTTTCTGAAAATTCCTTTGTTGGATTAAGAGGTCATCTGTTTAATCCTCCGCATAGGTGTACGTCCTGAACGGTTCTTATTGCCTCAAAGATAAAAAGCATGGATAAGGCATAGAACAGTACAGTTTAAACATGAGTCAGTATGAAGGGAAAAAAATTCACTTACATGAGGTGGTGTCTCAAAATCAGACACTAGACGGGATTGCAGCTGGCAACTTGAATACGGAATGCAAGATTTCCCTTAACTGCATAGAAGAATGGTCAGCCTCGAGGTTTCCAGTAGTCCCAGGATCACAGCGTCCTTATCCTTCCCATGGAATAGGTAACTGGTTTTCCTTGGTTTAAAAGGTAGCTTATTGTAGAGTGCAGACTCAGCAGTCTTAATGTAGAGGGCAAAACGCCCACAATTGTAGTTAAACGTTTTTATTCCTTTAAAATCAATATATAATAACCAAATAAATGTGTAGCACTCACCCCCGAAGGAGCCGCTGAATAAACCTCGGGATAGTCTCACCGCTCTAGGAAATAACTATACACCAGCACTGTTGTGGATTTTTCTATATTATATTCTTTACTGATCCCAATAAAGCAGCATATAATACGCTTATACGGTATTTGAGTAACAAGAATTCGTAACGCGGGAAAAACACGCGGCAGTAAAAGAGACCGGTTAACCCCCTCAGTTCTGGAGTCCCATGAAAAATAGCTAAAAAATATATATGTGTGTTGACTAGGGTACCCGGGTACAACTGGCCAGTGAATCAATAAGGAGTGCTGGTGCTTTTTGCTCCTACAAAGCCTCTCTGAAAGATGCAACATCTAGCAGTGTTAAGCATACCATATAGATAGAAACATAGAAACATAGAAAAATGTCGGCAGATAAGAACCTTTCGGCCCATCTAGTCTGCCCAATTACATGGATACTTGACCTGGATTTATCTTTTGTTTAGGATAGCCTTATGCCTATCCCATGCTTGCTTAAATTAATTACTGTTTTGGCCTCTACCACTTCTACTGGAAGACTGTTCCATGTATCCACCACCCGCTCAGTAAAATAATGCTTCCTGATGTTACTTTTAAAACTTTGCCCCTCTAATCTAAGACTATGTCCTCTTGTTTTGCTATTTTGTTTCCTTTTAAATATACTCCCTTCCTCTACCTTGTGGATTCCCTTTACGTATTTAAATGTTTCTATCATATCTCCTCTGTCTCGTCTTTTTTCCAAGCTGTACATGTTAAGATCATTAAGCCTTTCTTGGTAACTTTTCTCCTTCAAGCTGTACACCATTTTAGTAGCCCTTCTCTGAACTCTCTCTAAGATGTCTATATCCTTCTGGAGATACGGTCTCCAGTACTGCACACAGTACTCCAAGTGAGGTCTCACCAGTGCTCTGTACAGATTGCAATTTATTGATAAGCCTTCTATGCGGAACAGTATCAAAAGCCTTACTGAAATCTAAATAAGCAATGTCTACTGCACCACCTGTGTCTATTATTTTTGTTACCCAATCAAAAAAATCAATAAGATTAGTTTGGCATGATCTCCCTGAGGTAAACCCATGTTGTTTCTGATCCTGTAATCTATGTGTTTTTAGATGTTCAACAATCCTTTCCTTTAACATGGTTTCCATTAATTTCCCCACTACTGACGTAAAACTAACTGGCCTATAGTTCCCCGATTCCTCCCTACTACCCTTCTTGTAAATGGGCACAACATTTGCTAATTTCCAGTCTTCTGGGACGACTCCTGTTAACAAGGATTGGTTAAATAAATCAGATAACAAAGTGTTAATGGTAGATTCACATATGAAAATGTTGATGAATAAGCGTTCTGAATGAAAAATTACAAAAAGACCACCAGATGTATAATTAGGGGTAAATGCTTGTAGTTTAAATAACTCCTATATAAACATGAATCATAAAAACCAATGCGAGTAGAAGAAAAAATATATATATAGTAAATTCCAGAAAGAGAAAGGAAGGGTTAAAACAAGATGAGCAACAAGATCTCTTTTAAGATAGATAGAGAATTAAAATCCAACTGTGGTGGGCTGCGAGGCTAAAAAGAGGAAAATAAAAGGGAATATGAAATCAGGACCACATGGATATATTCTAAACGGGGTTATAAAAGGAATATAAAAATCAGGACCAACTGGATATATTCTAAATTGGGGGATACATATTGGAGTATCGGAACCATAATTTAGTAAATAGAGATATAGGGGTATATCTATATAAGTATTGGGTGTGGATATATACCATGGTAAAACAGGATAGAAACTCACGTAATGCTCACGTAATCTCACTTTCTTATGGTACGTCCTATATAATATTTGCCGCATGGGCAAATAAGGAGGTAAATTATAGGTCTGGAAAAACAGTTCAGGGTTCCATAAATCTTGTGGACATCGTGCCCCTTCAATCATATCGGTAAACTGTTTAACCACTTCAATGCTGAGGACGCGCTCAGCGCGTCCTCAGCATTACCGCTGGTATGCGGAGGACGCGCTGAGCGCGTCCTCCCATTGGGGTCAGAGTTCGGCCGGGTTCCGGCCGATCGCTGGCCCCCCCGGTGCGGGCTGACATCCTCGATGTCAGCCGCGCATCCGGGACCGCAGCCGCCGGAATTAGGTGTCATCGCGGCAGCGCGATGACACCTAATTCAGGCGCCCCCCCGCATGTGCGGAGGAGGCGCCTGAAAGGGAAGGGGGGAGGTCCTTCGGACCTCTCTCCCTCCCGATCGTCGGCGGCTCTGCGGGGGTTAACCCAGGCATCATTTGGAAGGGCACAGCCTGCCCTTCCAAATGGTGCCTGGCATTAACCCCTGGGGAGCTGGATCGCGAATCGGTGCTGAAAAGCGCCGGTTCGCGATCCTTTCCCGGAGCTGGCCGACATCTTGGATGTCGGCCAAGCCTCCAGGAACTCCCCCTGAGAACTGGCCAGTCCTGGACTTAACCCCTAACTGCTGGCGCTTTATATGCTGGCGCTTTATAAATAAATAATAATAATAATAATAACTGCCACCAACTGTGGAGATAGGGAGTTCCAATGAACTCCCTATCTCCCGATCCGTGGCAGTTAGGGGTTAATGTTTGGTATGGTTGGATCGGCCAGAGCATGGCCGTTCCAACGATACCAAACATGAAAGTGAAAAAGTTTGTAAAAAAAAAAAAAAAATGAAAAATAAAAATAAAAATAAATTTAAAAAAAATTATAAAAAAAAAAATAAACACTTTTTTTTTATTTTTTTTGGTTTGTTAATGCAGCAATATTGTTCCCATTTCAATTATAATGTGAACAATGATGCTGCACTAACGATTTTTGTATGCGGTGCGTTTGTTAAAAATAGTGTAATTTTCCCCAAAAAAAATTGTAACGAGACCCCATCTCTAATTTTTTTAACAAGCGCACCCCATACAAAATATAACCGCAATTGCTCGCATGTTAAAATGTGAAAAAAAACACTTTACACATTGTAAATTATTGAAAATACATATTTTATTGCATTTTTTGTTATAATATACAGACATGACATAACGTATACATATAATAATGACATATTATGAATCTACCGAGTCTGACGGAAAGAACGATATATAATATGTCTGGGTCACATACTAAAATAAGCCTTCAAAACACGTTTAAACATGATGAGCAAAACCGGTAAAAATGACCTCAGCACAGGGGCGGGAAAAGCCTCAGCAGCGAAAGGGTTAATGTGCTCTTCTGGCTGCCAGTAACTCGGCAGCTCTGGCAATTTCCACATCTGTAGAAGCCACGTCCTAGATTAAAATGGTTCTTGGGTTTATTTTCTCTAGAGTGGGTTTTTATTAGGGCATTCTTGATGTTGCTTACTCCTCTGAAGATAAGTGCCGGTTTCTCCTCTAGGAATTGTAGTAAATCATTATCCTTTCTGAGGATGTGCCAATAATTTTTTTAAATGTTCTTAATCTGACCATGTTGTTCATTATATTGGCAATAAAGGGGATATTTGAATCTGAATTTCTTTTGCTTCGTAGACTGTCTAGGATATCTGTCTGGCTAGTCTTCAGGACATCTTGTCGGGTTCGCTCGAGAGTATCCGCATCGTACCCTTTTTCCTGGAATTGTTCTTTTAACTTATGCGATTTTATCCAAATACTCAACATTTTCAGTGCAGTTTCTTCTTATTCAAAGGAATTGTCCTGTCGTGTGGTATACATGTGTATAACGTTCTAACGTCACACGTGACTAGAATAGTACTTTCTTCCCCGTTGACTACTTTTAAGGTTCTGATGATGTCACTTGTGTCCAACACCAACAATTGGGGGAGTACAGCTGGAATGAACTTGTAGTTATACAAACGTGAAATTTTTAGATCTCAACATCTACATTGAGAACTCCCACATTAAGACCAAAAATTTTTTAAGACGGTTGTTGTGAATAGTTATATATCAATAAGACCAGCTGCCATTTCTGGCAATGGCTAGAGGGTGTCCCTAAAGGACAATTTCTTCGAATAAGAAGAAACTGCGCTGAAAATGCTGAGTATTTGGATCAATTGCATAAGTTAAAAGAACAAATCCAGGAAAAAGGGTATGATGTGGATACTTTCGAGCTAACCCGACAAGATGTCCTGAAGACTAGTCAGACAGATATCCTAGACACGTGATGGCTAACCTATGGCACGCGTGCCACACCTGGCACGCGGGGCCATCGGTGTCAGCATGCGAGCCATAGGCTTGCCTCACTGCCGCTTCCTCCCAGCGTGCGCCGGCAAATGATGTTCCCCGGCCGCTCGTTGAAGTCCATTAGCCGTGATCTCGCGAGAGCGCAGCGTTAATTCCGGAGTTAATGCCGTGATCTCGCGAGATCGCGGCTGATGGACTTCAACTAGTGGCCGGGGAACATCATTTGCCGGCGCGCGCTGGGGAGGAAGAAGCTTGCGGCAGTGAGGCGCGAGGACCAAGTGAGCTGGGGGCCAATATACATCCATGTGTGAGCTGTGGCAATTTACATCCCTGTGTGAGCTGGTGGCAATTACATCCAAGTGTGAGCTGGGGCAATTACATCCATGTGTGAGCTAGTGGCAATTACATCCATGTGTGAGCTGGTGGCAATTTACATCCATGTGTGAGCTGGTGGAAATTACATCCATGTGTGAGCTGGTGTAAATTACATCTATATGTGCGCTGGGGCAATTACATCCATGTGTGAGCTGGTGGCAATTTCATCCATGTGTGAGCTGGGGGCAATTTCATCCATGTGTGAGCTGGGGCAATTACATCCTTGTGTGAGCTGGGGCAATTACATTCCTGTGTGAGTTGGGGGCAATTACATCCATGTGTGAGCTGGGGCAATTACATTCCTGTGTGAGCTGTTGGCAATTACATCCATGTGTGAGCTGGTGGTAATTACATCCATGTGTGAGCTGGTGGCAATTTCATCCATGTGTTAGTTGGGGAAATTACATCCTAGTGTGAGCTGGGGCAATTTCATCCATGTGTGAGCTGGTGGCAAATACATCCATGTGTGAGCTGGGGGAAAATATATCCATGTGTGAGCTTGGGGCAAATATATCAATGCGTGAGCTTGGGGCAAATATATCCATGCGTGAGCTTGTGTCATGCCCATGGCTGCAACTATCCTGACACCCACCCTGGTGGTGCATTCCATGCGTTGTTCCTGCCCTGTAACCTGCATCCTACATCCAGCAACCAGCAGTTAAACAGTTAACACCAAAGCACGTCACACCACACACACACATGAAATAAAGTACTCCGCCCCACACTGACCAATTTCTGGTTCATTACAGCTCCTGTGTGCTTCAAGTGAAGTACTGTTTATTTCTCTGCTCTGCAAAACCTGATTGTTCTAGTTCATTTTGTTTTCCTGATTCCTGCATTTATTTCCACGCTTCCCATCACCTTACAGAATCCAACCTGGTTTGTTTCCTTTATTTTTGCCATCCTCCACCCCTACCAACCTGTTTCTTTGTGCTAAACTGCATCCTGGGTTCAAATTCCCCATATCCCGGTGCCACCCCGGTACCAGGGCATGACAGCTTGGGGCAAATCTATCCATGCGTGAGCTTGGGGCAAATCTATCCATGCGTGAGCTTGGGGCAAATATATCCATGCGTGAGCTTGGGGCAAATATATGCATGTGTGAGCTTGGGGAAATATATAAATGTGAGCTGGGGCCAATTATATGCATGTGTGAACTTGGGGCAATATATAAATGTGAGCTGGGGCCAATTATATCCATTTGTGATCTGGGGCCAATATTTTCATCTTCTTATACTGTATTTTTCTTTTAAGACTTAAGCACATAATTAGTTCAAATAGTCATATGAAGTGTTTTTCTAAAATAAATCAGTATTCAGGTCTAATTGTGTGGTTGGCACTTTGAGACCTATAAGTTGGTTCAGCGATCCAGTTTGGGCACTTGGGCTTCCCCATCCCTGTCCTAGACGGTCTACAAAGTAAAAGAAATTCAGATTCAAAGATCCTCTTTATTTGCCAATATAGGGCCATATTACATACTTGGTGCTAACTTAACCAGAGCTGTTGTTAACTTAACAGCTCCATAGGCTATAATGGCTCTGGGAAGTTTACAACAGCTCTGGTTAAGTTAGCACCAAGTATGTAATATGGCCCATAGTGTAAAAACATGGTCAGATTAAAACAATTTTTTAAAAATATTGGCACATCCTCAGAAAGGATAATGATTTACTACAATTCCTAGAGGAGAAACCGACACTTATCTTCAGAGGAGTAAGCAACATCAAGAATGCCCTACTAAAAACCCACTCTAGAGAAAATAATGCCAAAAAACCTTTTAATCTAGGACGTGGCTTTTACGGATGTGGAAATTGCCAGAGCTGTCGACTTACTGGCAGCCAGAAGAGGCACATTAAACAGTTTACCGATATGAAGGGGTACGATGTCCACAAGATTTATGGAACCCTGAACTGTTTTTTCCAGACATGTAATTTACCTCTTTATTTGCCCATGCTGCAAATATTATATAGGACGTACCATAAGAAGTATGAACGTGCGAATACGCGAGCATCTTAATAACATCAAGAAGGGTGTGGACACATACAGTATACTGTCCCAAAGCACTACAAAGAGGTCCATGAGAAAGACCCAAAGGGCACCCAATTTATGGCAATCTAACAGATGGACAAAAATTGGAGAGGAGGTGACTTCCTGAAACAGATTGATAAAATTGAGATGAAATTGATCTATAATCTCAAGACATTAGTCCCCAATGGACTAAATCAGGATTTCGAACTGTGCCACTTTTTATGATTTCCATTCCCACTAAAGGACTTCATTATACACCCCATCATTAGTTTCAGCCACTCACTGTCTTCAAATTCTAACTTTATTATGGTTCCAATACCCCAGTACATGGTCCATTCCTTCCTTCACCTCATCTAGGGCTTAAAGATATTTTATTGGTTTTGTATCCTGTCTTACAATGGTATATCCACATCCAATACTTAAACAGAGATATACCCCTATATCTATATACTAAATTATGGTTCCGATACCCAATATGTATACCCTCAATTTAGAATATATCCAGTTGGTCCTGATTTTTATATTCCTCTTATAACCCCGTTTAGAATATATCCATATGGTCTCGATGTCATATTCCCTTTTGTTTTCCTCTTTTTACCCTCGCAGCCCACCACAGTTGGATTTTAATTCCCTATCTCTTCTAATACTCATCTTGTTTTAACCCTTCCTTTCTCTTTCTGGAGTTTACTATATATATATATATTTTTTTTCTTCTTCTCGCATTGGTTTTTATGTTTCACGTTTATATAGGAGTTATTTATACCTCAAGCATTTACCCCTAATTATACATCCGGTGGTCTTTTTTGTAATTTTTTATTCAGAACGCTTATTCATCAACATTTTCAAACGTGAATCTACCATTAACACTTTGTTATCTATATGGTATGCTTAACCCTGCTAGATATTGCATCTTTCAGAGAGGCTTTGTAGGAGCAAAAAGCACCAGCACTCCTTATTGATACCATTATCCCACTTCCAAGAGTGAAACTGGAAGGATCTGCCATTTTGACACTGACCTGCAGGATGTCACGCACATGCTCCGTACTGCCGGCGGCAGCCATCTTGTTTTTCCATATCTAGACCCAAATTTTCATTTTCATTTTCATTCTTAGCTATATATACAGGGTTATCCAAAGAGATCCGAATTGCTTGAGAAAGGTAACCGAACGCTGAAAATCAGTGTTCGGTTACCTTTCTTGGCCATTCGGCTATCCAGAGAGCAGGCAATTCGCCAAATCCTGGCGAATTGCCTGAACATACGGTGCCTGTTCGGTCCCTGTTCGAGGGCAGTGAAAACCCCATGAAAAAGCACTGCTTCGGCTATTCAGAGAACACAAACCAGCAGTGAAAGGTTCCCCTAATGCCCTGTCATTCGGTGGTTTAATTCGGCAAATTAATTCAGGAGAATCCCATAGGCTTCAATGTTAAAAATATTCCCGTTTTAATTCAATATCTAATAAACCGTTCATTATAAAATTCTGCAGCAAAAAAGTCTCTTTATTTATAGATTTTTTAGGATACTTTAAGCATTTTTTTTATTTTTTTTATTTTTTTTAAAAGTCCGATTTTTTTTTTTTCAGTTTACTTATTTTTTTTGTAACAGCCCTCTTTATTATCATTCCCTGGACCTCCTGTGAAAATTTCAGACATTTTCGCTCAGTAGTCTCTTTGCAAACAGCGTTTCTTTTTCCCAGATTCATACAAATGGTTTTGCTAATTTATTCACTGCTTCCTCTAAGTCACAGCTGCTTCTGCTCTGTATGATTCGGCTCCTGTTCGGCTCCTATTCGACTTTTCGAAGGTTAATCCAGATGTTTTTGCTTGTTTTCAGCGTGCATTTGGTTAGTTTTCGTCAGGTTTGCGGCAGCTTTTCCCTGCAATTCGGGGACCCTGTGCTGTTTGCTGAATACACCGCAGGGTCACCGAAATGCAATTGGCAAAAGGAACCGAATTGAAGAGAACGAAAAGTCACCGAACGTGCGGTGACTTTTCGAATCTCTTTGGATAACCCTGATAGACAAGACATGTTTACAGCAATACACTAACTGAGGAAGCGTTTATTATCCGCGAAACGTGTTTTAGTGTACTTGCTATTTGTATTATTCATTTATTTGGTTATTATATATTGATTTTAAAGGAACAAAAACATTTTAACCACAATTGTGGGCATTTTGCCCTCTACATTAAGACTGCGGAGTCTGCACTCTACAATAAGCTACCTTTTAAACCCTGGAAAACCAGTTACGTATTCCATGGGAAGGATAAGGACGCTGTGATTTCGGGATTACTGGAAACCTCGAGACTGACCATTCTTCTATGCAGTTAAGGGAAATCTGGCATTCCGTATTCAAGTTGCCAGCTGCAATCCCGTCTAGTGTCTGATTTTGAGACACCACCTCATGTGAGTGATTTTTTTTTCCCTTCATACTGACTCATGTTTAAACTGTACCCAGGACGTACTTGAAAACAAGAGAAATGTCAATGTATCCTTCCTGGTAAAATACTTTATAAATAAATAAATAAAATAAATACTGTTCTATGCCTTTTCCATGCTTTTTATCTTTGAGGCAATAAGAACCGTTCAGGACGTACACCTATGCGGAGGATTAAACACATAACCTATTAATCCAACAAAGGAATTTTCAGAAAGAAGCGCTGGTTCACTCACTTATCCATCTAATATTATGACTTTAACTGCTGTCAAAGCAGCTCAGCCATTATACAGAGGTTAACGGCAACCCGCAAACGGAAAGTGGCTGACACAAACGGTCTCCATTTGCATCTTGCTTTTAACCTCTATGTTGTGATGAGGCCCCAGATGTTTTTTAACTACTTTTCTCATGGTGCTCAGCCAGCGTATGTGTGACTAGGCATCAAAGCAGGGGCGGTTCCAGGGGGGGCAACGGGCAATTGCCCCCCCCGAGCCGTGCAGATGCCAGGCTGACCTCCAGAACTCAAATAAGATGTGTGCAGTGAATGCAGACATGGTGATTTGCAGAGGCACACACTGCGCAGAAGCACTGTGGATTGCCCCTCCCAGTCATGTGTCAGGGGCGTGTCACATGGTGATCCTTTTCCCAGTGACCATGTGGCTGAGCCTGTCTCCTTCCATGCCTGCCTGACAGCCACAGGAAAGGGCTGGATCTGAGGCTGCACTGAGCAACAGGATCAGAGGAGAGAGGGACTGGAGCCTCCATGCAGGGACACCAGGGAGGTAAGTAATGGGTCCCTGAGAGTTTGATCCTTCCTCCAGGGTGTATAACAAAGCTAGAGCTGCACAGTAATAAACCTCTCAGATATGAGTCTGGAAACTGCTCCTCTAGATGTAAGCTCCTGGGTGTCCTCTGCTCCTCCAGATTGTAAGCTCCTGGGTACTCTCTGCTCCTCCAGATTGTAAACTCCTGGGTGCTCTCTGCTCCTCTAGATTGTAAACTCCTGGGTGTCCTCTGCTCCTCCAGATTGTAAGCTCCTGGGTACTCTCTGCTCCTCTAGATTGTAAACTCCTGGGTGTCCTCTGCTCCTACAGATTGTAAGCTCCTGGGTGCTCTCTGCTCCTCTAGATTGTAAGCTCCTGGGTGTCCTCTGCTCCTTTAGATTGTAAGCTCCTGGGTGTCCTCTGCTCCTCTAGATTGTAAACTCATGAGTGCCCTCTGCTCCTCTAGATTGTAAGATCCTGGGTGCCCTCTGCTCCTCTAGATTGTAAACTCGTGGGTGCCCTCTACTCCTCTAGATTGTAAGCTCCTGGGTGTCCTCAGCTCCTCTAGATTGTAAGCTCCTGGGTGCTCTCTGCTCCTCTAGATTGTAAATTCCTGGGTGCCCTCTGCTCCTCTAGATTGTAAGCTCCTGGGTGTCCTCTGCTCCTCTAGATTGTAAACTCCTCGGTGTCCTCTGCTCCTCTAGATTGTAAACTCATGTGTGCCCTCTGCTCCTCTAGATTGTAAACTCCTGGGTGTCCTCTTCTCCTCTAGATTGTAAAATCCTGGGTGCCCTCTGCTCCTCTAGATTGTAAGCTCCTGGGTGTCCTCTGCTCCTCTAGATTGTAAGCTCATGTGTGCCCTCTGCTCCTCTAGATTGTAAACTCCTGGGTGTCCTCTGCTCCTCTAGATTGTAAGCTCATGTGTGCCCTCTGCTCCTCTAGATTGTAAGCTCATGTGTGCCCTCTGCTCCTCTAGATTGTAAGCTCCTGGGTGTCATCTGCTCCTCTAGATTGTAAGCTCCTGGGTGTCCTCTGCTCCTCTAGATTGTAAGCTCATGTGTGCTCTCTGCTCCTCTAGATTGTAAGCTCCTGGGTGTCCTTTGCTCCTCTAGATTGTAAGCTCCTGGGTGCCCTCTGCTCCTCTAGATTGTAAGCTCCTGGGTGTCCTCTGCTCCTCTAGATTGTAAGCTCCTGGGTGCCCTCTGCTCCTCTAGATTGTAAACTCCTGTGAGCCGGGCCCTCTGCTCCTCTAGATTGTAAACTCCTGTGAGCCGGGCCCTCTGCTTCTCTAGATTGTAAACTCCTGTGAGCCGGGCCCTCTGTAAATTCTCGTGAGTCGGGCTCTCTGCTAAAACACCCCTATTTTCTGTCAGTGCCCCTCCCGAGACTAGTCTCTGGATCCGCCCCTGCATCAAAGGACATGTAGTTGCCAAACATCTGGGGTACCAGGGTTCACACCACCTGTCTGGGGTTTGATCTGTACAAGAAGTGTGGGAGACAGAAATGCAAGTCGGTGGAGTCACACGGATTATTCTATAAGGTTCAGAGGGGCCCATAATTGAGCTGAAGGATCTGTCGGGGCGTGGATTATAAAGGGGGCTGATTTGGAATCTCTATGTATGGAAAGAGAGTTTTGTGGGGACAAGGTTGTTGTTAGGAAAAAGACATGGTAGATATATACAGTTACACCCTGTTGTATGATTTCACACACCTCCACATTCCATGCAGAGCCTAACATATGCACAAAATTATCATCCCTGCACTCCACAACAGCACAAATACAAAGTGAACTTTCTTTAACCCCTCACCACAGGGTAGTAGTTAGAGATGTGCAATTCATTTCGTTCTGAATTGAAATTCGTACGTAATTCACCATTTAGGCATTTCCGAAAATGAAATATCGACCATCTGAAAATTTCAGGTCCGAAATTTCAGATCGATTCGGTAATTCGAATCATTTCGGCGATTTCGATCATGTCGGGTGATTTGGACCAGTTGGTTTTTCGTTATGAGTTATTTTGTTTTTTATTGCTTATTTAAGAATGGGAAGTAGATTACTACCAATAGAATTAAAGTTTCTTCACTTATTTATTGTTTTAGGATTTTTTAGGCATTTTTTGGGTGACATTTTAGGTTTTCCAACTTTTTTTAATGAAACAAGGCTTTTTTTTAGCAATTAAAAGTTTATTGAAAGTAAAAGCAAGCAGATCTTGGCAACATGAATTATAGACAATAGAATCACGGATGGTAACGTATGTGAAGAAACATGTAACAATGTTCAAATAACTTTGCATAGTATGGACCAGGGAGGGATCCCATTGACAGAGTAAAAGAAAACCCATCTAGTATAACACGATATCGGTGTGATTATGGGGGATGGTCAGAAACCATCTCCACACCATGAGTCGAGTTATGTTAAGTGGAGAGTTAGGTATCAGGCACGAGAAAAGAGGAGAGTGGAAGAAAGAAATAAGAGGCCCAAAGGAATGGGGGTTGGCAATAGAGTTGCAAAAAAGACATAATGAAGAGAGACAGTCAAAGAGGGGAGAGAAAGAGAAGAGTCGAGTCAAGGAAAGCGCAAGGGTTGGAGAAATGAAAACAGAAAAAAAAACAAATGGAGGGGATGGAGGGGCAGAGGGGGTGTGTTATTATGAATGACCCAGTACCCCTAACCATAGCGGCTTCCAAAATGTGGTTACTGTGAGGAGCTCCTGGCACAGTTGGGCACCACATGGCGAACCTCGTTAACAGGGTCCACCGGCAAAGATCCTTGCCAGAGGAGAAGGTCTTTAAAGGAGAAACCAGGCTTTTTAACCCATAGGTTTCAATGCAGCATATGAATCCACACACTGCTGGGAAGTGCCTCTATTCAGTATAATTAATGCAGCATATATATCCGCACACTGCCGGGCAGCACCTCTCTGCAGATCGATTCATTTTTTGATCAGTTATTTTTTCGTTTATTTATGAGTTATAATTTATGCAGCATATGAATCCACACACTGCTGGGAAGTTCCCGGCAGTGTGCGGATTCACATGCTGCAGTAATTATACTGCAGAGAGGTGCTGCCCGGCAGTGTGCATATTCTTGTGCTGGATTATACTGCAGAGAGGCGCTGCCCGGCAGTGTGCAGATTCATATGCTGCATTAATTATACTGCAGAGGTGCTGCTGTTGTGACTTTATCAGTCTCTCAGATGCCTGTCTCTGTTCAAATGGTTTTGGAGAAGTTAATTCAATTGCGCATTGAAAGAAACGGCACAGACATGCTGGATAGTAGTCTATGTAGTCTTTCTCGGTCAAAGCCAAGGGACTTCTCTATTTGGTCAGTAAAATGATACATACTTTATACCATTTAGTGCGTAAGCGGAAACAGGGGTGTTAACTAGTATTTTAATTACCACACAAAAAAGAGAAAGAACAGACTTCCTCAAACGGACATCAGGATGCTGATTTATAAAACATAACTTTTATTAATTATTAGAATATAAATGAACATACATATAAAAAACACATACGCAATAAAGAGCTGGGGTTAAACACACAAGGCTTGATAAATATAGCAGAAAATATGTGGTAAAATGCTTGCACACTTGGCTGTAATACTAATTCAGAACCATCAATGGGTATTGGTCACAAGTGGCCATAATGTTGCATACATTGCTAGATGCGTTTAAATAGCACAGATTAAGACAGGATGTAGCATGCAGGGAGATCAGATCAAATCGAGTGCTAAATTAATTAGATGCATTGGCACCTTTGATGCAGGGTTGTATCCTGTTAGGGATATACTGGATCGGTATTGGCCGTTACTAACGTTTGATCCCCAGTTAACTGATGTACTTACAACTAAGGCATCAATGACAGCTAGACGTAGTCGCAATCTAAGAGACAAGTTGGTACATAGTCACCATCAGGTGTCATCTGGGGTTAGATCGACTACTTGGCTTGCCCGTGACCTCAGGGGTACTTACAAATGCGGCCGATGTGTAGCCTGCGGATACATTTTGAAAACATCTAAAAATATTATGGACTCCCAGAACAAGGTTAATTTTGAAATTGACTCCTTCTTCAACTGTAATTCAGCAGGGTTGGTCTATTTGATTTTATGTAGCTGTGGAAAGAAATATGTAGGCAAAACCTTACGCCCATTTAAGAGACGAATCATGGAGCATGTCTATTCAGTCAAAAGAGCTCAAGAGACCCCGATATCACGTCATCTGTCGCAATATCATAACAATAATGCAAGACTGCTCAGGTTTTGTGGTCTTGAGTTGGTCACTACATCCCCTAGAAAGGGTGATTTTGATCTGAAACTACGCCGCAGAGAATGCTGGTGGATTTATCAGATTAGGTCTTTAGCCCCACTTTGTCTCAATGAGGGATTTTCATTCACGCCCTTTATTTGAGACTATTTCATATAGATATATCGGTAATTTAATTAGTTGACCTCATCTGGTCATCTATGGAGGATGGCTGAAGCTATCCAATTCAGCCCGGCATAACCGATGTCGTATTAGTGCATGTTCTGATTTTTGACCTCTGCATGGTAATCATTTGATCTGATGGGTTTCAGTCGCCGTATCTTTGTATTTATGGCTTTGTATTAGTTAGTGTGCTCGATTAGCCGTCTTCTATGGTTCTCACTTGGGTAGTTATAGTCATCATCTGACCCATGGCTCAACTCCTTCTTATTAATATGCCATATTTTCTTTGCCTTTTAGGGACATCCTTGTTTCTGTGTTCCTGTAGTTCATAGTATTTACCCCTTCATAAAAATTTCTTGGTGTAAGGACGCCGGTGGCATGGCCACTTTTCTCAGAAACAAATAGCTTGAAAGGTTTCTGGTAATCTGAAAAACCTAGGGCTGGGGCAGCAGAGACAGCCTGTTTGAGTTTGTCAAAGTTGGTCATAGCGTCTGCAGGTAGAGTAAAGGGATCGGATTTAAGAGCTTCATACAAGGGTTGCATGAGGGCTGAGGCATCAGGGATCTATGATTTGCATTATCTAATGAGACCCAGGAAAGCCTGTAACCGCTTCTTCACTGGAGGCAGGGGAACGGACAATATAGTACGTACTTTGGACTCTGTTAGGTGTCTGATGCCTTGTGAAATACAGTGGCCGAGGAAAACCACAGTCTGGAGGCACCACTGTAATTTGGCTTTGGAAGCTTTTCAGCCTTGTTTAGCTAGATACTGCAAAAGGCTGAGGGAAGTGGCCGCGGCTTCCACGTGAGAGGGGGCACAGAGAAGGAGGTCATCCACATATTGGAGGAGGACTACCTGGGGTTCTCCCTGTGCCGCATATCTAGTACGATGGCCATTGCTTTGGAGAATTGGGTGGGAGAGTTTTGTGCCCCCTGAGGCATGACGGTCCAGGTGTACTGCTGACCGTTATGAGTGAAGGCAAACTGGTACATACAGACGGGGTCGAGTGGCACGCTGAAAAAGGCATTTGCCAAATCTACAACAGTGAAATAACAGGCAGATGGTGGTATACCAGACAACAAAGTGTGTGGGTTGGAAACAATTGGGGTGTCTAGTATAGTCGCCTTGTTTATTACAGCCCGGAGGTCCTGAACCATCCTGTAGGCTTCAGGTTCCCCTTTTGGGGTCTTTTTCTTAACAGGGAACAGGGGACTGTTACACGGAGAGGTGCACGGGATGAGGGCACCGCTATCAACAAGTATGCCCACCTGTTTTTCAATGGCTGCGGACTGAGACGGTTTCAGGGGATATTGGGGTTTGCGGGTCGGGGTTGCGCCAGGTTTTAAGACTACCTGGACAGGAGGGACTTGCAAACGTCCAATGTCCTCCGGGTCTCTTGACCACAGGTGATCGGGGACTTGGTATAGCTCCGGGATCAGGGGAAAGATAATTGGGCCTGAGTTGATGGACAGGAGCAGTGGAATGGCATTAAGGGCCACGCTGTCATCCAATGACAGTGGCGCAGACAGGGTTAGCTGTCCATCCGGCGTAAATTTAATAGAAGCTTGGATGCGAGACAGGACGTCTGCCCCTAGAAGATTCAAGGGGCAGGTATCGGACACAACAAATCTGGCAAGGAGATCGGGGTGATTTCCTATTTGTAAGGGTTTGGTTAAGAAGCTGGAGTGGGGACACCATCCACTCCCACACATGAAACATCAATGTCCGATAGTGAAGAGGAATCGGGTAGGTCTGTGGCTCGTATTACGCTACGGGCTGCCCCTGTGTCTACGAGGAAAGTGGTGGGGTTACCTTCTATGGGTAACATTACCTTAGCAAGGGGCCCTCCCTGTCCCTCTGCAGAGACAGCCATGACCAGGGGGCCTATCACAGGGTTGTCAGTTTCCTAGTGCAGGGGTGGGGGTGGTGGAAAATTATCGGGTGCAATGGCAGTGTCTGATTGAGGGCCGTAGGTATCTGCCCTTTGGGGGGGCCATGGCTTGCGGGGTGCTTTACAATCCCGTTTGAAATTACCTGGTTTCCCACAATTAAAACAGGTTCTTGGTGGGCGGCCCCCCTCATTACTAGGCTCCCCTCCTACAGTACCCACTGCCATAATGGGAGTGGGCTTCTTTGTCAGGAAAACTGATTCTAAGCCTTTAGCCACCAGGAGAAGGGTGTCTATGTCACGGTTTCCAGATCCCACCACGCAGTACTTAACACCCCACACTCCACAGAGTCCAGAAGCTACCAACAGAGTAGCCGTGAAAGATCTCTAACTGTCTGGTCCTTAGAATTGGCCAGGTAAACTAGCTAGACAGAAAGGGTTAACAACACAGGAAGTAGTCAGCCGAGCCAGAATCAGGAATACAGAGTTCAGAATGGTCAAATGGAATAGCCGGGTCGATATCAGAGCAGTGGCGTAGTACAAGAAAATGGTCTAGGGCAACAGAAGGCAGAATAGTCAGAAACAAGCAGAGGTCAATAACGGGTTAATTCAATATAGCAGTCAGGTACAAGGAGCTCAGGTATGGATAACCACGATCTGGCAACTGCTGAGAATACACTGAGGGTTTTTAAAGACCTTCACCAGGCCACGCCTCCCACTCAAGCCGCGCCTCATGCAACCACCTCCCTGCCTGTCTCCATTTAAACCGGGCATTGGTCAGCGAGCAGCATCAGACATGCTGCCCTCAAGCACACAGGTAGGGCTGGAAGCTCCCAACGTTACAGTCTAGGGGGAGCACCCGGAATTCAGGTCTAGCCATAATAAGGCCTTTCTTTACGTGGTCTTTTAGACCGGAGACAAATGCTGAGGACAACATCTGTCTATGACGGAATGGAGATGTTGTTCCGCCTGCGGGTGTGCTCTATCTGCGTGGCCCCGTCGCTTACCGCTGGCCCGACTACCGAGTGGCGCGCACTCGGCGTCTCGTGCGGCCTGGCGTGACCCCGGGAGGGGATTAGCGGGCGGTGGAGGGGACCCCTGCCTAGAACCAGCCCGACCACTGAGCCATACGGCACTCAGCGTCCCGAGCAGCTGGTTCACTGACCTTGTGGGTGTGGGACGTTCGTGGAAATCGGATCTGCCGGCCGCGGAGGAATCTTCGGATCTTATGTGGGAAACGTTTCGGATCTTCTCTTGCGGGAAACGTTTCCGATCCAGGTGCGGGTGAATCTTCGGATCTCCGGTAGAGGACTTTTCGGATCGGGGACAGATGAATCTTCGGATCTTGCGGGATCGGCGAGGGATTCGGATCTTACCGCAATCCCTCGCAATACCGAAGCGCGGTACACGGCCGCGCCCTTCGGATCGGATCTCTCGATCTGGGAACCGAATCACCTTCCGCTGCGCCTCTGCCCTGATGCTCGATGCAGGCACAGAGCGCTCGGTTCGGTTCGGATCTGGGACACCGCACCCTGAGACCTCGAGGGATTCTCAGAACGAAAAGTACGGCGGAAAAATAACCACATCAGTCGAGGCTGGATGCACTGCTAAATCTGGCTTTATTATTTACAGTTCAAGCATTTATCACTTTCCACAAAATTACAATACAATGGGACTCCTTGCCCGCCCTCCCGGGACCCATTGGCCATTACGATTCAGGGAGTCGCCAATTCGGACCGGATGGTCCGAATCGGCCATTTTACGATTCGAACCGGATGGTTCGAATCGGCCATTTTCCGAATCGAAGATTCTGAACTGCGCCACAAGGTGATCGGAAAATGGCGGCGAGCAAGGCAGACAAAGGGAAAATACATTACGCAATAAACCAACGGGGACACTTTAACACCACACAATATCACATCTAAATAAAAGTACTTGCAAAACTAGGTGCGTGCCACCGCACCTAAGTGTCCATAGCCACCACTGTCACTGCACCGCCCCTGGCTGAGGGTGCTGGACCATCCCGTGACACTGTCCATGTGACTTATCGTAGGTATTAAACCCTAGGTCGGAAAAGACCTGCATCAGCCTGGCGTAATATTTTTTCACTGATTCAGCCTTATCTTGAATGATATGATTTATAGTGGTTGCTTGGTCAGCTAGTCAGAAGGAGTGAAGTCTCCCAGTTGGGGGCTGTTCATGTAGGACAGTCTGGGTGGTGGGAGAGTCCAGGTGACATTATTCTTGGGAGTGGGGGGTGTCACGGACCTGACAACTGGCACTCCTCAGCGAGCCACAAGAAACTGACTTGGCTGTTTTAAAGACCATTTTTAGTTTTCCCTTGGTTTTGCATTTCAAATTGTATGGACAATTTTATGTTCTTACTATGTGGTTTTATTGAAGGGTGGTGTATTTTACAATGTATCTTTATTATATGAATGTAGTGTAAATGGCGTAACGTTAGTTTTAAAAATACTTATATTCCTGTAGGTAAATGTGTTTCTCTATAGTAAACAAGCTTTACTGCTGTTTAATTTATGCACCAGGGCTTTTCCCCTTATCTAGCTGCGTGTTTAATTCAAGGGATCTGTGATAGTGTTTGTGTTTAATCTGATGTGTTAGAAAAATGGATTATACAAATGTTGTGTGAGCTGAAAGCTAAAGAATGTAAAGAATGTTTATTGTAAATAACTGACATAATTTAATTCGTATATTGGTAGGACGAGGTGCATCATTTATGCAAATTATGACTGTTGGAGTTCAGCATAAATGGTGGCGTTTTGTTCATTAAAAGTCAGAGAACTCTCAAGCTCAGAGAGAGAGAGAATCCTGTTTTAAAGCATACAGCCGCGCCTGGTGTCTTTATTTCAGCAACGCTACACTATATACTCAACATCAGAAGGCACCGAGCGGCCTTCTGGAAATTCCTAACGGCTCCAGGGCAGAGGAACAGAAGCAGGCGGGTCAAGCTGCTCGAGGCGCTGAGGACAGCGCTCCCAGTAGCCAGGCTGACCGCAACGAAGGGGTGTCTGGAGAGTCAGGACAGGCAGAAGAGAACGGTTCCGTCACAGGGGGTATTTCCTGGACGTTTTCGTGGAAAGGGTAGGTGGTGTCAGTCTGGTGGGGTGGGAAGGTCATGAGATCTTGGTTCTGGGGTGGAAAGGGCGTGGGTTGGGTGCGGGAAACTTGGGGCATGGGCAATCCTACATGGGATGTCAAAGACTCATCTGTACGATTTACAGAGTCATATGAATGGCTGGACACTGACGATTGCCTTAAATTACCAGTCATGTCCACCGTCTTTAGGGTGGCGTCCAGATTAGGCATAATAGGGCAGGGATCAAAAATTTACAGTCCCAAACTACTAGCCAGGCTTTAGGAGTTACTCGCCACCAGTTGCCCCACCTACTCCTACCCTTAACTCCGCCGATAAATACACCCTGTTAAATTATCTTATGAATTGATAGTTAAATGTGCGGTGTATATGAGTGTATCAGAGCTGTACAGCAATAAAACTCACACTCATACACACCATGCATTACTGTGAGTTTTATTGCTGTGGAGCTCTGTGATACGCTCATACACACTGCACATTACTGTGAATTTTATTGCTGTGGAGCTCTGTGATACGCTCATATACAGTGCACATTACTGTGAGTGCTCTGATACGCTCATACACACTGCACATTACTGTGATTTTTATTGCTGTACAGCTCTGCTACGGTAATGTGCGGTGTGTATGAGAGTATCACAGAGCACCCACAGCAATTAAACTCACAGTAATATGTGGTGAGTATGAGCGTATCACAGAGCTCCACAGCAATAAAACTCCCAGTAGAAGGCTTTTCCATGCCACCAAATCATACTAGCAGCTCTCTCTTCCTCCCTATTAATTTTATTAGACTCCATGCCTCCAGTTCATTTTGGCAGCTCCCTTATGCACTTTCCTTTTCTGCTAGTGACACACACACACACACACACATTAAATTCCTGGCACTGTCTAGTGGTCTCTGCCCTGAGTATCTCACCTCTACCTGTAGAATCAGCAGTGAGATACAGCGACAGAGCTCCAGTTGCGGCAGAGAGGGGGTGGCAGTGGCCAGAAGGTCACAACTGGCTGCCTTCATGCTGTCTATTGGTAGCTGGCTTCCCTGTTTCTTGTGTGCACTATGCAGGGTCCTGTGCACTTCTTCCTTACTAAAACACACATGATGCTTTTGTAGGAAGCTGTGAGAGTGAGGTCTGCGGGGGGGATACGGAGCTGTGGGGGTAGCAGAGACATCCACGGCAGATCACAGCCTCTGACATTTAAATCATAAATCATTCTTTTTACTTTAAAAACAGCCCCAGCAGCCCTGCATGTTACCAGCTACAGGGAATTCTCCCAGTAAGCCAGTCTGGCATTTCCTGCCTGCAGAAAAAAACAATGCTTTTCATAGAGTTTGGATAAATTTTATATCACCTTTATTCTTGGCGGGGGGGATCCAGAATGCTTTCAGCAGGCACAGCAGATGGCAGCTGTACTCACAACTCTTCTCGGGAATCAGCTGGCCCTCCTGCCTTTCCCAACGAGTAAGCACATGGTCCCTGAACATCATCACATGTGCGTGAGTGAGAGCACGTGACTGATGGGAGGAGGCGGATCTGGCTGACACCAAACAACCCTCACACTGTCAGTGACTGGTGGATTGGTGCTGCGGGGTGTCTCTGGATTGGTGCTGCGGGGCGTCTCTGGATTGGTGCTGCGGGGCACACAGCCTGCGTGCGAGTGAGCGTTCAAGGAGGAAGTAAGCATCGCGGGCTCAGCAGCTCCTCATGTAGCAGTGATCCGGTCAGTCCAGAAGACTGCTGCATGTGTATGGGGGACACAGATACACACAAAGGGGAATTTCCACTCGCTTAATTTTCACTCGCTAAATGCGAGCAGGCGTGGAAATTTTGACCCCTGTAATAGGGGATATGGTCGGTACATGACTTGCGGCTGTCGATGAGGACGCGACAGGACCAGGGGTGTAATATGACCCGTCGATGCGTAAGACAGGGTAGAGCCCTGTTGGCTGTTTGTGGTCAGTTGTCGTTGGGTTTACTATTTTCCTTTTTGATATTTCACCATAAGAAGGGGGTTCTGATCTTGGGGATTTTGGGGTGAGGTTATAGTAATTGGTTTTTCCCTTCCTATTTTCCTCTGTCTCTATCCACCCTTCTTTCTCAATCTCTATACCATGCTTCTGCTACATTCCATATTCTATTGTCTATCAACATTCCTTTTTTATTCTTCAATAAACTTCACCATTCCTCTGCTTGTAGTCTGGGACTATGTAAACCACAGACTCTACCGAGAAGTTTCAATGTCATAACATTCTTTTTCCCTGCTCTTTCTTCAACCAACTTGCATGGAGTCATCCATCCCGCATGGTTACTCTGTTCGCTACCCATCCCTGATTGTTAGCTTTTTTTCTGATCTATTCAATCAATTCACGTAGTTTATCAATAGTCAGAAATGAGGATAGACCTATACCTATCGTGTCTTACTACCAGACAATGCTTTTACCGCAATCACCTGTTACCGCTAGGCTACAAAAATAAAGCAAAATGTAACGTATCTGATGAGCGCAAAACAAATGCTCTGGAGGCCGGATGTCTCATGCAGGCCCGCAACACATCATATGGTTATGTAAGAGAAGCAAATATATATATAATGTATAAATCAATGGTCAGGCCGCACCTTGAATATGCCGTGCAATTTTGGGCACCGGTCTTAAAAAAAGATATTATAGCGTTAGAAAAAGTGCAGAGACGGGCAACTAAATTAATAAGGGGAATGGAAGGGTTAAGTTATGAGGAAAGACTAACAAGCTTAAACCTGTTTAGTTTAGAGAAACGGCGCCTTAGAGGGGATCTGATAACCTTATATAAATATATACGGGGCCATTATCAACCATTGTCTGATAACCTATTCATTAACAGGTCTATACATAGGACAAGGGGTCATCCATTTAGACTGGAAGAAAGAAAATTTAGCTTAAAGCATAGGAAGGGTTATTTTACGGTGAGAACAATAAAGCTGTGGAATTCTCTGCCTGTTGAGGTGGTTGGGTCTGAGTCTGTACAGACTTTTAAAAAACGACTGGATGACTTCCTGCAGACACAGAATATTAAGGGTTATAATATTTAATATGTGGGTAAAAGCTTCTTGATCCAAGGAGAAATCTGACTGCCATTCTGGGGTCAAGAAGGAATTTTTTCCCAGTATGTTGCATATTGGCAAGCATTTCAGACTGGGTTTTTTGCCTTCTTTTGGATCAACAGCAGTAGTTTATGTGGGAGAGGCTGAACCCGATGGACGCATGTCTTTTTTCAGCCTATATAACTATGTAACTATGTAACTATCTATACTATAATTGAGTAAGGCTTGGCGTGTCCGTCGCCAAGCCTTACTCTGCGCATGCGCGCGCAACCAGCGGCGGTTGGTTGCGCGCGCATGCAACCGCCGCGGCACGAGCCGGCTGTGCGCTCGCCGCGGCGGTTACAAGATGCACACAGCAGCCGGGTAGAGGCTGCGCTTGCAGCCTCTACCCGGCTGCCGCGCACATCCAACCCCCGAGCGGTGCCGGGAAGTGAAAGTTTCCCCACTTCCGCTCTTTGAAGGACCCAAGCCCGTCACGTGACCGCGGCTTGGGTCCTTCAACGAGCGGAAGCGGGGAAACTTTCACTTCCCGGCGCCGCTCGGAAAGGTAAGTAGCTCATGGGGCGGCTGTCCGAATGCCGATAGAGCATTCGAACAGCCGCCCCATGTCTGGTCGGGGGTCTGAGCTGGGGCAATATCCATGAGCGCTGGGGGGCCAATATCCACGAGCTGGGGGGCAATATCCATGAGCTGGGGGGCAATATCTAGGAGCAGGGGGGCAATATCCATGAGCTGGGGGACAGTATCCATGATATGGGGGGCATTATCCATTAGACATGTGCACAGCACAAAATTTCGTTTTGAACTAATGGATTAGTCCTAAAATGCAATTTATTTAGTTACTAAAGAAATTCGTTTTCAGTTCTTTAGTATGAAAACTAATTTCATTCATCCGAAAACCAATGGATACAATTACTATTGTAGTGGCTCCTCAGAGGGCTGAGATCGCTGCTTGTTACAGTATCTCTCACTCTCAGCACAATGTGGGCCATATTACATAGTTGGTGCTAACATAACCAGAGCTGTTGTAAACTTCCCAGAGCCATTAGAGCCTATGGAGGTTTTCAGTTTACAACAGCTCTGGTTAAGTTAGCACCAACATTGTAATACTGCCCCGTGTCAGGCAAAGCTGTTACAGTTACTGACTGTTCGCTGCTCATCACAGCGCTCAGAGTTTCAGTAAAACTAGTAAATAATATTTTTATATATAAGAGGTTAGAACAATATTATTTCCTTGTTTTACTGAAACTCTGAGCGCTGTTACAGTCAGTTACTGTAACAACTGAGCCTGATACATTGTACTGAGAGATAATGTAACAAGCAGCCGATCTCAGCGTTCACAGCCACAGGATTTAAGGGCTGAAAAAAAAGGATCCTCTCTGTATAATGTATAGAACATCCTCCTGCATTAATTAATACCCCTCTCTGTATAATGTATACAACATCCACCTGCATTAATTAATACCCCTCTCTGTATAATGTATAGAACATCCTCCTACATTAATTAATACCCCTCTCTGTATAATGTATACAACATCCACCTGCATTAATTAATACCCCTCTCTGTATAATATATAGAACATCCTCCTGAATTAATTAATGTCCCTCTCTGTATAGAACATCCTCCTCAATTTATACCTTCCTGTATAATGTATATAACATCCTCCTGCATTAATACCCCTCTCTGTAAATGTATAGAACATCCTCCTGCATTAATTAATGCCCTATCTGTATAGAACATCCTACTGCATTGGCATGTGGAGGGTGCAGAACTTCGGATGTTGCGCTTTTCATTGCTGGTCTCCTTCACTCATCAATGTAATATCACAAAAAAGACTGAAACTAAAATGTAGTGCATTTTATTTTAGTTTCTTTCGTGTTTTGTACTGAGCAGTTTCGTTTCTCTTGAGTCATACTAAAACTAAATTATCCCAAAATTCGGACTAAATCGTTTTAGTACTAAAACAAATGCACATGTCTATTATCCATGAGCTGGGGGGCATTATCCAGGAGCAGGGGGGCAATATCCATGAGCTGGGGGGCAATATCCAGGAGCAGGGGGGCAATATCCATGAGCTGGGGGACAGTATCCATGAGCTGGGGGGCAATATCCATGAGAGCTTGGGGGCAATATCCATGAGCTGGGGGGCAATATCCATGAGCTGGGGGCATTATCCAGGAGCTGGGGGGCAATATCCAGGAGCTGGGGGGCAGTATCCATGAGCTGTGGGGTAATATCCAGGAGCTGGGGGCAATATCCATGAGCTGGGGGCATTATCCAGGAGGCAGGGGCAATATCCATGAGCTGGGGGACAGTATCCATGAGCTGGGGGGCAATATCCATGAGAGCTTGGGGGGGCAATATCCATGAGCTGGGGGGCAATATCCATGAGCTGGGGGCAATATCCATGAGCTGGGGGCATTATCCAGGAGCTGGGGGGCAATATGCAGGAGCTGGGGGGCAGTATCCATGAGCTGTGGGGCAATATCCAGGAGCTGGGGGCAATATCCATGAGCTGGGGGCATTATCCAGGAGCTGGGGGGCAATATCCATGAGCTGGGGGCAATATCCAGGAGCTGGGACAGTATCCACGTGCTGGGGCAATATCCACGTGCTGGGGCATATATCCACGTGCTGGGGCAGTATCCAGGAGCTGGGGGCAATATCCATGAACTGGGGGGCAATATCCAGGAGCTGGGACAGTATCCACGTGCTGGGGCATATATCCACGTGCTGGGGCATATATCCACATGCTGGGGCATATATCCACGTGCTGGGGCATATATCCACGTGCTGGGGCAGTATCCACGAGCTGGGGCAATATCCACGAGCTGGGGCAATATCCACGAGCTGGGGCAGTATCCACGTGCTGGGGCAATATCCACGAGCTGGGGCAATATCCACGAGCTGGGGCAGTATCCACGAGCTGGGGCAGTATCCACGTGCTGTGGCAATATCCACGAGCTGGGGCAGTATATCCACGAGCTGGGGCAGTATCCCCGAGCTGGGGCATATATCCATGAGCTGGGGCAGTATATCCACAATAGACTGCCCTCTGGGCAGGCTTTCCACCTTGTGTAATATAAAGAATCATAGTGCAAAACTGCAAACTAATATATTTTGGGCGATGTATTGTATAATAATTCCACTCACAAAATTAGAGCCCTTGCACTGGCTCAGAGTGGGATTTTGCCTCTGGGTAATTTTTCTTCCTCCTTGTTAGAAGGTGACCCCCACCTTTAGTATGAAGATTCTCTTCAAACACCGTATTGTGGTAAGAACATGGAGGGATACATTAATGAAATATATGCTTTCCTGGTGTAAATCTTTTTTAAGGAAGTGCAAATCTCTTTTTCTGCTGATTTAACACTTACATTAGGTGGAGCTTTCAAAGCTCAGATAGGATCGCCCATAGATTTTTTGTGGAAAAAATCCAAGTGAAAAACCAATCTGGAACTGGAACGTGGCTTTTTTAAAAGGTTTAATAAAATAAAGATAAAAACAAACCATGAATCATGGCCCCAGAACGCGTTTCGCTGCTGTAAAGCAGCTTCCTCAGCTGGACTCCAGAGCATTTGTTTTGCGCTCATCAGATACGTTACATTTTGTCTACATTCCATGGTGTGGGGGAAACCACTATTTGCTGGTGTAGCATTGGAGTTGGGGTGGTTACGGCGTGTTGTGTGGCGCTTACCATTTGTTTCACGGTACAAAAATAAAGCATCTCGTCCTCTCCCTATATTCCAAATATAGTATAGGTGCGTCCTACTAGCAGGTGTATGCTTTACCGCTATCACCTGGGTACCGCTGGACCGCACTGTCTATCTATTGTGATCTACTACCAGGTGTATGCTTTACTGCTATCACCTGTTACCGCTGATTACAATAGAGCCTCTAACTATCAAGCAAACTAAACCTCCATCAGGAGTATATTGTGATTACTACCAGGTATGCACCACCTGTTACCGCCGGACAACGATAATCTCTCTGATCATCAATCAAACCGATTTCCCATAAAGAAATATGCCGTCAACACAAAGGGCTGTGTACAGACAAACAATCAGACAATTCGTGATTCGTGGGTCAGTAAACGGGCATTTGAGCAAAGTTAAATAAAACCCACTTTTGATGTCCGCCAAGTGCCATACTTGGATTCCCAGGATGGGGACCGCAGACCAGAACACATCACAAGTAGATAACAAAGGTATCTTACCTGGGAGGTACGAAGGTGATCAAGCTCCGTTCTGGGACGGTCCGTCTGCCGGGGAATCCCCGTTGTTGGCACCTGTCAGAGCTTTAATCTCAAATGCCCCACGTTGGGCACAGATTGTTGTGACTTTATCAGTCTCTCGGATCCCTGTCTCTGTTCAAATGGTTTTGGAGAAGTTAATTCAAGTGCGCATTGAAAGACATGACAGACACGCTGGATAGTAGTCTATGTAGTCTTTCTCCGTCAAAGCCGAGGGACTTCTCTATTTGGTCAGTAATATGATACATGCTTTATACCATTTAGTGCGTAAGCGGAAACAAGGGTGTTAACTAGTATTTTTTATTTTTTTTTCTAAATATAAAGTTTTTATTGATTTTTCCAACAAAATTTATACATACTGTGACGTTTGGGGGCCCACAGAGCACGTGCACAATGTCTTTCACAAACAAAACAGTTTTATTCACCCTTTCAGGGCAGTCAAAAAGGCAACATAATAAGTACACGCTTTGGTTCAGCGAAATTAAAGCAAAGTCCTGATCTTCAGCACAAATAAACAGAGAAATAATAGTGGCTCACCAACGCTTTAAACAGTCCCAAACCTAGGGAATCCTTTCCCCAGTATGTAGAAGCCTCTCCAGCAAGGCACAGCCCGTCTCCTGCTTTTGGAACACAAACACACAGCTTCCACTGATTACTTTCCTTTTTCCTAAAAACTCCCACAATCCTATCTGGGAGTTGCTGGCTTTAAAACTCTTCCTGGACAGGAAGATTAACCCTGTGGTTGCACTTAAAGGGTCCACAACCCAAATAGGGGTGAAACATATTGTCCATCCAGGACCCAGCCCTGCCGACCTCAACATATCCCCCCCTCTGTCTCAACGCGGAGGTGTTTGAGGCAACAGTAGACAGCCCACAATGCATCCGGGACAGGGCACCAGCATTTTGGTGCTGTTTCCCAGGCCTGTGTTCCACCACAAAGTTAAACTCCTGGAGAGACAGGAACCACCTGGTAACCCTGGCATTAGCGTGGCGGTGCTGCCTCATCCAGGTCAATGGGCATGGTCAGACACTAAACGGAACTTCCTGCCAACAGGAAGTATCTCAAAGAATCCAAGGCCCACTTTATGGCTAAGCCTCTCTTTCCACCACAGCATAGTTTTCTCCGCTGCGTCAGTTTCCTACTAAGAAAAACCACGGGGTGCTGGGGCAGTTAACTGGCAAACAGGGCAGGAGGAACAGTACCTCTTAACTGTGGCACCGATACCTGGCCAGTAAAACCGGTCCGTTATCCGGGCCTCGGTTTTCTCAGCTCCCAGGTGACCACCTAGAGCATCATTGTGAGCCAGATCCAGCACCATTCTCTGGTAGGGCTGGGTACTAGTAATTGTTCCACAATTTCTCCCCGAATTTCTGATACCCGGTAGAACAGATCATTATTGACCGCAAAGTGAGGAAATCTTTTCTCTGCATCTGGTGCTTGAGGTACCCCACTGACAACAGTTACCTGTTCGCAAGCATTTATCAACATCGGGTCACCCATTTGAGCCTGCCAAATGCACCTCTGGACACATCTAAGTCAGGGTGTACTGGATAAGAAGAACCCTCCCTCATTCACCCCAAGTGTAATATCTACAGGGGATAATTCCTCTTCATCCTCTCCTACCATAATGGCACGGGAGAGGATTCCCCCTCCTTGGTGTCAACTCAGGTTGAGGAGCTAGGACACTCACATCAGTTACAACATTCTAATTTTGAACACATTTGAGCAACTCCTCATCAACAGTGTCCACAGTCATGTTTGGTGGGGGTGACCCTGAATTGTTCCCCAGTTCGATGGGCAGTTCAGTTTGTGCCAAGCACCACAGTTCAGCAAACAAGGGGCAGTCCCGTCCCACAATCACATCATGTATCAGAGTACTCACCACCCCGACCTCTTGGGTGACCGAAGTATTCCTGGCAGAAATGGTGACAGGGATCAGCGGATACTCCCGAGTATCCCCATGGATACAGACAACCCGGAGGGTTCTTTGTACTGGACCGAGCCTTCCGACTACCCGGGCATGCACCAGGGTGACCATACTCCCAGAGTCCAGGAGAGCTTTGGCTGGGCGGTGATTCACCCACACAGTACATTCAAACTGACCCCCCTCTAGGTCAAGGTGGGTAGTGCACGTTGTGAGGGTGTAGAAAGACACTCTCTGAGCGGATCCACACTCCATGGGCTCCTCCTGTAGCGGACACTGCACCCGGGTATGGCCCCAGGCGCGACACCTCCAACACTGTATATCGCCAGCAGTTCGGGTAGTGACAGGCCTCTGCAGAACCGAAGAAGATGATTTTGGGGTGCTGGTTCCCGGGTCCATTGACGCTTCCCTCCGAGGAACTGAAGCAGGCCTCACAGGGAGTGGCAAGACTGGTCCTCGACAACTGGTTGGTCTGAGCAGGTCCTCCACCACGGTGTATCTCTCCACCATCTCGACTACCAGTGCTGCAGTCTTGGGGTCCCCATGGCTGACCCAGCGCTGTAGATCCTTTGGTAGAGACCTCAGGTAGTGGTCCATCACAACCCTTTCAACCATTTGCTCTCTAGTCAGGGTCTCTGGCTGCAACCACTTTTTAACCAGCTGTCCTAAGTCATGCATCTGGGACCGGGGTGGCTGGTCAGGGCAGTACTTCCAGCAGTGAACACGTTGAGCCGGACAGCAACAGTTACCCCAAGGCGGGCCAGAACCTCAGCTTTCAGCCGGTCATAATTCTTTGCATCTTCTAGGGGCAGGTCAAAATATGCCTTTTGAGGGTCTCCTGTCAGAAACGGGGCAATGAGACCGGCCCATTGGTCTTGGGGCCACCCCTCTCTCTCAGCAGTCCTTTCAAACGTGGTGAGAAATGCTTCCACATCATCACTGGGAGACAGTTTTTGGAGAAATGACTGGCCCTTATGGAGACATGGTTACCAGCAGTGACCACTGCTTGATCACGTCCAGGTGCAAGTTGCTGCATGGCCTCCCGCAGGGCATTGATCTGCGTCTTTGTGGCTACCTGCTGTGCTGCAAGTTGTGCAGCCAGCAAATGGGTGCTTTCTTGTTGGGCAGCAACAGCCTGTGCCAGGGCTTGTTGCTGCTGAGCCATCGCCTCTTCATGGCGAGTCTGGGCCTGCACATTGACAAAGACCATCTGCTTAACCAGCTCCTCCATAGCTGTGGACTTCAGTGCAGCCTTAGCCCAGGACATGCAATCAGAACACTGTCCTTTAAAAATGGTTTTTTTTTTTTCCTTTTCACAAAAATTCCTCTTGCTTGGCGTGTGAGGGGTAGCAGATTGCCCGCATTCGAAACACCAGTTGTGATGTTTGGGGGCCCACAGAGCACGTGCACAATGTCTTTCACAAACAAAACAGTTTTATTCACCCTTTCAGGGCAGTCAAAAAGGCAACATAATAAGTACACGCTTTGGTTCAGCGAAATTAAAGCAAAGTCCTGATCTTCAGCACAAATAAACAGAGAAATAGTGGCTCACCAACGCTTTAAACAGTCCCAAACCTAGGGAATCCTTTCCCCAGTATGTAGAAGCCTCTCCAGCAAGGCACAGCACGTCTCCTGCTTTTGGAACACAAACACACAGCTTCCACTGATTACTTTCCTTTTTCCTAAAAACTCCCACAATCCTATCTGGGAGTTGCTGGTTGTGGTTGCACTTAAAGGGTCCACAACCCAAATAGGGGTGAAACATATTGTCCATCCAGGACCCAGCCCTGCCGACCTCTACAATACATTATATAACTTAAAGGTTATGCAGAAATAACAGGGGGGAAAATCACAAAAACACAAAAAAAATAAGACAGAAACATAAAAAACGCAAAAACATAAAAACATAAAAAACATAAAAAAGCACCATGTTACAAATCAAGTATCATTAGGAATGTATCTCTATATTCAGCAAGACCACTGAAAAGGGTTTTCACATATTACTTAAGGTTTAATCATTAAATTTTAACGGTATAAGTGTCCCAAATCGACCAATGATCCTTTCCCACCCCAGTCAGTCCCATCAAAGCTCTAGCCATCGCATCTAAGGATCGCAACTCACTCAATCTAGTTTTAACAGCACCCACTGTGGGAATGACACTCGATTTCCACTTAGCAGCTATGAGAGTAGTAGTGACTGATATGATATGAGCCAATAGTTGTTTTTGGAATTTAATAAGGGAGTCGGGAAACATTTGCAGGAGGAACACCTCTGGGGTTGGGACAATCTCGGCATCTAAAATCTCTGAACTCAGGGAGGCAACTTTGTCCCAAAGTGTAGTAAGTCTAGGACAAGTCCACCATGTATGAAAGAAAGTGCCCTACTTCTCCTCACACCTCCAGCAGGTTCTAGGAACCTGTGGGTTGTAATGATGTTCCCTGTCAGGTGTAATGTACCAACGATATAAAATCTTTTTCCTAGCCTCCACTAATGAGATACATCGAAATTTCTTACAGTCTAAGAGAAAACATTCCTTCCATTGATCTGCTGAGAGTGTATGTTGCAGATCTCTTTCCCAGGTTAGTTGAAATCTCCATGGTGTGAGAGGTGTTCTAGTTAATAATAATTGATAGATCAAGGAAAGGAGTCGTGAGTCAGGAGACGGGGTCAAGCAATAATGTTCAAACCGAGTCAGTATGTCAGCGTCAGGAGGGAGATGTAGTAGGCCATATTTCGCCAAACAGGACCTCAGCCTCATAAAATGAAAACCTAAGTTGAGATGGAGAGAGTATCTCTCCTGTAGTTGGAGAAAGGAAAGGATATCATGAGAGGCATAAAAGGAGGATAAGGTGTTGAGTGAGTTACGACACCATGGGCGAGGATCAAAATCTGGGATTAAGTGAGTGAACATTGAGAGCGGAGAGGGCAGAGACAGGGGGTGGGCCGCAGTCAAGAGAGAGCGAGTCACATCCCAAACATGCAGGAGTAATGCGGGCAAGGCCGGGAGGTCGTCTTTCACTAGTCTACATGACTTAGGTGTCCATAACAATCCCACAAAATCATGTGGCAGCGAGCAGGGTAGGATCAAGGAGGTCCATTGTGGGAGGTCTACCCCCGCAAATATGCAGCCAAGATTTGTCATCAGGGCTGCTCTATAGTATAGTAATAAATTGGGTAAGCCTAACCCTCCCCTGTCCACAGACTGATGTAAGATCGCGATTTTAATTCGGTGTCGTTTACCTCGCCATATAAATTGAGAAAGGTTTGAGAGAACCGTTTTAAAGAACGACATAGGAGCTGGTAGAGGTAGAGCTCTAAAAACATATAGTATTTTAGGTAAAAGCATCATCTTAATTGCATTAATCCTACCCGCCCAAGATATTTCCACAGTTGACCATTGTTGACAGAAAGTCGAAACCATAAGTATTAGTGGTGTATAGTTAAGTTTATAGAGTTGGGGTTTGTTAAAAGATAGTTTAATTCCTAAATAGGTCAATGATCTATTACGCCAGTCATAAGGGTATTGGGATTTAAGGGTGGACATTTCAGTGTCAGGGATACCATAGGCAAGAGCCAGGGTTTTGTGTACATTAATTTTATGGTATGACAAGTTCCCATATTCAGTCAGTATAGAATGAAGGGTCGGCAAAGAGGTGAGGGGTTAGTCAGAGTCAGTAAGATATCATCGGCAAATAGGCTCAATTTACACACGGTAGGTCCTACCAATAATCCTTCTATCCCATCAGATTGTCTAAAAGCGCTGGAACCACTGGCCCAAGCTAACGCATATATAATGGGGAGAGAGGACATCCTTGTCTTGTGCCGTTTGTTATGGGGATCACGGTAGATTGGAATCCTGCATTTAATACGCGTGCATTAGGACATGAGTAGAGCGCCATAATGGCCTTAATAAATTCTTTGGAGAAGTTAAATTTTAAGAGAGTGTGCTCCAAAAATACCCAGTGTAGCCGATCAAACGCCTTCTCGACATCGAGAGAGAGGATTAAGGATGGCGTGGCTAAGTCGGTGGCATAATCCATCAAGGCCATAGCCTTGATGGTATTATCAGGGCCTTGTCTGGATTTAATAAACCCTACTTGGTCATCGGCAATCAATAAGGGCATGATATCTGCCAATCTATTAGCCAAGATTTTAGCGTACAGCTTGGCATCGACATTTAAGAGGGAGATGGGCCTATCTTTGGAGCAATTATCCTCAGGTGGCATTGTTTTGGGAATTGTAACTATAGTAGCGGATAGCCAGTCGCTGGACGCACTCCCCGAAAGGAATATGTGACTCAGCGCAGAAAGAAGATGTGAGTTTAACTTTGGGGAAAAGGTTTTGTAATACGTAGCTGTATAACCATCTGGACCGGGTGCCTTATTAACCTTAAGGGAGGAAAGGGCTGAATGGAGTTCTCCTAGGGTCGGGGTAAACAACAGTCGATGAGAAATTTCTTCTGATAGAGTCGGGAGATTAAGTCGTCGTAGGAAAGAGAAAATCTCCTGGATAGTGGGTTGAGATAAAGTTGTATCTTGTCTTAAATTATATAGCTTTGTGTAGTATTGAGCAAAACATTCTGCAATTTGCTGGGGATGGTGGCAAGTTGTCCCATCAGCTGCCACCATACACTCAATTCTAGTTTTTGCCACTTTCTTGCGTAATCTATTGGCCATCATTTTACTCGTTTTATTATTATATAGATACATTTTAGTACGAAGCCTACGAGCTGCCCAGACATAATCCCGTTTATCCATTTCTGTTAACTGCATTTGGAGTCCAACTAGAGTAGACCTATCTGCGGGATTAAGATGTTTCTTATGTAAGGTAGTAACTTGATGAATTTGGCGTAGAAGGGTCAATCTGTGTACTGCATTAAGTTTCTTATAATGAGAGCCCCATTTAATTAAGACTCCTCTCACCACTGTTTTATGAGCTTGCCATAGAGTCAGGGGACTAACATCTGGGGTTGAATTTTCTTTAAAATAATTTTCTAAGGTACATTTAACGTCTTCCGCTACTTCTGGTCTGGAGAGAAGGGATTCATTTAAACGCCATGGAGCGTGACCCAATGGTGGTCGTGAATCAGGGAGTAGTAGGGTAATGGGGGCATGGTCAGACCAGGACATAGATCCAATTGTGGTGTCAGATATTAGGGCCAATAAGTCAGCATTAACAAAAAAGAAATCAATCCTAGAGTAAGTTTTGTGTGCTCCAGAGTAAAACGAGTAATCACTTTCGCTAGGGTGGAGAATACGCCAGATATCACACCAGTGAAACTCCGCCAGTAGAGCAGCAAAATTACGCACTGAGGAGCGCTGAGATCTAGTAGGTCGGATAGGCAGGTCAAGGGATTGGTTAAAGTCCCCGCAAGACTATAAGTCTCCCCATTGAGACCTCAAGTAATTTAACCATGACTTTGCGGATGAACGAAAGTTGACCAGCATTGGGACAGTAAAAATGAGCAATAGTGTGTTTCGTTTGGTTAATATCACATATCAGAAAAAGATAGCGTCCATTGGGGTCAGCGATCACTCTATGTAAATTAAAGGTCACGTTCTGATGGATTAAAATGGAGACCCCTCTCGCCTTAACTGAGGCGTGAAAGTGATGGGGATAGTTTGGTAAGTACAATTTGGGGTGGGCAGCCGTTTTGAAGTGTGTCTCCTGGAGACACACTACATCAGGAGGATGATGACACAGGTCTGCATATAAGGAGTGTCTCTTGTGCGGGATGTTCAACCCTTTTACATTCAGCGAAACAATCTTAACAGTCATTTTACATTGCTATTATCAAATACAAACAAGGCAGATAAGACATTAAGCTGAGGGTTCTGTTTCTCCACCAAAGCACTGAGAATGTGATCTCTTAACTTACTGTTGTGATGAGATGGCTATAGCTCCCAGTCTAGATGAATTACAGACAGTGACTCAATCGAGATGACACCTTGAAGATCTGTTGAAGTTTTATTCCAAAACTGTAGAAAATCCACAACAATATACATCCGATAGGTCAAAAAATCATAATGAATCTGAGTCCATAAGACTTGCAAAGGATTACTGGGAAGGGAACAAGGGTGGAGCTATCTGAACAGGAAATCCCTGCGCCATGAGGAGGGGAGCAGAGAAACCCAGGGGGAAGATAAGACATGTGCAATTCTTAAAGGCATATCACAAGTCATGTGAAACATGACACTCCCCGTCGAAATCTATGATTTATATAATTAAATAACTTTGACTAAAGTTCAAAACAAATAAGTGAGGACTCAGTCTTACCCTTTCTTTCACAGAGGTGTTGAGTGTAACGGTAACAGCTCTAATTTCTTTATCCAATTCTGGTTCAACCAGTTCAAATGTAGAATTTGAGATGAGGTCTTCATTCAAGAGTATTGGTGGGGATAGCCATAATGTGTCCAGAAATGCAGTAGCAGGTACTGCACGCGTACCCCGATTAGCAGGTTTGGAGTTAGTGGACACATAGTGCCATTGTTCAGGTGCAGAGAACTTTCTTATACGTTCCACTCTGTTGCCGACAGACAAGTGGAACTGTCTTGTCTGATTGTGTATGTATTGCTTTGTGAAGGGCTTGTCACAGGCTGATACTTGTAACGTGAACGTGTCTTGCTTAACGTTCCAAAGCAATCCAAGACTGCGCTGTGTAATGGAAAGGTCCGTTCCTAGTTGGAATTTCTTCACACTGACAGCGTAGTCATCAGAGGGAAAGGCTCTCATGGCCTTGTCGCTGTTCGAAATGATTTTGTGAAGACTGAGGTTTGCAGTGGTAAGCATGTTCTGAGTTCTAGTGAGAAGGTCAATAGCTTCTTCTTCTGTAGGCAGAGATTTGAGTCCGTCGTCTACATAGAAGTTCTTTTCGACGAACTGTCGTGCATCAAACCCAAATTCTTTCTCTCCTTCTTGAGCCGTTTTCCTCAGTCCATAAATTGCTACTGCGGGAGACGGACTATTACCGAAAACATGTACCTTCATCCGGTAGTCTATGACTTCATCATTGACATCATTATTGCGATACCATCGGAATCTGAGGAAGTTTCTGTTGTCTTCACGGACGATGAAACAGTGGAACATCTGCTGAATGTCTGCCATAATAGCAATTGGTTCTTGTCTGAAGCGAAGTAAAACTCCTATGAGGTTGTTGTTCAGATTAGGCCCAGTGAGAAGACTGTCATTGAGGGAGACACCTTCATGTCGAGCACTTGAGTCGAAGACCACCCTAATCTGATCAGGCTTGCGAGGATGATAGACACCAAAGCATGGAAGATACCAGCATTCTTCTCCTTCCTTAAGCGGAGGTGCAGGCTCAGCATGATCTCTCTCGAGCACTTTCTGCATACGTCCACAAAGTGTCTTTTCATCTCAGGTTTCCGATTCAAACTGCGTTGTAAAGAAGTAAACCGTGCTTCTGCATGTTCTCTGTTGTTTGGTAGTCTCTTTCTTGCAGTACGGAATGGTAGAGGTGCTACCCAGCTGTTGGAATCATCTTGGTGGAACTCTTTACTCATGGTTTTCAGGAATTCTTTGTCTTCCATGGTAGCTGCCAACTCGTTGTCTTTAGATGTTACCTCAAACACTGTGTTGCCGATGTTGTCATCCCAGAAATTAAGAGCTTTCTCTTCGTCCTGTATGATGTGTCGTTGTGCTCTCTTATGAAGCAGTCTTTCCTTCGCATGATATTGGTGTGGTCGTCGTGCAGAACAAGAAGTCCGACCATTTGGCAGGACGTGTGTTTTAAAGGAGGACACAGAGTAAGGTTTTTTGCCTTTGTCTCGACAAACATTGCCTATGATGACCCAGCCTAGATCCAGACACTGAGCATATGGAGCATCATGTGGACCGTTGATTTGTTGATGAACTTTGTGCACCCTTAAGATGTCTCGGCCGAGCAACAGTAGGATCTCAGCACTTCCGTCGAGGGCTGGTATTTGGTAGGCTATGTCCTTGAAGTGAGAATGGTGTAAGGCAGCTTCAGGAGTAGGGATCTCCTCTTTGTTGCTTGGAATCTGGTTGCACTCAGTGATAGTGGGCAAAGGTATTTCCACATTGTCGTTCAGAGGAGCAACCACAAGACCGCTGACTCTCCTACCTAAGACTTCTGTAGTGCCGGTGCAAGTAGTTAGGGTATATGGTAGAGCATTTTCTTTTATGTTCAAAAGTTCAAAAAATTGTGTTGTTGCAAGACATCTGTTACTCTGATCATCCAGAATGGTATACAGTCTTATCGCCTTTTCAGGTTGACCTCTGGGGTATACACGAACCAAACATATCTTTGCGCAGGATTTGTCACAGAGTCCTTCTCCACAGATTTCCGTACATGAAGAGAACACTGAGGTGGAAGGTACTGCTTGATCTGTGCGCTCCCCACCTTGCTTTGCCTCAGGAGGATTGTTTGTGGACTTAGTAAAGTTGTGCGGATATGGATGAAGAGCTTGTACATGGTCATTGCTGTCACACTCTATGCATTTAATGATATCTTTACAGTCCTTTGCAAAGTGTTCTGTGGAGGCGCAGCATTTGTAGCAGACCCCAAATTTCTTTAAAAGTTCTTTACGTTCTTGTAGGGTTTTCTTTCTGAAGCCAATACATTTCTTAAGTGGATGCGGTTTGTTATGTATGGGACATTGGCGATTTGGGTTCTCGATGTTCTTGTTTTGTTCAGTCTTTTCAAGAACTGTAGCAGGTGCAGGTAGAACAGTGGTCCTTTTCACGGACACTGGTCCTCGATGGTCTCTGTGTGTCATACGTGTGTTTGTAGGTCTTGGAGGGGGTGAACTGAGAGGGTTACCTTCACCATAGGAGAAACTTGGGTCATTCTTTGTGTCTGCAATTCGTTTGATGAACTCACAGAATTAGGAAAAAGGAGGAAAGGCAACTTGATGTTTTTCCTTGTATTTTGATCCAAGCGCTGCCCAATTTTCTTGAAGGCCATACGGTAGCTTGAGAACAATAGGGTTGATGCCAGGAGGGGTGTCAAGGTAACTGAGACCAGGTAAGCGGATGTCAGCTTTAGCGAGTTGAAGCTCCAATAAAACATTGCTGAGTTCTTGAAACTTTAAATTCTCTCTAGCGGAAATCCTTGGGAAACTGTGCAATCTTTTGAATAAGGCATCTTCAATGGCTTCTGGACTGCCAAAGGTACGTTCAAGTCTGTCCCAAGCAGCATTAAGGCCTGCAGCAGGGTTGTCAATATGAACCGCTTTGAGCCTCTTGATGCGTTCAGTAGACTGGGGACCTAGCCATCTGATGAGCAGATCTAATTCTTCTGTAGCAGTGATGTCTAGGTCAGTCATTGTGGCTTTAAAGGTGGATTTCCATCCTCTGTAATTTTCAGGCTTGTCATCAAACTTGGTGAGGCCTGTCTTTGTGAGCTCTCTGCGAAGCATGTATTTAGCAAACTGCGACATGTCCGTGTTTTCAGACTTTGGGTGCATGACTGCAGGTGACTTGGGAACATATGTTGGTGCTGAGGCATTCAACACTGGAACTGGTTTAAAGTTCATTGGCATGTTGGTTTGTAGCTGTGGAGCAGTGTGCTTGCTAGTAGGTACTTGGCTGATGTCAAGGTAAGGTGGATAGTTTATTATGTGCATGCTATTGTCCACTGCTTGGTGAGATGCTGCAGTCTGGTGTACTGGAAGATATGAAGGCAAATTGTCTTGGAGTACAGTAGGTGCGGAGAAGAGACCTTGGTTGAGTGCTTTGGTTGCTGTGACAGGGAGCTGACGTTCTGGAGAGGAATGTGAAGAATCTGAGGCATAAGACACAGCTGAGTGTCTGCTGCTACTGTTGTCTCTTTCACTTTCACTAGCAGCCTGTTCTAAAACTTTTAATCTTGCCATGGCCATAGCACGTTCACATTGTTTTTCCAAAAGTTCCATTTCCACTTTGTGGCGTGTGGCTTCAGCTTCCTTGCGTGCGGCTTCAGCTTCCATTTCTGCCTTCTGGCGTGCAGCTTCAGCCTCCATGCGTGCGGCTTCAGCTTCCATGCGTGCAGTTTCAGCTTCCATTTCTGCCTTCTGGCGTGTGGCTTCAGCCTCCATGCGTGCGGCTTCAGCTCCCATTTCTGCTTTCTGGCGTGTGGCTTCAGCCTCCATGCGTGCGGCTTCAGCTCCCATTTCTGCTTTCTGGCGTGCGGCTTCAGCCTCCATGCGTGCGGCTTCAGCTCCCATTTCTGCCTTCTGGCGTGCGGCTTCAGCCTCCATGCGTGTGGCTTCAGCTCCCATTTCTGCTTTCTTTTTGGCGAAGGCTGCCTGAATTTTAGAAGCTTCAGCATCAGCACGGGCCTTTATGAGTTGTTGACTGAGTGTGGAAGACCTTGATTGTAGGGATTTGGAAGACCTTGAGGAGTGTCTGGAGGATGCAGAGTGGTGGGATCTGGATTCATGGAGCTGTGCAATTCTTACTTCTGCCTTTGTCTTTGTTTGCAGCACTAAATTGTCTCTTTCTAGATTGAGCTCATTGAATCTCTTTAGTTTTTCCAGTGACACTTCAGTGTTGTACCGCTTTAAGAGATGAATATATTTAACACACAGTCTTTGATAATTCTGATAAGCGACATCTAATTGCTTAATAGTGCTCTCTAGTTGTAATGCATCATGACATGGTTGAGAGAGAGCTGACATGCATGTGACATTAGTACACCATAGATCATTCGTTTGAGACACCAACTCTTTTGCGTGAGCTTCAAGATTTTCTTGTACTTTCCAGGTTGGTTTTGTTAATATTTTTTCTCTTTTGTTTGGTTCAGGGTTTAATTCCTGATCTGAAAGGATTTAGATAGTAGTGGTAGTGTGTCAGATTGCATGTTGATTTGCTGGAACATTTTGCTGACAAGGAGAGGGTTAATGATCTAGTTCTATAGCAGCAGAGAAATGTATTAATTTTGCTCAGCTCAGCTAGGATTTCTAGGCACTGGGTGAAAAAAGCTTTGTTTTTACTTTCTTTTCACAGTCAAATCACATGCAATGCGTACAGAGAAATAAACTGGTTGTAGTGTACAGATGCACTGGATAAACTGTTTGTAAGGCACAGATGTATTGAACTTTCACAGCACACTAATATCCTTTGTTGAATGCTATGCTGGGACTTGCTTGCAGGCACATACAGGCTTGTGGTAATGGCTGCACTGTGTGAAGCTGCTATTTCCACTGTCCCTACAGCGTCTCCCTGTGTATCCAGAGCTAGCAAGGATCCTATGGAGGATGTCTGACTGATCTTTCTTGATCTTTTGGCTGATCTTTCTAAGATCTTCTGACTGATATATATGATTTTTTGACTGTTCTGTTTCTCCACCAAAGCACTGAGAATGTGATCTCTTAACTTACTGTTGTGATGAGATGGCTATAGCTCCCAGTCTAGATGAATTACAGACAGTGACTCAATCGAGATGACACCTTGAAGATCTGTTGAAGTTTTATTCCAAAACTGTAGAAAATCCACAACAATATACATCCGATAGGTCAAAAAAATCATAATGAATCTGAGTCCATAAGGCTTGCAAAGGATTACTGGGAAGGGAACAAGGGTGGAGCTATCTGAACAGGAAATCCCTGCGCCATGAGGAGGGGAGCAGAGAAACCCAGGGGGAAGATAAGACATGTGCAATTCTTAAAGGCATATCACAAGTCATGTGAAACATGACACTGAGGGATGAAGTCTCCCAAACTTCAGGCATCAAATCAGAAAGGAACAGTAAGATTACATTTAGAGATTCCTTACTCTGGAGGGAATTCACTTGCATACGTGTATCTGGCAACGAAAGTGAAATGTACAAAATAGCATGGTGCAAACAGAAACATAAAGAAAAAAAATAGAGAACAGAAAAAGATAAGAAAAAGTCCCAGTCTGGAAGGACGGGGATCAGTGCAAACGGCACCAAAAAATTATATACATCGAGTCTCCCAGGCCACACTGTGAATGGGCCAACCCTGGGAATGTCAGGGGGAGAAACGGGGGTTAAACTCTGCCGGTGGAGTTCAATAGGCACTGAGGGGAGAAACAAACAGCGAGCTCCCGCCAGGCAGGTCTCCCGCTCAAGTACTCCAAGAAAAGCAGTACGTCAAGCAAGGTAGACTTCAAAAAATCCCTCTGGCAAGGACCCCAAAAAATGAAAAAGGAAGATGGAGTCCAGCAATACCGGACCAGTAAGACAGGACTCACTTCGCGGTGTTTACACGATGCCATTCCGGCGACATTTTCTGCGGAGATGGTGGGGTTTGATGTGGTGGCGTATAATCCCCTATCAGGTTCCACGACTGCAGGGTAGCAAGGCCTTCCCGGACATCACGAAGCGTGGTTACCACTCCATTACGGGTTACCAGGAGTTTCAAGGGGAACCCCCAGCGATATTGAATTTGGTGGTTACGTAGTATCTTGGTCACTGGCAGGAACTCCTTACGTTTTGCCATGGTGGCAGCAGATAAATCAGGAAAGAATAAGAGGTCGGAGTATGGTGCAGGTAATCCAGCGGAATTTCGCATAGCAGACAGGAGGGATTCTTTAATCTGAAAAAAGTGGACTCTCATTAAGACATCTCTCGATATCGATTGATCCAAGTGTCTCGGTTTCGGGATACGATGTGCTCTATCAAGTTGTAAATCCATGTCTGAGGCTTCTGGTAACAAGGAGCGGAACAGGTTGTGGAGGTATACGGTTAATTCCGTTGGTTTAACCGTTTCAGGGATGCCACGCACTCTGATATTATTTCTGCGGGATCGCTCTTCTAGATCCGTCACCTTAAGGAGAAGAGTCTCATTCACTGATTTTAACTCTTTATAGGCGTCAACCAATTCGTTGTGGGCCAGGCACATTCCATCAGACTTAGATTCTAGTGCATCAGTGCGCTCACCCAGATCCCGAACTTCTTGATGGAGAGTTGCAGTGATGGATCGAAAATCCTCCTGTATGGTGGTCCTGAGATCCTGGAGCAGGGTCTGAAGTTGGAGGCCCGAAGCAGGAGCCGAAGCAGAGAGGGTCTGAGATCGAGATTCCCCCTCCTCCAATTGCGTCAATTTCGGGGAGCCGGACTCGCGGGAGGCTTGGGCGCCATCTTGCGGCCTACCTCGGGTCTTTCCCGGGCGCAATATTTCCGCTGTTTTTGGGGTCTTGCTGGGTGCCATCTGGTGCCAAGGGGGTTCCGGTGCCAGTAGGGGTAGTTTGCAGCAAAACCCGCCGCCGTTGTGAGCCGCTGGAGCAGGGAGATCAGCCTGGAAAAACGGAGCTCAGGCTACATGCGTCCGCTCAGAATGGCTGCCGGCCACGCCCCCGTTAACTAGTATTTTAATTAACATCAGCAGTAAAATTTTAAACTCATTATGGATTAAATCATAAAAACGAAAGTCAAATATCAGCTTTTTCCAAATGTCAAGTTATTTTGCGTCGTTGTCACTGTCAGCTAGGCTTGTGCACCGATTTTTTTTCGGTTCGATTCAGTTCGGCTCGTTCGGATGTTTAAACTTTTCGATTCGGCTCGTTTCGACCGATTTCTGTTTCGATTTGGTTCGGTTCGACTCGTTTTTCGTGTACATTTTTTTTTCGGAATATCGACCATTTTTCGTATTTTCGGGTCACTTAGCTCGTTTTTTGTATCGACTTTTCGAGATTTCGGAAATTTTCGTATTTTTTGGAACCTCTGTTCTCCTCGTTTCAAAGTTTGGTAGTCCCTGAACCAAAGAGGAGGAGCTGCTCGCGTGTAAATTCACATATATATAGCAGAGGCTGTCAGCAGGATCTGCCCAATTATTTAGAGGAAAAAAATGAACTGTTTTTTACAGTTTCTGTTATATGGTTAGGGTAGGATCTTGGGTTCCTGCAGAGGTTTGGCCAGGACAGGTGTTAACCTCTTAATTAACCTCAACCAAGAGATGTCCTTTTGGTTTAAGTCTTGGACATAGAGTATTGAAGATCACTCCTGAATTTCCCAACAACTTTGAAGTGGACAGTCATCATCGAATTTCAGAATAAAACAGCTGGAACCGAAATCACGAATGGAACCGAAATCATGAATAGAGTGAAAATAAATTTCGATTTGACACATTTCAAGTCCATTTGAAAATTCCGAAAATATTTCATTTCGGCTCGGAATACTTTTCAGATCTGCCATTTTCGGATCTAAAAATTTTTGGAAAATCAGCCGCATCCGAAAACACGAATCGGGAAATTTCGTGAAAATTCCGAAATTCCGAAACCCGAAACGCACATCCCTACTGTCAGCCTTTTCTTGATCATCAAGGGAGTAGCCATGTTCAGAATATAGCATATCCAGGATGTCCTACACCCTTTTCCTTGCGCCAAAAAGAGGAACCACATGACTTGTAGTTTAGTCAGCAGCTGAGATAGCGAGTTAAGCAAAATACAATTAGATTTTCCCTGTAAGAAACAGTTTGTTAATTTGCAGTTCTTAAAGTCGTACTAACATATCTAAAATGAGCATTTTTCTATTTATTATTAAAGCAGATACATATTCTTTGTCCATAACACTGCAGCATATGAATCCGCACACTGCCGGGCAGCATCTCTCTGCAGTATAATTAATGCCACATTTAAATCCACACACTGCCGGGCAGCACCTCTCTGCAATATAATTAATGCAGCATATGACTCCACACACTGCCGGGCAGCACCTCTCTGCAGTATAATGCAGCATATGAATCCGCACACTGCTGGGAACTTCCCAGTGTCACGTTCCCACGTTCCAAACCTGTCTTCCTGCCCTCTGTATTTGTATATTGTGTTTTTTCCCTTGTGTTTCTGTTGCTGCCAATTCCTGGGTGGCCTCCCAGGGGTTAATTGGTGTTCTGTGTGCTGCTCACCTGTTGACCCTTGCCTTGATTCCCCTGCCTATATTAGAGCAATGTACCTATAGGACATTGCTGGGTCATTTTTCTTTGCCTGGTCTCCTTGCCACTTGTGTCCTGAGAGCTCCTTGCTGTGTTCCTGATATCCTCCGTTTGTTCATCCTTGTTCAGTTTTTGTCTCTATTATTTCTGTTCCAGTTTATGTCAGTTCCTTCTGTGTATTCAGTTCTGTCTATTGCTGTATTTTGTTTTGCTGTTTATGTTCCATTCAGATTCCCCGGTTACTGATTTTGGCTTGGCTGACTTCCCTTCTGGTTCCTATTCCTATATTCTGTATGACGTACTCTCTCTGGTTATGACCTTTGGCTTTCCTCTTTATGACTACTCTATTGATTATTCCTTGTCTGTACCATTTCCAGGAAACCCTGTCATCTGTATACAACAAAAGACTCTGTACGGATTCAAGGTAATAATTTCCTTTAGATTAGATCCGGCTATCCTAAAGACCGGTCTTTCAGTGCAGGGAATCTTTGGTATTGCCGTACAGAGGTCTTTTGTTAACCCTTTGCTTTCACCTGTCCTTGCAGTTTACCCTGCATCTCTGCATATAGGGGCTTCTCTCAGGAACCAAGGCCTCACCTTCCTGCGAGTTATATTCATAGGGATATATATACAGACCGACCACTTCCAAGGATCGGAGGGCAAGTATAGGGTGGTGCGTGCCTGGTGGTACTGCCATCGTGACACCCAGCAGTGTGTAGATTCATATGCTGCATTAATTATACTGCAGAGAGGCACTTCCCATTAGTGTGTGGATTCATATGCTGCATTGAATCTTATGGGTTAAAAAGCCTTGTTTCTTTAAAAAAAGTTAGGAAACTTAAAATTTCACACCAAAAAATGCCTAAAAAATCCTAAAAGAATAAATAAGTAAAGAAACTTTCATTCTACTAGTAGCAATCTATTTCCCATTCTTAAATAAGCAATAAAAAACGAAATAACGCATAAAAAAAGAAAAACCAGCTGATCCGAATCACCTGACATGATCTGAATTGCACCGAAACCAAATGATCCAAGACTAAAGAAAAAGTGTCCGAAACGAAAAAAAAAAACACCCGAAAAAACCCCGAAAAAGTCATGCACATCCCTAGTAGTAGTGTGCCTCTCTGCAGTGGACCCTGCCTTCGGGCTGCTTATGGCTGCAGGAGGACTGCTTGTGATCAACCAATAACACATGCCGCGCACCAACAGGCGGAACTGTTGCGACCCATAGGTGATAGCAGGGCATACTATGCCATTCTACAGCATTAAGGCCCACCCTCCATAGGGTCGGCATAGTAAAGTGGCCACATCTATATATATAAACTGAAAGTCCTGACTGACTCATCACCGCCCAGCTGAAAACGTTTAACCTAGGAACGTGAAATTTTGAAGGTGCACTGTTTTTATGATGTAGGCGCCCACCAAGGAAGGATTTTTGGAAAATCCACCCATAAGGGGGTGAAAAAGGGGGTTGAATATTTTAAACAGGATACCTATAGCTCAAAACAGAAGATGCTACAGATGTGAAAAACGGTATTTAGATTCGTCTTGAAAAATAAAAAAACACGGATTTTACCATTTTCTTAAAATTCCATGGGGGGCCAAAATGGGGGGTTAAATACATCTATATTTATAAACGCAAAAGTCCTGACTGACTGACTCATCAATGCCCAGCTGAAACCGTTTAACCTAGGAACGTGAAATTTTGAAGGTGCACTGTTTTTATGATGTAGGCGCCCACCATGGAAGGATTTTTGGAAAATCCACCCATAAGGGGGTGAAAAAGGGGGTTGAATATTTTAAACAGGATACCTATAGCTCAAAACAGAAGATGCTACAGATGTGAAAATCGGTATTTAGATTTGTCTTGAAAAATAAAAAAAAACACGTATTTTACAGTTTTTCAAAAATCCAAGGGGGGGGGGGAAGGGGGTTGAATATTTTAAATATTTTAAACGGGATACCTGTATCTCCAAAACAGAAAATGTTACAGTACTGAAAATTGGTATTTAGATTAGTTTTGAAAAATCTAACAACACCTATTTTACCATGTTCTGAAAATTCCTTGGGGGGGCAAAAAGGGGGGTTGAATACTTTTATCAGTAAACCTATATTTCAAAAACGGAAGATGTTACGGGTGTGAAATTTGGTATTTACAACCTTCGTGAAAAAAACAAACCTGTTTTTTGCCATTCTCCACAAATCCAATTGAGGGGGTCGGGGGAAAGGGGTCTGAATATGTTTATCATTATACCTATATTTAAAAAACCAAAGATGTTACAGATGTGAAATTTGGTATTTATAATCTTCTTGAAAAATAAAAACACGTGTTTTACCATTTTCCAAAAATCCGTGTGGGGGAGTAAAAAAAAAGTGGGGTTAATACTTTTAAACAGGATACCTACGTGTCAAAAACAGAAGATGTTACAGACGTGAAAATTGGTATTTAGATTTGTCTTGACTCTTGAGTAGGGATGAGCTGTTCGGTTCGGAAATCGCATCGAACAAAGCCTGTTCGTATGTTCGCGAACACGAACATTTCTGCCTGTTCGCTGCGTGTTCGCCCACAATGCACCACAATGGACCACAATGCACTTTTCCACTGGCCTGAAGCTTGTAATTGGCTGCAGCCTTGCACCTGACCACAGGTCAGGTGCAAGACAGGTTGAACACTATGCCAATCACGGCTCAAGAGTCCTGATTGGGCAAATTTTGCCCAATCATGGGCTCACAGAGCTAAGTCCTGCAGCACACTATATAAGGCTTCACACATCGCTTCTGCACGCGTTTGAGAGATTTCAGAGGAGATTGTTGCTGTGTTAGTGTGTGTTCTTACTGCCAGTCTGCCACCAGCTACTTGGGGGGGGGGGTTCATCTGTTGTAATCTTTATGTTCTCACTCCCAGCAACTATTTTGGGGGCTCAGTAATTTCTACAAAATATTTGTGAATTGAGGTAATCAGAGGAAATCTGCCATGCAGAATTTTGGGGGCTCAGTAATTTCTACAAAACATTTGTGAATTGAGGTAATCTGTGTGTTCTCACTCACTGCCACCAAGTATTTTGGGGGTCAGTGATTTCTCCAAAATATCTGGGAATTGAGGTAATCTGTGTCTTGTCACTGCCACCCATCAGGGGGTCTCACTGATTTATAGGAGGTTTCTGAGATTTGTAATCTGTGTCTTCTCACTGCCAGCTATCAGGGGGTCCTATCAGGGGGTCTCACTGACTTGTAGCAGATTTCTGCGAATTGTAATTTGTGTCTTGTCACTGGCACCCATCAGGGGCTCTCACTGATTTATAGGCGGTTTCTGGGAATTGTAATGTGTGTCTTGTCACTGGCTGCCAGCTATCAGGGTGTCTCACTGAGTTATACCAGAGTTCTGGAAATCTTTAATCGTTATACCAGAGTTGAATCAGAGTTCTGTATATATTTAATCTATATATCACTTAAATGGCAGATGAGATTTAATCTAGATAAATGCAAAGTTATGCACTTTCGAGTGAAGAACACACAAGCAATTTATACCCTAAATGGTACGGAGTTAGGGAAATCCAAAGTGGAGAAGGATTTGGGAATAATCCTAGACTTCAAACTAAGTAACAATGTGCAATGTCAAACAGCAGCCGCCAAGGCCAGCAAGGTATTGGCATACATTAAAAGGGGAGTTCACTGTCAGGATGAAAACATAATTTTGCCTCTGTATAAATCTATGGTAAGACCGCACTTTGAATATGCCGTGCAATTTTGGGCACCTGTCTTAAGACAGGATATTATAGTGCTATAAAAAGGGCAGAGACAGATGACTAAATTAATAAGGGGAATGGAAGGTTTAAGTTATGAGGAAAGACTAACAAGCTTAAACCTGTTTAGTTTAGAGAAACGGCGCCTTAGAGGGGATCTGATAACCTTATATAAATATATACGGGGCCATTCTAAACCATTGTCTGGAAACCTATTCATTAACAGTACTATACACAGGACACAAGGTCATCCATTTAGACTGGACGAAAGGAAATTCAACCTAAAGCATAGGAAGGGTTATTTTACGGTGAGAACAATAAAGCTGTGGCATTCTCTGCCTGTTGAGGTGGTTGAGTCAGAGACTGTACAGACTTTTAAAAAACGACCGGATGACTTCCTGCAGACACAGAATATTAAGGGTTATAATATTTAATATGTGTGTAAAAGCTTCTTGATCCAAGGAGAAATCTGACTGCCATTCTGGGGTCAAGAAGGATTTTTTTTCCCAGTGTGTTGCATATTGGCGAGCATTTCATACTGGGTTTTTTGCCTTCTTTTGGATCTACAGCAGTAGTTTATGTGGGAGAGGCTGAACCCGATGGACGCATGTCTTTTTTCAGCCTATGTAATACTATGTAATATGAGGTCCAGATGTGTGTAATGACAACAGTATCCCTTTATATAGTTTGTATTTTAACATGTATAGTTAGAGACTAATTGTACACTCTAAGGCCCCTATTACATTCTTCGCGCAGTGTGTTTTGCGTGCGCAAATGCGCATTTGCACGAGGGGCAAAACCCTTTGCGCTGAACGTCGTATTACAATGTTCACGCAAATGATGCGCGTTAACGTTTAACGCGAGTGACCCTGCGCGAACAAAATTTTGTGCCGCATCCCATACTTAACATTGTGAGTGCAAATGCATTTGTGCGCTGGTATGCGGATGGTATTACAATCTTCATGCAACTTTTTACGAACGACGTTTGCACAAATTTTTTTAATGTCTTTGAAAAGCTGGTGGTAACTGCAAATCGGAACGTTTTGGCCGAAACAAAAAACACCAGCACGAAAAAAAAAATACAGCACAGTATAGTTACACATTCTACACATACCCAAACAAAGAAATTGTGAATTAGTGCATATTTTTTTATTGCTGCAGCATGTATACTCAGATTTACTTTGACAGGCGCAAAAACTTAAGTTAGTCAATTAAGGTAAAATTGATGTCAATTAAGGTCCCTAATTCTGAATGGCTGAATTGTCAGGTATATTGGAAGGGAAAAATTAAAATGGATGCCTGTAGCCATTTTGTTTTTAAAGAAAGTCTTTTTTTTCAGATTTTCCCTAGTTTTAGAAATGAACAGAGATATTTTTTTTAATAGTTCATGGCTAGGTGACCAGCCATGAGGGAACCTTGGAATGTTTTTATTTGAGATAAAGTCGGGCTAAGTGCTAGATGTGTTATAATTAAATTAAAGCAAGTGAGAACAATAAAGCTGTGGAATTCTCTGCCTGTCGAGGTGGTTGGGTCAGAGTCTGTACAGACTTTTAAAAAACGACTGGATGACTTCCTGCAGACACAGAATATTAAGGGTTATAATATTTAATATGTGGGTAAAAGCTTCTTGATCCAAGGAGAAATCTGACTGCCATTCTGGAGTCAAGAAGGAATTTTTTCCCGTTATGTTGCATATTTCAGACTGGGTTTTTTGCCTTCTTTTGGATCAACAGCAGTAGTTTATGTGGGAGAGGCTGAACCCGATGGACGCATGTCTTTTTTCAGCCTATATAACTATGTAACTATGTAACTATGTCACTCACCATGTCAGAAAGACCAAAAAGGACAGGCAGATGCTCCCAGACACAGATAAGAGGGCAAGTAGCCTCTGTCGGGAGGCTGTGCCTCTGGTCGTGGTGGACGTGGTGCATCTTCTGCAGGGGCACGCTTGTCCTTTCAAACTTGTGCTGGCCGTCTTAAGCAGCAGCAACATACAGAGGATTTGGTGGATTGGTTAACCAGGCCATCCTCCGAGTCCTCTGCCAGCCAGGCTTGTAGTGCTTTACAGTCCACCTCGGCTGCCAAAGCATCTAATGCAGCCTCCATGTCCACAGCTACTCCTGCCGTAGCCTCACTATCACACACGGAGGAGTCAGCTGAATTGTTTGACTTCAATGACAGTGACATGCTGCTTGAGGATGCACAGCAAGTACAGTGCTCTGATTCAATCTCTGAGGTTGAGGAGGGGAGTATAATCAACCTAGAGGAAGGGGGTGCCAGTGATGACACACAAATAACTGTCACTCATGTTGCCCCAGCAGCTGCAGCATACTGCCAAGTTGGCTCCAGTGACAAGGAGATGGGGGGTGATGATGACAATGATGATGAGGTCACTGACTCCACCTGGGTGCCTGATCGAACAGAGGAATCAAGTGAGGAGGAGGGGAGGAGGAGGAGGCACAGCAAACAGGAGGCACAACATCCTCTATGACCAACCGTAGCACTAGCCAGTCCAAGGCATCAGATGTCACAGCTGCTCAGGTGCAGAGTGCTGTTGTCTCAAAGCACACATGCAGGAACTCTGCTGTCTGGGAGTTCTTTAAGAAATGTGCAGCAGACCCCACCGTTGCTATTTGTAATCTATGTCAGATGAGGCTCAAGCGTGGGAAAGACACCGGACGCTTGGGTACCACGTGCTTGAGGCGACATATGACCACCTGCTACATATCCCGTTGGCGCAAAACATTGCGTAGGTCCTCCTCCTCCTCATATGTCTCTACCCCCACTGTATGGCCTGCCATGTCATTGCCTACAACCTCCACTGACAGGGATGATGCTACAGTAATGGATGTACCAGCTCCTTCACAGTGTGACAGCATCCCATCAGCTGAAGATTTACGCAGTCAGATTACGTTGCCCCAGCTGCTGCAGCATAAGAAAAAATATAGTCCAACCATCCCCAAGCACAGCGTCTAAATGCCAGCTTAGCAAAATTACTTGCATTGCAGCTGCTGCCTTTCCAGCTGGTGGACTCTGCTTCCTTCCGTGAATTTGCTGAATGTGCTGTACCACAGTGGCAGGTTCCAAAACGCCATTTCTTTTCACGGAAGGCCATTCCAGCACTATACCAGCACGTGGAAGACAATGTTATCGAGTCATTGGGAAAAGCAGTCAGCAGCAAGGTGCATGTGACTTTAGACACGTGGTCCAGGAAGCATAGACAGGGTCGTTACATTTCCTTCACAGCACATTGGGTAACTCTGATTGCAGCTGGGAGGGATCCAAGACGGGGCTCTGTGCTGGAGCTTGTTCATCCACCACGCCTCCAGAAAGCTGCTTGTATAAGGTCTGTCTGCTCCACCACCAGCTCTCCGTCTTCCTCCTCCTTCTTCTGTGTCTCTGGTGAAGTGGCAGTTAAACCGACGCCTGACAGGGTTCTACGCAATGGCTCAAGCAAAAAGATGCCATACTGTGCTTGAGCTGGTTTGTTTAGGGGACAGGAGCCACACCGGGCCAGAAATTCTGTCAGCTCTGCAGGGGCAGGTGCAGAGATGGTTAACAACACGCCAGCTTCAGCTGGGAATGGTCGTCTGTGGTAATGGCAGCAACCTTCTCTCTGCCCTACACAAGGGTAAATTGATGCATGTACCATGCCTAGCACACGTCCTAAATCTAGTGGTACAGCGTTTCCTAACCAGGTACCCAGGGCTGGCACAGCTTCTCTGCCAGGCCAGAAAAGTCTGCAGCCACTTCAGATGGTCATTCCCAGCAAGCGTTTGCCTGGCAGAAATTCAAAGAGAATTCCACCTTCCCACAAACCGTCTGATCTGTGACATGCCCACCAGGTGGAACTCGACATTAGCAATGCTGTAGCGTCTGCACAAGCAGCAGAGGGCCATCAACGAGTACCTGTGTGAGTATGGCACAAGGACAGGATCAGGTCAACTTGTTTTTTTTCCCTCCCGCAGTGGCTGATGATCAAGGATGCATTCACTGTACTGTCACCATTTGAGGAGGCAACAAGGATGGTGAGCAGGGACAGGGCATGCATCAGTGACACAATTCCTTTAGTGTTCCTGCTGGAGCACACTCTGCGGGGAATTATAGATGGGGCACTAGAGGCAGAGCAGAGGGAGGAAGAGGAGGCCTTCCCTAGCTCTGAAGGCCCCAGTCTTTCCGCAGACAGCATTCCAGCGGGTCCTCCTCAGATCAGACAGGAGGAGGATGAGGAGGAGGAATATTTAAGTAGTGGGGGCATTGAAGGTGGGGGGATTCCTCAAGGGAGGGTTTTGTGTGCCCAGAAACACAAGGGCTAGTATGTGGCTGGGAGGAGGAAGTGCACGATACGGTCATCCTCATTGACCACGAAGACTCGGAAGCTAATGCCACCTCCAACCTACACTGCATGGGCTCCCTTATAATGCATAGCCTGCTAAAGGACCCCAGGATTCGTACTGTCAAGGATCATTACTGGTTGGCAAGCCTTCTCGTTCCACGATACAAGGGTAAAGTTGCAGAGCTCATCCTGCCCGCACAGATGAAAAAAAGGATGAAAAAACTTGAGGACGCTCGAAAGCGATACTTGTGTAACACCTTTCCAGGCACTGGTAGGTTACCAAGTGATGACACAGGTGCTTCTGAGGCTGCAGATGATCAGAGGAATAGTGGTGAAGGCTAGGGCCGCTTGACTGATGCATTTTTACATTTTTTTAGTCCACAACGCCCAGGTACGTCAAATGTAGGCACCCATTGCCAGCGTCTTCACCATATGGTGCAGGACTACCTAGAGGCAAGGGCAGACCTGGATACCTTTCCAGCAGATGATCCACTGGCTTACTGGGTGTTGAGATTGGATCACTGGCCAGAACTTAGCCAATATGCTATGCAGCTACTAGGTTGCCCTTTATCTGGCGTGCTTTCTGAAAGGACGTTCAGTGCCGCTGGAGGTTTTGTCACAGACAAAAGAATGCGTCTGTCCACCGACTCTGTAGACCGGCTGACATTTATAAAAATGAATCCGTCCTGGATCAGCAGCTATCAATCCCCTGATGCTGACGTAATGGAATATCTCGGGGATCTCTTCTGCATTCACAAAACCTCCACCACTGAACTCTTCCACAATACCACAAAAGGGTTACGGTGTGAAGGCACTTGCTGCCATGAAAGGCACAATATTTGGCTGCACTGACGCCTGTGCCGCATTTATATCATTTTAATTTTTTGAACCACATGGTCCACCCCTGCACTCTTCCACAATACCACAGAGGGGTTATTGTATGATGGCACTTGCAGGCCTGGCACCAAAAGCACAATATCTGGGTGCACTCATGCCTTTACCAGATTCATATCTTTTTAATATAGGACTGCATGGTCCACCCCTGCACTCTTCCACAATACCACAGAGGGGTTACTGTATGAATGCACTTGCTGGCCTGGCACCAAAAGCACAATATCTGGGTGCACTGACGCCTTTACCAGATTCATATCTTTTTAATATAGGACTGCATGGTCCACCCCTGCACTCTTCCACAATACCACAGAGGGGTTACTGTATGATGGCACTTGCTGGCCTGGCACCAAAAGGCACAATATTTGGGTGCACTGCCACTGACGCCTGTATCAGATTCATATCCTCAGAGGGGTTACAGTGTGACGGCACTGTTGCCGACACTAAAGGCCCAATTTTAAAGCACCTATTGTTACTTTCATCCAAAGCCTGCATAAGTTTCATACTAATTTAGCCAAAAAATCACTAAACTTTTTCTGCGTGTCTGAAAATGTCTCCTCTTTTCATACAGACTGCCGCCCCAAGCAGTTGTTTATAGATAGATTAAAGGAAAAGCATTTACCGTCATTTGAAATGTCATTTTTTGGTTTTTACATATTTTTATACATCTGAAAAATCCGCCACTTCATGGGCAGGTTATGGGGACCTCCTAGGCACGATATTTGAAGGAATTTTTCATTTTTATTTTTAACCCTTATTTCATGGAAAACTCCCTTTAAAAACGTTTTTTTTTAATTTTTTGTCCTTGTTTCCTGTCCCCCAGGGCACTACCCGGACCCCCATACACCATTTATGGCAAATATCTAGCATGTATGCCCTCTTGGAGGGCACTCTAAAAATCGAATTTTGAGTCCCATTGACTTGTATTGAGTTCGAGTTAGAGTTTGAATCCGAACATTTGAAAAGTTCGAGTGCGAACCGAACTCGGGGGTGTCCGGCTCATCCCTAGTCTTGAGAAACAAAAAGACACCTATTTTACCATTTTCCAAAAATCCAGTGGGAGGGGTGAAAAAAGGGGGGTTGAATACTTTTATCAGTATACCTATATTTCCAAAAACCAAAGATGTTACAGGTGTGAAATCTGGCACTTACAATCTTCTTGATAAATTAAAAAACACATGTTTTACCATTTTCTAAGAATCCCACGTGGTGGGTGAAAAAAGAGGGGGGTGAATACTTTTGAACAGGTACCTATAATCTCAAAAACAGATGTTACAGATGTGAAAATTGGTATTTAGATTCGTCTTGAAAATAAAACAACACATATTTTACCATTTTCCAAAAATCCAGGTGGGGGACAAAAAGGGGAATGAATACCTTTATCACTATACCTATATTTCAAAAACCAATGATGTTACAGGTGTGAAATTCGATATTTACAAACTTCGTGCAAAAAAACCCCATGTTTTACCATTTTCTGACAATCCAGTTAAGGGGGGTGGGGGAAAGGGATGTGAATACTTTTATCAGTATACCTATGTTTAAAAAATCAAAGATGTTACAGGTGTGAAATTTGGCACTTACATTCTTCTCGAAAAATAAAAAAACGTGTTTTACAATTTTCCAAAAATCCCAAGTGGGGAGGAAAGGGGGGGGGGGGTTCTACCAAAAAAACCTCAAGTTTCTTTTAAAAAAAGAATTTTAACAAATCCTAAAATCCACGCGAGCGAAGCCGCGGGCAAAAGCTAGTTTATTTATAAAGTATTTTACCAGGAAGGATACATTGAGATTTCTCTCGTTTTCAAGTATGTCCTGGGATGACATTAAATAAAAGTATCAGTACTTGGTTTCGGTGATTACCTAAATAAAAATATCGGTACTTCTACTCGGTCTTAACGTGGTATCGGTGCATCCCTAATTAAAATTATACAAATCTGACTCAGCAGCGGCTCATAAGTTATAGATCCAGGCAGAATAGGTTCCTGGAACTCTTAATTCTATATGCCATATTCAAATTTTTACTATGTTAAAACAGATTATTTAGTTGCTAAAAACAATAGCCAGAACTTTACAGTATCTTAAATTCTGTCTTCTCCCAAAGATATTTATGCAACAGCAGAGAATGAAAAACCAGCCCCATGCAGTACAACAGGCCAAGGACGTCAATGCACAATGAATGCAACGGAGTGCAGGGGTTGGTGGTCAGGACCAAACAATGGCATAACACACTTTGACAACTTTGGCTTTGCCATGTTGACTGTGTATCAGTGCATAACCATGGAAAGTTGGACAGAGGTGTTATACTGGGTGAGTACTATTTTGACTTATGTGTATATATATATTTATGTCTTTTTCTCTCCAGTCCTTCAAAAAGTCTCTGAAAACACATTAATTTAGAGAAGCCATCAGCTCACTCCATAATCCCTCACTGTACATTTCTTTCCCCATCTTCCCACACAACCCCATGCACCCTGGTACTTCCCTTGCCCAGCTATTTACCCTCACTTAAGGGGTTATTCAAAGAACACCAAAAATTCAGTGCTCTTTCATTTGGCGACCTCAATTCGCTGACTATGCGGTGAATTCAGCCTTCACTGCAGGGTCCCCGAATCAATCCCCCAAACGCCACCGATAAAACTGCTGAATCGTTCTGATAAACCGCCGAAAAATCACCGAATCGATCCAAGAAAACCACCATACGCAGCCGCATACCCGCAGAACGCATCCTCAAACCGCCAAGCTCCGCTGACAACCCGCCGAACACTGCCGGGAAAAGCCGACGAGCTGCCAAACGGGTGAAAAATGCAAAAAAGCCCTTTTAAAAGGCGTTTTAAAAAAAATAAAAATAATGCAGTGTCAATCCATATCAAGTGGTCCAGAAATAATGATTGCTTAACCGTTTTTTAAAAAAGTATTTTTTTTGGCAGTGATGACGTCCCTGAGGAGCAGACACATGCAAAACGCCGCGTTAGACGTGCTCTATTAACCCATTTAAGGTTTTCCTCTCGTTGCATGCCTGAGCTGGACGCATCTATATTTTATAGAGAACAATACCATTACAGCACAATCTGTTTGGGCTATGACTGATTGCCCATAACCGTTCAGCAACATTGTAGCATGTTCAATGTGGAGATGGATTTTTAATCTCATGATCCCCTGTATGTATTATATGAATTTTCCTGCTGAGGAATACACTTTTGGCTGGGAGATTGCTACTGCTTGCACTTTATTGTGATTTCTCGATCTGTGCATGCAAATTGTAGCTACCAGGTCTACCCCTTGTCTTTATATTTACCAGCTGTATTCCATGACGTGGTCCATTTATGTTTGCACTTCATCGTGACACTTTTGAGTGGTGCATGCTAATTACAACAAATTTGGTGGCATATGACTTTAAGCATTTAAGTATACTCCAACGTATGCACATTTTTCTTTTAGGAATACACTTTTGGCTGGGTGATTGCTACTGCTTGCACTTTGTGATTTCTCGATCAGTGCATTGCAAATTGTAGCTACCAGGCTCACTCCTTGTCTCTGTATTAACCAGTTGTATTCCGTGACGTGGACCACTTATGTTTGCTCCTCATCGTGACGCTTTTGAGTGGTGCATGCTAACTACAATAACCAATTTGGTGGCACATGTCTTTAAGCATTTAAGTATACTCTAACGTGTGCATACTTTTCTGAGGGGATCCTTAGGCATCTCTTGCTGATTATTTTTTTCAGGTGGTGGTTCTCAGTTTTTGACATACAATTGTTGTCACAGAGACTTCACCCTGCATTAGAGACTTTTTGTGATTTGGTCATTGACCTTGAGTTATGGTCTCTAATCTATGACATTTTTTGTGTGTTTTTATACATTTTGTGGGTGTGTACGTTTTTTCTCAGAAGTCCAATAAATGTTTAGAATTTTAATCATTTGTTCCCACCTTCCTTTTGGGTTCTTTGGAATCCAATTCTTCCTTCATCATTAGGGCTAAGTCCTGCAAGTTTTTGGTGGACGATTGCTAGTACTCAGAGGCTATAGTAATCACTTGCCACTCCACGCCCCACCCTGTTTTGAGTGGGTGCTTGCTTCTCCTATATGTTGGTAGTTTAAAACCAAGATTATTTTAATTTTATACTGACTCGTTTTAAACTGGCGGACATTTTTGCATCACGCCAGGTGCCATTTTTTGCATTTCCACAGATTTGCGGAAAAATACATATTTCAGTTATGGTTTGCGTCAGAGCTGTGAGAGACACAGAGACAGAGAGACATACACAGAGAGACAGAGTGAGAGAGAGAGAGACAGACAGAGAGGGGATTCCGGCCGATCGCTGTGCCCCCCCCCCGGTGCAGGCTGGTATATATGAAAAAAATATCATATTTACTTGCTTTTTATGCATGACACTACTGGCTCATTCAAAAGGCATAGCATGTTTTTAAAAGCACACTAGCAAAGCAAGCATGTCTCTTTAAGTTTCAATTCCAATATTTATTGAAGAATCATAAACTCTACGATTGATAGTAGTGAAACTAAAATAAAAGCATTAGGCCCCTATTACATTCTTTGTGGAATTTCGTTCGTGCAGTGCATTTTTTTTGCGCACATCGTCCAGCGTTATCGCACGAAAATTAACGTGGTATTACGATCCGAACGCATTTTCTCATCCGTCAAAAAATAACGTTTGTTAAAACAACGCACAAAATTAAGTGTAATACACGCGCAGTAACGTTGCGCACGTAAATAAGTGTGCGGACTGTTTTTTTTGCGGGATTCTATCAGATATAATCTCTGCACGTGACTACAACGTGTCATGTATTGGACTTATTTCAGCAACTAGCCTCCAATACGGCAGGGATTATTATTCAATAAGAAATTTATACGAGACACAAATCAATTGTTTATATTTCCTAGAAATTCTCCTAAATTCTTTTAATTGTCTGTGTTTTGCTTTGAAGAATACAGTAATCAATAATCGGATAAAAACATATATATATTTATTACGTATACAAAAAAAATTTCAAATCTCATATCATAACCAAAGATTTATAAACCACAATCCATCAGCACATAAAAACTAGCTTCACTGTTAGTAACTGCATCTATGATTAATATCATTTACCTTATCAGTTAGTAACTAATACACAAATGGTTAATAAACATTTCTGTTTCTCCCAGCAACCAATGTTTAACAAGCTAGATCTTATAGAGATATATATATATATATCTCTATGCTACGTGGATCAACAAAAGATGAGCTATTTTAGAATGATAAGTAATAAAAACTTATTTAGTGAATCCTCCCCTAATCTCGAAAATTAAACTTCTAATCTTTTGCTTTTTATTTTGTAGTTATATAATTCCTTGCTTATTAATTTCAATCACAGTAATTTCCAATTCAATATATATATATACTGTATAAAGTAAAAAAAATAAAAACATGTATTTTTTTGTGTGTTATTATTATTAATGCAGCAATATTGTTCAATTATAATGTGAACGATGATGCACTAATGATTTTTTCTATGGGGTATGTTTGCTATAAATCACGTAATTCCCCCAACAAAATGTAACAAGTCCCCATTTCTAATTTTTGTACAAGCGCACCCCATAGAAAACATAACCGCAAACACTCATTTGCTAAAATGTGAAAAAAAAAACACTTTACACACTGCAGATGATTAAAAATTCAAGGATTGGGTTATGTTCGTTTTATTCTAATGGCGGCTGGTGGTAACTTGATATATAAAAGCTATTTCTCAGTTCCAGCTTATCTCACAATGGGGACACAATTTAACTTTAGATGTCAAAACACAGCCTTCTTGGAATATAAAGAAAATCACTAAAATATGGGGAGCGGGGGCGTGGCTGGCCGCAGAGGAAGGCGTACGTGTGTCTGCTGAGCTCCGACGCGTTTTCCTCTTTCTGGGGCCCTCTCTAGTCCTTTTTTCACAGAGTTTGTGCCTCTGGGACCCAGAAGTAGCCGGCCATCGAGGTGAGTTGTCCGGTGGCCAGCTCAGCCCTCCCCACCGGACCAGAGACTAGCACCAGCTGACGGTGTCCTTGCTGAAAAGTACAACCGGTGGCCATATTGCGGCCTGTACCTCAGGCTCTAGATGACCCCTTGTGAGACCTCCTTGCCTCTCTCGCACCTGGCTGGGCTCATGCAAAGGGCTAGGGAGACGGAGGGCCCCCGTCTCCCGCTTGCTGCAGGGGTCTGGATGGAGGGAGAGGCAGACGACAGAGCACCCAGTACTTCTCCCCCACCCCCTACTACTGCGAGGATGACCGCGTTAGAAGACTTTGAGGCCTGCATGGCGCTGTTGGAGGTGGACGAGATCTGAGCCCGCTTTCAAGAGGGACCTGGCGCCAGCTGATGGCTGTCCTGCGGCGATGCCGGGAACCACCACCTTCCTGCTTGGGTGTGCTAGAGGAGGCCTTACCCGCTCACGGTGCAGAGGACCCGGAGGTCGTGGAGGAGTACAGAGGTGTGGAGGCTGACCTGGAGAGGGAGGCTGCGGAGGTCCCACTTGTCGACGAGTTTTCCCCGTCGCATGAGCTGGGAGTTCCCGACTGCCGGGAGTCACCTGTCCAGATGGAGCCGGCAGGCCTGCTGGTGATGCCTGCTGGTGCAGACCGGTGTCCGGTGATGGCGGGGCTCCCTTTAGTCTCCGAGAAGTCGGAGATCCTGTCTGGATCCCTCCAGTCGTTTCCCACTGTGATGCCGCCTGCGGCCTTTTCCCCTGCTGCTGATGGATGGTGTCGCACTGCGGGTGAAGACCTACTTGTCCCGAAGGCCTTGTCCCTCGTGGTCTGGACCGGGCTGGATGACCTTCTGCACGGCAGTGAGCTGACGATGACCGGATGGCTCGGCCTTTTGAGTGACACGCTGCCTGTCCCACGTCCCTTGCCGTTCATTGATGCTGGCTGAGGGGATTTCTGCTCTATGTGTTCGGGACTCTACCTCAGATGGTGATTCCCCCCCCCTCGTTAATTATTCTACTTTTTGGAAGTCTTTCGATTTATTTTTTTCTGACCCCTGCTATCCTCCCTGTGCTGCTGGTCCCGTTTTTGGATACGGGCTGAAGAGACCCCCCCCCCAGCTGTTCTGCCCCCTGCTATCCTCCCTGTGCTGCTGGTCCCATTTTTGGATACGGGCTGAAGAGACCCCCCCCCCAGCTGTTCTGCCCCTCTCTTTCTTTTTGCTTCCTTATTTGAGAGTGGTGACCACTTCAGCCTGTCGACTATATTTTATTTTTGAATTATTTTTACAGCTGTTACTTTGAGACATTTTGTCCCCCCCCCTCCCACATGCTAGGTACCTCTAATCCCTGGAGACATTCAATTTTTTTCCCCCGCTGCCTTCCTGCAGAATATCTCCCCTTTCCCGGTCCCCTCCCACTACAAGCAGGGTATTTCTACTTTTGACGAGACCCCCCATATGGGGATGCCCCCCCTTGCTTACACTTTGTCTTTTTCCGTTGCGGACTCTTCCTGAGGACTTTATGCTGTTGTCATTTATTTTAGATATTAGCAGTGCTATGATATTGTCCCCCCTGCTTCTGTACCCCCTTGTATTTTCTTTCCTTTGGCTGCATCCGGTAGTCCCAGGAGCTAAGGCGTGGCGAGCACAGTTTTTCCTCCCCTGCGCCCGCGTTTTAACGCCAGGAGCGTAATAGGGCCCTTAGAGTTCCGCTGCAGCAGGAACTGAAAGCTGATAACTAGTCTATGGTTTAGGCTTCAACAGCCAAATAATTCATTTATATTCCTTTAATAGGTGATGGACATATAAAGCATTGACAATGCAATTAGGAAATAGATAAAGTTAAAATTATTCAATTAGAGTGGTGTAAGAGGATTCGGGTGGGGTCTGGTCTCAGGAGTCGTGGGGTGGCTCTGATGGTATCTGGCCCTTTCTTCCCTCCTTTTTCCTTTGTCGTCCCCCCCGTCTAAAATTCACCCCCTTTTATGTCCCAGTTTTCTTTATCTAAAGACTGGCCTACAAGGGAGTAGTTTGACATTGTGATTGGTGTGTCGTTTTATTCTTTTTCCCAATATTTAACTAGGTGCTCCTGGCACCTGTCCAGCAGAGGTCTCCCTAAGATCAAAATCCTAACAACTTTGGAGTTTCTCACATCTTAGGGACCCAAAATCCTAAAGGACTTTCTTAATATAAATGACCAGGTAATAACCTAATATATACAAGTATCCTATGCAGCATCTACCCATATTATTATTATTATTCTTTATTTATAAAGCGCCAGCATATTTCACCGCGGCGTGCATGCACGATATGTGTCTGCAGGATTATCCAATGCATTCATTCGTGATATATTCCTTAAAATTCATTAATTTGTGATATATTCCTTAAAATTCATTCATGATTAACAGATTTAATCTATTGTTACTGAATGTTAATAAACGAAACACTCGTTATTTAATAATCAATTAAATGTGGTATGGGCTCTATCTATACTATAAAAGAGTAAGGCTTGGCGTGTCCGTCGCCAAGCCTTACTCTGCGCATGCGCGCGCAACCAGCAGCGGTTGTTTGCGCGCGCATGCAACCGCCGCGGCACGAGCCAGCTGCCGGCTCGCCGCGGCGGTTACAAGATGCACACAGCAGCCGGGTAGAGGCTGCGCTCGCAGCCTCTACCCGGCTGCCGCGCGCATCCAACCCCCGAGCGGCGAAGGGAAAGGTCCCTCCGCCGCTCGGGGCTTGGATGCGCGCGGCAGCCGGGTAGAGGCTGCGCTCGCAGCCTCTACCCGGCTGCCGAGCGCATCCGAGCGGCGCCGGGGAAGTGAAAGTTTCCCCACTTCCGCTCTTTGAAGGACCCAAGCCCCGGTCACGTGACCGCGGCTTGGGTCCTTCAAAGACCGGAAGTGGGGACACTTTCACTTCCCCGGCGCCGCTCGGAAAGGTAAGTATGGCGCCGAGCTCATGGGGCGGCTGTCCGAATGCCGATAGAGCATTCGAACAGCCGCCCCATGTCTGGTCTGGGGTCTGAGCTGGGGGGGCAATATCCATGAGAGCTTGGGAGGGCAATATCCATGAGCTGGGGGGCAATATCCATGAGAGCTTGGGGGGGCAATATCCATGAGCTGGGGGGCAATATCCATGAGAGCTTGGGGGGGCAATATCCATGAGCTGGGGGGCAATATCCATGAGAGCTTGGGGGGGCAATATCCATGAGCTGGGGGGCAATATCCATGAGAGCTTGGGGGGGGGGCAATATCCATGAGAGCTTGGGGGGGGCAATATCCATGAGAGCTTGGGGGGGGCAATATCCATGAGCTGGGGGGCAATAACCATGAGCGCTGGGGGGCCATATCCACGAGCTGGGGGGCAATATCCACGAGCTGGGGGGCAATATCCACGAGCTGGGGGCAATATCCACGAGCTGGGGCAATATATCCACGAGCTGGGGCATTATATCCACGTGCTGGGGCATATATCCACGTGCTGGGGCATATATCCACGTGCTGGGGCATATATCCACATGCTGGGGCATATATCCACGTGCTGGGGCATATATCCACATGCTGGGGCAGTATCCAGGAGCTGGGGGGGCAGTATCCAGGAGCTGGGGCAGTATCCACGTGCTGGGGCAGTATCCACGAGCTGGGGCAGTATCCACAAGCTGGGGCAGTATCCACGAGCTGGGGCAGTATCCACGAGCTGGGGCAGTATCCACGAGCTGGGGCAATATATCCACGAGCTGGGGCAATATATCCACGAGCTGGGGCAGTATATCCACGAGCTGGGGCAGTATCCACGAGCTGGGGCATATATCCATGAGCTGGGGCAGTATATCCACAATAGACTGCCCTCTGGGCAGGCTTTCCACCTTGTCTTTTATAAAATGTCAGTACCGTGATTATCTATTATAACTCACCACATACAGATATTCAAATACCACCTAGGCACCTTGTATAATATAATGTTACAGATTATATTGCCTCTAGTGTCATAATATGTCTTTACAAATTTAATTTGTAGGTAATATCACGGCCAAAATAAATCTCTAACTTTATGCAATTCACCATTGTCCAAGGTTTGCATGGCTAGAGAGCTTCGATGTGACCAAATTAAAATGCCCTTGAATAGACAATACGTTTCGCTTGTTCAGGTGTCCATAGTATTCATTTTGTTTCAAGACAATGTGATTTAACATCTGGGTTTTTACAACCAGAATTGCCCCAGAAAGTTATTTCTCCCAGTCTCTGAACAATACATTGATGCTTCCTTTTATCTACATAATCTGATAAAGGAGAATACTTGTTGAAATATGGCAATGAATTTAGGAGGTCCATTGTCTGGGAAGCTCAGCCTGCTTAAATTTTAAAACCAGGTAAACAGAATGTCTGTTTGAAAGAAATTCAAAGTTTCATATCTAAAATGACCTGACACATCTGACTTCCTGCACAGTCAATACAGCTGTATATAACATATTTATTCTGCATTTTAAATGTTTTGGGAGTTATTTTCCACTTTAGGCTTACCTGTAAAAAGAGGAAAGAAAGGAGAGAAACAATACGGATGCTTTCTCTAACAGCAGCCTCATGGTTATGAGGTGAAAGCATTGCCACACCCATAATCTCCCACAATCCTTCAGGATCATCAGACCCTGTGTTACACAATAAGAGTCCCTGTTCCTGCATCGGAGAACTGCTTCACAATAAGAGTCCCCAGTTTCTAGCTGCATTCTCCTAGTAACTAATTACAAGCACCATATAAACCATATAGCAGATTTAAACACAAATCTTTCAATGCCAATAGTAAACATGAAGATTACATACTTTATACAATTGTGCACATACATCCCATGTGTCACATCCTCCCTAACAAAATAAAAATGGCTCCAGCTAGAAAAAATTATATACACTCAATCACAATATTACTATTTTCAAACAACACTTTCTTAACTTAATATGCGGTCCCTGTGGGAATGCATGGTACCATATTGTAGGAGTCATGAAATGGGTAATATGCGAGTGGTGGCACATAATATGGTGTAGCCAATACAGGTAAGTGAGGAAAGGCATATGCTGCTACACTGTGGATCATAGTCTGTGGTTGTAGTGATGGTTGACCCAGTGTTTCATTTGTAAGCACTTGGTTTTCTGTCTCCAACGGATCGTCTTGGCTCTGTACAACTTTCTGATGTCAGACTTTCTACTTCATCAGGCAGGGCACATTCACTATCACTATCTTCACTGACTCCAAGTGGAAATGTTCGATTCAGGATCAATTCTTCTGGTGAGGGATTCTCGATCAAACTGTGTCTCTGTTCCCTTGGGATTTGGACTTGATCTTGTTCTTGTTCAATTCTCTCAGATGATGGTGATGCCATTTCGACAAGATGGTTCTCATGGTTGAGTTTTCAACCTAGCCGGTAAGTATTCTGTCTCTTATTCGCTGTCCAACTGTCAGGAATTCTCAACCAGTATCTTCCAGAGCTTTTCTCATCCGAATCAGTCGTGTCACTGTGGTAGGTAGGTTCTCTGGTCTTCATTTCACTGTTACCTTGTCTGCTTTGTTTCGGTTTCGCGGGTTTCAGTGATTGTGATGGTGTCTCCACAGGTAAGTTATTCACCAACAATAGATTTCGGTGTAGGGTTCTGCTTCCTCTTTTGTTCCCATTCTCAGGACTCACCACATAAACCGGATTGTCTGCTACTTGGGCTTTCACCACATAGATCTTCTCACAGTATGATCTTCATTTTCCTGGGCCTCCTCGCTCAAGTTTCTAACAAGAACTCTGTCTCCGGGCTATAGAATCACACCTTTGACTTTCAAGTCATATTGAGTTTTGCCCCGTGCACTTGAATGCTTACTGTTTTCGTTTGCTATTTGATATGCTTCAGCCTTCTTTCCAGCCCAATGGTCAGCAAATCCCTTATGAGTTACTCTCTCATCCTCTTCAATCAGCCCAAATATCAAGTCAACAGGAAGTGGAGGGTGGTGTCCAAACAGTAAATAGTATGGGGAATACCCAGTGGACTCGTGACGTATGCAATTATACGCATGGATAATCTGGGGAAGGTGATCTTTCCATTTTATCTTTTCCTTATCAGCCAAGATCCGGAGCATTTGGAGGAGAGTCCGGTTGAATCTCTCAGCTGGGTTACCTTGAGGGTGATATGGAGATGTTCTTGAATGACATACTCCAGCACGTTCCCGAAGATTCCTGAAAAGCACATTTTCAAATTCCCTGCCCTGGTCATGGTGTATCTTTCCAGGGTAACCAAACCAGGGGATATAATCATTGAAGACTCTCAGCTGCTGTACGACCAGACTTGTTTTTTGTAGGATAAGCTTGAGCAAACCTAGTAAAGTGATCTACGACCACTAGTATATACTCATACCCACCATGGCTTGGTTCAAAGTGCAGGTAGTCGATGCAAACAAGTTCCAGAGGTGAGCTGGATGTTATGCTCCCCATGGTTGCTCGTACATGGGTTGTTGTTTTTTGTTGCTTAATGCAGGGACTCTTCCTTGTTATATACTCTTCTACTTCCTTTTTCATATATGGCCAGTAGAATCTTTGTCTCATCAGATGAAGTGCCCGTTCCGTGCCCAGATGTCCCATTTTGTCATGCAAGTACTCCAAAGAAAGTTGCTCATACTGGGCTGGGAGAACAAGCTGTTTGTTATGTGCTGTTTGCCTATAGAGACATCCATCCTCTAGGATTAGCTTGTTCCATTCATATAAGAGTTTCTTGGCAGCTCCAGTCACCGTTTTATTTAGACTTTCATCTGGTGTTTAATATCCTCTTTCATCTTCGATATCTTGGATATCACTGGATCCTACCTTTGAGCTTTGGAGAGTTCATCTTTACTTATTCTTGGCAACGATGAACATTGGAATGGTAGGTCAGTTTCCATAGAAGACATACTGAGTGCTGCAACCCAGGCCACATCTTTCTTTTTAGCTGCACAAGCTCCATCCCAGACTGCACAACCACTTCAGATGACAATTGCTCAGTGCACTCAGTGGTATACTTTTCCATGTCAAGGGGGATACGCGACAGTGTCTCAGCATCGATAATTACTTTAACCAGGCCTATATTTGACATCAAAGTGGTAGTCAGACAATTCTCCCACCCAGTGATGACCAACCCCATTCAGCTTTGCAGTGCTCATGATGTAGGTCAGGGGATTGTCGTCTGTGTAAATGGTAAAGTGTGAGCATAGAACAGGTAGTATTACCTGTTTCGTAGAAAAGGTAGTCTCTGAATTTTTCACACACTGCCCATATAAGTGCAAGAAACTCAAGTTTACCACTATGTAGTTGGTAATTTCTTTCGGCTGGAGAAGGTGTCTGGGAGCCATATGCATTGACTCTGAACTTTCCATCCTCACGCTGGTAGAGTATAGCCCCAAGGCCCCTTTCAGATGCATCGGTGTGCAGCGAGAATGGTAAATTTAAGTCTGGGTAGGCTAGAATTGGTGGCTTTATCAACATGTCAATCAAGGTTTCAAGAGCTTTCTGGTGCTCTCTTTTCCTTTCCACAGGAGTTTGGGAAGGCATTTGGGGCCTTTGGTCTTTCTGCTACTGGACTCAACTGGTGGCACTCTAGACTTTGCTTGATGGAGCTCATAGATAGGCTTGGCCACACCGGAAAAATCTTTATTAAATGAGCGATAGTAGCTTAGGAAGCCAAGAAGCCTTCTTACATCACCAACGGTCTGTGGAGTATGACTTTTGAGTGACAGAACTGCTTGAAGATCTTTGGGATCAATCCACACACCTCCGGCAGACACAAGACGACCCACATATCGGACTTCACTACGGAAAAGCTCACATTTTTCAAACCGAAGCTTGACTCCGTGACGTTGGAGAGCTTTGAGAACTTTGCGAATCACTTCCACATGTTCCTCAAAAGACTTGGCATAACATTACCCCGGCATCAAGGTACGGTATACAACATTCATCTCTGAGGGAATCTAGAATATCTTCCATACTGTGCTGGAACGCTGCCGGTGCGTTGGACAGGCCGAATGGAATTCTTAGCTTTCATAACTCCCTGGGGACTTTATGAGTGGATGTCATGTGTCTAGAACCTTCGGCTATGAAGCCCTGATGGTAGGCTTTTTCTTGGTCAAGAATACTGAACCATGCATAACCCCCCCCCCCAATGTGTCAAGCAAGTCTTGAATTCTTGGCAGAGGGTGCCTATCTGGTACAGTCTTTTTATTGAGGAGACGATAATCTATACACAGGCGAGGTGAGCCTTCCTTTTTTCGGACGCAGACTACTGGTGCGGAATAGGGAGACTTGGACTTCACAATCCACCCTTTCGCCATGAGATCTTGTATATAGTCCTTCACTTCTTCGAATAAGGGTTTAGGTATCAAAGAGTATGACCGCTGCACTGGTATGACATCTTTGAGATTGATTAACATTTGTAGGCTCGGAATGCAACCCATGTCACTCTTATCACGAGGAAATGCTGCACACTCTTCATACATAATTTTCCTTACTACCTCCTGCTGTAGGTAGTCACCTGAGGTAGTCACACCCTGGACTGCTACATTACACTTCAGCTTTTCTGGTTGCTCTGCCTCCAGTGTTTATTCAATTGGCTGTATATACCCAAGAATTGTGTTACCAGGCAGTGTTACTTCACATGTGGAGTTGTTACCAATTGGAACAGAGACATAAGGCCTTTGCTGGTTCTGGACTTCTAGGAACCACCCTCCTATATCCAGCTTTTCCAACTGCACATTATTTTCCTCTGGTTCAAACAGTATAACTGGGTCGGGCTGATCCATGGTGGGTGGTATTTTACACTTACCCATATTACTTGGCCTGCTGGAATGACAACGCCACCACTCTTTACCTTCAAACGTCCCCACTGTTCATTCAGCTCAGGGGTTTGGACACTGCTTACAAGAGTTTGAGCTTTCTCATTTGGCATAGAGATGGCTCCTGATAGAGAGACTAGAGTCGGCACCAGACGCTTGGGTTGCCTCTGAATCAATTCTTCCACTACGTTAAACCCAAGCAGTGGTCTTTCAATTGGCAGATGACTTACTAAAAAAGGAACACTGATAGAGAGGTTAGGGTCATTGTTGCCTTCTAAATTAACTGTAATAACAGCCCAGACATTGAATGGAATAAGATCCCCAGTAACAGAATACACTTCCAACTTCCCCATAGTTCCCATAAGTTCAGAAAGAGGTCTCAAGTCCACAGCTGGCAAATATTTATCTTTTCAAGCACGATCAAGGATACTGACTTGAGCTCCAGTGTCAAGCAAAGTTCTTACTGCCAGGCCATTGAGGTTGCATTGTGTCAAAGCCTTCCTTCCTATTAGGTTGGCAATGACCTCATTATTTTTCCTAGGGACAGAGAAAGTAGAAGCCTGATTAAGTCCTTCCTTGTCATTGAAAGTTTTGACTGTTGTACAATGAAATGGTTTTGTTTTGCTTTTCGCAAGACCAGGTTCAACCTCTGATCTGTCATCATTTGTGTTATGGGACAAGGAGGGCTTGGTCACTGGTTGCCCCGTTGCAGTGACCATTTCCAGTTTCCTTGTGAATTTCATTTCCGGAGGCATCCCCTGGACAGGTGTCCTTCTTTTCCACAATGAAAGCAGTGAGTCCAGTTTTGCAGACCAGCTTCCACACACTTTAACCACTTGAATGCTAAGGACGCGCTCAGCGCGTCCTCAGCATTCCCGCTGGTATGCGGAGGACGCGCTGAGCGCGTCCTCGCATTGGGGTCAGCGTTCGGCCGGGTTCCGGCCGATCGCTGGCCCCTCCGGTGCGGGCTGACATCCTGGATGTCAGCCCGGCATCCGGAGCAGTGGCCGCCATTATTAGGTGTCATCGCGCCCCCGCGATGACACCTAATTCAGGCGCCCCCCCCGCATGTGCGGAGGAGGCGCCTGAAAGGGAGGGGGGGGAGGTCCTTCGGACCTCTCTCCCTCCCGATCGGCGGCTCACAGGGGCTTAACCCAGGCATCATTTGGAAGGGCACAGCCTGCCCTTCCAAATGATGCCTGGCATTAACCCCTGGGGAGCTGGATCGCAAATCGCCGATTTGCGATCCTTCCCGGGAGCTGGCCGACATCTTGGATGTCGGCCAAGCTTCCGGGAACTCCCCCAGAGGACTGGCGTCATCGTGCGCAGCACGATGACGCCAGTCCTAGCATTAACCCCTAACTGCCACGAACTGTGGAGATAGGGAGTTCCAATGAACTCCCTATCTCCCGATCCGTGGCAGTTAGGGGTTAAATTTTGATATCGTTGGATCGGCCAGAGCATGGCCGTTCCAACGATACCAAACATGAAAGTAAAAAAAATTGTAAAAAAAAAAAAAAGAAAAATAAAAATAAAAAAAATTAAAAAAAAAAAAATAAACACTTTTTTTTTATTTTTTTTGGTTTGTTAATGCAGCAATATTGTTCCCATTTCAATTATAATGTGAACAATGATGCTGCATTAACGATTTTTGTATGCGGTGCGTTTGTTAAAAATGGTGTCATTTTCCCCAAAAAAAAATGTAACGAGACCCCATCTCTAATTTTTTTAACAAGCGCACCCCATACAAAATATAACCGCAATTGCTCGCATGTTAAAATGTGGAAAAAAACACTTTACACGCTGTAAATTATTGAAAATACATATTTTATTGCATTTTTTGTTATAATATACAAACATGACATAACGTATACATATAATAATGACATATTATGAATCTACCGAGTCTGACGGAAAGAACGATATATAATATGTCGATGTCATATACTAAAATAAGCCTTCAAAACAGGTTTAAACATGATGCGCAAAACAGATAAAAAATGACCTCAGCACAGGGGCGGGAAAAGCCTCAGCAGCGAAAGGGTTAAACAACCACAAAGTTTTGCCCCTTTCTGTAGAGGTGGTCGGCTCATGCAGCACTGACAGGTATGTTCAGGCGGTGTTGGATTTCTCATGGAGTCTACCATACTACCAAGTGCTTCGACTTGTGCTGTTAGTTGTTTAATTGGATTATCCACATTTTTCTACTCATGGATTTCTCTCACTTTCTAGCACGGTACAACTTGCAATGCTTTGCTTATTACGTTATTCGGACCCTCTCATTCTCATCGCTGGTGATTCTTGTTACTTTTCTCAGTATTTCCTCAGACTTCAAACATAGTCTGCACAAGGTGGACATACAAATCCTGCTGGAAACATGGAGCCGGGCACAGACAGGATGACCCACAAACACCTATTGGCTACAGAGAATTTTCCATGTCCGCCCAGAAGGATAAAAGCATCAAACAGGGTCGCCATTCAAGATGAATATTAATCTGGTATAAGGAGGAGCTACACGAGAACATCAAAGCAATCAAGAAAGGAGAGAGCCACATCTGGATAAAAATAAGTAGCTCCATCCTCACCTCTCATTTAGACATCTTCCTATGTGCAGCTTACATTGCACCACCAGAGTCTCCATACTCCAAAACAGACACCTATGAGGTTGTACAGAGTGAGGCCACCCACTTCCAGTCCCTAGGACACGTGCTTCTCTATGGAGACCTCAACGCCAGGACAGGAAGAGAAAAGGACTATGTGACCTCAGATGGGAACACATACATTTTGGGAGCCGCAAACTACTGTCAGGAGTCAATACAGACGCAAAGAAACAGCTATGACAATACAACCAACAAGAGTGGAAGAAAACTGCTGAATTTGTGTTGGAGTCTCGGGCTATACATCCTTAACGGCTGCACCAAGGGAGACTCTCTGGGAAGGTATACATTAAGCTCCCATGTAGGAAACAGTGTGAAACTATGCAGGAAACTATGCAAGCACAGATATGTACTCCACTCACACCAACGCCTTCACTGTCACCCCACAAACACAGACCACAGCCAACTACTGCTTTATATTAAATCCTCAAACAAACCATCCTCAAAACCTTGCTGTGGCTCCTGTGTACATTCTTACTCACTGCCTTTACAGTGAAATTTAGTTTTATTGCTGTGGGGCTCTGTAATACGCTCATACACACTGCACATTACTGTGAATTTTATTGCTGTAGAGCTCTGTGATATGCTCATGCACACCACACATTACTGTGCGTTTTATTGCTGTAGAGCTCTGTGATACGCTCATACACAATAAAGGAGTATTTATTTGGACACGCAAAATAGTCATAATAATCAGTTTTCCCTGGGCGTGAGTACCCCCACCTATTTTTCCAGAAAAAAAGCACTGCGTCTGGAACTGTTTGAACGAAGGATCAGGCTTCTTGACACCAGTGTTATGCGAGCCCAGGTCAAATATTTTCCCCTCGGCCACGGTGGTGGGTTCTCCTCCGCCGGTGTTATGGAAAGTTTGGTGTTTGCGCATAAAGTCCTGGTGCACTAAAAAAGGTACACTGCAGTATTAAAGTGCGCCCAGTACAAACAAATCCGTCACTATAAAAATACACGCTATATCTAGCTCTTTCTGTATAAGAACGAAGTACAGTTGTGTTCAAAATTATTCAACCCCCACTGAAATTGAGTGTTTTGGCCAGTTTGACATTGATTTTGATCATTCAGTCATCTTGCTTACAATTAAATCAAAGAGGCACGTGTAGGTCAGACAACTATAACATAACATTTATAATGAAATAACCACAAATGTCTTTTCTGTGCTCACAGCATTATCAGTTTTATTCAACCCCCAAGTGACATTCAATCTTAGTACTTAGTACAACATCCTTTTACAGTTATAACAGCTTTTAAACGTGAAGCATAGCTTGACACAAGTGTCTTGCAGCGATCTACGGGTATCTTCGCCCATTCGTCATGGGCAAAAGCCTCCAGTTCAGTCACATTCTTAGGCTTGCGCACTGCAACTGCTTTCTTTAAGTCCCACCAGAGGTTCTCAATCGGATTTAAGTCAGGTGACTGCGATGGCCACTCCAAAATGTTCCAGCCTTTAATCTGCAACCATGCTCTAGTGGACTTGGACCTTTCAACAGGACAATGACATACCTCCAACGTCTCCCAAGCCTCAGGTTTGTGACGGACTGCATCACATTGTCATCCAATATCTCCTGGTACTGAAGAGAATTCATGGTACCTTGCACACGCTGAAGCTTCCCTGTACCTGCAGAAGCAAAACAGCCCCAAAGCATGATTGACCCCCTGCCATGCTTCACAGTAGGCAAGGTGTTCTTTTCTTCATAGGCCTTGTTCTTCCTCCTCCAAACATAGCGTTGATCCATGGGCCCAAACAGTTCTAATTTTGTTTCATCAGTCCACAGAACACTATCCCAAAACTTCTGTGGTTTGTCCACATGACTTTTGGCATACTGCAGTCGACTCTTCTTATTCTTTGGAGACAGCAAGGGGGTGCGCCTGGGAGTTCTGGCATGGAGGCCTTCATTACGCAGTGTGCGCCGTATTGTCTGAGCTGAAACTTCAGTACCCACATCTGACAAATCTTTTCTCAGTTCCTCAGCAGTCACACGGGGACTTTTCTCCACTCTACGCTTCAGGTAGCGCACAGCAGTCAAAGTCAGCATCTTCTTTCTGCCACAACCAGGTAGCGTTTCAACAGTGCCCTTTGCCTTGAATTTGCGAATGATGCTTCCTATGGTCTCTCTTGGTATGTTTAACATCTTTGCAATCTTCTTAAAGCCATTGCCCTTCCTGTGAAGAGTAATAACCTCTTCTCTTGTCTTCCTGGACCATTCTCTTGACTTCACCATGTTTGTAACCACACCAGTAAATGTCTAGAAGGAGCTGAGTATCACAGTCATTTTAAAGCTGCCTAATTGGTGCTTATTATGCTTTATTGCTGCTCCGTGACATCCACAGGTGTTTTCAATACCTGATTGAAAACACTTGAATGAACCTCTGTTCTTCAGAGTGGTAGTCTTTAAGGGGTTGAATAATTGTGTCAATGAAGAATTCACAAAAGAAACATTTACTACTGTATTACAAAACCAATTGATGTCATTTTAGTTGCATATGGTTCTTTAAAAAGTCCTTGTAGGATTTCATTCTGAATACAATTACAAATGTACACTAAATTCCCTAAAACCCTTTACAGCATTGGGGGTTGAATAATTTTGAACACAACTGTACTTCTCTATCCCAACTGGAATCAGACAGACACGCTGCTTCAAGCTGGAAAATCCTGTGGCCAAGTGAGCTGTGGCTCCTGGATTGTTTAATTTATTTAGACAATCGCACACGCCCAATAGCCCCCTGGCTGTACAACAGAAAAGCCAGGTTGCCCAGTAATTACATTTACATATCAAAAGGACAGGGGCGTAGACCAGAATGACCGACCGGCCTCCTGGAGATGACTCATCCCTGAGCCATCTCCATGATCCCCGTCAGCCATGTTTGTCCCCATCCCCCATCACTTGTCACTCGTCAATATGGACCCCATTCAGATACTGCTCAGAGTGATCAGTATCTGAGTGAAGATCAATCTACGTGTTCCTACGGGTTATTGACATATCTGCGGGGACAAATAAAGTTATTAACTCAACACGGTACCAGTGCTGAGACAAGGCTTAAAATGTCTTAAAAGCAGGTATGTCTCTAAACCCAAAAGAAGGTTTTCATACTGACGGTTTTGCCGCTGGTTTGGATTTAAAACCACATTCAAATCCAACACAGGGAGACAGATGACAACTTATAAAACACGCACATCCTAGAATATAATGTCCACATAATAAAATTTCCACGACAGTCCCTCCTCTTTGTCATTTGCTCCCCAGTGTCCCTCGATGAATCTCGATCTTCCTTGGAAAGAAACAGTTCCTCTTGTAAAGTTCTGAATGTAAAAAAAAACAAACAGATGATAGAAAACAACAGACAGTCCATCTTGACACGTAGAATCTTAACGCAAGTCTTAAAACAAATCTTGACACGTGGATCATAAAGCAAGTCTAAAAACAAATCTTGGCACGCCGATTTTTTTGGCAAATCTTAAAACAAATCTTGACACATGGATCTTGACATGTAGAATCTGCTTTAGGGGAGGTGACTCAGAGGGAGGACATGAGGTGGTGGGTTGCGTCGATTGTTGGTCGGTCTGAAATCCTCTGTGTCCGGTCCATGGGTTGATCTTCTGAGCGTCTCATCTGTTCAGGCTCTGGTAACTCGGTCGGTCTGAAATCCTCTGTGTCCGGTCCATGGGTTGGTCCTCTGGGCGTCTCATCTGTTCGGGCTTCGGTAACTCGGTCGATTAGACATCAGGAACATCTCACTCCGGCATATAGAAGGAATAGAGACAGAAACACCGTAAGTATTTATACTCCCATTACCTTCCTCACCTATGAATTCACAGAAACCCCCCTTGGATGCTAAAAGATAATCAAGAGCCATCTTTCCCTGCAATACCAGAGTCTTTATTTGTCGTTGTTCCTGGGTGATCTCCCTGACAGCTTCTACGATTTCATTGAACATCTCGTCTACAATAGAGGAGAAATTGTTCAATCGCTTCATAAGCTCTATTCCCCATCCAGTCCAAGCGGGGAACCATGCCCAAGCCTGATCGTGGCTAGAGAATAGTTCCCTACGAGCTCTCCCGGACATCTTGGCCTTCCTACGCACCATCAGATCCTCTCGATCGGCTGCGACGTAAAATGCCGGAACAAGCTTCACTAAAGGACATGAACCTCTTGTATTAGGGGGAATTACCTTATAAGCGGCGGAACAGCACAGGAAATAATATGGGCCTGTCAGAACAGCACATGAGGAGTTCCTCTGCCGGTCTCGGGCACTCAGTAATAACTGAATAGACTGGGGGATCGCCCCCGCCGTCTGAACATCGCATCCTTCTTTCCAGCAGATATAATCTGGTCTATGGGTGTTACTAAAGATATCGGGGGTTTCATTAGTAAGGTTCATTGTTATACCTTTCTTACAACTGGAGGATCCCACAAATCTGTCACCGAAGCTGATGTTGAAGCATACCTGCGGGCCACCTAATTGCCCAGACACCCATACAGGATTGGCAAGCGAGGCGCAAGAGCCAGAGCTAATATTAAAACTATAACTGATGTTACCCTCTAGGAATGTATCGTTAAATTCTATCGACAAATGTCTCTGGGTGGTCTTGGCTAATTTCTCGTACTTCTTCATGCCAATGTGAACATTGTATATAGCATGAACGGCTGCCATAGCTGGAGTATAATGGCTAGGGGGGGGTTTCGAGCACACCCAGCAGTTGGTCCTGTTTGCTGCCTAAGGCTAGGGTCAGACTGAGGCAGTGCGAACGCGCGTGCAGGCGCACTTAATCACGGCCGCACTAGCAGCAAATGACAGGCAATGACGGCCAATATACGAAGTACGGTCGCACAAAAGTCCGGCTGCGCAACGCAAGTGGAAAATGAACGCATTTTTTCGAGAACGTTAAACCACTAGTACTGACGTACAGAGTGCGCTGCGTCCGCTAGCGGCGTGTGTGTGTGAATTGGAGATGTCAGACACTGCTAATGTCCGGCCAACATAACGTCCAGATGCACAAAGTGTTTTATTGATGATCCGTACAAAATCACGGATGAAACTGCACATCGTATGACCGCTATTGCGTATTCCGTGAAAAAATACGTCCATTCTTCGAACGCACATTTTCACGGACAACGTGAAAAATGCGTTAGTCTGACCCTAGCCTTAGCTAGCTGGAGGTGCATTTTAAATAAAAGATTGGGATGTTTTTCATCGTTTCCGGCTAGGGTCAGAGTGGGGCAGTCGGAACGCGCGTGCAGGCGCACTAAATCACGGCGGCAGTAGCAGCACATAACGGCCAATGACGGCCAATATACGCAGTACGTGCGTACAAAAGTGCGCCGACACCACGCAACCGGCAAATGAACGCATTTTTATCAGAACGTGAAACCGCTGCTACTGACGTACAGAGTGCGCTGCGGCCGCATGGCAGCGTGTGTGTGTGATTAGGAGACGTCAGACGCTGCTAGTGTGCGGCCTACATAACGTTCAAACAGCCGGATTTCCCTAGACTTCTTTTTACCCCACCGTCATGAAATACGTCCAGAATTGCGCATCGTCTGACCACTTAAGCGTATTCCGTGAAAAAATGCGTGCGCACGCATCGACGTACATTTTGACGGTGGCTGCAGAAAATGCGCTCATCTGTCCCTAGCCTAACTCGCTAAAATAAATTAAGCTAAACAAGTAAACAAAAATGACACTTCTCATTCTTTGATGTAGTTGAGCAGCTTCTTGCAGTGACTGGCGTGGACCCAGTTGTCTCGTCCTTCGAGCTTCAGAGAGGTTGGCGTCGTCAGCTGCACCTGGAATGGACCAAGATATCTCGTCTCTGGTCCCAACCTCGGATGTTTCTTTAGCACGACCCAATCACCTGGTTGAATAGAATGGACACTGGTTATTGGGTTTGGGTCCGGGAGAGACTCCTGGACCCGGTGGACTTTTTGGAGCTCATCAAGGAAAAGCAATCATGATGGTCCTCAAAGTGTTTCCCTACTAGGTTGGAAAATAGATTAGAAGTTGAGGTTAGAATGGTTAGTAAAAGTTGGAAAATTTTGTTTTTTTCACACCATTATCTCCCCCCTTCTCTTCCTCCTTCATAACAGGAAGAAGAGACGCTGGGTTCAAAATGGTGCATCGTTTTTGGGTCAGTTTAGTAGGTGTTAGGAGAGCCACTTCGTACTTGTCTGGTGCCCAAATTTTGGAATTTACCTCTGCCAGTACATCCAACTCCAGGAAACAGGTTGGTTCCGTTAGATATGGTAATGCTACCGTAGCACATAATCGTTCTTCTGATAGTGCGCTACTTACCACAATGCCAGCTGGAGTGTACTCAATAATCGCCTGTATTTCTGATAAAATATCCGCTCCCAACAAATTAATGGGAACATCATCCGATACCAGTACAGACCTGATGGCTTCCATGTGCTGCCCTAGTCTACAATGGAGTGGTTTGGTGGTCTGTAGAGACACTGTGTGACCTGTGAGACCCACAGTGGGTATAGTCTCCCCAGAGAGGGGGACCTTGCCTCTGAGATCTCTGGATCTCAGAACAGTTCGGGCTGCACCGGTGTCAATGAGGCAAGGGAGGGATATTTTAATTCCTCGATAAACAGGTTTATACGGCCTGACACCGGTTTGCCAATGTGCTATGAAGAATCATAGCCCTGGCTGGCCATCCCCACGACCGAAGTCGTTGGATCATCTGGAATGAACTGCCACTTACCCTTGGGTCTGTTAGGACAGTCACGCTTTAAATGTCCTTCCTTTTTGCAGATGTGACAAGTCCTGGTTTTCCAGCGTTGTGTCTTTTTCCCACGATCTTGGTACGTTTGTTCTGCTTCGAGGGCTTGTGACACAAGGACTTTGGATGTTTTATCCTGTTTCTTCCTATCCACCTCTCTCTCTATAGCGGAGAGAGTGGATAGAATGGCAGGTATTGTCATTTCACTAAATTCGGGTCTGGCTAACAATAACCGGTCTCGAATTTTCGTATGGATGCCTTCTAAGAATTTGGCTCTTAGTAGGAGGTGAATAGCGGTTAACTTACCTCCGTCGGTTGGCACATCAGGACCAACTTCGGCTAGGATGGTTCTGATTTCTGAGGAAGCAAAAGGGACATGCCATACCACCCTCTCCCCTAACGTCCTTTCACCGTCGGCATTGGGAACACCCTCGTATTGTTGCACCCGGACTGGATAAGTACCAGGTTCAGAGACACAAGTGGGACCAGGTGTATACCTTGGAGGCTGTAGCTTCATTGGTCTGCTGCGTCCAACCTTTCCCATGACCATCCCTGTCTGGAAGCCATCCAATGAAGGGTAGATGGTAGGCATGGCTGAATCAAAAGCTCTTAGCGCAGCTATGCAATCCCCACGGTTCTTTAGTCTGGTCCCAATTCCCTTAGACTCACATAGCATCTGCAGATCCCCAGTTGGAAATGATTCGTAATTAACTGTAATTGGAGGAGGAAACGCCCCAGATGTGGCCGAGGGAGACGGATAGAGAGGGTTAGGTGGAGTTGTGGGAGCGAGAGGTATGGTAGCTGGAGAGAGCAGAGTAGAGGTTGTTACATTGGTGATGGCAGAAGCATCAGATGAAACTACAACAGATCCAGTGTTGGTGGATCCAGCCTGCCTAGCAGAGTTAGCCCAGAAAGAGCCTCTTCCGCTTCCAGCATTGGATTACCAATCGCGGCTATCCCCTCTGGCCAGGTGTACATAATGCGGTTCTTCCGGACTGAAACCGCCTTCTGTATACCCTGCCGGTTTACCATAATAGACTTCTGAAGCCACAGCTGAGCTACATCTAAGGTCTTTGTCGTCCAGAGTCTGGGTTTAAACTCAGTTATGAATTTCTCCCATCTCCAGGCGTCAAACGTCCCCTCCAGAGGGATACTCCAAGCGGTACCCTTGGACCATCTATGCCATTCTTTAAGGGGTTTCATGGCCTTCGCCCCAAAACTAGATTTCATGTGCTGCGCAGCCGTCTGACTATGGGAAGCCTCGCTTTCCTTCCCTTGCATGGACGGCACATTGCCCATGGCGATTCGAATCGGCTTATCGTCTTACCCCTGCGTCCAGGGAAACCCTGTACCAATTTAGGAGAGCACCGTCTGGTATCGTCTTTCACGGTGGATTGTCAGATTATAATCACTATAGTCCTCCAACTAGAGACCCTAACCGAGGCGACGTGTAACTATGGCTTGTTGTCCCAACAGGTTGGGTACAGAACTATGCCCCAAACGATTAGTCAACAACCACAGATTACCCCCCTTCCCGAATTATGTCTCTACCCCTCACAGTGTATGCCTACACAAGCGTATACGCTGTTCGCCCGTACACTGCGTCACCAGACTAAACCGCACAGCACAATGACTATCCTCTTTCTCTACAGAACAATGTGGCTTCTCTCAATACAGAAGTTAAATGGGGATAGCCTTCTTCTGTCTATTTGCTAGTTGTACGATGCCTCATTACAACACATGAATCACTGTCACCAAATGAAGCTAACAAACCGTCTGAAACCACTCGCTGCGCAAAGCAACTATGAACCCATAAAAACGTGTTATTCTCGCTTGCACAATCTGCCTATGGAAAGTAAATATAAAAAGAAAGTTTTTTTCCTTTTTTTTTTTTCTTGAAAAAAACCCAAATCTTTTTTACTGTAATGCCAATAAAAAATAAAATCACCACTAAAGGTGCAGAAACTCTTAGTTAAGCTTGGTCTTACTACCTAACGAAACTCAGTACAAAGTAAAGATTTCACTTAAACTCAAAATTCAGTACAAAAACCGCAACCGCTTTACTGAAATCTGCTTTCTGTATAAAAATACAAAAATAGTTAAACCTGGGAACAAACAAAAATTTAACTACAAACAAAATGGTGGTTGAGCTTCAACAAAATGGTGGGTTGAGCTTCAGCAAAATGGTGGGTTGAGCTTCAGCAAAATGGTGGTTGAGCTTCAGCAAAATGGTGGTTGAGCTTCAGCAAAATGGTGGTTGCGCTTCAGCAAAATGGTGGGTTGAGCTTCAGCAAAATGGTGGTACAAAGCACCACCCTCCTACACTGTAATACCCGTATTAACTATTACCAAACAATTCTACAATTCAGTGTAACAGCCACAGATATACAAACGTTAAACAGAATCATTAACCATCACACAATGATTCCCCCATCAGGCTGGTCACTGGGCTATAACATAACCGAACACTCAAAACAAAATCAAGCCGTACATAGAAAAGTTACAAAAGAGACAAAAATAACTTCAGGACAAAAACTAACATTTGAGGCAAAAACAAACTAATCGCTTTCCATAGACACCAAAACTAAAAGTGAATCAGCTCCATCTAAAACTGAATTCCTTGTTAAAAAAACCTGCAACACCAAACTAACCAAGATGACTGCCAAAGCACATTTTTTTCACACAAAGGTAAGATGGCTGCCAGGCCGCATGGGTTTTTTCACACAAAGGAAATCAAAGATGGCTGCCAAGCAGCATGGGTTTTTTTCACACAAAGGAAGGCCAAGATGGTGTCTCCAAAATCCAGCAATAGAGAAACCAAATTAAACAAAACAGTTTCTCTATTCCCTGTGCCCCACCCCCGAAACCAGAGTAAAAACCGCCTCTGATTTAAAGGCTTAACAGTATAAAAAATCCTCTAAATGCCGTTTCTCCTGTACAAACATTAAAACAAAATTCTGCCTCTACAAACCAAAATCACCTCTTACAAACATGACAATTACAACAAAAACGATACCCTGTAATGATCACCCCACACGTCACAATCAGCTTCAGATGCACCAAAATTTACACACTAAAAGTTATTTCACATGCTGACCAGCACTATGAAAATAACCCAGTCACACTTTTAAAACATCCAGCAAACTCCATACTTAAACCCCGTACAAAGACCCTCTTGGCTGTATTGACCAGGGATTTGCAAAACATAGACTCTGTCCCCAGCCAATACCCCTATCCCTCTATGTACAGATATTAATCCCCTGTCCTTATACACAAAGAGTGAAAACGCAAAAAGAAAGATTCTTTTGCTGGGCGCGGATTACCGCAACAGCTTGCAGAGAGACCAGATGCTGGTTCTAGGACAACAGAAATTTCAAAAACTGAAAAGAAAGTCTTACCAACTTTGCCGGCTTTTTCTGGTTGTCCAAAACCAAGAATCCAATCTCCCTCCCTTGGCAAGCTGCTCTGGAATCCACGTCAGCTCCTAATACAAGGCTCGCCAATTGTTATGGAAAGTTTGGTGTTTGCGCATAAAGTCCTGGTGCACTAAAAAAGGTACACTGCAGTATTAAAGTGCGCCAAGTACAAACAAATCAGTCACTATAAAAATACACGCTATATCTAGCTCTTTCTGTATAAGAACAAAGTACTTCTCTATCCCAACTGGAATCAGACAGACACGCTGCTTCAAGCTGGAAAATCCTGTGGCCAAGTGAGCTGTGGCTCCTGGATTGTTTAATTTATTTAGACATTCGCACACGCCCAATAGCCCCCTGGCTGTACAACAGAAAAGCCAGGTTGCCCAGTAATTACATTTACATATCAAAAGGACAGGGGCGTAGACCAGAATGACCGACCGGCCTCCTGGAGATGACTCATCCCTGAGCCATCTCCATATCTCCATGATCCCCGTCAGCCATGTTTGTCCCCATCCCCCGTCACTTGTCACTCGTCAATATGGACCCCATTCAGATACTGCTCAGAGTGATCAGTATCTGAGTGAAGATCAATCTACGTGTTCCTACGGGTTATTGACATATCTGCGGTGACAAATAAAGTTATTATCTCAACACGGTACCAGTGCTGAGACAAGGCTTAAAATGTCTTAAAAGCAGGTATGTCTCTAAACCCAAAAGAAGGTTTTCATACTGACGGTTTTGCCGCTGGTTTGGATTTAAAACCACATTCAAATCCAACACAGGGAGACAGATGACAACTTATAAAACACGCACATCCTAGAATATAATGTCCACATAATAAAATTTCCACGACACCAGTTCCTGGATTCTCCCTTCAGAAAACAGCGCTGAACAATGTCAGTTCTTAATTTCTCCCAATAAAGCAGACGACATTGGCCATTTCAGCAGGCCCCTGTTTCTTTGGTACAGAATCCGATAACAACAGTTAACATTCCAGCCCACCGAGAAATCCCGGCACAGCAATTCCCCTGGTCTCTATCAGGCCCTCCTCACAGATTGTAAACTCTTGAGCGGGGTCCTCTCTACTACTGTTCTATGTGTTTAACATGTATGTATGTGTGTCGGTTATTCTGTCTCTCCCATTGTACCGCACTACGGAACTTGATGGCGCCTTATAAATAACTGTAACTGGGCAAGGGTATTTTGATTATGTTCTGATGGGAGAAAAGTCACAAAAACACCAGTTTTAACGTTAAAACATATACAGACCAATAGCTTAAATGAGGGGAATATCAGAGGAGCGAGATTTTAGTACAGTCCAGTCTCTGATCACGTGGTTCCTACCTTTTGTCTGTGCAGATCACTGCACTCTGGGCTTATATACCCCTCACCCTGGTGCCATTCCTTGACAGTTGAAGTACCAAGACTTTCTGACCAACCCATAATTCATGATTCTGGTCACCCTGGTCATTCCAAACCTTCTGTTTGGTTTGAGCAGAGCTAAGGTTCTCCCGTACCAATTCGGTCAGATACTCCATCTGGTCCGGAACTCCACTACATATGGAATAACAGGGGGTTCCCTCTAGCACTTCCCCTTCCCAGTGTTCCCTAAGTAAATCTAAAGGTCCTCTTAATTTTCAGCTATATAAGAGCTCCAACGGGGAGAACCCTGTTGATTCCTGTGGCACCTCTTGGTAAGCAAACAGGAGATGTGGCAAGAATCACTCCCAGTCTGAGTGGTCACAAAAGTTCTGAGCATCTGCTTCAGGGTCCCATTGAACCACTCACAGAGACCAATAGTCTGAAGGCGATATGGTGCTCTCAGTATTCGTTTAATCTTGCAAATGTTCCAGAGTTGCTGGGTTAACTCTGCTGTAAATTGGGTACCCTGATCACACTTTATTTCACTAGGAAACCCCACGCAGGTAAATACTTTTAACAGGGCATCGGCTACAGTCTCTGCCGAAATGTTGGATAAGGGTACTGCCTCTGGGTAACAAGTAGCATGGTCTACTATGGTAAGGATATACTGCTTCCCAGAAGGGCTGGGCTTAGCCAATGGTCCAATAAGATCCACTGCCACCTGTTGGAAGGGTTCTTCAATGATGGGCATGGACCGTAATGGAACCTTAGGGTGATCACCCCTGCGCCTTATTTGCTGACATACATCACATGTCCAGCAGTACTGCAGACCCCAGGCCAGAAAAGGGCATGGGTTATTCTCTGAAGTGGGCGATTGTGGCCCTGGTGTCCAGCGAGAGGGATATCATGGCCAATCCTAAGCACAGCAGCCAGATATTTTTGGGGGAACAACTAACTGCCACTTTGGAAGTTTACTGATTCCAGGTCCCTCCCCATAAGAAACCCGCTACAGTAGGCCCTTGTCTCAATCTATTTGTTCCCTTCCTGATTCTGTGTGCTTGTCTTCTACCCAGGAGCGGTACCTTGCCAGTGTAGGGTCTTCCTGGATTTCCCTTTGGAAATCGTCTGGGGAGACCTTGTCAGTTGGGGATCGTTAATTATCAAAGTTGAGGAATTGTGATTTACTTGTGGTTCCTCAGTGTGTTCTCATTGTGCCTGGGCCTGAGTGATGGCCAGGCACCCTGGGTTTAGGGTGGTTCCATTACGTGACACGAATGCTGAAGCAAGGTATCCCAAGTCATTTCCCATCAGTACATCTGTAGGTAGTCCTTCTATAACACCCACTTCAACTTCTCATTTCCCAGCACCTCTGTCCAAGTGGACGTTATGAACTGCCCCACCAGCTACACGAACAGGGACGTAGTGCCCAGTCCTTTGGTGTTTCTGCACTCTTTTAGGCTGTATTAAAGTGTAGCTCCAGTTTTTGTAAACCTTCAATGGGTTGACCATCCAGGAGAACAATTTGCTGATGGTGTGCTCGGTTGTCATGGCTGGCGGCCTTCTGGGGGGTTCACTTCATACTTTGGGTACACCAAAGGGAGAAGACTCCAGGTCAATTTGTTATAGTTGCGCCCGGGTCTGGCTATGGTCCGGAACGGCTGCTGTTAAACAATGGGCACTCTGCTGCAGGGTCCTAACTCCTGGTCTGACATGAGGAACAGCATTCTGAGGGCAATTAGGTCTGATGTTCCCCAATTGATTACATAGGTAGCATTTTAATCCAGGGGTTCTACTGAGCAGGTGGGATGACTTTGCCGAGGGAGGGTTATAGGGCTTGGGCATGGACCTAGCTGAGGAACTGGTGGCAATCGGAGGACGGGGCTGAACTGGATGAAGGACAGAAGATGCCTTACTGTGTTGTTGTGTGTCCAAAAACTGGTCTGCCAACCTGGCAGCCTCCTCCACTGTGATTGGGTTTTGGTCTCTCACCCAGTCCCTTACTTCTGGAGCCATATGCTGAAAGAATTGTTCCAGAATGACAAGTTGAAGTCCCTCTTCCTTTGTGGACACTTGGCATCCCTGCCACCAATTCAACGCTGCTTGGTATAGCCTATATTCCCCACATGAGTCCTGCTCCCTCTTCTGCAGCTCTCAAAACATTTGTTGATATGCTTCAGGAGTAATGGCGTACCAGGTTAACAGTCTTCCTTTCACGCTGGCATAGTGTTTGCTCAAGTGATCAGGTATGGCCCGGTAGGCCTCAGCAGCCCGGTCAGTTGCGCTTACCAGCAAAGAGAGTGAGACAATCCTGTGGAAAAAATTCCATGCAGGGTACACTGGCATTCAAAATCCTGGAGGTACAAAGTCAATCAGGGTTATTCAAAGAGAATCAAAGTCACCGCACGTTCGGTGACTTTTCGTTCTCTTCAATTCGGTGCAATTTGGCGATACCATTTCGGCGACCCTGCTGTGTATTCAGCAAGCACCACAGGGCCGCCGTAATGCAGGGAAAAGCTGCCGCAAACCCGCTGAAAACTCACCGCAAAACCTGGCGAAGGCTCACAGAAACCCGCAAAAACATCTGGATTAACCCCGCTGAAGACGCTGGAGAATCCCAAGCAGGAGCCGATCACAGCGCAGAGCAGCCGCTGGAAAATCCCAACACCCCAGACAAATGGAGTGAAGGGAAAAAAAAACTGTTTGCTTGAATGTTTGAAAAGTGAAATGCTGTTTGCAAAGAAACTACTCAACGAAAATGTCTGGAATTTACATATAAGATCCAATGAATGATAATAAAAAGGGCTGTTACAAAAAAAGAAAAGACGTTTAAAAAAAAAATAGACTTTTTATTGCAGAATATTATAATCAACGGTTTATTAGATATTCAATTAAAACAGGAATATTTTTAACATTGAAGTCTATGGGATTCTCCTGAATAAACCTGTCAAATGAAACCACCGAATGGCAGGGCATTTCGGCAACCTTTCACTGCTGGATTCTGTTCTCTGAATAGACGAAGCATTGCTTCTCTATGGGGATTTTACTGCCCTCGAACAGGCACCGAACAGGCACCGTATGTGCAGGCAATTCGCCAACATTTGGCGAACTGCCTGCTCTCTGGATAGCCGAATGGCCAGGAAAGGTAACCGTACGCTGAATTTCACTGTTTGGTTACCTATCGCCAGCAATTCGGAGCTCTTTGAATATCCCTGAATGTCTTCCTCCTCAGCTCCTAGAACGTGAAATGCATTAAAAAGGCAATTTCTTCCTTCCATTGCCAGTTTCACTCTGCGGAGATCCAGCTCCCCCTTTCCCAACCTGGAGCTCCGCTAGTCGCAGCTGATAGGCCCTTTCCTTCCCAGCAGTGTGTGGATTCATATGCTGCATTAATTAGAAGTCATAAAAAACGAAAATCGAACTGCTCAAAAAATGAATTGATCTGCAGAGAGGTGCTGCCCGGCAGTGTGCGGATTCATATGCTGCATTAATTCTACTGCACAGAGGCACTTCCTTTCCAGCAGTGTGTGTATTCACATGCTGCATTGAAACCTATGGGTTAAAAGCCTTGTTTCTTTAAAAAAAAGTTAGGAAACCTAACACTTCACCTAAAAAAATCCTAAAAGAATAAATAAGTAAAGAAACTTTCATTCTAATGGTAGTAATCTATTGATGGGCTGAACTCGCTCGAGTTCGGTTCACCGTCGAACCCGAACAATACCCAAAGTTCGCGTTCGCGTTCGAATCCAATGCAAGTCAATGGGACTCTAACGTTCGTTTTTTAGAAGTTTAGTGATTTTTTGGCTAAATTATTGTGAAACTTATGCAGGCTTTGGATGAAAGTAACAATAGGTGCTTTAAAATTGGGCCTTTAGAGTCGGCAACAGTGCTGTCACACAGTAACCCCTCTGAGGATATGAATCTGGTACAGGTGTCAGTGCACCCAAATATTGTGCCTTTGGTGGCAGGCCAGCAAGTGCCATCATACAGTAACCCCTCTGTGGTATTGTGGAAGAGTGCAGTGGTGGACCATGCGGTCCTATATTAAAAAGATATGAATCTGGTAAAGGCTTCAGTGCACCCAAATATTGTGCCTTTGGTGGCAGAAAGTATTACAATCCTCGCAAATTTTTTCATCCGTCAAAAAATAACGCAAGTAAAACGGACGCACAAAACGCAGATAAAGACGCGCGCAGTAACAGAGCGAGCGGAAATCAGCGTGCGGACTGTTTTTTTCAGGGGATTCAGCCAATTAGAATTAAGAACCTTAATTGACATTAATTTACCTTAATTGACATTAATTTACCTTAATTGACTCACGTCAAGTTTTTGCGCCTGTCAAAGTCAATCTGAGTATATATGCTGCAGCAATAATAAAAACATGCACAACTTCTCAATTTTATTGTTTGGGTATGTGTAGAATGTGTAACTATACTTGGCTGTATTTTTTTTTTTTTTGGGCTGGTGTATTTGGGTTCAGCCAGGACATTCAGATTTGACATTAACACCAGCTTTTCAAAGACGTTACAATTATGTGCGCAAACGTTGTCCGTTAAAATTTGCACATAGATTGTAATATCATTCGCATACCAGCGCCCAAACGCATTTGCGCTCACAATGTTAAGTATAGGACGCGCGAAGTACAGTAAGCTCGTGCAGCGTTCGCGCAAGTTCACCCACGTAGACGTTAATGCGTATTTGTTGCGCGGACATTGTAATACGACGTTCTGCGCAAACCCTCGCGTTAATGAATTTTTGCGCATGCGTTAACGTTTGCGCGAAGAATGTAATAGGGCCCTCAATGTGCAGACTGTTTTTATGTGGCAAATTAAAATTTTACTCACATTTTGAGATACTCTTTTATAAGGGACACGAAGTAGTCTTCCAGATGAAAATTTATTAAACAAATATTTCAATAAATAGTAAATATACCGCAGACGTGAATCAGGGCTGGCCCGACAATGGCGCAGTGTGGAGCGGCTGCGCCAGGTGGCAAAAAATTGGGAGCGGCAAATTTTTTGCACTGCTGTCCCCGCCGCACTATTTTTTTCTTCAGTGCTGGCGGCAGCATCTATTTAGCGGCTGGCGCATAGGTGCAGACAGTGACGCCGGCTGACCGCGCCCACAAGGGCCAGTGCAGGATTAAAATGAAGGTCCTGTGGGCAGCCGGATCTTCAGGCTACAGCAGCTCTCCTCCGACTCCCTCCAGGACCAGCCAGCTTTTGTGTGCGTTGCTGTCAGTGCCTGCTGAATATACTCAGCAGTTGAACAGTGCCTGCGCGAGTGAGAGATGGATTCTCTGGCAGCCCGGCTCCACTCATTCGCTGACCAGGTCACATGGTGCGTGTGGCTGGTAACGTCTCTTCCTACCAGTCCCCACTCTGCCAGGTCCGCCTCCTCCTTCCATCAGCCACTTGCTCCCGCTCAGGCAGTGGCACATGTGACAAACTACAGGGACCACGCTGTAATATGTTGGGAAAGCAGCAGCACCGGCCCAATTCCACTAAGATGAGTTTCCCCAGGGCAGACTCCAAGATAAAAAGGTAACAAGTCAACCTTGAAAAGTAAATCTCCTCTCACCAGCAGTAGTTTGCCATAATACCAGAGAGCCATATATACCAGTGTGCCATAATACCAGAGAGCCATGTATACCAGTGTGCCATAATACCGGAGACCCATAATACCAGTGTGTCATACCAGTGTGCCATGTATACCAGTGTGCCATAATAACAGAGAGCCACATATACCAGTGTGCCATACCAGTGTGCCATACCAGTGTGCTATCTATATCAGTATACCTATACCAGTGAGCTATGCATACCAGTATGTATGTGGGGGTGTGAGTGTGTGTGTGTGTGAGACTGTAGGTGGGTGTGTGTATATGTGGAGTTCTGTGATACACTCATACACACCGCACGTTACTGTGAGTTTTATTGCTGTGGAGCTCTGTGATACAGTAATGTGCAGTGTGTATGAGAGTATCACAGAGCTCCACAGCAATAATACTCACGGTCATACACACTGCACACTACTGTGAGTATTATTGCTGTGGAGCTTTGATACAGTAATGTGCAGTGTGTATGAGCATGAGTATTATTGCTGTGGAGCTCTGTGATACACTCATACACACCGCACATTACTGTGAGTTTTATTGCTCTGGAGCTCTGTGATATGTGCAGTGTATATGAGTGTATCACAGAGCTCCAGAGCAATAAAACTCACAGTAATGTGCGGTGTGTATGAGTGTATCACAGAGCTCCACAGCAATAATACTCATGCTCATACACACTGCACATTACTGTATCAAAGCTCCACAGCAATAATACTCACAGTAGTGTGCAGTGGGTATGAGCGTGAGTATGAGGCTGGGGTCAGACGAGCGTGATTTCTACGGACTGTACGTCCGTGCAGTACGGACATCGTCAGTACGGATGACGCAGTAGTGGTCACACAGTCCGTTTTTTCACTGAAGTTATTTTTGACAGATGTAGGAGGGAAAAATAAATTACAATGAAAAAACATTCTGTCCGTCAAAAATGATGGACGTATAAATGCAGACCATCTGACCTCGCTCCATCACTCACACACAAAGCTATGCAGACGTTGCAGACGTGGCGCACTCCGCACGTCCGTTCTAGCAGTATTACGTTCTTGCCTAACCTGCGTCCGTTTGCAGCATCCGTCATGCGTCCGCAGTTCAGTGCGGACGTACTTCATGTGTCAGGCTCCAATGGACTTTCTTTCATGCTATCACGGACGTACTTTTAGGCGCAATCACGGACGTGAACACTACGCTCGTCTGACCCCAGCCTTATTGCTGTGGAGCTCTGTGATACTCTCATACACAGCGCACATTACTGTGAGTTTTATTGCTGTGCAGCTCTGTAATATGCTTTTAAATGCCACATGGTTTTTTTTGGGGGGGGGGCAGCATTTCATCCATCACTCCAGGCAGCACAGTGGCTTGGGCCGGCCCTGTTCGTTATAGTAGCTTCATCGGGCCTGACACATTTATGTAATGGGGTATATTATTTAGGAGTATAATATTAGTATATTAAATTCAATATAGACTGTATTAGTATAATATGGTTCATTTAAAGCTCATAAATAGTATTTTGAGTATAGCTAGGAGATTGCATAATGGGAGCTATTCTCTTATGAATGGTATTATTGCATTTGGTCTGTACGGATTCTGGAATAGGAATGGATTGTGGAAATATAATGATTATAATAGTGGTCTTTTATTTGTACATACACCATAGCGATAACGGAAAAAGCGTGAATGATAGTGGAATACAAATTGTCCCTATAAAATCCCTATGCGCATAAAAATGAGCCAACTAGGCTCTGTACATAGATCAATATTTCTTCACCCAAGGTGACTCAACTGCTGCAGATTTCCTCCTCTCTGAGCTTTATCGTGCCCACAGGATCCTGGGAAGGATTGGAGTAACACAAGCTGGTTACTTAAGACACACACAGGGTTAATCAGAGAGCGGTGGAACTCAGGAGAATGACTGGAGAAGAGAAAATTCTAGGTCAAAATAGCCAAACCAGAAAAGTTCTCCCATTTATCTCACTTTCCAAATCGGCTATTTTGACCAACAGGGCTATTCAGAAAGAGGTGAAAACCTTGAATGACTGGAGAATTCAAACTTCGAGGTCAAAATAGTCAAACCAGAAAAATTCTCCCATTTATCTCACTTTCCAAATTGACTATTTGGTCTAGATTGTTCATTCTCCTGGCAATTCTCAAGTCATTCTCCTGCTTTTCACCGCTCTCTGAATAACCCTGTGTCATATATTGTTCGCGCACTTTTTTGCGCGTGCGCAAAAGTGCATTAATTCAAGGGGCAAAACTCTTCGCGCTTAATGTCGTATTACGACGTTCGCGCGTACGATGCGCGTTAACGTCTAACGCAAGTGACCCTGCACGAACGCAAGTTTGTGAGCGCATCCTATACTTAACATTGTGAGCGCAAATGTGTTTGTGCGTTGGTACGCGGATGGTATTACAATCGATGCGCAAATTTCGTATGAACGCCGTTTGCGCGCATAATTTTAACGTTTCTGAAAAGCTGGTGTTAATGTCAAATCCAAACATCCTGGTCGAAACGAAATACACCAGCACATAAAAAAAAAAAAACAGAGTATAGTTACACATTCTACACATACCCAAACAATTAAAATTTTGAATTTGTGCGTGTTTTTATTATTGCTGCAGCATGTACAGTGGCAAGAAAAAGTATGTGAACCCTTTGGGATTACCTGGAGTTTTGCATGAATTGGTCATAAAATGTGCTCTGATCTTCATCTAAGTCACAACAATTTGAAAAACACTGTCTGCTTAAAATAATACAACACAAACATTATATGTTTTCATGTGTTTATTGAACATAACATGTAAACATTCACAGTGCAGGGAGGAAAAAGTATGTGAACCCCTAGCCTAATGACTTCTCCAAGAGTTAATTGGAGCCAGGAGTGAGCCAACCTTGAGTCCAATCAGTGTGATATTATTGGATGTGTTGCTGAAAGCTGTCCTGCCCTTTAAAAACACACACCAGTTTTTGGGTTTACTGGTTTCAAGAAGCACTGCCTGATGTGAACCATGCCTCGCAGAAAAGAGCTCTCAGAAGACCTACGATCAAGAATTGTTGACTTGCATGAAGCTGGAAAGGGTTACAGAAGTATCTCCAAAAGCCTTGATGTTCATGTGTCCACGGTAAGACAGACTGTCTACAAATGGAGAAAGTTCAGCACTGTTGCTACTCTCCCTAGGCATGGCCGTCCTGTAAAGATGACTGCAAGAGCACAGCGCAGAATGCTTAATGAGGTAAAGAAGAATCCTAGAGTGTCAGCTAAAGACTTACAGAAATCTCTGGCACATGCTAACATTTTTGTTGACACATCTACAATAAGGAAAACATTAAACAAGAATGGAGTACATGGGAGGACACCACGGAGGAAGCCATTGCTGTCCAAAAAGAATATTGTAGCACGTTTGAAGTTTGCAAAAGAGCACCTGGATGTTCCACAGCACTACTGGCAAAATATTCTGTAGACAGACGAAACCATAATTGAGTTGTTTGGAAAAAACACACAACACTATGTGTAGAGAAAAAAAGGCACAGCACACCAACATCAAAACCTCATCCCCACTGTAAAACATGGCGGAGGGAGCATCATGGTTTGGGGCTGCTTTGCTGCCTCAGGACCTGGACGGATTGTTGTCGTTGATGGAAAAATAAATTCCAGAGTTTATCAAAACATTTTGCAGGAAAACGTAAGACCATCTGTCCACCAACTGAAGCTCCGCAGAGGATGGGTGATGCAACAGGACAATGATCCAAAGCACACAAGTAATTCAACAAAAGAATGGCTTCAACAAAACAAAATACGCCTTCTGGAGTGGCCCAGTCAGAGTCCTGACCTCAACCCGATTGAAATGCTGTGGCATGACCTTAAGAGAGCAATTCACACCAGACATCCCAAGAATATTGCTACACTGAAACAGTTGTGTGAAGAGGAGTGGTCCAAAATTACTCCAGATCGTTGTGCAGGTCTGATCTGCAACTACAGGAAACGTTTGGTTGAGGTTATTGCTGCCAAAGGAGGGTCAACCAGTTATTAAGTCCAAAGGTTCACATACTTTTTCCACCCTGCACTGTGAATGTTTACATGTTCTGTTCAATAAAAACATGAAAACATATAATGTTTGTGTTGTATTATTTTAAGCAGACTGTGTTTTTCAAATTGTTGTGACTTAGATGAAGATCAGAGCACATTTTATGACCAATTCATGCAAAACTCCACGTAATCCCAAAGGGTTCACATACTTTTTCTTGCCACTGTATACTCAGATTTACTTTGACAGGCGCAAAAACTTAAGTGAGTCAATTAAGGTAAATTGATGTCATTTAAGGTTAAGTCTGATTGGCTGAATTCCGCAAAAAAAACAGTCCGCACACTGATTTACGTGCGCTACGTTACTGTGCGCGTATTTCTCTTTGTTTTGTGCATCGGTTTTACGAATGTTATTTTTCGACGGATAAAAAAAAATAAGTTCGGATCGTAATACCACCATTAATTTCAGCGCGATAACACTTGACACTGCGCGCAAAAAAAAATGCGCTGCGCATACGAATTTGCGCGGAGAATGTAATAGAGCCCGTGGTGTGACTGATTCAAGATGAACAATAAGGGAGGAAAGATGAAGAAAGATGGGCTGCATGGTCGAGTCGCCAGAAGAAAGCCATTACTACGCAAATGCCACTAAGTATCCGGCTTACAATATGCCAAACAGCACAGAGAAAAGCCTCATACCTTCTGGCACAAAGTCATTTGGAGTGATGAGACCAAAATTTTACTTTTTGGTCACAACCATAAACGCTACATTTGGAGAGGAGTCAACAAGATCTATGACGAAAGGTACACCATTCCTACTGTGAAACACGGAGGTGGATCGCTGATATTTTAGAGATGTGTGAGCTACAAAGGCACAGGAAATTTGGTCAAAATTGATGGCAGGCTGAATGCAGTATGTTATCAAAGAATACTGGAGGGAAATTTGCATTCATCAGCCTGGAAGCTGCGGATGGGGCGTACTTGGACATTCCAATATGACAGTGATCCAAAACACAAGGCCATGTCGACCGGTCATTGGCTACAGCAGCATAAAGTCAAGTTTCTGGAGTGGCCATTTGTTTGAGTCTCCTGACCTCAATATCATTGAGCCACTCTAGGGAGATCTCAAACGTGCAGTTCATGCAAGACAGCCCAAGAATTTACAGGAACTGGAGGCTTTTTTCCAAGAAGAATGGGCAGCTTTACCATCTACGAAGATAAGGAGCCTCATTCACAAATACCACAAAAGACTTCAAGCTGTCATTGATGTTACAGGGGGCAATACACGGTATTAAGAACTGGGATATGTAAACAATCGATCAGGGTAATTTGGGTTGTTTCTGCTGTCATTATGATTTAAAAAGAGTAAACACACTTGATTGATAATAAATGGCTTCAGCCAAACACTAACCAGGAGTGAAAGAAATGTTTGTGTTATCATTCATATTCTCTGAATATGGCCAAGAAATCATAAATTCTGCCAGGGTATGTAAACGTATGAGCACAACTTTATTTTGGTCTGTGTTTCTGTGTTGCCATTCTATATGTCGCAACTGTAATCCTTGTACCTGCCTTGGGTGTTATATCCTTAAGAAAGCACTGTCCTCTTGGGTTTTCATAAACAAGTTCTTTATTGAATTAACTGCTGTTTAGCAGGCAGCAGTGTCAGCATTCAAAAATAAACAAACACATCCCTAAAACTAGCTCCTTTGAGCGCTGACTCACTTAAAGGTCCCTTACTATCAGGGCTTCTTTTCTAAACTAAACAAACATAGGTTTCACCAACCTTAGAACTGTTATATTTCAGCAATCAAGCTTCTGCCAGGAACCAAAACACTTTGCTCCTCTCCACACAGGCACCTCCCTCAGAGTGAAAAAGCAGGCAGTGATTTCTTTTCACTGCTGCTAAATTACTTCCAGCTGAACAGTGTGTGGAGAGTAAAAGAACCTCTTGGGCTTCCATATGTAGTACAAATGCTCCCCCTGGAGCTAAATATCATATCCCTCCCTATACAGTTTAGAGGGAATATACACCCCGTCACAGACCATACCATACCGTGTACTTTATCACACAACCTTGTTCTAAAAACTGTTTCTGTGTGAAGTTTTCTGTCCCTGTTTGTATTGTGGATGTAGTGTAGCCCATCCCCCTCCCTCGATTTGAATTAGACTGTTTGAATAATAGGATGTTATCAGAAAGAGCTCTTATTACAGAGCAGCAGCAGGGTGTAACCCTATTGCCAGGGCCGGCGCTAATGTAAGGTGGCACAGGTGGCCGCCTTACTGTCTGGCTTCTGCCCGTTTTGAGGGGGACGCCAGCCCGGGGTGGATCCAGGGAGAAAATCGCCGCCGCCGGCGTTACTCTCCAGTCCCCGCGAGGCGAGTGCCGGCTGGCAATGCAGCTTTGCCGCTCACCTGGGAAGGATGGGAACCACGTGACCTGACCAGCGCGTGATCTCGCGAGAATTTCGGCTGGTCAGGTCACGTGGTTCCCTTCCCAGGCAAGCGGCAAAGCTGCATTGCCAGCCGCCGCTCGCCTTGCGAGGAGTAGTAGAGTAACGGCGATGAGCCTGGCAGCACTGGTCTGACTGCAGCAGAGAGGTGAGAGCTGGGGCAATGGGCAAATATACCTATGTGAGCAGGGGCAAATATACCCATGTGAGCAGGAGGCAATGGGCAAATATACCCATGAGAGCAGGGGGCAAATATACCCATGTGAGCAGGGGGCAAATATACCCATGAGAGCAGGGGGCAAATATACTAATGTGAGCAGGGGCAAATATACCCATGAGAGCAGGGGGCAAATATACCCATGTGAGCTGGGGCAAATATACCCATGTGAGCAGGGGACAAATATGCCCATGAGAGCTGTGGGTAAATATATCCATGTGAGCTGGGGCAAATATATCCATGTGTAAGCTGGGGGCAGATATACCCATGTGTGAGCTGGGGCAAATATACCCATGTGAGCTGGGGGTAAATATATCCATTTGAGCTGGGGCAAATATATCCATGTGTGAGCTGGGGTAAATATATCCATGTGAGCTGGGGCAAATATACACATGTGAGCTGGGGTAAAGATATCCATTTGAGCTGGGGCAAATATATCCATGTGTGAGCAGAGGGCAAATATATCCATGTGTAAGCTGGGGCAAATATATCCATGTGTGAGCTGGGGCAAATATATCCATGTGAGCTGGGGCAATATACCCATGTGAGCAGGGGGCAAATATACCCATGAGAGCAGGGGGCAAATATACCCATGAGAGCAGGGGGCAAATATAATAATGTGAGCAGGGGCAAATATACCCATGAGAGCAGGGGGCAAATATACTAATGTGAGCTGGGGCAAATATACCCATGTGAGCAGGGGACAAATATGCCCATGTGAGCTGGGGCAAATATATCCATGTGTAAGCTGGGGGCAAATATACCCATGTGTGAGCTGGGGCAAATATACCCATGTGAGCTGGGGTAAATATATCCATTTGAGCTGGGGCAAATATATCCATGTGTGAGCTGGGGTAAATATATCCATGTGAGCTGGGGCAAATATACCCATGTGAGCTGGGGTAAAGATATCCATTTGAGCTGGGGCAAATATATCCATGTGTGAGCTGGGGGCAAATATATCCATGTGTGAGCTGGGGAAAATATATCCATGTGAGCTGGGGCAATATACCCATGTGAGCTGGGGGGGCAATATACCCATGTGAGCAGGGGCAAATATACCCATGAGAGCAGGGGGCAAATATACTAATGTGAGCAGGGGGCAAATATACCCATGTGAGTAGGGGACAAATATGCCCATGAGAGCTGGGGTAAATATATCCATGTGAGCTGGGGCAAATATATCCATGTGTAAGCTGGGGGCAAATATACCCATGTGTGAGCTGGGGCAAATATACTCATGTGAGCTGGGGGTAAATATATCCATTTGAGCTGGGGCAAATATATTCATGTGTGAGCTGGGGTAAATATATCCATGTGAGCTGGGGTAAAGTATCCAATTGAGCTGGGGCAAATATATCCATGTGTGAGCTGGGGCAAATATATCCATGTGTGAGCTGGGGCAAATATACCCATGTGAGCTGGGGACAAATATACCCATGTGAGCTGGGGCAAATATTAGACATGTGCATTCGTTTTAGTACTAAAACGATTTAGTCCGAATTTTGGGATAATTTAGTTTTGTATGACTTAAGAGAAACGAAACTGCTCAGTACAAAAAACGAAAGAAACTAAAATAAAATGCACTACATTTTAGTGTCAGTCCTTTTTGTGATATTACATTGATAAGTGAAGGAGACCAGCAATGAAGAGCGCAACATCCGAAGTTCTGCACCCTCCACATGCCAATGCAGTAGGATTTTCTATACAGAGAGGGGCATTAATTAATGCAGGAGGATGTTCTATACATTATACAGAGGGGTATTCATGCAGGAGGATGTTATATACATTTTTACAGAGGAAGGTATAAATTGAGGAGGATGTTCTATACAGAGAGGGACATTAATTAATTCAGGAGGATGTTCTATATAATATACTGAGAGGGGTATTAATTAATGCAGGAGGATGTTCTAAACATTATACAGAGAGGATCCTTTTTTTCTCAGCCCTTTAAATCCAGTGGCTGTGCGCGCGGAGATCGGCTGCTTGTTACCTTATCTCTCAGTACAATGTATCAGGCTCAGCTGTTACAGTAACTGACTAACAGCGCTCAGAGATTCAGTATAACAAGGAAATAATATTGTTCTAACCGCTTATATATATATATAAAAATATTATTTACTAGTTTTACTGAAACTCTGAGCGCTGTGATGAGCAGCAGTCAGTTACTGTAACAGCTTTGCCTGATACGGGGCAGTATTACAATGTTGGTGCTAACTTAACCAGAGCTGTTGTAAACTGAAAACCTCCATAGGCTATAATGCTCTGGGAAGTTTACAACAGCTCTGGTTAAGTTAGCACAACTATATAATATGGCCCACATTGTGCTGAAAGTGAGAGATACTGTAACAAGCAGCGATCTCAGCCCTCTGAGGAGCCACTACAATAGTAATTGTATCCACTGGTTTTCGGATGAATGAAATTTAGTTTTCATACTAAATAACTGAAAACGAATTTCTTTAGCAACTAAATAAATTGCATTTTAGGACTAATCCATTAGTTCAAAACGAAATTTTGTGCTGTGCACATGTCTAGCAAATATATCCATGTGAGCTGGGGCAAATATATCCATGTGAGCTTGGGCAAATATATCCATGTGAGCTGGGGGCAATAAATATATCCATGTGAGCTTGAGGCAAATATATATATCCATGTGAGCTGGGGGCAAATATATCCGCCTGTCACTGCGAACCCAACACCAGCTCTTGGCCAAAACTGGTAGAATCCCCCCCGAAACCTGTGTCTGGATCTGCCCCTGCGCTAGACTAGCCGGGCTGGGGCACTTACACCCGAAATGACACTTCCTGTCTTCTAATCTTCCATGCCTAGTTCTCGGGGACTTCAACATTCCCATTGATGATCCTTCTGCCCCTGCTGCCTCCAAACTTCTTTCACTCACGTCCTCCCTTGGACTCACACAATCCTCCCGACTCCCTACCCACTGTGATGGTCACGCTATTGACCTTGTCTTTTCCAACCTCTGCTCCATTTCTGAGTTCAACTATCGCCCTTTCCCCATCTCTGACCACCACCTTCTCTCTTTCAACCTATCTGGACTTCCTAAACACCCTGCTCCCCCACCCCGCACACACACTCGCAGAAATCTACATGCTGTGGACCCCCATCAATTCTCCAAACTACTTCACCACCTCCCTCATTCCTCATCCTTCACCTGCCCTGATGCTGCCACTAATCACTACAACACTACGCTTATCTCTGCTCTAGACACTCTTGCTCCTCTTTGACTCTGTAAGGCCCCACGCCGCCAGCTTCAGCCCTGGCACACCCTCCAGACTCGCTACCTGCAAAGATGCTCCCGCACTGCAGAGCGTGCCTGGAGGAAATCCCGCTCTGAAGCTGATTTTGTTCACTTCAAGTTTATTCTCCGGTCATACACCTCTGCCCTCCACTTGGCCAAACAATCCTTCTTCTCATCTCTTATATCTACGCTGTCCTCCAACCCTAAATGGCTCTGGTTCACCTTCAACACCCTCCTCTACCCACCTGCACCTCCCCCCACAACTGCCTTCAGCGCTCAAGACCTGGCAGACTACTTCCTCAGTAAAACTCTAACTATCAGAAGCAACAACCCAACACAAGATAGTTATCTGCCACCTCCACTCCCACAGGTCCCCTCTGCCACCCTCTGCCGCTTCCTCCCAGCCACTGAGGAGGAAGTCAATTCCTGTCTTCCTGTCCTCCAATTCCCTACTTGACCCCCTGCAATCTGGCTTCTGTCCCCTACACTCAAATGAAACTGCCCTCACCAAAGTCACCAACGACCTCCTAACTGCTAAAAAACACGGCCACTATTCTATTCTCATCCTGCTTGACCTCTCGGCTGCTTTTGACACTGTTGACCACCCCCTCCTTCTACAGACCCTCAACTCTCTGGGTCTCGGTGACACTGCACTTGCTTGGGTTGACTCCTATTTATCCAACAGGTCCTTCTGTGTGTCCTTTGCTGGTAACTCCTCCTCCTCATTGCCTCTATCTGTTGGTGTACCTCAAGGCTCTGTCCTTGGTCCTCTGCTCTTTTCCATCTACACCTCCTCCCTGGGCAAAATCATCAACAGCTTTGGCTTTAATTACCACCTCTACACTGATGACACTCAGATCTACCTCTCTACCCCTGATCTCTCTCCCCCTGTCCTTTCAAAAGTCAGTGACTGTTTATCTGGCATCTCCTCTTGGATGGCCTCCCACCACCTAAAGATCAACATGTCAAAGACTGAACTCCTACTTATTCCTCCCTCCAATGCCTCCCCACCTCCTGACTTCTCTATCACGGTGGAGGGTATCACCATCTCCCCATCAAACCAAGTTCGCTGTCTTGGAGTTACACTTGACTCTGCTCTTTCCTTCATCCCCCACATCAAGTCTCTTTCCTACTCCTGCCGATACCAACTGCGTCATATTTCCAGAATTCGGCCATTTCTTACCGCTGTCACCACAAAACAACTCATACATGCTCTGGTAATCTCCCGACTCGACTATTGCAATAATCTCTTATCTGGCCTCCCTCTGTCCCACCTCTCCCCCCTACAATCCATCCTGAACGCCACCACCAGGCTAATTCACCTCACCCGCCGCTCTGTCTCTGCCGCTCCCCTCTGCGAGTCCCTTCACTGGCTCCCCATCCACTGCAGAATTAAGTTCAAAATCCTTATCCTTACCTACAAAATCCTCACTAACTCAGCTCCCCACTACCTGTCCTCACTAATCACCAAATACACCCCAGCCCGCTCCCTAAGGTCAAACAGTGACCTGCGCCTAGCTTCTCCCCGCATCACCTCTTCCCATGATAGACTGCAGGATTTCTCACGCGCAGCCCCCACTCTCTGGAACGCTCTCCCTCGTACTGTCAGACTTTCTCCTAACTTCTCTTCCTTCAAACGCTCCCTTAAAACGTTCCTATTTAGGGAAGCCTACCACCCAACTCACTGACGCAACCATCAATCACTCTCACCTTACAGTCCTCTCCTCCTGTTTCCAACCCCAACCCTCCCAGATTGTGAGTTCCTACGGTAATAGGGCCCTCATCTCCTCCTGTACTGTTTGTCAAATGTTGTTCAATGTATTGTAACCCTGTCTATACTGTGCTTATTGTACAGCGCTGCGGAATATGCTGGTGCTTTATAAATAAAGAATAATAATAAAAATCAGTCGTTGCGGCAGCCGGTGCCAGCCAAGCCAGGTCAGCACAATCACCCTCCTCATGGTCCATCATCCACTCCCCCTCCTTGACCCCTGGCTTTACAGATGTGACAGGCATCTGGTCTGAGGTCTCTGTATATATGTATCTGGACATGATCTGGTCTAAGGTCTCTGTATATATGTATCTGGGCATGTTCTGGTCTGAGGTCTCTGTATGTATCTGGGCATGTTCTAGTCTGTATATATGTATCTGGGAATTTTCTGGTCTGCGGTCTCTGTATATATGTATCTGGAAACGTTCTGGTCTGAGGTCTTATATATATATATAATGTATCTGGGCATGTTCTGGTTTGTATATATGTATCTGGGAATGACCTGGTCTGAGGTCTCTGTATATATGTATCTTGGAATTTTATGGTTTGTATATATGTATTTGGGCATGTTCTGGTCTGTATAGATGTATCTGAGTGGGCATGATATCGTTGAGTACCTGAAAAAAGGTATTGGTACTTGTACTCGGTCTTAGAGTGGTATCGGTGCAACCCTAGTGTGTGTATATATGTATGTGTATATATAGAGATTATTATGGCACCTCTATCCTGATTGGCTTGACATGACACGGATGGGGGGGCACCAAAACGCACCTTCGCCTGACTATACAAAAATGCTTGCACCGGCCCTGCCGATTGCTCTCTTTACCCCTCCCTGTGAACTTTTTAAGTGTACTAGGTTTTCTAAAAAATAAACCAGTCTACTTTTTGTTAAAGTTTGGGTGGGCTGTGAGGACTGTTTTAAGGGGAGAGAGCCCGCTGATGGACGTACTCAATTAGGGTACAGATGCTTCATTACAAAGATGATCTGGCTAATTGGTAAATGTACCTCCAGTACCTTTTCTTAGCTTATTTTTGGTCCTATTTACTCTTTCCACCTGCACTGAGGACTGTGGATGTGAAACTTCCAATCTATGTCTATCAAGTCTGAGATATGCAACATAGTGGAGGTGAAGGCTGGACCCTTATCACTATTATTCGATACTGGGCATTCAAATCTAGGAATGATCTCTTTACACAATATTTTGGCTACTGTTTTAGCATTTTCTCTTGAGGTGAGAAAAGCTTCCGCCCACTTACTGAATTGATATGTGATTACAAGAAGGTATTTTAGGTTTCCTTTTGCCTTGGGTATATGTGTGAAATCAATTTGCAGACTTTGCATGGGGCCGTCTGGAGGGGGCAAATGATCATGTTTGCCAAATTTGAGTCCTCCAGGGCTATTCAGGACATGTGAGACATTGAGCAAGGGTGCTTTCTACTGCACCATTGACATCACGTATAGAGAAGCGAGAGCTGATAGTTCTGGCAGTCTGTTCTTTACCTATGTGACCAAAGACATGAAAATATTGAAAAATTATCGGCAATAATGCGCTAGTAAGCCCTATTTTCCCTCCTTATCTGACCAAAGATCATATTGATCTTTTGTCAGATCATTCAGTGTCCACTACTCAAGATCATCTGGGAATGCATAGGCCTGTAAAGAGTAAATATCTGCATCAGGAAGAAAATAGGGTGTCATGACCATGGATAACTGTATTTATTTATTTATAAAGTATTTTACCAGGAAGGATACATTGAGATTTCTCTCATTTTCAAGTACGTCCTGTAGGGAATGTGGTGGCAGCATGAAAAGGAGCGTCAAGAGCATGAACAGCATTTGTTTAGCAACCTCATCTGCAAAGGCATTCCCATCCCCACAGCTACCTCATCTGATTCAACAGTATGGGCTTTAAATTTCACTATGGCAATCAATGAGGCAACAACAGTGCTGACAAGAGTTCTTCCAGCAATTATGCATGAGAGATTCCCTTACCATCTGCTGCAACAAAAACTCTGTTTCCAGATGACACCAAAATCATGCACTACCCCAAAGGCATAACAAGAGTCAGGGTAACATCCCTATCTGCAAAAAGGTAACATGCCCTAGTAAGGGCAACTAGCTCTGTGGCCTAAGCTGAAAGAAAATGGAGAGAGTATGCTTCAAGCACCATACCTGGATTCTGAACAACAGCATCATTTATATGAAAAACACCAGTGGGTCTAGAGTAAAAGCCGTCAACAAATATTCATTCCTACCCTAATCCGAAAAAATACTATGCAGCAATCACATTTTCGGATGGAGCCTAATTTTTATGAAAAATAAATATGATTTCAGACACATTATAGAGGTTGTTTTCAACAGTGTCTAACACATTGAAACGTGTTACCTTGAGAAAACAACTTGTTATCTCAAGATAACATGTCAGAAAAATAATAATGCTTAGCCTCTCTAGACTTTGATAGAGGTAGTCATTAGCTGATTGAAGATTCCCTTCCTGGGTCAACCTCAGTGTGTTTATTCTTCTGTTTGGAATTCCATTTCCTTTACTCATTGTCAAACGTAATCCAGACATCCTAGTGTCAAATGTGTCATTATTTGCTAAACCTATTTGAATTTAGATTTCATGTATAATGAAATCTTGATCTACCAGTAAACAGTCATTATATTCCCTGCACTAAACCTTGTTTGGTGTTTGGGAAGGAGGTCACTTTTGTCCTCTTCCTGGAGGTCCCTAGTGTTCCTGTTACATACTGTAAATAATTCATAAATGCAATTGTCTATTTCTTGTATACAGACATTGAGCTTTCAACAGACCATTAACACTATTACAAATATAATTTCTGACTGAAACAATTTTGAAAAATTTTGGAGTTATTCATGTGCTCCTTTTGTAGTTTGCTCAATTTAGTTCTAATGTCTAAATGATATTTGAAATGCTCTGACTGCTCTATGTTTTCAAACTCCATTTCCTTTGGTGGAATGTAGAAAATTGGGAAAAAAACTAACTATGTATGCAATTCTTTGAGAGCTGGTTAAAATGTATATATAATCTGAAAGTACTGTCATTCACTCGACTCGGCATGCATAAGTGATGAACATTTTTTTTTTCTTGTAGGTAAATGATGCTATTGGTAATGAATGGCCCTGGATTTATTTTGTCAGCCTCATTCTCTTAGGGTCATTTTTCGTGCTTAACCTCGTGCTGGGCGTCTTAAGTGGGTATGAACTTTCACATATTGTTGTTATTCACATGCTAAATACGTCATCTAACCCACCATTTCTCACTCTATAGCAAATACAGTCCTTTGTGTACTTACATATTCTATAAGACCTAGTAGCATTATTTGGCATTAATTTGGTTATTTGTATTAATTACTGTTATAAGTGCAGAGTTAAAGCTTAAATTTAGGGGGGCTTGCTAGTAAAGTATTCACCTAGATTGTGAAACTCAGAACTCACCCACATTTCTCTTGAGACAAAGACATTGACATTTATTAATGAGGTATTTTTAGAGCTGAAGATTTATCAGGGGTGATTAGCTGAGTGTAAAGCATTTCGCTAAACTGAGAAAAACATGTCTTACCATATTTCAGATTAGGTATTTTTGTATTTTAAAAGAAAAAGTACAGCGCCCACAAAATACTATTGATGATAGATGACCCACTAAGGTTATGTATTTAATTAGTGGTGTCCCCAAATGACCAAAATATAATATTGAAACCTATACACGGTTATTCAGAGAGCGGTGAAAACCAGGAGAATGACTGGAGAATGGAAAATTCTAGGTTAAAATAGCCAAACCAGAAAAATTCTCCCATTTATCTAACTTTCCGAATTGGCTATTTTCACCTAGAATTTTCAGTTTTCCAGTCATTCTCCTGGTTTTCACCACTCTCTGAATAACCCTGTTACAGTACAAATATAAGTACGGCACAAGTCACAGCCGTGATTGCTAGCAGATCGTATAATCCATATAAATGTTAATCAGATCTTGAACGCCAAAATTTCTTCTTGGATGAATAGAACAAACTGAAAAATATAAAGAACAAACATATGGTGCCGTATGTCTGATAATATTTTAAATTATGGAAACATTAAACAACTCACAATTTTTTGAGCCCACGACTGGCTCTGGTATATTAGTCTCTGGGTTTTTCTCCTTCTCAGGTACCCATTCACCTTTATATCATCACTCCATTCTCCATATAATGTTCCTTCAGATTAAAAAAAGAGAATACCAGGGCACACCCCTAACGTAATTCAGCATAAAAAAATGCATCAAAATAACAAGCGCCCCCCCCCACAAGTGCCCACTCAAAACTATTCAGAGCCCACTGTTGCTCCCACTGTAGCGCATGTGGCATATTTTAAGGCAAAATTCCACTAATCCTTATACACAGATGAACCAACAGCAGAACAGCATAAAATAAGTGCTTTTAATCAATATAAAAACAATATTTCAATATGTACATAGCTACCAGAGCACCTTTCGTCTCGATTGTGGCTTCAAATGTTTATACACAAGCTAATGAACTGTCCTGCTGCTGTTAAATAGTGTCCTCAATTAAAATCCGCTTGCCCAGCGTGAGCTTCAAGTCCCTCCTCTGATGCGGCCATCATGAACCTGCGTGTTCCCTCTGCGATTCACAGTGGAACACAGAAATTATCTGTCGGCCTCTGCCATCTTGGACATGCGCAATTCAAATACGCTCCATTCAGGAATGCGGAAGATTGCGATTATACGATTGCAATCGTCTCAGCCTTGTTCCTGGGACTCAAAAATTCTTATCTCACAATCAAAATACCTATTATCCCTGTCTATTAACATTATGCATATATATTGCCATAAATATGAACTAAAACCTCCTGTAAACCATACAATCATCTAAAGTACAGAAGAAGTTTTACTCCGTACAGAACCCAAATAAACTAAAAACCCTAGTTATATTTATAGAACATACCTTCAATACGTAAAACAATATAACAAATAATTATTATATATTATACTAGTTATTAAGCCTGCCCGGAGGGCAGTCTATTGTTATTGTTTCCAGCTCAGAATCCGTGTCCACATATTTGCTTTTCAATGTCCTATCCAAGAGTATCTCTCTATATAAATGCATTTGTAACGCATCCGTCACTGTTCCGTCTGCAACTGGAGGGCCGAGTAAGCAGCTGTGATGGGTGCGCACGCAGCTGACAGTGCATTACAAAGACATTTATATATTAGAGCAGGCTCCTCTTCCCCCTTAGATTGTAAGCTCACGGGAACAGGTTCCTCTTTATCCTCTTAGATTGTAAACTCACCAGAGCGGCTCCTATTTCCCTTCTTAGATTGTAAACTCATGGGAACAGAACCCCCTTAGATTGTAACCTCACGGGAACAGGCCCCTCTTAGATTGTAAACTCACTGGAACAGGACCCTCTTAGATTGTAAACTCACGGGAACAGAACCCACTTAGATTGTAAGCTCACGGGAACAGGCCCCCCTTAGATTGTAAACTCACGGGAACAGAATCCACTTAGATTGTAAACTCACGGGAACAGAACCCTCTTAGATTGTAAACTCACGGGAACAGAACACACTTAGATTGTAAGTGGGCATATTTATTCATTACAGAGAGCCCCCAGTTACACATGGATATAATTGCCACCAGCTCAAACATGGCTATAATTGCCACCAGCTCACACATGGATATAATTGCCACCAGCTCACACATGGATATAATTGCCCCCAGCAGCTCACACATGGATATAATTGCCCCCAGCTCACACATAGATATAATTGCCCCCAGTAGCTCACACATGGATATAATTGCCCCAGCTCACGCATGGATATAATTGCCCCCAGCTCAACGATGAGCAGTACTGACCGCGGGGGGCCCCCTCTCACTGGCGGGCCCTCTCTGACATCATCAGTGGGGGCCTGCCGGCGGCCATCCTGAAGTCCCTGCTCGCCGGAGGCTGGGCCCAGGACTGGCGGGCCCTCTCTGACATCATCAGAGGGGGCCCGCCGGCAGCCATCTTGAAGTCCCTGCTCGCCGGTGGGCCTACATGGGCTCAGCCTCCGGTGAGCAGGGAGGCTGCCGGTGAGCAGGGAGGCTACACCCAGACGCCCACCCGCCCCCCCTCAGTGCTGCAAACAGCCCCGTCGACACGAATCCTAGTGCATCATCACTGTCGATGCGCTAGGATTCGAGTCGATGAGGCTGCACGTGCAGTGCTTAGGGGGGGCAGGCGGGCGTCGAGTGGGACGCTGGTTTTCTTTAACGCACATACTGTGCGTTAAAGAAAATGTCCCGTGTGCACCCGGCCTAACAGTTTGTAATGTCCGTCGCGCATGCGCACTCAGCGCTTGACGGCGACTGACATTACAAACTGTTTTATTATAATATAATATATAGTTATAATCCTATATAACTATCAAATTTTGTGTAATGTATATATTTAAATGCTGTCTTATATAAAACTGTGCATATTCTACCAAATAAAATTCATAAATAGCTAATATCTATATTATCCTATGTGTGTTATTCTAGCTGCTATACCTATAAGAAGCTCTTCATATGCAAATAAAATTATACAGTCAGGTCCAGAAATATTGGGACATCGACACAATTCTAACATCTTTGGCTCTATACACCACCATAATGGAGTTGTGCCCCAAATGCCCCAAGAACAAGCAGGAACTGAAGACAGTTGCAGTAGAGGCCTGTCAGAGCATCACCAGGGATGAAACCCAGCGTCTGGTGATGTCTATGCGTTCCAGACTTCAGGCTGTGATTGACTGCAAAGGATTTGAAACCAAGTATTAAGAAGGGAAAGTTTGATTTATGATTATTATTCTGTCCCAGTACTTTTGGTCCCTTAACAAGTGGGAGGCACATCTACAATCTGCTGTAAGTCCTACACTGTTCACCTGAGTACATACCCTCAAATTAAATCTGACAGTCTGCAGTTAAAGCACATTGTGTTTGTTTCATTCCAACTCCATTGTGGTGGTGTATAGAGCCAAAGATGTTAGAATTGTGTTCTGGACCTGACTGTATGTATGTACAATAAAAATATAAATCTATAAATATGTGAACTATTTAGTACTCCTTTTATTTAGGGACATAATTATTTTATATCAATATAATGTGAAATAAAATACGATATAGCCTTATAATATAATCCTAGAATATAATTATTATTGTACCAGAGTCAGTTGTGAGCTCAAAAAAATTGTGAGTGGTTTAAAGTTCCCATTATTGGAACGATTATTATCAGACATACTGCACCATATGGTTGTCCTTTATATTTTTCAGTTTGTTCCATTTATCCAAGAAGAAAACTTTGGCATTCAAGGACTGATTCACATTATACGTATATGTTACGGTTAAAGCCCGAAGTGCGGTTAATCCTAAAATTACCCCGGTAAACCTGACATTACCCAGAACGGCTGGGTAAAGCTGCCAAAAAAAATGAAAATTTTAGACTTTACCCGGATAATCTTAGGACTAACCAACTGCCCTTGGGTAACAGTCTGGAAGAACTGAAAAATTTGCACTTTACCCGGATGATCTGCAGACTATCCAACCTTGTGCGGTTAAAACCAAATCTTGGTATCATTCACATAAAAATCCGTAGCTTCACCCGGATAATCTGAGGACTATCCACAGCTTCACTTGGGTAATCTTCAGAGTATCCAACCCTGCTTGGGTAAAAGTGAATTTTGCCAATATCTATGGATATTAACCATGAAAATGGCAAAAGACAAACCTTAAAATGTATTAAGGATATAATGAATATACAGAGTAACAGGATATGTTTCTTATATGAATGTTAAAGAGTTACATGATCTTTATTATGTGTCATACGTGCTTATTTATAAAACACTAGGTGGAAAGCCTGCCCAGAGGGCAGTCTATTGTTAAGCGAAGCAGCTCACATGGATATATTTGCCCCAGCTCACATGGGTATATTTGGCCCCAGCTCAAATGGGTATAATTGCCCCAGCTCACATGGGTATAATTGCCCCCAGATCACATGGGTATAATTGCCCCCAGATCACATGGGTATAATTGCCCCCAGCTCACATGGGTATAATCGCCCCCAGCTCACATGAGTATAATCGCCCCCAGATCACATGGGTATATTTGCCCCAGCTCACATGGGTATAATAACCCCAGCTCACATGGGTATATTTGCCCCAGCTCACATGGGTATAATCGCCCCCAGATCACATGGGTATATATTCCCCCAGCTCGCATGGGTATATTTGTCCCCCAGCTCACATGGGTATAATTGCCCCCAGCTCACATGGGTATAATCACCCCCAGCTCACATGGGTATAATCGCCCCCAGCTCACATGGGTATATTTGACCCCAGCTCAAATTGACCCCAGCTCACATGGGTAAAATTGCCCCAGCTCACATGGGTATAATTGCCCCCAGCTCACATGGGTATAATTGCCCCCAGCTCACATGGGTATTATGGCCCCCAGCTCACATGGGTATAATTGCCCCCAGCTCACATGGGTATAATTGCCCCCAGCTCACATGGGTATAATCGCCCCCAGATCACATGGGTATATTTGCCCCAGCTCACATGGGTATAATAACCCCAGCTCACATGGGTATATTTGCCCCAGCTCACATGGGTATAATCGCCCCCAGATCACATGGGTATATATTCCCCCAGCTCGCATGGGTATATTTGTCCCCCAGCTCACATGGGTATAATTGCCCCCAGCTCGCATGGGTATATTTGTCCCCCAGCTCACATGGGTATAATCACTCCCAGCTCACATGGGTATAATCGCCCCCAGCTCACATGGGTATATTTGACCCCAGCTCAAATTGACCCCAGCTCACATGGGTAAAATTGCCCCAGCTCACATGGGTATAATTGCCCCCAGCTCACATGGGTATTATGGCCCCCAGCTCACATGGGTATAATTGCCCCCAGCTCACATGGGTATAATTACCCCCAGCTCACATGGGTATTATGGCCCCCGCTCACATGGGTATAATCGCCCCTAGCTCACATATACCCAGTTCACGTGGGTATATTTGCCTGCAGCTCACGTGGGTATAAGTGCCCCCAGCTCCCATGGCTATGAGTAGCCCCCAGCTCCCGTTGGTATAGTTGCCCCCAGCTCACGTGGTTTTAAGTGCCCCCCAGCTCAGACGCTGGATGCGCGTGCAGCCTCTACCTGTCGGCCGCGCGCGCATCCAGGAGAACAGGATGCGCGCGCAGCCACCGGATAGAGGCTGCGCGCGCATCATGTAGAGCCGGATGCACTCAGAGCAGACGGCGATAGGCTGCGCGCGCATCCTGGTTCACTGGATGCGCTTGCAGCCTATAGCCGTCTGCTGCAAGCGCATCCGGCTCTACAGGATGCGCGCACAGCCTTTACCCGGCTGCTGCGTGTGCATCCGCTAAACGCCTCGGCACGCGCCGCAGCGGTTGGATGCGCGCGCGGCAGCCGGGTAGAGGCTGCGAGCGCATCTGGCTCTACAGGTTGCGCGCGCAGCCTCTACCCGGCTGCTGCGTGCGCATCTTGTAACCGCCGCGGCAAGTGCACAGCCGGCTCGTGCCGCGGCGGTTGCATGTGCGCGCAGCCAACCGCCGCTGGTTGCGCGTGCATGCGCAGTACATGCTTGGCGACGGACACGCCAAGCCTTACTGTATTATAGTATAGATAATAACCATCAAGTTACTCTTTATGTAATATCTTTATCTTCATAAATTAATTTTCATACAATTAAAGCACAGAGTTACATGACAGTTATTTAGTGTGGTATGTGACTGTGGATACAATTTCATTAAAAATAACAAAAAGCACAATTTTGTTATCAGTCAGATAGCAGTTTGCAGCTTTATCCGGGTAATCCTCGGATTTCAGTCAACTGTAACCTGCTGAAAACCCAAGAAAATACCCAGAGGCTTTTGGATATTTTGCAGTCACCCAGATAAAGTCCGATGTTTCATTGCACAACACACTTTATCCAGCAACACTAGGGTAATGAGCGTTTTACCCGGGTGAAACACAGCAGAAAACCGGAGTACTCAGAGGCCTCTGGATACTCTGCAGATTAGCCGGATAAAGTCCGAAATTTCATTTCACTTCGGACTTTTGCTAATGACGCCTGGGTAATGTCAGGATTACCCGGGTAATCCTAAAATTAACCGCACTTCAGACTTTAACCGTAACATATATACATTATACGTATGTGCTGTACCTATCTTCGTATATTTTTGTATTTGCCATTCTGAACAAGAAAATGTAATACAATTTTTAAACCAAATGTGTCAAACACATCGTGTTATGGAGGTGTGCATCATGGGATAGCAAAAAAATCCAGCATTTGAAGAAGATTTAATCCGAATTACCAGAAAACTTTAACAGCATTCAAGGTATTTTATGGTGTGACTTTACAAACTTGTAAATTTTTTGAAAATGTTTTTGTCTACTGTTATTGCTCACTATGGTGCTAACACTGTGGCATTGACACTAAAGCAGCTATAATGCCATAATTGTTTTGGAAAATTCTCAGCCCTATTCCATAACTGCCGGAGCTGTTATGCATAATAGCTTCTGCAGCTAATGACTGGCACTTGATTTCAACCCGTCTTACTGTAAATTCGTGGACTTCCTCCATGGCCTTTGCGCAATCCTGCCACTGTGAGCTGATACAGAGCTCGTACCAGGGTTCTATGGACCAGTGGCGTCAATAGGGTTTGTGTCACCCGGTGCAGTAACTCATGGTGTCACCCCCTCGAACCCCCCCATAACACAAAATGATTTAAACTATTGTTACTCATATTCAGCACTCCCATATAACGCTAAATGTAAGACAATTGTAGAGATATTAATTCCTAGCAAAATTACACCATAATATTACCAGATCATATGAATTAGAATTTAAAACATTTAGAAAATAATGTTTATTTTAAACATGCAAATATTCATACACTTTGCACACACAAAACAGTAGGAGAGAGAACCCTGCTCGAGAGATTACAATCTAAGAGGAGGGTGACATGACTCGGCAGCAGAGGGGTTAAAAGATTCTCTACAGAGCTCCTCCAGGGCTGGGCACATACTCATTTATAATAAAGCTTTGCCTTGGACTTAAAAAGTTGGCTCCAAACTAACCTTAATTGTTATAAGCTCAGTCTCAGCAGCTGTGTGTGGCATTCGCTGGGGCACACTGGTGACAGACCAGCTGGACCGGGCTGGCACCGTTGCCAAGGCAGACTCTGACAGTGCCTACTGGCTGGGCGCTGACCAGCTCCTTTGCAGTTTGCATATCAATTCTTGTCCTGACTCCAGCGCTGCCTGCTGCTTGTGCTGGTGTGGCCTGGCTGGCGACACTGACAGGTGAGACTGGCACACAGACTCAGCCTGGTGGCAGTGCCTAATGGCTCCTTCAGCTTTTTTTATTTTAATATATTTGGAATGTCCTGGCTCAGGCTGGCTGCAATGGTGGCATGGGCTGTCACGCCGACCGGTGTGCAGTCCGTGTTAATTTCTTGCACATAAGGGAGAGGGGAAGACTGAGGCAGGACAGTGCAGACTGTGCAGATTCACCCGCACGCCTGCACACTGTCTTCTTTCCTTCTCTCACCATTGAGCCATGAGAAGAGATTGCCTGGCACGTGGAGGCGGAGCATGTGACGCGACACGTCACGTGTTCTCCTCCCTTCCTCCACTCTGCAAATGGCTTGTCATAGCGACTGCCGCCACACTCATAGAAACATAGAAACATAGAAAAATGTCGGCAGATAAGAACCTTTCGGCCCATCTAGTCTGCCCAATTACATGGATACTTTACCTGGATTTATCTTTTGTTTAGGATAGCCTTATGCCTATCCCATGCTTGCTTAAATTCAATTACTGTTTTGGCCTCTACCACTTCTACTGGAAGACTCAACGGCCAGGCTGCATTGATCCAGCGGCCTCGGCTTTACAATGTGTGACAGGCCAGTGACTAGTGCTAGGGTGACACCAAACACTTTGATTTTTGAACCGGCAGCTGGCCGCTGCAGCCGCACTGCAGGTTACTAACTTTGGTCCAGTTAGTAACCTGCATTGCGGCGGCCGGTTCAAAAATCAAACTCTTTGGTGTCACCCTAAGGGCGGTCCGCATCTGGTGCAGACCGCACCCCCTGCCCCACCTAGCGACGCCTCTGCTATGGACTATACAAGAGGCACTGGTATCTGTGTGCACCTATGTGTTATTCTGACACCAGTCACTGAAACAGTGTTCAGTTCAGAATTGGTACGATAAATTGAGCTGGGAAGAGAAAACTAATTGCTCAGATTTTTTTTCCCCTCTTACCAGCCCCCTATTCCTAATGAGGGGAATACTGTTTGGTGTCTGATTATACAATCGCTAATGTCTACATTGCTGACTGCTTGAATTTTGTAGCAGGGAAGTAGCTATTTAATGTTTGACACTTTTTTCTTCTAATCACCCAAAAGAGAATTCACAAAGGAACGTGAGAAAGCCAAATCTAGAGGTGCTTTTCAGAAGTTAAGGGAGCAGCAGGCAATGGATGAGGATCTTCGAGGATATCTTGACTGGATCACACATGCAGAAGTTATGGATCCAGACATGGAGCCAAAAGAAGGTGATAATGAGTTTGTTATATAGAATTATAATGAGAGATAAGACCGAATTCTTTTTTAACATTAGTTTCTATTTCTGTATCTATTAATATATGAAAAATAACCATTTTTCTTTTTACATCTTAGGATATTCACAGATGGAAGAAGGTGGCTCAGAGACTGATAGTCTTTATGAAGTGGAGGGTATAAACAAGTGTATCAACTTCTTGTGAGTCCCAGTGCAAGGCATATTCATACACATAAGTTTCTCATGGTGTTGACACTCTCAATGTTTTCCAAAAGCACCGATTATGATAGGGCACCTGTACTCTGTGTGTACTACATTCAAACGGTAACGTTAGCGCTCACCTGTGTTACCATAATACAATCTGAACGCTAACTGATAAAAAACCTGTTAGCGATTCAGATCTTGCGCTTTGCAGCATGAGCTTACTCTACCTTGTACTCCCTATGCTTAACATGGGGAGCGCAAAGTGTTAATTAGCGTTAGGCTTATGAAGTCGAAAGTTAAGTACAGCTAGGACCTGGTGCTGATTCCACTTCTGCGGAATCAGTCAGTACCATCTGAAATCCCCCCCCCCATCCCACCCCACTCACTTCCCATCCCACCGCAAGAATGGTGGCTCCATCCACTGCTTGCCGCCGGGAGCAAAAAAAGGCCCCCAATCTCCGTCTGTGAATCACTACCCCAACCTGCCAGATCTCACAAGATGAGATCCTGCAGGTCATGTGACCGGCAGCAGAAGCCTCAATGGAGTCCTATGGACTCCATGGAAGGGATGAGCACGGCGGCGCTTACCGAGCATCCTGAGGCTTAGCGCCGTGTTACGGTGCAGGATGCTGGATTAGTGCCTGCACGTGATATCATGCTAAAATGGGGAGACTAAGGAGAAACCTGCAGGCGCAGGCTTTTCTCCTTACCGTCCCCATTTTAGCGTCAGAAATGTAATATGGGCCTGATTGTTTAGCGTTTACAAATGCATTTCTGCTCACATTTTCATTGAACAGGATTCTTATATTTCAAACTAACCAATACTTATAACCAGGGCTTTTTTTCACAGGGTACTTGCCGGTACTCAGTACCGGCACCTCACCACTCCGTGCCGGCACCTCAACACAAGCCCGAACTAACAGGAGAGAGCATGATGCTCCTCCCTCCTACTGCAGTGGCAGGCAGAGAATCGGAAGGGCTTGACAGCTCATATTGCTCCTGAACGCTTCCGATTGTCAGGAGTGTATGTAGGGACAGATAACCCCTCCCCCTCTTCTCCCAGTAAGTGACAAGGGAGGGCTGGTTAAATAAAATCTCCCCTGGTTCTTCAGTGGCCCAGTTCTGGCAGATGTGTGTAAACTTGCTGCACCCCCTCCTCTCTCTGCAGCCGCTGAAACTTTGAACAGAATGGGGGGTGCAGCATATTTACACACATCTGCCAGAGCTGTGGATTGTCAGGCAAGCGGTGTGATCAGAGGAGCTGGCACTGTAAGGCGGTACAGGTGGCCACCTAAGAGCGCAAGACAAGGAGGGGGTGCAAAAAAAATTTAATCCCTGGTCACTTGCCTTGACAGGGATCCAAATGTTTAAACTATCTGCTTGGCGCTGTGTCCCTGCTGCTCCTCCTCTAAGATGCAGATGGTGCCCAGCGAGCTGCATTGCATCTGCCAGGTCAGAGAACAGACTCCCCCGCGGTGCTGAATACAGAAACCTCTCTCCTCCTGGTCCCTTCCTCCTTGCTGGTGCCTGGCCCCCTCTGATGATGTCAAGAGGAGGGCATGCCAAAAGATGTTTACACTGTCGCCTTACCCCCAGCCTCCCCAGCAGTTCCAGACAGTGTGTGGTGCACCCTGGAAGGTGAGAAGGTGGATGTATGTAAGTCCTGGCTGCAGTGCTCTGCAGTGACAGGCAGGCCTCCGAACAAAGAAAAAAACTGCTGCTGTTGCTTCCAAATACACTTCAAAACAGCATTTAAAAATATCAGCTCTGGCAACACAGGTATGTTCACCTGGTCCTGCTGTTACCACCATGTGGGGGTGTTATCAAGGTCAAACGCCCTCTCATTGGAGTCCCCCAATATTATTCAAACAGTACTTGGTGGATAGTGGAGTTTCATTGCTGTGGAGCTCATACACTGTGCATTACTGTGAGTTTCATTGCTGTGGAGCTCATACATACTCAGCAAAGCTGTGAGTTTCATTGCTGTGGTGCTCACAAATGCTAGGGGATTATCCACACAGTGCCAGCGTTGCAAAAAAACAAAACCCAGCTAACTGCACTGCAATAAAGACTTTTCTTGCAACAGAGGCACCCCCATAGGGTTGCAACAATAGTTGTAGTTCATTTAAATGAACACAGTATTAAAAAATATGGTTCCCTTTTATAGTGTCTTCCTTTAAGTGAGCTACAACTATTGTTTATAAGGACATGAAAATAGTCATAATAACCAGTTTTTCCCCGGACGTGAGAGTACCCCCACCTATTTTTCAAGAAAAAAAGCACTGCTTATAACTATGGAATTATCACAGTGTGTTGAGAGCCAGCAGTGACATCAGAGGAAGGGGCGGCTCTAAGGGTGGTACGAGGAAGACAGCTTAGAGAGAGGATGCAAACCGGGTGTCTCCCCTGTGTTAACTACTGAAATAAACACCTGTTGAACCCAGCTCGCTGTGTTATTTGGATCTCATGACTAGGGATGAGCTGTTCGGTTCGATATGTTCGGAGTTCGATTCGAACATCGCCCGTTCGGCTGTTCGTCGAACTCCGAACATTTCTGCGTGTTCGCCGCATGTTCGCCCACAATGCACCACAATGGACCACAATGCACTTTTCCACTGGCCTGAAGCTTGTAATTGGCTACAGCCTGCACCTGACCACAGTTTAGGTGCAAGACAGGTGCAAGACTATGCCAATCAAGGCTCAGAGTCCTGATTGGGCAAATTTTGCCCAATCATGGGCTCACAGAGCTAAGTCCCGCAGCACACTATACAAGGCTTCACTCAGCCACAGCGCGTGTTTTTTGAGAGGAGATTGTTGTGTTAGTGTGTGTTCTCACTGCCACCAGCTATTGGTGGGGTCTCACTTCTACAAAATATCTGGGAATTGTTGTAATCTGTGTGTTCTCACTGCCAGCATCTATTTTGGGGATCTCATTTCTACAAAATATCTGGGAATTGTTCTAATCTTTGGGTTCTCACTGCCAGCAGCAATTGTGGGGGTCTCACTTCTACAAGATATCTGGGAATTGTTGTAATCTGTGTGTTCTCACTGCCATCAGCTATTGGTGGGGTCTCACTTCTACAAAATATCTGGGAATTGTTGTAATCTGTGTGTTCTCACTGCCAGCATCTATTTTGGGGATCTCATTTCTACAAAATATCTGGGAATTGTGGTAATCTGTGTGTTCTCACTGTCAGCAACTATTGTGGGGGTCTCACTTCTACAAGATATCTGGGAATTGTTGTAATCTGTGTGTTCTCACTGCCATCAGCTATTGTGGGGGTCTCACTTCTAGAAGATATCTGTGAATTGTGGTAATCTGTGTGTTCTCACTGCCACCAACTATTTTGGGATGTCTCATTTCTACAAAATATCTGGGAATTGTTCTAATCTTTGTGTTCTCACTGCCAGCCGCTATTGTGGGGGTCTCACTTCTAGAAGATATCTGGGAATTGTTGTAATCTGTCTGTTCTCACTGCCACTCATCAGGGGGTCTCACTGATTTATAGGAGGTTCCTGGGAATTGTAATTTGTGTCTTGTCACTGCCACCTATCATGGGGTCTCACTGATTTATAGGAGGTTTCTGGGAATTGTAATCTGTGTCTTCTCACTGCCAGCTATCAGGGGGTCCCACATACTTCTAGCAGATTTCTGCGAATTGTAATCTGTGTCTTGTCACTGCCACCCATCAGGGGGTCTCACTGATTTATAGGGGGTTCCTGGGAATTGCAATCTGTGTCTTGTCACTGCCACCCATCAGGGGGTCTCACTGATTTATAGGAGCTTCCTGGGAATTGCAATCTGTGTTTTGTCACTGACTGCCAGCTATCAGGGTGTCTCACTGAGTTATACCACTCCCCCAGCAAGGAGTGGACAAGCTAAACCTGAAGCAAATACCAACCAATTGATTCCAATTGTATGCTAATCAGTATGAAAATGAGTCACCAGCCTAACCTAATTTACTCACCAGACCTAACTTAAAACCTTAAGATGAATAGAAAAGATCTGTTTGAAACAAAAATCAAAATCACTCACCAGAAGATCTCTTGTAAGTGCTCACTTTGAAGACTTCACTTAGAAGGCTTCCCAAGCTCAATTAGACCAAGCTAATATCCCCAACCTTTATAGGTGAATATATAAAGGTTGGGGATATTAGCTTGGTCTAATTGAGCTTGGGAAGCCTTCTAAGTGAAGTCTTCAAAGTGAGCACTTACAGGAGATCTTCTGGTGAGTGATTTTGATTTTTGTTTCAAACAGATCTTTTCTATTCATCTTAAGGTTTTAAGTTAGGTCTGGTGAGTAAATTAGGTTAGGCTGGTGACTCATTTTCATACTGATTAGCATACAATTGGAATCAATTGGGTGGTATTTGCTTCAGGTTTAGCTTGTCCACTCCTTGCTGGGGGAGGTGTACTTAGGTGAATATATAAAGGTTGGGGATATTAGCTTGGTCTAATTGAGCTTGGGAAGCCTTCTAAGTGAAGTCTTCAAAGTGAGCACTTACAGGAGATCTTCTGGAGATACTCTGGAGGTAGTCTGAGGTAGACAGGAGGTAGAAAACCTACAAAAAGGTAAGATTTGTTGGTTTAAATCCATTCTTTTATAATGGCAGGCTTGGTCCAGTGTAAGAGCTGTCATGCATTTGTTTTTAGATCCAATTTTTGGAGGTTTGGAGTGTGCCTGATATGTAGGCAGCTCTCTTTATTGCAGCAGGAAATTGCCTGTTTGAAGTCTGAGATTTGTAAATTATCTGTTAGAGAAACTCAGGCTATGACTGTTACTAAGCCACTGCCACAGAGGCCTCCTAGGAGCGGCAGATGGACTACTGTAGGATCTGGTAGACTTAGAGTTGTGGATAGAAGGCATGTCCCACAATCTGTGGCTCTTCTTAATTCTTTTGAGGCACTTTCAGAGTGTAGTGGTAAGATGGATGTAGGCTCAGACACAATAGTTGAGGAACCACCATCCACTATGCCTAAGGTATGCAGCACTGCAACCAAGGACAAAAATGAAAAGGTGGGACTTGATAAAAGGCAATTGTTGCTGGGTGATTCTATCATAAGAGGTGTTGAGCTGGAGAGTAGTGGTTTGGTGAGATGTCTTCCTGGGGCTACTGCTCATAGAGACAAGAGACGTATTCTCAATATTGTCAAACAAGCAAAGCAACAAGGGGAAGTGGACGTTCTAGTCCATCTAGGGACAAATGACTTGGCTAGCAATGAGGTTTCTGAGATTAAGGAAGATTTTTGTGTTCTTGGAGGTGAAATACAGCAGATTGCGTCCACTGTGTCATTCTCTGAAGTTTTGCCTGTGCATAACATTCAAGATAGGCAGATGCGCAACAGGGAATTCAATTTGTGGCTTCGGGAATGGTGTCGGGAGCAAGGATTTGGCTTTGTGTCCCATGATAGCTCTAATTGGAGCAGAAAGGAACTGTATAAAAAAGATGGTTTGCATCTTACTCATAGGGGAACATATGTTCTCAGTGAGAAGTTCAAAGGTTTCGCAAAGAAATATTTAAACTAGGAGGGGGGGACAAAAGGGTAAAAAACAATCTGCCCGATTGTCCCCCAAAACTAAATCGGAGGGTGCAAGCAACATGCGAGGTAAAAAATGACAAGCTCAGAGTCGTGTCTACAAATGCTCGCAGTTTAGTCAATAAAATCAATGAACTAGAGGCAATGATGGCAGCTGAAAAAGTAGATTTAGTGGCGTTACTGAGACATGGTTCAGTGAGAAAAATAACTGGGACATAACAATTCCGGGGTACTCTTTATATAGAAAAGACAGAGAAGGTAGGAAAGGAGGAGGAGTGGCCCTGTATGTGAAAAACAACATAAAAACGAACCAAATAAAAGTGAGCGAGGTGAACATAGAGTCAGTTTGGGTTACGCTAACATTTGGCAATCATACAGTAGCTCGTGTAGGTGTGATCTATAGACCCCCTGGACAAGCAGAAGAACTAGATAATCTGCTGGTTGAGGAAATAGCCAAAATGGCAATGAAGGGGGAGGTTATTATCATGGGGGACTTTAATCTTCCTGATGTGAACTGGAAAACCAAAACAGCTGGGTGCACCAGGAGTACAAATATTCTAAACTCCCTACTGGGATTATCTCTAACACAAGTAGTTGAGGAGCCGACCCGTAAAGAGGCCATATTGGATTTAATACTCACAAATGGAGGTTTGGTATCGGACGTTGTTGTAGGTGAAAATTTGGGATCTAGTGATCACCAGTCAGTATGGTTTAATATAAAACAGGGATGGAGCCGCACCACACAAGAACGAAAGTTTTAGACTTTAAAAAAACTGATTTTTCTAAAATGGGATTTTGTGTGAAGGAGTCATTATCAGACTGGAGGAGTTTAAAGGGAGTCCAGGAGAAATGGGATTATTTAAAGGAAGCATTATTGAAGGCCACAGGAAATTGCATTCAGCTTGTTAGCAAAAACAAAAAAGGGAAGAAACCACTGTGGTACTCTGCAGAAGTGGCCAAAATAGTGAAGAACAAAAAGATAGCATTCAATAATTATAAAAACACTCAGAGTGAAGAAGATAGGCAAACCTATAAAATTAGGCAGAAAGAGGCAAAGCAATTTATAAGAGCTTCCAAAGCACACGCAGAAGAGAAAATAGCTCAGTCAGTAAAAAAGGGGACAAAACATTTTTTAGATACATAAACGAGAAAAGAAAAGTAAAACAAGGATTAGTTAGATTAAAAACAAAGGAAGGAATGTAGAAGAGGATAAAAGTCTCGCTGACTGCCTCAATGAATATTTTTGTTCAGTCTTTGCAGAAGAAAAGGAAGGAAAGGGACCTCAGTTAGGAGAGAACACTAAAGAGACATTTACATATCAGTTTACAGAGGAGGAGGTTCTACAGCAGCTGTCTAAAGTAAAGACAAATAAGTCAATGGGGCCTGATGGGATCCACCCTAAATTATTAAAAGAGCTCAGTGATGTAATAGCAAAACCATTAACAGATTTATTTAACCAATCCTTGTTAACGGGAGTCGTCCCAGAAGACTGGAAATTAGCAAATGTTGTGCCTATTTACAAGAAGGGTAGTAGGGAGGAATCGGGGAACTATAGGCCAGTTAGTCTTACGTCAGTAGTGGGGAAATTAATGGAAACCATGTTAAAGGAAAGGATTGTTGAACATCTAAAAACACATAGATTACAGGATCAGAAACAACATGGGTTTACCTCAGGGAGATCATGCCAAACTAATCTTATTGATTTTTTTGATTGGGTAACAAAAATAATAGACACAGGTGGTGCAGTAGACATTGCTTATTTAGATTTCAGTAAGGCTTTTGATACTGTTCCGCATAGAAGGCTTATCAATAAATTGCAATCTTTGAGCTTGGATTCCAATATTGTTGAATGGATTAGGCAGTGGCTGAGTGACAGACAACAGAGGGTTGTGGTAAATGGAGTTTATTCGGCGCAAGGTCTTGTTACCAGTGGGGTACCTCAGGGGTCAGTACTTGGACCCATTCTCTTTAATATTTTTATTAGTGATATTGCAGAAGGTATTAATGGAAAAGTATGTCTTTTTGCTGATGACACAAAGATTTGCAACAGGGTTAACTTTCCTGGAGGGATCAGCCAAATGACAAATGATTTAGGTAAACTAAAAAAATGGTCGGAGCTGTGGCAATTGAGTTTTAATGTGGATAAGTGCAAGATAATGCACCTGGGACGTAAAAACCCAAGGGCTGAATATAGAATATTTGATACAGTCCTAACCTCAACATCTGAGGAAAGGGATTTAGGGGTCATTATTTCAGAGGATCTAAGGGTAAGTAGTCAATGTAATAGAGCAGCAGGAAATGCTAGCAGAATGCTTGGTTGTGTAAGGAGAGGTATTAGCAGTAGGAAAAGGGAAGTGCTCATGCCACTGTACAGAGCACTGGTGAGACCTCACTTGGAGTACTGTGTGCAGTACTGGAGACCGTATCTCCAAAAGGATATAGACATCTTAGAGAGAGTTCAGAGAAGGGCTATACTAAAATGGTGTATGGCTTGAAGGAGAAAAGTTACCAGGAAAGGCTTAATGATCTTAACATGTACAGCTTGGAAAAAAGACGAGACAGAGGAGATATGATAGAAACATTTAAATACGCAAAGGGAATCCACAAGGTAGAGGAAGGGAGTATATTTAAAAGGAAACAAAATAGCAAAACAAGAGGACATAGTCTTAGATTAGAGGGGCAAAGGTTTAAAAGTAACATCAGGAAGCATTATTTTACTGAGAGGGTGGTGGATACATGGAACAGTCTTCCAGTAGAAGTGGTAGAGGCCAAAACAGTAATTGAATTTAAGCAAGCATGGGATAGGCATAAGGCTATCCTAAACAAAAGATAAATCCAGGTAAAGTATCCATGTAATTGGGCAGACTAGATGGGCCGAAAGGTTCTTATCTACCGACATTTTTCTATGTTTCTATGTTTCTATACCAGAGTTCTGGAAATCTTTAATCTAGATAACACAGTTGAATCAGAGTTCTGCATATCTTTAAACTATATATCACTCACCATGTCAGAAAGACCAAAAAGGACAGGCATATGCTCCCAGACACAGATAAGAGGGCAAGCAGCCTCTGTGTCGGGAGGCTGTGCCTCTGGTCGTCGTGGATGTGGTGCAACCTCTGCAGGGGCACGCTTGTCCTTTCCAACTGGTGCTGGCCATCTTAAGCAGCAGCAACATACAGAGGATTTGGTGTATTGGCTAACCAGGCCATCCTCATCCTCTGAGTCCTCTGCCAGCCAGGCTTGTAGTGGTTTACAGTCCACCTCCGCTGCCAAAGCATCTAATGCAGCCTCCATGTCCACAGCTACTCCTCCCGTAGCCTCACTATCACACACGGAGGAGTCAGCTGAATTGTTTGACTACAATGACAGTGACATGCTGCTTGAGGATGCTGAGCAAGTACAGTGCTCTGATTCAATTTCTGAGGTTGAGGAAGGGAGTATAATCAAAAAAAGAGTGTGGTAGACACCGGCTACCAAAATAACCTTTATTGGACGAAATACAAAGTAAACACACAATAATTAAAACACATATAAAATTGATGGAATAAAAGCCTCCTTGGACCAATAGTAACTTGCCCCTATAAGGGAATTAACCCGAATGGGATTATGTGTTATCAGATCTAAATGATAGCGATAGCATTTAAATGCACATTAGGCCACTGCAAAAAACGACTTCATAGATAGCAATGCTACACAATTCTGAACAGTTGTGAGCAAGGAAGATAGTGGAATGATGAATACACAATTGGATGAAAAAATACCCTGGTATAAAGTCACAAAAATACCCTGGTACGAAATCACATTAAATTCCCTGATATAAAATCACAACAATTCCCTAATACAAGAAACAGATTGCAATTGCATAGAATAATTCGGAAATTGAACCAAATTGCCAGCGGGCAAGTGTGTACATAACAAGGTATAGATATATATAAATATTGAGATGGTGAGTTGCCATCAGATTGTACAATGTATTGAATCAAGTGCAGACTAGCAGAAAAAAAACCAGCATTTGAATGCACATTTAGCCACTGCAAAACAACAAAGGTAGCAATGCTACACGATTCTGACCAGCTGTGAGCAAGCAAGGTAGTTGATAAATTCACAATTAGATGAATAATTACCCTGGTGTAAAGTCACAATAGATTCCCTGGTGCAAAGTCACATTAAATTCCCTGGTATAAAGTCACAACAAATTCTCTGATATAAAGAACGGATTGTAGTTGCATAGAATAATTCAAACAATTGAACGAAATTGCAAACTAGCAGAAATAGATAGCAGGGCGAAATATCAATTATTATGACCCGATTCCCTTTATAAATCCACAGCTTCCAACAATATAAAGCCAGCATTTAATTGCACATATAGCCACTACAGAACAACGTCATAATCATAAGTAGCAATGCTAAAGGATTCTATCTAAACAATACCCTGGTATGAAGTTGAAAAAATACCTGGTACAAAATCACAATAATTCCCTGATATAAGAACCGCATTTCAGTAGCGTAGAGTAATTCAAAATTTGGACCTATTGCTGCTAAGTTGTAGGGAGTGCTGCAACAAGATCTCAGATTGCTAAACTAGATAACTAGAATTGATTAGCAGCACAAGCCAGCCAGGCACCCATTATTGAAATTCAAGAGCCAACAACAAAGCACATGTTGCTCAATGCAGCAACCATCAAAGCTGCACGTATCTTTAGATGTTTGTCAAACAATTTAAGCAAGTGCAAAGAGGTGCAAGGAGGTGCAGGGAGTATAATCAACCTAGAGGAAGGGGGTGCCAGTGACACACAAATAACTGGCACTCATGTTCCCCCAGCAGCTGCAGCATATTGTGAGGCTGGCTCCAGTGACGAGGAGATAGGGGGTGATGACGGTGATGAGGTCACTAACGCCACCTGGGTGCCTGATCGAACAGAGGAGTCAAGTGAGGAGGAGGAGGAGGCACAACAAACACGAGGCACAACGTCCTCTTTGAGCAACCGTAGCCAGTCCAAGGCATCAGATGTCAGAGCTGCTCAGGTGCAGAGCGCTGTTGTCTCAAAGCACACATACAGGAACTCTGCTGTCTGGGAGTTCTTTAAGAAATGTGCAGCAGACCGCACCATTGCTACTTGTAATCTATGTCAGATGAGGATCAAGCGAGGGAAAAACATCCCACGCTTGGGTACCACGTGCTTGAGGCGACATATGACCACCTGCCACGCATCGCGTTGGCACAACACTTTGCATAGATCCTCCTCCTCATCATCTGTCTCTACCCCCACTATATGTCCTGCCATTTCATTGCCTACAACCTCCACTGACAGGGATGATGCTACAGTAATGGGTGTACCAGGTCCTTCCTCAGAATAAGACAGCATCCCATCATCTGAAGATTTACGCAGTCAGATTACGTTGCCCCAGCTGCTGCAGCGTAAGGAAAAATATAGTCCCAACTATCCCCAAGCACAGCGTCTAAATGCCAGCTTAGCAAAATTACTTGCATTACAGCGGCTGCCTTTCCAGCTGGTGGACTCTGCTTTCTTCCGTGAATTTGCTGAATGTGCTGTACCACAGTGGCAGGTTCCAAAATGCCATTTATTTTCACGGAAGGCCATTCCAGCACTATACCAGCATGTGGAACTCAATGTTATGGAGTCATTGGGAAAGGCAGTTAGCAGCAAGGTGCACATGACTTTAGACATGTGGTCCAGAAAGCATGGACAGGGCCGTTACATTTCCTTCACGGCACACTGGGTAATTCTGCTTGCAGCTGCGAGGGATCCAGGATGGGGCTCTGTGCTGGAGCTTGTTCATCCACCACACCTCAAGAAAGCTGCTTGTATAAGGTCTTTCTGCTCTACCACCACCTCTTCCTCCTCCTCCTCCTCCTTCTCTGTCTCTGGAGAAGTGTCAGTTAAACCGACGCATGACAGGGGCTATGCAATGGCTCAAGCAAAAAGATGCCATACTGTGCTTGAGCTGGTTTGTTTAGGGGACAGGAGCCACACCGGGCCAGAAATTCTTTCAGCTCTGCAGGGACAGGTGCAGAGATGGTTAAGACCACGCCAGCTTGAGCAGGGATTGGTCATCTGTGATAATGGCAGCAACCGTCTCTCCGCCCTACGCCAGGGTAAGTTGACGTATGTACCATGCCTAGCACACATCCTAAATCTGGTGGTACAGCGTTTCCTAACCAGGTACCCAGTGCTGGCACAGCTTCTCAGCCAGGCCAGAAAAGTCTGCAGCCACTTCAGACGGTCATTCCCAGCAAGTGTTTGCCTGGCAGAAATTCACCTTCCCACAAACCGTCTGATCTGTGACATGCCCACCAGGTGGAACTCGACATTAGCAATGCTGTAGCGTCTGCACAAGCAGCAGAGGGCCATCAATGAGTACCTGTGTGAGTATGGCACAAGGACAGATTCAGGTCAACTTGTTTCCCCCCCCCACAGTGGCTGATGATCAAGGATGCATGCACTGTACTGTCACCATTTGAGGAGGCAACGAGGATGGTGAGCAGGGACAGTGCATGCATCAGTGACACAATTCCTTTAGTGTTCCTGCTGGAGCGCACTCTGCGGGGAATTATAGATGTGGCACTGGAGACAGAGCAGCAGGAGGAAGAGGAGGCCTTCCCTAGCTCTCAAAGCCCCAGTCTTTACGCAGACAGCATTCCAGCGGGTTCTCAGATCAGACAGAAGGAGGATGAGGAGGAATATTTAAGTAGTGGGGGCATTGAAGGTGGGGATTCCTCAAGGGAGGGTTTTGTGTGCCCAGAAACCCAAGGACTAGTACGTGGCTTGGAGGAGGAAGTGCATGATGGGGTCATCCTCATTGACCAGGAAGACTCGGAAGCTAATGCCACCTCCAACCTACGCTGCATGGGCTCCCTTATCCTGCAAAGCCTGGTAAAGGACCCCAGGATTTGTGCTATCAAGGAGAGGGATCATTACTGGTTGGCAAGCCTTCTTGATCCACGATACAAGGGTAAAGTTGCAGAGCTCATCCTGCCCGCACAGAGGGAGCACAGGATGAAAAAACTTGAGGACGCTCTAAAGCGACACTTGTGTAACACCTTTACAGGCACTGGTAGGTTACCAAGTGATGACACAGGTGCTTCTAAGGCTGCGGATGATCAGAGGAAGAGCGGTGAAGGTCGGGCTGCTTGACTGATGCCTTTTTAAATTTTTTTAGTCCACGATGCCCAGGGACATCAAATGTAGGCACCCATTGCCAGCGTCTTCACCATATGGTGCAGGACTACCTAGGGGCAAGGGCAGACCTGGATACCTTTACAGCAGATGATCCACTGGGTGTTGAGATTGGATCACTGGCCAGAACTTAGTCAATATGCTATGCAGCTACTAGGTTGCCCTTCATCCAGCGTGCTTTCTGAAAGGACGTTCAGTGCTGCTGGAGGTTTTGTCACAGACAAAAGAGTGCGTCTGTCCACCGACTTTGTAGACCGGCTGACATTTATAAAAATGAATCAGTCCTGGATCAGCAGCTATCAATCCCCTGATGCTGACGTAACTGAATAGATCGAGGATCTCTTCTGCATTCACAAATCCTCCACCACTGCACTCTTCCACAATACCACAAAGGGGTTACGGTGTGAAGGCACTTGCTGCCACCAAAGGCACAATATTTTGGTGCACTGCCACTGACGCCTATATTACCAGATTTATATCATTTTAAGATTGGAACACAGGGTCCAACCCTGCACTCTTCCACAATACCACAGAGGGGTTACGTACGGTGTGAAGGCACTTGCTGCCACCAAAGGCACAATATTTGGGTGCACTGCCACTGACGCCTATACCAGGTTCATATCATTTTAATATTGGACCGCAGGGTCCAACCCTGCACACTTCCACAATACCACAGAAGGGTTACGGTGTGACGGCACTGTTGCCGACACTAAAGGCCCAATTTTAAAGCACCTGTTGTTACTTTCATCCAAAGCCTGCATAAGTTTCACTATAATTTAGCCAAAAAAAAATCGCTAAACTTGTTCTGCGCGTCCTAAAATGTCTCCTCTTTTCATACAGACTGCCGCCCTAAGCAGTTGTTTTTGAATAGATTAAATAGATTTACCGTCATTTGAAATGTCATTTTTTTGTTTTTAAATGTTTCTATACATCCTACAAATCCGCCACTTCACGGGCAGGTTATGGGGACCTCCTAGGCACGATATTTGAAGGAATTTTTCTTTTTTATTCTTAACCTTTATTTCATGGAAAACTCACTGTTCCTTTAAAAACGTTATTTTTTAACTTTTTTCCTTGTTTCCTGTCCCCAGGGCACTACCAGGACCCCCATACACCTTTTATGGCAAATATCTTGCATATATACCCTCTTAGAGGGCACTCTAAAATTCGAACTTTCAAGTCCCATTGACTTGCATTGAGTTCGGTACGTGTTCGCGTTCGAACTTGAACTTTTGAAATTGTTCGAGTTCAAATGCAAACCAAACACGGGGTTGTTCGTCTCATCCCTACTAATGACACACATGTTAACACATGTCCCAGACCATCAAGTGCTATCTCTGTAAATATGAAATTGAAAGGCACAATAATCCCATGCATATGAAAATCACATGTGAGAGAATGCAATGTTAACGTAGTATTATATACTGTAGTTCTCTAAGCCATGTCTGGTGTTTCTATTTTCATAACATTTCTAAAATGTGCCTCATTTTGAGGGTATTTGTGTAAATATATCAAAAATATACAAACCATGTTAAATTATGTCCCATTTTAGCCGCCAGTGGCGTCATTGGCATCGCCTATTGCGAAGAAAGTCTCGAGATCTTGTGAAGTCCAGACTCTTCTATTGGTTTGTTATCATTGTCATCCTTCTTAATACAGTTACTGTAGCAACAGAACATCATAATCAGCCTGAATGGCTAACAAGAGCTCAAGGTGAGTAATGAAGCATGTGAATGCCTGACTTACAGTTACAAGTTTTTATAAAGCGCCAACAAGTTCTGTAGCGCTGTACAATGGGAGGCAGAACAACGAATATACATACAGGTTCAAAGGTTAGGGGTGGCACACTAGGTGAAGGTTAATAGAGAATGTGAAATAGCGGAGTGCATGTGGGCTATGTGGGCAGATGCAGTAGGAAATGAACAGAGTGGGATTAGGGAGTGAGATGATGGGCTTCTCTAAAGTAATGTGTTTTCAGAGACTTCTTGAAGGACTGGAGAGACTGGGAGAGTCTGATGTTGCAGGAGAGGGAGTTCCAAAGAAAGGGGGCAGCTTGGGAAATGTCTTGAAGGCGGGAGTTGGGGTGTGGGTAGGTGAAGCTGATAGCATCAGATCATTGGTAGAGCGAAGTGGTTGGGATGGGATGTACCTGTTAATAAGGGAGGAGATGTAGGCAGAGGCACGGTTATGGAGAGCTTTGTATGTGAGCACCAATGTTTTGTATTGGATTCTATAGGAGACAGGAAGCCAGTGTAGAGATTGATAAAGGGGCGATGTGTGGGAGTTGAGGTGGATGAACCTGGCACAGGCATTCATAAACAGACTGCAGAAGGAGAATATGGGATCTCTTAAGTGCCTGGATCAGCATTTTAGCAGTCCTAATTAAGACAGGGTTGGATGTGTGCAATGTTTTTTAGGTGAAAGTAGCAGGATTTGGTTAGTGAACGAATGTGAGGAGTAAAGGAGAGATCAGAGTCTAGGAGGACACCGAAGCACCAGTAATAGTGGTACCATTCACCTGAAGGGAAATGGGTGGTGGAATGTTAGTTTTAGAGGGAGGGAAGATGAGAAGTTCAGTTTTAGAGAGGTTAAGCTTTAGGAAACGTGAAGTCATCCAGTCGGAGAAAGCTGACAGGCAGGCAGTAACACGGTCCAGCACTGGAGGAGAGCGATTGGGAGCAGAAAGGTAGATTTGGGTGTCACCGGCTTAGAGATGATAATGAAGTCCACAGGAAGCAATGAGGTTGCCAAGAGAGGCGGTATAGATCAAGAAGAGTAGGGAACCCAGAGCAGAGCCTTGAGGTACCCCAACTGAGAGAGGGATTGGGCGGGGAGGCACCAGCGAAGGAGACACTGAATGAGCAAAGAGAGGTAGGAAGAGAACAGGAGAGAGTGGAGTCACTGAGGCCAAGTTGACGCAGCGTGAGGACCAGGAGAGGGTGGTCAACAGTATCAAATACAGCAGAAAGCGTGAGAAGAATAAAGGAGGGAGAAGTGACCTTTGGTTTTGGCAGCAACTAGATCATTAGTCACCTTTTCAGAGCAGTTTCAGTGGAGTGCTGGGAACGAAAGCTGGACTGGTGCGGATCAAGTAAAGAGTTAGCCGGTAAACAAGGCGTTCTAGGATTTTGGATGCAAAGGGGAGCAGAGAGATGGGACAGTAGTTTGAGAGGGAGGTGGGGTCAAGAGATGGCTTCTTTAGGATGGGGGTGATCAGAGCACATTTGAAAGCAGAAGGGAAGACACCAGAGGAGAGGGAGAGGTTGAAAATGTGAGCCAGAGCAGGGACAACAACTGGCAAGACTGACCTGGTAAGGTGTGAGGGAATGGGTCAAGAGGACAGGTATTGGGCAGGAGGACAAGAGAAGTGCCGAGACATCCTCCTCAGAGACCAGAGAAAAGGAAGACCTAGAAGAGGGGGCAGGGAGTGGCAGAGTGAATGAGGTTGAGTGATTAATGGAGGAGGGCAGTGAAGAGATTTCTATTCTTAGTTTAGCAATCTTATCAGTGAAGCAGTCAGGAAAGCAGACAGCGGTGAGGTCCATGGATGGTTGCGTGGACATGGGGCGCATTAACGGATTGAACGTGTGAAACAGATGTCTAGAATCATGAGAAAAGGTAGAGATAAGGGACGAGAAATAAGACTGTTTAGTGAGAGATAGAGCGAGACTGTAAGAGCAGAGCATGAATTTGTAATGGAGGAAGTCAGCCGGAGTGTGAGACTTCCTCCAATCAATTTCAGCCACCCTGGAGCAGCGCCAAAGGTATCTAGTGTATTTGGTGTGCCATGGTTGATGGTTTGGCCTGTGTTTAGCACGAGAGAAGTAGGAGAAAGTTCCTCAAGTGATTAGGAAAGGACAGAGTTGTAGATATCAGTGCCTTGGTCAGTGCAGTTGGAGGTTGAGGATGGATAGTGGTGGAGAGTAGCTTAGGATTCAGGGCACCAAGGTGTCTCCGGGGTAGGAGAGGAGTGGAGGTGGAAACGGGAGGCTGGGTAGGTGGCAAGAGAAGGTTCCAGGAAACGAAATGGTGATCGGAAAGGGGGAGAGGTGTATTTGAAAAGTTGGAGACTGTGCAGAGGTTAGAGAAAATAATCCAGGGTGTTGCCAGCTTGGTGGGTAGGAGAGTCGTACCACTGTGTGAGGCCCAGGGAGGAGGTGATGGAAAGTAATTTGGAGGTGAGTGGGTTGGCCAGGGAGTCAGTGGGAATGTTAAAATCTCCAAGGGTGAGAGATTGTCAGAGGAGAGAAAGTGAGGGATCCAGGCTGAGAAGTGCTTCAGAAAGGGTCAAGGAGAGCCAGGGGTGCGGTAGATTACCGCAACATGTAGGGACTTGGGGCTGAAGAGGCGGATGGTGTGGACCTCAAATGAGGAGAATAGGAGCGAGGGTATGGGAGGAATAGTCTGAAAAGTGCAGGTTGGAGAGAGTAGCAATCCCATGACCGCACCCCTGCGGACCCCAGATCTTGGTGTGTGGGACAGCTGGTGAGGCCGCAGACAGAGCGAGCATGCCAGGGGGTACAACATAGTGGGAGAGCAGTGGAGGGATGGGGAGTGTATATGGAGAAGGTTATTCGGGATCCTGGTAGTAGATAGAGAAGTGAGGATAGGGCCGGGTGTTGGGAGAGAGATCACCGGCGAGCAGAAGTAAAAGAAGAATAAGAGAGTGGGTGAGAGTATGAGTTCAGGGAGCGTGCTCGTGACTGGGACCTGGGTGTATGAGAAGTATTGACGAGAAGTGAAGTCAGGGCCTGAGTAGAGAGCATGGGAGAAATAAAGAGGATGTGGGGCTGTAGTTATATAGAAGGAAAGCATAAATTTGGGGAGAATGCAGTAGAGAGAAAACAGTAAGGTGGAGAAGAGCATCATAGGAGAACAAGTATGGGAGAGGAAAAAAGAGGGGTACAGGGAGAGAATAGAATCAGTGATGTAATATGGAGATTGAGTGATGCAATGAGACAAGTAGTGGTCATGTGATGGATAGGAAGGTATAAAGTAAATGAGAACTTTGGGGTGGGTGAGTGAGGGGAAGGTAGGGTGGGGACAAAGTCCAGCAGAAAATTTAACCGAGGCTGCAGTTTTGAGGTGGTGAGTGGAGCAAGGTATGAGTCAAAGTGAGTTTGCTGGAAGAGAAAATGGTACACACACACACACACTTTATTATTGCAGAAGCCATTTGCACATTACAGCAATTCAAAGAACTGCATCCCAGAGCCCCTGTACTACATTCCCCATATGCGGCAAGGAACTCTAGGTGGGACATGCAATTGCAAATGACATCTGTCTCACTTTTTTGCATCCTAGGTCTGTTATTACACAGAACCCTTAAATCAATGCCACGCTATACTAGATGGCTTTTTTTTTAGCAGAGATAAGGTTTATGCAGCATACACACACTGACAAGCTAAAAATGCAGATTTATTAAATATAGTCAATAGCAGATGAGGCAAACTTACTGTCAGGGGCTTTACCTTATTCATTTTTGGGGTTTTCCACATGTACACATCCTCATGAGCAGAGCCACCCTTACAATTTGTGGACCCTGGTGAACAAATTGTGTGGGGCATTGCTCCATACAGTACTCATGCATACATACTGTACACATATCTCTACATATACAGTCAGGTCCAGAAATATTGGGACATCGACACAATTCTAACTTTGGCTCTATACACCACCACAATGGAGTTGGAATGAAACAAACACAATGTGCTTTAACTGCAGACTGTCAGCTTTAATTTGAGGGTATGTACATCCAACTCAGGTGAACGGTGTAGGACTTACAGCAGTTTGCAGATGTGCCTCCCACTTGTTAAGGGACCAAAGGTAATGGGACAATTGGCTTCTCATCTGTTCCATGGCCAGGTGTGTGATATTCCCTCATTACCCCAATTACAATGTGCAGATAAAAGGCACAGAGTTCATTTCAAGTGTGCTATTTGCATTTGGAATCTGTTGCTGTCAACTCTCAAGATGAGATCCAAAGAGCTGTCACTATCATTGAAGCAAGCCATCATGAGGCTGAAGAAACAAAACAAACCCATCAGAGAGATAGCAAGAACATTAGGCGTGGCCAAAACAACTGTTTGGAACATTCTCAAAAAGAAGGAACGCACCGGTGAGCTCAGCAACACCAAAAGACCCGGGAGACCAAAGTCAACAATCAAGAGAAGACTTCACCAGAGTGAATACAGAGGGTTCACCACAAGATGTAAACCATTGGTGAGCCTCAAAACCAGGAAGGCCAGATTAGAGTTTGCCAAACAACACCTAACAAAGCCTTCACAGTTCTGGAACAAGATCCTATGGACAGATGAGACCAAGATCAACTTGTACCAGAGTGATGGGAAGAGAAGAGTATGGAGAAGGAAAGGAACTGCTCATGATCCTAAGCATACCACCTCATCAGTGAAGCATGGTGGTGGTAGTGTCATGGCGTGGGCATGTATGGCTGCCAATGGAACTGGTTCTCTTGTATTTATTGATGATGTGACTGCTGACAAAAGCAGCAGGATGAATTCTGAAGTGTTTCGGGCAATATTATCTGCCCCCATTCAGCCAAATGCTGCAGAACTCATTGGACGGCGCTTCACAGTGCAGATGGACAATGACCCAAAGCATACTGCAAAAGCAACCAAAGAGTTTTTGAAGGGACAGAAGTGGAATGTTATGCAATGGCCAAGTCAATCACCTGACCTGAATCCCATTGAGCATGCATTTCACTTGCTGAAGACAAAACTGAAGGGAAAATGCCCCAAGAACAAGCAGGAACTGAAGACAGTTGCAGTAGAGGCCTGGCAGAGCATCACCAGGGATGAAACCCAGCGTCTGGTGATGTCTATGCATTCCAGACTTCAGGCTGTGATCTACTGCAAAGGATTTGCAACCAAGTATTAAGAAGGGAAAGTTTGATTTATGATTATTATTCTGTCCCATTACCTTTTGGTCCCTTAACAAGTGGGAGTCACATCTGCAAACTGCTGGAGTTGGATGTACATACCCTCAAATTAAAGCTGACAGTCTGCAGTTAAAGCACATTGTGTTTGTTTCATTCCAACTCCATTGTGGTGGTGTATAGAGCCAAAGATGTTAGAATTGTGTCGATGTCCCAATATTTCCGGACCTGACTGTATAAAATATGTCAGAATCATAATGTCAGGGAGGTTAATGAATTAATATGCAATAATTAAGGCCTTAAGTTGCAACAAATAATATTTAGGTTTCCTTTGGGTATTATGGTCGAATATGTGTAAGAAAAACACAGAAAACAGTGCAATATGAATTGACAATTTACTCTATATTAACAGTTTATAACATATTTTACAGTAACTAACAAAATAGTGCACATTACAATTGACAAACATGAAACATTCATATCACAAGCAAAGCGCAGTCAAAGTACAGTAAACAAAAAAAAATACTAAATACAGAAATGAATGTATACAAGATGAAATAAGCTCACAAGGCCCCCAGCTTTTGGCTGGGGACTGACCAGAGGTCTCATGGTCAGCCTTCCTCTCCAAGTACACACAGCAAAAGAGACCTAATTGTTTCCAGCAGACCCCTTTATTCCCAGTGGGAGTCACCAATAGGAGGTAACCTCTCTAGAGAATGCTGGCTTAATGACATCACTGTAAGTATATAGAGTCACCCAGCACGCAGACAAAACCCAGCAAGGCAAGGAAAACCCTAATCTGAGAAGCTGGTCCTTGATAATGGCCAGGTACTAATCTAAATCAGGGACAGGAGAGATATCGTAGTAATAACAAGCCAGAGGATGGTACACAAGATAAACAAATGCCAAGGGATAAACACAGAAATCACAGTCAAATATACAAGTCAGAAGTCAAACCAGAAAATCAAATGCAGGAGCTAGAAGACACACGCTGAGGGATAGAATAAACCACGTCAGGGCTCAGAGCACAGTCAGTGACTGATATTTAAAGGCCTAGGTCTCTGCTCAGGTGCAGCATTCAAAGTGTCCTGATTCATAGACTGGCACCCTCTCTGTTGGGGAGACCGCACTGCAGGGGCACCAGCAGGCATGACAATCACAGCTAGCCACACAGGGCAAAAAGCCTACACCCTGCCCCTAGTGTTCCTCCTTTGGTATAACAAGCATTTAAATGATTTATGTAACAATTTATGATTTATTTAAATGATTTGTGTAACAATAAAAATAAAATATATATTTATTTTTTCTTTTTCTTTCTAACACAGCAATATTTTTAACTTTTCAATTAGAAAGTGAACAATGATGCTGCACTAACTAACCATCTCATTTCTCATGTCACCAACAAGTGTGGCGGTGATGGCATAATCCGATATTACTAACTGTTACATCAATAACCTAAACCGCCACACTGCAGTGACGAGCACTGGGGGGACTTTGGAACCTTGCATCACTAATCTTTACATCGCACAAGGTCAAGTGAGACGTCATTGGACAGGTCAGAGTCTGGCCTTTGCATTGATATCAAATGTGACCATGTAAAATCAAAAATAAATTTTTTAAAAATACATTTTTAGTTCCAAAGCGATAGCATTGTCCATTTGTCACATATAAAATGGGCAATATTACTGCCATTACTCCCCTTCTCATTTCCCATGCTGGGAGCAAGTTCAGTGTTTCATACATAGTCATATTATTCATAAAACCTCTTCCTCCTAAACACAAGGGAAATATTTAATTTTTTGGTTAAATTGTATATTTTCTGAGAAAAATACAGGAACAGGTTCCCATTTCTTTTAACAAGAGTGCCCTATAGAATATATAACCAGAAAGGTTTGGATGATAAAATGTGGAAAAAATAATTTTACACGCTGTAAATTATTGAAATCTGAATGGAAGTTTCCTCACACAGTATCTGCCTGGTTAGATGTACCCATATCTGCAATATTAAATGACCTAAAATGTTTTCGTTTCACTAAATTCCAACAAAGTCACCAAAATCTTCAGCCCTTGGCCCATCGCGATCTTAATCCAGCCCTGGGCATACACATACTACACATCACAGTCCAAACAATGGCATACACAATACACACCACAGTGTACATATTACATATACTGCATTCACAGCACAGAGCAACACTGTACATACACACTCCGTACCGTACACACTGCATAAACACACACCTCATACTGGCTGCACAGCACATACAACACCGTAAAACATACAAAATTCAAAAGAGAAACATGGATTATAAGAGCCTCTGATGGGTCCTAAAGTTTATTAGACTCACAGAAATCTCCACTCTTGATCCGCAGCAATTCTCTGCTGATATATCTGTACCACTCTCGTCTGTCTTATCTCACTCCTGTCCTAATGAAGCCATCACCCGCTACAACTCTATGCTTTCCGCTACCCTCGATGAGCTAGCATCATCAAAACCCTGGTCAATGAGGCGACAAAACCTGCAACCCTGGCACAACAAATTGACCTGGCATCTCCAAAGATGTTCTAGAACTGGTGAACGCTACTGGGAGAATGAGAGCCGCTTCCACTCAGATTTTCTGCACTATAAATTTGTGATCTGGTCCTACAGCTCTGTCCTCTTTCTAGCCAAGCAGTCATATTATACGGCCCTCATACAAACTCACTCCGAGAACCCATAACACCTGTTTGGCAGGTACAACCTTCTCTGTCCTGCTATGGCTATTCCTTACACAGACCTTAATGCCAAAGACCTAGCGTGCTTCTTCACATCTAAAATAGAACAGTTAAGAACATAAATCTCAACAATGCCATTATCACCCATCCTGGAAGGTATTCATCATGTCTATCCTCACACATTTAACCCATTCACTTCTGCGACTGAACAAGAGGTCTTCAAGTTCTTTGATCCTCTGATCCCACTACCTGCCCCTTTGACCCCGTGCCCTTATATAATACCAAAACCCTTTCTTTTTCTCTTGTACCTTCATTGACCCACACCTTTTAATCTGTCCTTAACATCTGGGGTCTTTCCTGCTCCCCTCAAACATGCCACGGTAGTCTCGATCCTAAAAAAGACATCTCTGGTTCCGACTGCTCCTTCCTACTACTGCCCCATGTCCTTGCTCCCTTTTGCCTTCAAGTTCCTTGAAAAGCTTTTGTATGCCCATCTGACTACCAACACCCACTCTCTCTTTGACCCTCTGCAATCTGGCTTTCGCTCACTGCACTTGAGAGAAATGTCTCTGGCGAAACTGACCAATGACTTTGTAAATGCTAAATGGGTGCTACTCTCTGATCCTTCTTGACCACTGTACTGCATTTGATACAGTTGACCACTCACTCCTCTTTCAAACTCTTAGCAATATTGGCATTCAAGGTACTGTTCTTTCATGGCTTTCTTTCCATCTGTCCCAACAAACGTTTAATGTCTAATTTTCTGGAAGTACCTCCTCCCGGCAGCCCGTCTCTGTTGGGGTGCCCCAAGGTTTATTTCTGGGCCCTCATCGTCACTTTCGATTCTGACCTAACGTTCTCACCCAACGTCCAGACAGTTTGAGGATGGTATGCAGAAGAGAAGGCCAGTTTTATCCCCATTTTGTCACAGAAACCAGTCCAAAACCTGGACATGAATTGAGTCTGACACAATATCAATAGGAATATCAGGAAGCCTGACCACATGCTGAATGAATATGGGCACCAATTCAGCGGCTGAAGTTTGGGAAGTGGAACATAATGACCCATGTTAGAAAAGCAGTCTACAACGATGAGTATGACCGTGTTCCCTTTCGATGGAGGTAATTCTATGATAAAATCCATAGATAAGTATGCCCATGGTCATTCGGGGATGGGTAGTGGTTGAAGTAACCCAACCGGTAGGGTTTTAGGATTTTTATTTCTTGTACATATTTCACAAGCTGAAATGTATTCTGCTACATACTTGTGAATAGTGGACTACCAACATTGTTTTGCGAGACTGGACACACCCATATGACCTGAAGGTTTTGTATCATGGTAAATTGACATCAATTGTTCCCTCTCTGTTTCAGGAATAAACAACCTACCAGATGGCTTTTCCACAAAAGCAGCACCCTGTGCGGCCTGAAGCCTTTCCAGCAAGGGAGAAGAGACAGTAATCATGGTGGTAGCTATTATTCGTTCCTAGGGAACGATAGGGTTCTGATTGTAGACATGATGCTCATAAGTTTAATGTTGTCTAGACAGGGCATCAGCTTTAACATTTCTAGACCCGGGTCTGTAAGTAAGAAGATAGTTAAAGCTGGACAGGAGCAAGGATATCCTAGCTTGTCTGGAATTGAGGCGTTTAGCATCAGCAATATAAACCAAGTTTTTGTGGTCTGTAATGATTATGGCAGGATCTTTGGAACCTTCCAATAGATATCTCCACTCTTTTAATGCTAATACTACAGCCAGCAATTCCCTATTACCGATATCATAATTTTTCTCCACAGAAGATAATTTGTGGGAGTAAAACCCACAAGGATTTGTTGGGGGTCTCTCTTTGAGACAAGACAGCACTTATGCCAATCTCTTTGAGACCTCTACCTCAAACTGGAATGGCAAGCCTGGATCAGGATGTCGAAGTTCATTTACAGTGGTGAATTCTTGTTTTAATGCTTACATGGCATGGGAGTTCCATTTCTGGTTCTGGGCACCCTTTTTAGTTATGGCTGTTATAGGAGAGACCACTGTCAAAGTTTTTTATGAATCTCTTATAATAGTTAGTGAACCCCAAAAACCACTGGATTGCCTTTAACCCCTGGGGTAAAGGCCAATCGATGATGGCGGACAGTTTCTGGGGGTCCATCTGAAACCCCTCGGGGTTAATGATGTAACCTATGTCAAACAAGCATTTCTTGCGTTTTCAGTACAGACCATTCTCCAATAACCTTTTTAACACGGTACGTACATGACCACTATGAGTTTCAATATCTGGAGAATATATGAGAATATCGTCCAAGTACACAATGACAAAGACTTTCAGGAAATCCCTAAGCACATCGTTAATGAAATTGTGAAAGACGGCAGGAGCATTGCAGAGACAGAAGGGCATAACTAGGTACTCATAGTTCCTGCTTCTCGATTAAATGCCATCTTCCACTCGTGCTTTTGCTTTACGCGAACCAGATTGTATCACCACACAGATCTAGCTTGGTATATACCTTGGCACATTTCATTCAAAGAGCTCTGAAATCAATGGGATAGGATAGGCATTTGTCACTATAATCCTATTAAGACCTCTGTAGTCGATACAGGGACGCTATCACCTCCACAGTCCCTGAGGCTCACCAGCACCTGGCAGCGCCATCCTCGCTGGCCAGGTGCTGAGTGATATGCCGGCTCAGAATGATCACGTGACTGGCTCAGGGGTGGGGCGCGACATGATGACGAGGAGCCGCCGGGTTTAAAAGCCAGTTAGCCACCTTGTTTCATTGCCCTGTCATGGAGTTGCTTCCCCAGTGCTCACTGTGTTACTTTGCTCACTAGTCTCTGACTTACTTATGAGAACCATTCCTGTTACTGACCCGGCTTGTATGAATACCCACCTCTGTTGCTGACTTGACTTCAGGGGCGGACTGACCCATCGAGGCCAGATGGGTGGGGGGGCCGGATTGGCCTGGCTTGCCCCTGCAGTCAGGGTAGCAGTCGGGCAAAGGGTCTCCCAATTTACTCGGCAGCATGTGGGATCAAACTACCACATGCTGCTCCAGAAGTATAAACCCCGCCGGGGGAAGAGGATGGAGACAAGGCTGCTAGGCCTTGCAGCTCACATGGGACATGCTGGCACCGCCCCTCTCACAGCAGCATGCCGAGCCTCCCCTGCTCATGTGCTGTAAGTGTCCAGCACGTGCTTGGAGGGAGAGTGGAGAGAGGCCAGCTGGGACCACGGAGGCAGCAAGGGAATCCAACCTGGGTCAGTATGAAATAAACCAGTGTGTGTGCAGGAATTATGTGTGTGTGCAGGGATTATGTGTGTGTGCAGGGATTATGTGTGAGTGCAGGGATTATGTGTGAGTGCAGGGATTATGCGTGTGTGTGTGTGCAGGGATTGTGTGTGTGTGTGCAGGGATTGTGTGTGTGCAGGGATTGTGTGTGCAGTGGCATAGCATGGGGGGCCTCGGGGACGGTCGCCCCAGGCACAATTTTCTAAGGGGTACAATATTTCCAAAGAAATTCGAACCACTAATATTTTCCAGCAGGGATCAGAAAGGTGTCCGCTCATGGACACTGGTGTCTGTGAGAGGCCCTTGCATGGAACAGTTCAGCGGAATATGCAACCGGCCGATGCACACTCTCTCTCTCTCTGATCACTGCAACAATGGATGCCGCTGTCTCTCTGCGCTCCAACTCTGCCAGGATCCCAGAAGTGTCACCTGCGACTGCTCTCTCTCGCTGCCCGCTCCGTTCTGTCACGCTGGCCATCCGGCTCCTCACTTCCTTGCGCCAGAGAGCTCACTTCCTTCCCCTCTCACAGGGGTTTCTGGGAAATGTAGTGTATAGTCCAGCATAGTCTCTTATCATGCATACTCTGGCTCCCACCAGTGGTATAAGGCAACATTTCACAGAACCAGAGTTAATTTTAAAGCCGTGCTACACTCTCCCCCCCTAAACTCTTGGGTCCTCCCAAGGGTGTGTAACGGGTACATAACATTTTAACATCTCACATTTATCAATACATTCAGGTACAGTAGCAGACATATAGTGGGTCAAATATACATCCTCAAGCTGACTCATGTCCCTAGCTACCTCAGCAAGCATAGTAGACACTTCGGGCAGTCTTCATACCGTCGTGACAGCATCCTCTGTGCTTTGTCCTGGTGAATCAAGGGAGTCTCTGAGGGGGTCAGATTGTACGTTTAGGTTCAAATTCTGCGAGATCATCTCTAGACAATAGAGCTAACTCTTCAGGCTCAGTACTTTCTCCTGTCGTCTGAGTAGGTGTGTCCTCGGTGAATAACCATTCTAAAGAAGGTATAGAGCTGTACTCCATTGATGAGTCTTCTGGTGCTTCACACATAGATTCAGGAACATCAGGCCTCAAATCATACACACCTTGATCAGAGACCGGATTAATGTCTTCAAACTCAGTACTTTCCTCTTCGGGTGGAAAGGTTGCATTTACAGGCTCAATTCTCTCATTAACATGGGGAGTATATATTTCTTCAGAGTATGAACCCTCCAGTGAAGGCATAGAACTGTAGTCTATGGACACATTCTCTGGAACTTCAGGAATTTCTACAGGCTCAGGTAGTTCTAGCTGGAACTCAGGAACTTCTACAGATTCGGGTACTTCGAGTCTGAATTCGAGAGCATCAGGCCTCAGGTTAATTTTCCACTCGTCATAGGCCGGAATGACTTCTTGAGGCTCAGGTGGGCACACCCAGTTCAAACACCAGCCTTCTTCTTCACTGTCCTCTTCACTTTTTCTAGTGGAACATAACGGCTGAGACTGAGTAACAGGCGGTGAACGAGGAACAGGGGGTTTCGGCAAAGAAAGTTTGTCTCTAACTGGTATCTGCACAGCCTCTCTCAAAGGTAGCAAATGATTCCTGTGCCAGTTCTTTAACGGTCCGGGCGTTCCATCCGGACGGATTTGGTATACTGGTAGGCCCATCAGTTGCTTGCAGACAATGTAAATTTGAGAACTCCATCTATCAGCCAGTTTGTGCCGTGCAAAAACACCCAAGTTCTTTAACAAAACTCTATCACCGGGTTGTAAGTCCTGTACCCGAACTCTCAAATCATAATTTCGCTTGTTTCTCTGTTATCTACCTTGGGAGATCAACCAGGCCTGTTCAAATGCGTCAGCTAAGTTCTATCAGAGTCTGTCCACATAATTTTTATGAGAAGTGACAGACGTCTGGTCAAGAGATAGGCCAAAGGCTAAATCAACTGGCAGTCGAGCGTCTATTCCAAACATACGATAAGGCGAGTATCCTGTCGCATCACTCTCAGTACTGTTATATGCATGCACCAGCGTAGCTATGTGACGACTCCAACTCTGCTTATCTTTGACCGACAATGTCCCCAACATATTTAGTAGAGTGCGATTAAATCTCTCTGGTTAAGCATCACCTTGGGGGTGGTATTGAGTCCTTCGAGTCTTCTGAATTCCTAATACTTCTACTAACTGTCCCACTAGTCGGCTCTCAAAGTCTCTGCCTTGATCTGAGTGAATTTGTTTTGGCAGGCCGTAATGAACGAAAAACTTCTCCATTAAAACTTTGGCCACTGTGGGAGCACGTTGGTCTTTTGTAGGAAAAGCTTGGGCGTAACGGGTGAAATGATCAGTCACTACTAGAATATTTCCCTGCCCACTAGTATCAGGCTCTAAGCACAGGAAATCAATGCACACCAAATCCATGGGTCCTTGACTTTGTAGTTGGCTCATTGGAGCAGTTCGGGTTGGTAGGGTCTTCCTCTGAATACACCTCAAACACGAATGGCAGTAACTTTCAAATTCAGATCTCATACAAGGCCAGTAGAATCTGTCTCGCACCAGTTTAAAAGTGCTCTCTGCACCCAAATGTCCATGGTCATCATGCAGTGCCCGCAACACACTTCCTCTGTGCTTTGCTGGGAGGAACAGTTGTTGCGTTTCTTCAGCATTGTTCGAGGGGCCCCTTCGGTAGACCACCCCATCCAGCATCTTCAACCGATCCCATTCTTTGCAGACCAATCGAGCCCCTTCAGGGGAATCAGTCAGTAGAAATCCCCTTTGTCCGGCGTTCATAGCTTTTATTGTCAATGCGATAAGGGGATCTGTAGTAGGGATGGGAGTTCGAATCGAACATCGGCCGTTCGGGTGTTCAGCGAACGCCGAACATTATGGGATGTTTGCGGTTTGTTTGACAGCGGACATTCCTTAATAAAAAATGCGTCCACAGGTCTCCTAAATGTACCGGCGGCTGCCGGTACATTTAGGAGGCCTGTGGCTGCGGCCCCCGTAACTCACCTGTCCTGCAGCTGTCCAGGCCTCCTGTTCCCCGGTCCGTCAGCTCCTCTGGTCCATCTGGCCGCGGCTCCTCTCTGCCCCACGTCTTCATGCTGAATGATCTGATGGACTTTGCCCAATCAGGGCTCTAATTCAATATCGAGCCCTGATTGGGCAAAGTCCAGGTCAGGTGCAGGATTTTGCCCAATCAGAGCTCAGCATGAAGATGAGCTTTAACCAAGCTCTGATTGGTTAAAGTCTTGCACCGACTTTAACCAATCAGAGCTTAGTTAAAGCTCTGCCCCACGCCTCATCTTCATGCTGAGCTTTGATTGGGCAAAGTCCAGGTCAGGCACAGGACTTTGCCAAATCAGATCATTCAGCATGAAGACGTGGGGCAGAGAGGAGCCGCGGCCAGACGGACCGGAGGAGCTGATGGACCGGTGAACAGGAGGCCGGAACAGCTGCAGGACAGGTGAGTTACGGGGGCCGGGGGCCGCAGCCACAGGTCTCCTAAATGTACCGGCCGGTACATTTAGGAGAACTGTGAACACATTTTGCATGTTGGGCCCCGATTGATTAACATTGTGTTCGAGTTCGTATTCGAACATTTCGGCCGTTCGAATATGAACCCGAACACAGGGGTGCTCGTTTCATCACTGATCTTTAGCTTGATCCGCTCTCAGGTCCTGTTTCAAGAGAGTAGGTAGACTTTCACTCCTCAGCTGTTTAGGATTACAATAAAGTTCCGGAACGCCCACAGCCATGACTCCTATGGCTTCTGCTTCGGTTGTCCCCTTGATTCGGCGCTCAGCTCCCTGACATAGGGCTTGTACCCCGTCGAGAGTCAACTGAGTCTATTCTGTAGTGTAGGGCCTCCTAGACAAAGCATCTGCATCTCGATTATTTACTCCAGGGCGATACTTGAGGCTGAACCGGAACCCCAACAAAGTGGCTAACCACCGATGTCCTGTCGCATTCCAGTTTCGCAGTAGTAAGGGCGTACGTGAGAGGATTGTTGTCAGTCTTTATCACAAATTCAGCCCCATAAAGATAATCTTTCAGTTTGTCCACGACCGCCCACTTCAAGGCCAAGAATTCTAATTTGTGAGTGGGGTAATTCTTGTAACGGTGAGCCCCCTATAGGGTGATGGGGAGCCCCCAATCTGCGGAGATTGAAGCCTTAAGGGCAGGTATACAGATTCCAGGGAACAAACCAGGATATTACAGGAATTAGAAAGATCACAAAGCCCTGACTGAGATCCTTGAAAGGTGGTCTCGAAATACTAACTAGGCTAGGTCTGCAAGGTGTATAAAACATAAACCAGACATACAATGAATGCAGGTATACAGATTCCAGGGAACAAACCAAGATATTTACAGAAACTAGAAAGATCCCTAAGCCCTGACTGAGATCCTTGAAAGGTGGTCCGAAATACTAACTAGGCTAGGTCTGCAAGGTGTATAAAACATAAACCAGACATACAATGAATGCAGGTATAAACGGATAAATAAGCACGGTACAGTACAGGGGACAGACAGAAGAGAGATCCAAATACAAGAGCCAAAGGTCATACACAGAATATCATAACTTGAGGGGTCAGACAAGAGAGAGATCCTAAACACATGAGCCAGAGGTCATACACAGAATATCAAAGTTAACCAGCACACAGGGACTAGGCAAGAAAGACTATCCTGGTCCAAGGATCAAGGGGAATCCTGGTCCTACATATAGGGCAGAACAGGTCATGTGACCGCAGACCAATAAGCTCAACAGATGGCCTGCAGCCTGAAAACAAAAACAAACAGGAATCCCTGCTACCACCAGCAGGGGGCAAGGCTGAGACGTGACATAACCCCCTCCCTTACGGGTGACCTCCTGGGCACCCAAAAAAGAAAACATGGACGGCATGAAAAAGGATAAGACCAACAGTCACCAGTACCCATTGGAATCCCACTCAGACTCAGAGTAGTCAGTATGTGCCTGAGCAAGCAAAGCTCTTTCATAAACCTCCAGGTCCTCTCTGCAGATCACTGCACCATTAGAGGCCCGTACACAACCCTCAGCAACCGGGCTAGAGTCTCGTACCCGAGGGTCCGCCGGCATGAGTACCTTGGACCTTGAACGGAGTGAATCATCAGTCCCAGGTTGGTTACGGTTAGTCACCTTCTTGCGTCTCCTGGGCAGTGATCTAGGAGTTCTGTCCACACCATAGAACATAGAGGCAATAGAGGTACTGCCAGATCCAGTGACAGTAGTCTTGCCCTGAGATTGTATATTACATCTCACAGTGGAACCACTAGACACAGTGGACTTACTGTCTGCCCCAGAGACAATGACCTTGCCATTAGACATAGCCCCGACCGATACAGTACAGGGTGTGTGCATGACTGGTAAACTCTCGGGATATGGGACATCACCAGGACATGGTACAGTTGGCGCCACAACAGTCTTACACCTCTCCCCAGGAGGAGTATATTGTGGATCATCTGAATCAGACTCTTCCAACAGCCCTTGCAGAATGCCAGGGTGTCTCTGGAGCACTACCCAGTGCGTCTCACGCATCAAAGAGCCAGAGGGCGTCCGTATATATCCCTTGGGAACACAATGTGATTTGGGGATCATAGTACCCTTTAAACCACCAGCTTGTCGGATTTCCCTGATTACTGTGCGGAGTAAGGCAACCTCGGACTTAGAGGGTGTAGTATCACTGGAACCAGAACAGAGTGTGGAAGTTTCAGAACCAGATTGGCTAGGGTTGATCACCTTTTCCTGTCTTCTCTTTGAGCAAGACGTAGACTTTGTGACCACCTCACAAGGCTTGACAATGGTGGGGACAACACTGGACTCACTGTGGGGCAAGGGCACAGTGGTCTCATGTGCCAATCCAGGCACGTCGGCCTCATAACAAAACGTGGTCACAGCTGTCTCGTCTAACCTGGGTGCAGCTGTCTCGCCTAACATGGGCGCAGCTGTCATTGCTGACATACAGCTTGTCCCGGACACCACTGGCAAGGTGCCAGCCTCAGGCATCACGAATGACTTATTGTCAGTACCCGACATGGCTGGCTTCGTGCCAGGGGAAACAGACATGGCTGGCTTCGTGCCAGGGGAAGCAGACATGGCTGGCTTCGTGCCAGGGGAAGCAGACATGGCTGGCTTCGTGCCAGTAGATACAGACATGGCTGGCTTCGTGCCAGTAGATACAGACATGGCTGGCTTCGTGCCAGTAGATACAGACATGGCTGGCTTCGTGCCAGTAGATACAGACATGGCTGGCTTTTCATTGCCAGTGGGAACAGACATGGCTGGCTTTTCATTGCCAGTGGGAACAGACATGGCTGGCTTTTCATTGCCAGTGGGAACAGACATGGCTGGCTTCGTGCCAGGGGAAACAGACATGGCTGGCTTCGTGCCAGTAGATACAGACATGGCTGGCTTCGTGCCAGTAGATACAGACATGGCTGGCTTTGTGCCAGGGGAAGCGGACATGGCTGGCTTCGTGCCAGTAGATACAGACATGGCTGGCTTTTCATTGCCAGTGGGAACAGACATGGCTGGCTTCGTGCCAGGGGAAGCAGACATGGCTGGCATCGTGCCAGTGGATACAGACATGGCTGGCATCATGCCAGTGGATACAGACATGGCTGGCATCGTGCCAGTGGATACAGACATGGCTGGCATCGTGCCAGGGGAAGCAGACATGGCTGGCTTCGTGCCAGTAGATACAGACATGGCTGGCATTTCATTGCCAGTGGGAACAGGCATGGCTGGCTTTTCATTACCAGTGAGAACAGGCATGGCTGGCAGCGTGCCAGTGGATACAGACATGGCTGGCAGTGTTCCAGTGGATACAGACATGGCTGGCAGCGTGCCAGTGGATACAGACATGGCTGGCAGCGTGCCAGTGGATACAGACATGGCTGGCAGCATGCCAGTGCACACAGACATGGCTGGCAGCATGCCAGTGGATACAGACATGGCTGGCATCGTGCCAGTGGATACAGACATGGCTGGCATCGTGCCAGTGGATACAGACATGGCTGGCATCGTGCCAGGGGAAGCAGACATGGCTGGATTCGTGCCAGTAGATACAGACATGGCTGGCATTTCATTGCCAGTGGGAACAGGCATGGCTGGCAGCGTGCCAGTGGATACAGACATGGCTGGCAGTGTTCCAGTGGATATAGACATGGCTGGCAGTGTTCCAGTGGATATAGACATGGCTGGCAGCGTGCCAGTGGATACAGACGTGGCTGGCAGCGTGCCAGTGGATACAGACATGGCTGGCAGCGTGCCAGTGGATACAGACATGGCTGGCAGCGTGCCAGTGGATACAGACATGGCTGGCAGCGTGCCAGTGGATACAGACATGGCTGGCAGCGTGCCAGTGGATACAGACATGGCTGGCAGCGTGCCAGTGGATACAGACATGGCTGGCAGCGTGCCAGTGGATACAGACATGGCTGGCATAGCATTCCCAACCGGAGACACTGCAACCTCACTGGGAGACGAGGGCATAGTGATCCCATGATTCAACAGATTTGAGGTGGCTATTCTGCCAGTATGGATGCCTATGGAGGACACACCAGTACCTCCATAGCGATACCTGGATACATGGTTCCCCTGCCATTGCTTAACAGGTTTTAATACACAATGTTCAATAGTGTGATTTGGATCTGCACAATAAAAACAGAGACCATACAACCTGCGTCTTTCCTTCTCAGACATGGGTTTGCAAGTAGTGCAGGGTGGTGCTGCATCGTTAGCTGCAGCAGGTGATAGGCTCAGAGCCTCCATTAACCTCTGCAGCTCTTTCAGCATAGCAAGCACCAAGTTCAATACAGCTTCATACATATGAGACATACCTGCCAGCTTCTATTATGGGACCAGGATAATGTAACGGTGAGCCCCCTATAGGGTGATGGGGAGCCCCCAATCTGCGGAGATTGAAGCCTTAAGGGCAGGTATACAGATTCCAGGGAACAAACCAGGATATTACAGGAATTAGAAAGATCACAAAGCCCTGACTGAGATCCTTGAAAGGTGGTCTCGAAATACTAACTAGGCTAGGTCTGCAAGGTGTATAAAACATAAACCAGACATACAATGAATGCAGGTATACAGATTCCAGGGAACAAACCAAGATATTTACAGAAACTAGAAAGATCCCTAAGCCCTGACTGAGATCCTTGAAAGGTGGTCTCGAAATACTAACTAGGCTAGGTCTGCAAGGTGTATAAAACATAAACCAGACATACAATGAATGCAGGTATACACGGATAAATAAGCACGGTACAGTACAGGGGACAGACAGAAGAGAGATCCAAATACAAGAGCCAAAGGTCATACACAGAATATCATAACTTGAGGGGTCAGACAAGAGAGAGATCCTAAACACATGAGCCAGAGGTCATACACAGAATATCAAAGTTAACCAGCACACAGGGACTAGGCAAGAAAGACTGTCCTGGTCCAAGGATCAAGGGGAATCCTGGTCCTACATATAGGGCAGAACAGGTCATGTGACCGCAGACCAATAAGCTCAACAGATGGCCTGCAGCCTGAAAACAAAAACAAACAGGAATCCCTGCTACCACCAGCAGGGGGCAAGGCTGAGACGTGACAATTCTTCTCTGAAGGCGAAAGACTTTGGCTCACATACGCTACAGGCCTCAACAGGCCACCGTATTCCTGATACAAAACTCCCCCGAGGCCGTCTCTGCTGGCGTCCACATGCAATTCGTACGGTTTATGAGGATCAGCGTAGGCCAGGACAGGGGCCCGGGTTTAGACTCTCTTTAGTTTCATAAAAGCACTTTCACACTGATTAGTCCACTCTTCTTGAATCGATTCTCGGGCCTTCCGAGGCCCTTGAGCAGACGAATTTCGATTAGGCACCCTGGAATCTTCTCCAACCTCTTCTGTTCTCAGGAGTTTAGTCAAAGGTTGGGCTATTTTAGCGAATCCATCCACGAACCTTCGATATTTGAGAAAAATCCCAGGAAGGATCTAAGTTCGGCAATGTTTCAAGGGTCTAGGCCAGGAAGTCACGGCTTCTAACTTCCGAGGATCTGTTGAAATGCCTTCCGCAGAGACAACATGCCCGAAAATATGTAGCTGAAGGCAGTCGGAATTGACACTTCTCAAGGGACAGTTTCAACCCCACTTCATGGAGCCGCTTCAAGACCTTCTCCAACCATTGCTCATGTTCTTCCAAAGTCCTTCCGAACACGATCAGATCATCTAGATACACTAACACCTCTATTAGATTCATGTCTCCAACCGTCTTCTCCATTAACCGTTTAAACGTAGCGGGAGCTTCCGTGAGGCTTTGAGGCATTCTCTTGAACTCGAAGAACCCCAATGGACAGATGAATGCAGTCTTCTCCTTGTCTTCAGGATGCATTGGTATCTGGTGATACCCACTTCGCAGGTCTAGTACACTAAACCATTTTGCTCCAGACAAACACTGCAAGGCCTCTCTATCCGAGGAGTAGCATATTGATCGGGGATGGTTCTTTGATTTAATGTGCGATAGTCTATACATAAGCGAATAGAACCGTTCTTCTTGCGAACCACCACTATGGGAGAAGCATAAGGACTCCTGGATTCTTGAATCACCTTAGTCTTTTGTAGTTCAGCCAACTGTTCTCGTAGATCATTCAAGTCTCCCAGCGGAACTCGTCTTGACCTTTCATGAAACGGCTTGTCATCCTGCAGTCGAATGCGGTGTTCGGTACTCTTAGCACATCCAACGTCGAACTCATCCTTAGAGAACAAGTCTCTCCACTTTAGGATTTGGGCCTGTAGTCGTTTCTTCCATTCAAGCGAGATAGGAGCGTCCTTAGGATAGAACCGTTCAGCTGGAATCTCTTTGTTCTCTTCCCCCCCCTAAATCGGTAGGGGAGAGAGGCGTAACAGAAGCCACTTGTCCGAGGGGCATTCGTGCTTTCAGGACCACTGGAGAATCAGATACATTACATACACTGACGGAAATTCTTCCTCTTGCCCGTTTCAAAGCTCTTGTGGAGCTTATCTCAGGTATTACTTCTACTCCGGCCTCACTCCCGCGACTGGGATCAGTTTCCAGTACCACATTAGGACCCGGTTGTGATCCATTCAACTTGACTGAAGCCCGAAAGCTCACTACTTTTCCTGATTGGGAAGAACAGAGAAGGTTCTACAATCTCCACAGCCGTCCCACTTCGGCAGGTGCTTTCTGTTCTTCTACCATTCGTTGATAGACCGGACATAGCATCGGATGTACTCCTTTGGTAGAACCTTCTTCATCACTATCGGAGTCAGGAGACGTCTCACCAGGTCAGTATTCGTCCCCACTATCATAGAACTCCGTCTGGCTCCCGATGGGCTAGGACACACAATGGCCAATGCATCACAGCCACCTGACTGTCCGACGACTTCTGAACCGAACTCCGACTTCACCTGTGATATCCATCATAGGGAAGCTTCTCAGTTCCGACACCCCAGATCTCAAGGTCCTCCAACTTTTTCAAGGGCAGGTGCTTCAAGTGCTTCTCATAGAAATCTCAATAAATCAGCATCACTTGGGCACCGGAGTCTAACAAAGCCTTAGTATAGATCCCCCTCTACTTGGATTGGAATGATGGGTGAAGGACCTATCAACTGTTCAGGAAACTTATTGGTAGCAGTACCTAGGCCTAGTACCTAGGCCTAGTTCGTTTTACTCTAACCTTCTTCCTGATTCGTTGAGGTTTTGGGTGTGCATTGCTTTCCCGTGACATAGGTCCGGATACCAGAGGAGTAGTCCTATCAGTCCTGACAGGCACAGCATTCGGCACAGATCTGGCTTGAAAATTGGAGCGGTTTTCAGTTGTCGGGCACCTAGTTTGCTCCCTCACCAGGGCCCTTGGCAGTTTCCCGCCTGTGAGGTAGATAACAGCCTTTCCAAGGCCTTTAAGAACTCTTCAAATGTTTTTTGCTCTGGCCTTCGGTTCGTGCACTGTGCTCGGAAATGACCCATTTCTCCGCAACTGAAACATCTCTTCCTTGAAGACTGATGTGCACTTGTTCGTGGGGGTTCCTTCGGAGGACCCTGGCCAGAGGCCACAGCAACTCCTGTTGCCTGCATATCGGTGAGGAACTTCTGCATATCGGTCTGTGTCTCTGCCACCTTCAAAATGACCCGGCACAGGTCCATGTGTGCCTGTTCTAGTTCAGCTTGAGCTTCTTGCACTTTCTTAATAGTCTTTTGTATTTCACTATACGTCTGTATAGTTGACTCTTTCACAGTATTCTCTGACAGTGTAAGAGCGACGAATTTCTCTGATCTGTCAACTTCGAACACATAGGCATCTAACAAACTATCTTCATTCGGCAAACATTCGTTATGTCTCACAGGTTGTGCATAGGCTCTTTTGGCTCCCCTTAAGGACTTTTCTTCTAGAAGAGCCTCTTCCTCGCAAACAGCTCAAATCAGCTCCATGTATTTCAACTCTCGGTTACCTACTCTGGTTTTCAGCTGTAACATTACAGGGTCTAGAGGCTGAGCACCCCTCAATATCTGCTGCATTCTGATCTGGTCTATCATGGCAGGCTCGGCTTCTTTCTTGAGGAGTATCTGGTGCAGAATCTTATCCAGGCGCCCCAAATATTCAGTCATTTTCTCACCCTTTCACTGGTAGGTGTGTTCGTACTGATACATGAGTTCAGCTGCCTTTTCTGTTCGCCCGAAGACTTCCTGTAATATATTTAAATAATCTAAAGCAGTACAGTTCTTTCTTACTCAACTTCAGGTTTCTAACGGCCTCTGATGCAGGTCCCTTCAGGCTCACTGTAATTCTCTGCTTCTTCTGTGCTTCAGGGACATCCCACTCATCCAGAGCCTGCATCGCCTGTTCCACCCATTCCTCAAAGGTTTCTTCTCCCGCAGGAGTTGGCGTGTTTCCTGAAAAATTCCTCAACCGTCGATAACCAAAATTAGTGTAAGGAGGGTTTGATCTTTAACATTTAGCCAGCAAGTCTCCGATAGCCACTATGAACTCTGGCCCGATCATGGCTAGCGGGCTGGGCGTGGGAACATGCGCAGAATCGCCACGTGGTGCACTTGGCTTAATCAGTTTAACTTCCACATCGGTCAGTTTCACACTTGCGCCCTGAAAACACACTGGAACACCCTTTCTCCACTCAAATAGAACATATGTGTCTCTGGGTTCATTTTAATGTCCAGTATTAACCCCCGATGATCTTCAGCCCAAGTGTCTGCGGGAATGTCCATGACTATGCTTAACCCTATCTGGCTTTTGTGCTCCTCACACCATTTGGCAGCAGTGTCTGGATCCATTTTAACCCTTTAATTGCGGTATTTATAGAGACTGAAATCCCGGACGAGCCCCCACGCGTAGCGCTCATCTCCGAAGGAGCCGCTAATTAACCCCAGGATAGTCTCACCAGGCTAGGAAAATCAATATACACCAGCACTGTTGTGGATTTTTCTATATTATATACTTTACTGATCCCAATAAAGTGACATATGGCATACATGTACGGTATTTAAATGACAGGAATTCGTAACGCGGAAAAAAAAACACGCTGTGGAAAAGAAACGATTAACCCCTTCTGTTCTGGAGTATAAGTCCCATAATATGGCTCAAAATAGCCCGATGCTGTTAACGCCTGCACTCCCAATCTGATTCTCCTTTGCCGGGAAACAGGAACACACAGGCCGCCAGCACTCCGCTTCGGTTTGCAGTCTCTCCTCACACAAGGTCCTTCTTTCAAACCACACTTTGTCCAGAACAGTTCAGCGGAATATGCAACCGGCCGATGCACATTTTCTCTCTCTCTGATCACTGCAACAATGGATGCCGCTGTGTCTCTGCGCTCCAACTCTGCCAGGATCCCAGAAATGTCACCTGCGACTGCTCTCTCTCACTGCCCGCTCCGTTCTGCCACGCTGGCCATCTGGCTCTTCACTTCCTCGCGCCAGAGAGCTCACTTCTTTCCCCTCTCCCAGGGGTTTCTGAGAAATGTAGTTTATAATCCAGCATAGTCTATTATCATACATAATACTCTGGCTCACTCCAGTGGTATAAGGCAACATTTCTCAGAACCAGAGTTAATTTTAAAGCAGCGCTACACACCTTTACGTTATGACGCAACCCCTAGTGCTTGCAGGGGGTTCCTCATTCAGCAGGATATCTTGTTTGAGCTAAACCCTGGGTTCTGTCCGTCTGAGAAAGCTAAGGTTGGTTATGTCATAAATCATCTGTCTGATAAAGCTTTACTCTGGGTTGCACCTCTCTGGCAATTGAAAAAGCCCATAATCTATGATTATGAGGGGTTCATCAGCGAGTTAAGATGTACGTTTAATCCTACGAGTTGAGCAAATAATGCCGGGAGAGCACTTTTTCGTATTAAACAGGGTAACTGACGAGTCAGAATACGCTATTGAATTCAAAACTCTCATAAGTGATGTACATTGGACTAATGAGGCGTTAACACTGGCTTTCACTGAGTGTTTATGTGATAGCCTTGTGTTTGAAATTGCTCCCATGTCATTGCCTGAGGAATTCAATGTTCTTATTGCTTTTTGAATCGCTATCGATGATCAGATTCGTGAAAGGAGACCTCCTATAGAGAGGCCTTGTAGAGTCCTGCCTGTGACACCTTCTGGGGGTTCTCTATTGGCTTTCTCTGTACAAATTGGGTACCTTACAGTACCTGGTTGATTGGGAGGGTTATGGGCCCGAGGACAGGTCATGGCTGCCTGCTTCAGAAGTCCATGTGACTCGTCTGCTTAGGGCTTTTCATGCCTCCCATCCATCGGCACCTGGTGGTCGTCCAGCAGCCGCCCGTAGAGAAGGGGGTTCTGTCGCGTCCACGGTCCCTGGGGCTCACCATCACCCGGCAGCGCCTTCCTCGCTGCTCACTGGCCGGGTGCAGAGTGATATTCCGGCTCAGAGAGATCACGTGACTGGCCCGGGGCGGGGTGCAGCATGATGACGAGGAGTCACCGGGTTTAAAAGTCAGTTAGCCACCTTGTTTCATTGCCCTGTCGTGGAGTTACTTCCCAAGCGCTCACAGTGTTACTTTTCTCACTAGTCTCTGACTTACTTATGAGAACCAGTCATTTTACTGACCCAGCTTGTATGAGAATCACCTCTGTTGCTGACTCAGCTTTATGAGAGACAGTCCTGTTTCTGACCCGGCTTGTATGAGAACACCCTTGTCCTGTTTCTGACCCGGCTTGTATGAACCCCCCCCCCCCGTTGCTGACACGGCTTGTATGAGAACCAGTCCTGTTTCTGACCCAGCTTGTATGGGAACCAGTCCTGTTGCTAACTCAGCTTGTATGAGAACCACTCCTGTTCCTGACTTGGCCTGAGAACCACTCCTGTTTCTGACCCACCTTGTATGAGAACCGCTCCTTTTTATAACTCGTCCTGTAAGAGAGCCATTCCTGTTACCAAGTCAGTGTGTATGAGAACTGCTCTGTATGCTCTGTTAATCCTTGCTTGTTGTGTCCGTATCGAGTCCATGAAGTTAGCAGTTCCTCACAGGGCAAGAATCACTGACCATTCAAGGATCGGAAGGGTAGACAGGGCTCTGTATACAGGGACCGAAATCTGGTTGTCTGGGGAAGCCTAGGGCATTGCAACCAAAAATGCCCTCTCCCAGCTCAGTACAAGCATAACACTTCTATATATATATACAATTGTCCTCTTCTGTCTACCATCCCCAGACGAATGGCGCAGCTGAGAGGGCAAACCAGAATCTTGAACAGTATCTCAGATGTTTTGTGTCAGAAAAGCAGGACAATTGGTCCGAACTCCTGCCCTGGGCAGAATACGCTTTAAATAGTGCTGTCAGCGAGACAACTGGTTAGTCACCTTTTTCTATTGTATACGGTTATGATCCCCTTATGCTTCCATCTCAATTCCAGGAGACCACCGTTCCTGCTCTTGATGAGCACCTGGCTTCGTTGAGGGAAACATGGAACACTGCGAGGGAGGCAATAGAGCATAGTGCTAAAATCCAGAAAGAGAAAGCTGACAGGCATAGGAGACAAGCTCCTGTATATAAAGCTGGGGACCTGGTGTGGCTTCCCAGACGCCACATCAAACTTCTTGTGCCGTCCATGAAAATGGCCCCTAGATTTCTTGGACTATATAAGGTGTTACGTAGGGTAAATCCTGTGTCTTATGCTTTGGCATTACCTTCCCATTTGCGTATCCACAATGTACTTCACGTCAGTTTGTTAAAGCTACTACTATGTAACCAGTTTACTAGGGTCTATACCCCTTCTCCTCCAATGCAGTTGTAAGTTGGTGAAGACTGGAGTTCGAGGTCCATGCCATACTGAATTCATGTGTGTCTAGTGGTATCTTACAGCACCTGGTTGATTGGGAGGGTTATGGGCCTGAGGACAGGTCATGGCTGCCTGCTTCAGAAGTCCATGCGACACGCCTACTATGGGCTTTTCATGACTCCTATCCATCGGCACCTGGTGGTCGTCCAGCAGCTGCCCGTAGAGAGGAGGTTCTGTCGCGTCCATGGTCCATGGGGCTCCCCAGCACCCAGCAGCGCCTTCCTCGCTGCTCACTGGCCGGGTGCAGAGTGATATGCCGGCTCAAAGTGATCACGTGACTGGCCTGGGGCGGGGTGCAGAATGATAACGAGGAGTCGCCGGGTTTAAATGTCAGTTAGCCACCTTGTTTCATTGCCCTATCGTGGAGTTACTTACCAAGCGCTCACAGTGTTACTATGTTCACTAATCTCTGACTTACTTATGAGAACCAGTCATGTTACTGACCCAGCTTGTATGAGAAACACCTCTGTTGCTGACTCAGCTTGTATGAGAACCAGTCCTGTTTCTGACCCAGCTTGTAGGAGAACCACCCTTGTCCTGTTTCTGACCCGGCTTGTATGAGAACCCCCCTGTTGCTGACTTGGTGTCACGTACTGGTACCGGGGTGGCACCAGAGTATGAGGGGATGGTTGAGCCTAAGTTGCAGTATACTGCACAGAGACAGGAATGGGTGGAGGTGGAAGGAAAAACAGACTGACCAGATTGCTGAAGATGGTGAGTGCAGTTGCTGGAGTCCAAGGATATGGTGAGTGGGTTGAAGTTGGTTTGAAATACAGGAGCAGATATTGGGATAGGGATTCTAGACAAGGCTGGGGTTATACAGGAGCAACAGAGCACAGCACTTCTCTCTGTGGGGAATGAAGCACAATGATGAAGCAAGGATAGGAGGTGGGCGTGGTGCCTTTATTTCGTGTGTGGTGTGACGTGCTTGGTGTTTTAACTACTTGTATACTTGAACCAGTGCTGGATCATAAAGAGCAATTCTTGAAGCAAGCCACTAGGAGAGTTCCAGAATGTCTGCTGTGATGAGACATGAAAGCTGGTTGCAGACAATGAATGCAGGTTCTGGGGTTCCAAGGATGGAACGTGACACTTGGCTTGTATGAGAACTGCTCCTGTACCTGACTTGGCCTGAGAACCACTCCTGTTTCTGACCCACCATGTATGAGAACCGCTCCCTTTTCTAACTCGTCCTGTAAGAGAGCCATTCCTCTTACCAACTCAGTGTGTATGAGAACTACTCTATATGCTCTGTTAATCCTTGCTTGGTGTGTCAGTATTGAGTCCCTGAAGTTAGCAGTTCCTCACAGGGCAAGAATCACTGACCATTCAAGGATCGGAAGGGTAGACAGGGCTCTGTATACAGGGACCGAAATCTGGTTGTCTGGGGGAATCCGTGACAGACGTAAGCCTCCCTCTTTCTTCGACACAAAGAAAAACCCAGCCCCAGCAGGGGATAAGGAGCATCTGATAAACCCCCTAGTCAGATTTTCACAAATATATTCTTCCATAATCTCGTTCTCTTTCTGAGAAAAAGGGTAAACGTGATCCTTTGGAGTCATAGTACCAGGGAGATCTATAGCACAATCATATGGGCGATGAGGTGTCAGGATTTCAGACTTTTTCTTATTGGGATCTTTGTATCATTCAGATACTTCTGTGGAAAGAGGAAGAGCAGTAGCCACATTCAAGCTACCAACAATACTACTCATTCCCAGACACCTTGACCAACATTGTGGACTCCAGGAACCCAATTCCCCATTAGCCCAATCTATGATAGGATTGTGTTGTGCTAATCAAGGAAAACCAAGCACGATGGGGATTGTAGGAGACTCTATTATCTGAAAGTGGATAATGTCACTGTGTAAGATTCCAGTATACATGGACAGTGGTATGGTTTCATGAGTGACATGAGGACAGGTCAGGCTTCTGCCATCTATAGACTCTGTGATCAGGGGAGTTTCTTTCTCCACCAATGGTACCAAATGTGTTGGTGCAAAACCAGAGTCAAGAAAATTGCCTGCAGCCCCAGAATCAATAAATGCCTCAGTATCTAGCTTGATAGTTTCCCAAGCCATAGACACTGGTACTATTACCCAGGTGGGTTTTTTCTTAGACATGAGAGACATAGAAGTCATGCCTAGGACCTGTCTCTCATGTGATCCTAGACAGGACAGTTTTCCGACACCAAGGAAGTACTTGGTCGCCTAGGGCATTGCAACCGAAAATGCCCTCTCCCAGCACAGTACAAGCATAACCCTTCACGTAACCTGTATTGTTTCTCCTCTCTAAAAATACCAATCCTACCTGGTTGCGTGGGTTCAGGTACTGGATGTTCAACCTTGGTCGTTATAAAGGCAGCTAATACAGGTGTCCCAGAGGGTATTTTTTTTATTATTTATTTTTTGAGAAATGATTTTACCAGGAAGGATACATTGAGATTTCTGTTGTTTTCAAGTATGTACCGTTAGGTGTCTTGCCCAAGGACACTTACTGAAGAGGTGCTCTTGCTGGGATCGAACCTGTGTCTGCACAGTCTCTCTCCATGGTTATAGAGCAGTGATGTTACCTCTACTACACCCAGCCGATATTGCTGGCAGGACTCTGTGAGGCCTTTCCCAAAGATGCCTTCTGTCACGAATTTGTTCGTCTAAGGCAATACAGAATTCTATGAGTTCATCTAACCCCTTCGGCAGAGACATAGGAGCAATCTCATACTGAGGGGTTATCACAGAACCCCTCAGTAAATGATAGAGTCAATGCCTCATTTGTCCATTGCACCTGATGCGATAGTCTTAAGTTCAACAGCATAGTCAGAAACCCTATGGTTACCCTGCTTGATACGAAAAAGAGCTCATCCAGCTTTAGTCACTCTTCTGGTTAGGTCAAACGTACGTCTCAACTCCCAAATGAAACCCTTTGTAATCATGAATGATCGTCTTTTTTCAGTTCCCATAGTCCAGAGCAGAGCGGTGCAAGGCCTTGTCACATAAATGGCGGTGGCCACCGGGGGTAACGCTAACACTCACTCAGGTGAGCGCTAACGTTAGCACCAAGATTGTAATGTGACCCTGAATGTTTTGAAAACTCTATATTGCTTTTTCTCCCGTTTCTTTCGTTTTCAAGTATGTCCTGGGATTTGGTGTGACTACCCTTTGGCTTCAAACCAGCATCAATTCTTACACTTGCATACTTTGTACACTTGCAAGATCTTCTAGGGTCAGAATTGGGTGTATGATTAAAAGGACACTCTACTCAAAAAATCACCCCCCCCCCGGTTTTTTATCCTAACCTATCCCTATTCCCTTAATAAATCTTTAGTTTTTATTTATTTTTTTGTAACTGTAATACTTACCCTAAAATCCACTTCCTTCCAGCGGCGTTTTTTTTTTTTTTATACTCACCTCCCTCCTCTTCCGCTCCCGTCCTTCTTGATGCTTCATGGCTTCTGGTTTACGTGAGAAGCGCGCATGCGCTCCTCTCACATAAGCCAGCCAATCGGCAGGCTTCCTCCCGGATCCCTCTGAGGATTAGTGTTGCGCGCAAGAGGATGCGCGCAACACTAACCCTCAGAGGGAGCCGCCAGCTTCTGCGGTGAGTTGGAGACGTCATCGCGCTGAAAGCACGATGACATCTCCTACTCGGCAAAAGTCAGCAGAAGCAGGAAATATGATTCCCGCTCTGCTGACTGACAGCTGGGAGGGCGGAGTAAACTCCTCCGCCTCTCTCAGCTGTTTTCAGCTTTTTCAGCTGAACTGCCGAGCGGAGGGAGGGGAGACAGAGGGCAGGATACTCCGGGCATCATGACCACCTAAAATAGCTTAGGTGGTCATGTTGCCTAGAGTGTCCCTTTAATGAATTATTCCACCATTCCTCTCTGACGAACACATCCCTGGATTCAATTGAAACACAATATCCAGGCATCAACATGGACCGCATACTGCTTCTCAGGCTCTGCAAACGCTAATACTGGGGCTTCTGTAAGTCTTTTCTTCAAGGTTAAAACGGCTTCTTCACATCCTGAAGTCCATTTGTTTCCGAAGGCATCTTTAGGACTGGGTACCTTAGCACCTTCTATATCCGAGGTAATCTTTAACAAATTATGTATCTCTCGAGAAGTTGACTTGAGTAGTCCTTCACGAACCGTTGGTAATAACCACAGAACCCAAGGAATGATCGTAGCTCACGGAGTACGTTCAGTCTCCTATCGTACATAGCAGTGCCTCCATCCAACTGGACATCCAGGGAATAGATGTGGGATCCAGTTGAGAAAAAAATTAAACGAGCAATAAAACCAACACGAGCTGTCTTTTATAGAACTTTGTATTCCACAGCAAAACTCTATGCAAAACAAATTGTAACCACTGTCAGGAACAGTTCTGTGCTTTGATCTGCTGAAAGCCCTTTTTTTATGGGATGACACAGCAGCCAAAATCCTCCGCCACCATCTTGTCCCAGTGCACTCCTTCCCTTTTCTCCTCTGCAGCGCTGCCCCTCAAACGATAAAGAGGCACCCAGCCTTGAATATCGAAGAGTAAACAGAAGTTCGCCATCTGCTGGTTACTACAAAGGAACTGCAGGGTAGTCAGAATTACTATAATCCAGGGGGTCGCACATATAAATACACTACATGAATACATGCAGGTAATTATTTGTACACATGCACACACCTATACAGACACTGACATATATGCTCCTAAATACAAATATACACACATTTATATACATTCACATGTATACATGCATTCTTAAATACACTATTACACACATCCACTTTCTTATACAATCTAACATAAAGCCACACTCATGAATGTATATATATACATTACTCTACATACTTTTACCCCTGGCACACCTCCCTCGGTTATATCTGTGTGATTCCTATCAGTGAGTTGTGGGGACTCGTATGATACTATCCATACTGCATGCAGAGCCTGGGAGTCCACCCTATTGGGCCTCTCAGGAATCGCATACAGGAGACATGGTGCAGCCTGCACAGTGCTCAAAATCACGGTTTGCCAGTTTCCAAGTTAGGAGACTCGTGCAATTCACATCTGCCTATCAGGCTGTCAGCAAAAGGCAGTCACTTTGTAGGGTCGGCTCTGCTCAGGCCCTCAGAATAATAGGCCCGTTACATTCACAACCTCTGCACTCTTTAGTTACGCCGTTGCTTTCTGTTTCATTCATCAAGGAAACACTGCTTTTCTACAAGAGATTCGCACTAAACCGTATATCCTGATTTTTCACAAATGGTTGTTAGCCATGCATGTTATACGTGTAAGCATTTTAAGATTAATATGAATATTTTCTAGACATGTGCACAGCACAAAATTTCGTTTTGGACGAATGGATTCGTCCTAAAACGCAATTTATTTAGTTGCTAAAGAAATTCGTTTTCAGTTCTTTAGTATGAAAAAAAATTTGTTCATCCGAAAACCAGCGGATACAATTAATATTGTAGTGGTGGCTCCTCAGAGGGCTGAGATTGGCTGCTTGTTACAGTGTCTCTCACTCTCAGCACAATGTGTCAGGCAAAGCTGTTACAGTAACTGGCTGCTGCTCATCACAGCGCTCAGAGTTTCTGTAAAACTTGTAAATGATAATTTTATATATAAGAGGTTATAACAATATTATTTCCTTGTTTTACTGAAACTCTGAGCGCTGTGATGAGCAGCAGTCAGTTACTGTAACAGCTGAACCTGATACATTGTAAGAGAAATAATGTAACAAGCAGCCGATCTCAGTGTTCAGAGCCACTGGATTTAGAGGGCTCAAAGAAATAAAATGCTCCTCTCTGTATAATGTATAAAACATCCTCCTGCATTAATTAATATTTTAAAGAAAAACCCTGGATCTACAGAATAGATCCAAGGTTAGAAATGGAGCGTGAATACCAACATTTAAGGATTAAACCTCATTAACAGCTCTTGAAACGGAAAAAGAAAAGATAAAGTGGTGGCTATTTTATCATGCCTAATGGCTATTTAATTAGTGCCACATGTGTTGGTATAATTAGAAACATAAGACAACTGTACATAGACTGAAAATAAACATTTATAAATTTTATTGAATAACACATTTAATACTTAATTGATATGAAAGTAAAATTTCACAATAGTTTGGATTCCCGGTGGTCCCCAGTGTCTAGCTGGTCGATTTTCTCATATATAGTGGGATTGGTTGATAGCTATGCTGTCCTCATACGTTGTGCAAATATACAGTTCAATGACCATGGTCGGTAACATCAATAAGTAGAAAGCAAATTATAAACACTCCCACCTTCCACATATGTTGCTATTTAGATATATTTTAGTTCTTTATCACCAATATGATGATTCGCGTGGTATCAGATACCAATAGGTTCAATAAGATCTCATTATTACCAAGCTCATGATTGGCTACAGAATATGATTGCTTAATCATGTATCAGCTGCAGTTATTGTAGGAGTATAATATATGGTGATCGCGGTATCGGTTTAACAATTATATACTTAATTGATCATATCAGGACAATTGGCTGCATGCCTAACCTTAGTTCAATTCCGACTCAATCCTATGTCTCATTGGTTGTCCATACTTTCTAAGGAAAATAGTTACGGGAACGTTTCTGATAAGTCAAGCAGACATCACAATTGGTTGGCGTAATGATAGAGTCCGTCAATACAAAGTTACAGACACATTTGAAACCTCGCATCGCCTTTAGTCTCCAAAGCAATCTGGATACAAATGTCGAGACCAGGCACAACGCAGTACTGAAAGTGAATTTCACCTATTAGTTTGCTAAACGGCGCATGTATCGGAGTTTGTATATATCATTACTCCAAATCAGAGTTCCATCAACAGTTGCAAAAGACCGACAATTCAATTGATAATTATAATGAAAGGCATAGCCCCAATTCCATAGACTACCACGCTATTCCTGAAGGTATTTGCAGTAGCGGTAAAATTAATCTATTATTAGATCCGTTACTCCAACATACGTAGGTTATAGTCAGCTGGCATCTGTTAGACCCTTTAATTCACACAGGTATAGTCTGAAATTCAGAATAGCCCTAATGTTATTAATTCCTATACTAGCCCTGTACAATATTCGAGCATAAATCGAAGCAAGCCAGACCAACTAGGGTCCCGTAGCCGGACCAAACATCAACAAAAAATTAACAAAAAATTAGAGTGCAAGCTGTTAAAATCAATTGGCCATCACTAATTCAGAAACGCTGACGCGCGTTTCGCCGTATTGACACGGCTTCGTCCATCGCGTAAATGTGTACCCACCTCTATTCTGTATTTATACTAGTCCAAATATGGAGAATTAGTTCGCCAGCCGTCGCGGGAAATTTGAAGGAAATTAACATAATTCCATTTCTGCGATAGTCACCGATCACGTGGCATTTCTCCACCACTAGAATTCTCTGTTGCATCAGGCCAGCATGTTCCTTTAGCTTACATAGCAACCACATATTTTCCATGTTGGGTGGAGGTCAGGTGACATTAGTTTGGTCAGTAGAATTACATAGCTCATTCCCACCGCTCATTCCCATCTTAACTCAGTGTACGTATCTATCTTTCGTTGGCGGTTTCTCCTCCATAAGGGGGAACTGATCGCCCTCTATTTTTTATGGCTCAATGGACCTTTACGGCCACTGCAGGTTTATGGATATACCAAGGCTGCAAGGAACTTGTCGACTTTAAGCAACAAAGGGAGTCCTATATAATGGTCTCTACATCAATTTGGGAGAGTTGGACTAGAAAGTAGGCAGGTTTAGGTGAAAAGAAGTGAAAATAGAAGAAAATTAAACAGAAAATAATTAAAATTTGTAATAATACTATTTTTTAAAATAGCAGATGTGAACTTAATACTGATGTTATTACAAAAGAAGAGACCAAAAAGACAGATGCGAACTGAGAGTGGTAGTGGATCAACTAGTGAGTATGAGTTCTCAGAAACTGAGAATGAGATTTTGGATATCCATCCCCCCCCTAGAAGTATTTTGAAGAAGGGAATTTCCTTTGCCTCTCCTTTTTTAGAGGATACGGAGCCTCTGAGAAGACAGAGAGGACGAGGGAGGGGAGGGAGGAGGGGAAGGAGGAGAAGGGACAATTACTAAAACCTAAATTGCAAATTATCAATATGTCTGGGGTCCCCATCTCTAAAGAACAAGAGGTGGTGCTAATGAAGGGGTTGTCTTTTGTGCCTAAACCAAAATTCAACTCCTTTAATTGGATTAAGGATATTAACTTATTCACACGAAAGTTGGCCCTAAAGAAATACCACATGTTGAGAAGAGAAAAACAGGCAAAAATGAGAGGCTTAGAGGTGAAAGAATTAGACTGTTTGGAAACTCTAATCCAACTTCTGAACGAAAATGAGACCCCTGAGAAGGGTCCACCTTTTTCGAATTTGAAACCTAAAACTACCTTCACCCCCTTAATAAAAGAATATGAAAATCTCGAACTCTTTAGGAAATTGGTATGTCAGGATATTGAAAGTTTAGGCTCAAACCCTGGAGCTGAATCTACTGAGGATAATCTCACTATAAAGGAGAGAAAAGCACTCCGAGAACTGTCTATGAATCCCGATTTAATCATCAAACCCTCCGATAAGGGGGGGAACATCATTGTTATGTCCAAAGACCAATATGAAGAAATGGTAAAAACACTCTTGGATGACAATAATGTCTATAAGAGATTACCCCAAGATCCGACTAAGAGATTTACGGATCAATTAAATGTGATACTGAGCCATGGCCATGAGAAAGGCCTGATCTCAGAGGATGAATATAAGTTCTTAAAGACAGATAAACCTGCCATCTCAACCTTTTACGCTTTACCGAAGGTACATAAAAACTTGGAGAAACCACCGGGTAGAACGATAGTCTCGGGTATCGGAAATCTAACACAAAATTGTAGTCAATATCTAGATCAGATTCTACAAAATTTAGTGAAAATCCTTCCTTCATACCTTCGTGATACCAATAAACTCTTGCAGTTAATGAATAATTTCATACTTCCCAAAGATGCATGGTTGTGTAGCCTCGATTGTAGAGGCATTGTATAGTTCTATTCCACACACCGAGGGTCTGTCATCTATAAAATTGGCCCTGTATGAATCCAATGAATTTTCAGAGGAATCAATCAGCTTCATTAGGGACCTTTTGGCTTTTGTCCGTAAACATAACTACTTTATCTTTAATCGGAAATTTTATCATCAAATCCAGGGCATAGCGATGGGCACTACCTGTGCCCCAGCCTATGCCAATATATACCTTGGCATATGGGAAGAACAACAAGTATTTTTGGATCAAAATCCCTTCCGTTCGAAGATCTTGTTTTGGAAGAGATACATAGATGACATCTTTCTGGTATGGGGGGTACACCAGAGGAATTTCTGGAGTTTACGAAATTCCTTAATAATAACACCCTCAATCTAGGCTTTACATCAGAGATCCATCAAGATTCCCTTAATTTTTTGGATGTGACGATTGAACGCCATGAACAACAGGTCAATACAACCATATACCGAAAAAAGACCGCTACGAATAATCTACTCAATTGGTCAAGTTTCCATCCCACACCATTAAAATTGGGAATACCATACGGACAATATTTGAGGTTAAAGTGAATTTGTTCATCTGATACTGAATATGAAAAACAAGCTAAAACTCTTCGAAAGAATTTCAAAGAGAAGGGATATCCGAACAGAGTCCTAAAACGAGCCTATCAGAAGGCATCTGGTAATCTGAGGGATATCCTACTTTTGGATAAATCGAGAACTGATCCACAGCTAATTTGTTGCATTGGAAACTATGACACTGGCAACAATGCGATAAAAAAATCATGGATAGATACTGGCCCCTATTGATTCTCGATCCACATCTAAAGGGATCAATAGGTACTCATGCGACAATCACCAATAGAAGATGTAAGAATCTGAAAGATCTATTAGTCCACAGCCATTATGAGCAAAAAACAGTACAAACTACGAATTGGCTACGAAATAACCTAAAAGGGACCTATAGCTGTGGCAGGTGCAAAAGCTGTGCCAATATCTTGAAGGATTCTAAAGTGATCCAAGATGCTAGGAAAGAAAAGGACTTTAAGATACGAACCTTTTTTAATTGTAATACCACTGGCCTAATATACATGATGATATGTGGATGCGGTAAAAAATATGTAGGAAAGACTTTCCGTCCATTCAAACACAGGATCAGAGAACACATTAGATCGGTTAGTGGACATGTTGACACCCCGGTGGCAAGGCATGTGAGGCAATGCCAAGAAGGGAATACTAGTCACATGAGGTTCTGCAGAATCGATTGGGTTAAACATCCACAGAGGGGAGGAAACTATGACTTAATCCTAAAACGTAGAGAATGCTACTGGATTTATACCCTACATACTTTGGCCCCTGAGGGTCTGAATGATGGTTTTACATTCACTCCCTTCATCTAATGATCTTACCTATGATTAATAAAAAGACAAGGAGTAAGGATGAGCCATTTACAAGTATTGTCCTGTACATACTAATATTTCTTTTGTAATAACATCAGTATTAAGTTCACATCTGCTATTTTAAAAAATAGTATTATTACAAATTTTAATTATTTTCTGTTTAATTTTCTTCTATTTTCACTTCTTTTCACCTAAACCTGCCTACTTTCTAGTCCAACTCTCCCAAATTGATGTAGAGACCATTATATAGGACTCCCTTGTTGCTTAAAGTCGACAAGTTCCTTGCAGCCTTGGTATATCCATAAACCTGCAGTGGCCGTAAAGGTCCATTGAGCCATAAAAAATAGAGGGCGATCAGTTCCCCCTTATGGAGGAGAAACCGCCAACGAAAGATAGATACACTGAGTTAAGATGAGGAGCGATGGGAATGAGCTATGTAATTCTACTGGCCAAACTAATGTCACCTGACCTCCACCCAACAAGGAAAATAGGTGGTTGCTATGTAAACTAAAGGAACATGCTGGCCTGATGCAACAGAGAATTCTAGTGGTGGAGAAATGCCACGTGATCGATGACTATCGCAGAAATGGAATTATGTTAATTTCCTTCGAATTTCCCGCGACGGCTGGCGGACTAATTCTCCATATTTGGACTAGTATAAATACAGAATAGAGGTGGGTACACATTCACGCTCTGGACGAAGCCGTGTCAATACGACGAAACGCGCGTCAGCGTTTCTGAATTGGTGATGGCCAATTGATTTTAACAGCTTGCACTCTAATATTTTGTTAATTTTTTGTTGATGTTTGGTCCGACTACGGGACCCTAGTTGGTCTGGCTTGCTTCGATTTATGCTCGTATATTGTACAGGGCTAGTATAGGAATTAATAACATTAGGGCTATTCTGAATTTCAGACTATACCTGTGTGAATTAAAGGGTCTAACAGATGCCAGCTGACTATAACCTACGTATGTTGGAGTAACGGATCTAGTAATAGATTAATTTTACCGCTACTGCAAATACCTTCAGGAATAGCGTGGTAGTCTATGGAATTGGGGCTATGCCTTTCATTATAATTATCAATTGAATTTTCGGTCTTTTGCAACTGTTGATGGAACTCTGATTTGGAGTAATGATATATACAAACTCCGATACATGCGCCGTTTAGCAAACTAATAGGTGAAATTCACTTTCAGTACTGCGTTGTGCCTGGTCTCGACATTTGTATCCAGATTGCTTTGGAGACTAAAGGCGATGCGAGGTTTCAAATGTGGGTGTAACTTTGTATTGACGGACTCTATCATTACGCCAACCAATTGTGATGTCTGCTTGACTTATCAGAAACGTTCCCGTAGCTATTTTCCTTAGAACGTATGGACAACCAATGAGACATAGGATTGAGTCGGAATTGAACTAAGGTTAGGCATGCAGCCAATTGTCCCGATATGATCAATTAAGTATATAATTGTCAAACTGATACCGCGATCACCATATATTATACTCCTACTATGACTGCAGCTGATACATGATTAAGCAATCATATACTGTAGCCAATCATGAGCTTGGTAATAATGAGATCTTATTGAACCTTTTGGTATCTGATACCACGCGAATCATCATATTGGTGATAAAGAACTAAAATATCTCTAAATCGCAACATATGTGGAAGGTGGGAGTGTTTATAATTTGCTTTCTACTTATTGATATTACCGACCCTGGTCATTGAACTGTATATTTGCACAACGTATGAGGACAGCATAGCTATCAACCAATCCCACTATATATGAGAAAATCGACCAGCTAGACACTGGGGACCACCGGGAATTTATCCAAACTATTGTGAAATTTTACTTTCATATCAATTAAGTATTAAATGTGTTATTCAATAAAATTTATAAATGTTTATTTTCAGTCTATGTACAGTTGTCTTATGTTTCTAATTATACCAACACATGTGGCACTAATTAAATAGCCATTAGGCATGATAAAATAGCCACCACTTTATCTATGCATTAATTAATACCCCTCTCTGTATAATGTATAGAAAATCCTCCTGAATTAATTGATGTCCCTCTCTGTATAGAACATCCTCATTGCTGGTCTCCTTCACTCAATGTAATATTACAAAATGAACTGAAACTAAAATGTAATGCATTTTCCTTTCATTTCTTTAGTTTTTTGGACTGAGCAGTTTCGTTTCTCTTCAGTCATATGAAAACTAAATTATTCCAAAATTCGGACGAAATCGTTTTAGTACTAAAACTAATGCACATGTCTAATATTTTTCCTTCTTGCCACCAGACACTGCCAACCAGGTCCTACTTGCAATGTTCACAATAGAGATGATTTTGAAGACGTATGCCTTAGGATTCCAGTCATATTTTATGTCTCTTTTTAACCGGTTTGACTGTTTTGTTGTATGTACTGGTATCCTCGAGATTTTGCTTGTATCTAGCAACATCATGTCTCCACTTGGGATATCTGTCCTACGGTGCATAAGGCTGCTGCGGATCTTCAAAATTACACGGTAAGAGGAAAATGAAGAACACTAAAGTCATAACCACGTATCACATGCCACCTTTATAATGTGAAACATAATCTACATGAAACACCCTAAAATGAAGGAAAGAACATCTAATGAATACTTTATTATGTGTTTTGTTTTTCAGATACTGGACATCATTAAACAACCTTGTGGCTTCTCTTCTAAACTCTGTTCGCTCCATTGCATCTCTGCTTCTGTTGCTTTTCCTCTTCATGATCATCTTTGCTCTCCTTGGGATGCAAATGTTTGGTGGCAAGTTTGATTTTGAGGACACACAGATCCGAAGGAGTACATTTGATAATTTCCCGCAAGCTCTCATTACAGTCTTTCAGGTAGCACATAAAAAGATCTAGAACCAGTTTAACCGCATAGTGACTGGACTGTTTTACCATTGCCTGTCCACTGTAACCACTGCTGCTTTTACATTTCTGCACTGTTTGGGTTTAGCTCTAATTTTCTTCTTACTCGTTTACTATACCCACACATTTTATATACTCTTTTTATAACCATTAAATGGACTTTCTAAAGATATTATTAGATTCATCATATCATATTTTACTATAAAAAAAGATATATGGTGAAAAATTGGAACAAAAAACAACTTTTTCAAACTATGACTCCCAAAAACAACTGCCAAAAAAGACCCCCGGCTAAATAGTTTCTAAATTTTGTACTATCACCTGTTGTGAGTTAAAACGCTGACACTACATGAAAAATCTAGCGCAAGTCGCTAACTTGTAGCACCGGTCAACCCACCAACAGATCGCCTTGTTCATGTCCAAGATTCCTTAGCGCGCGCTACGTAATTGCTACGATTGACCTGGGTTTACACTGCACGCTCGCTACACTGTCACGCCCTAGCATCCAAAAAATCCAGAATGTCCCTTTGCAGAGTGCCTGGCCATACCTATCCTCTGTCCTCACAAGCTTGAATAAGTATGAACACATCCAGAGAATAGCCCTCACACTTGGGATGTGCACACCATTTTTTTTCAGTTCGGTTCGGGTTTTTTCTGCCCTTTTTTTTTCGTTTCGGATTGTTTCGGCCCATTTTCATTTCGGCCCATTTTCATTTTGGCTCGTTTCGTTTCGGCTCGGTGTTTTGTATTGATTTTTTTTTCGTGAAACATGGGAATTTCGGTCTATCAGATCGTCTGTTCTCTCCGTTTCAAAGGGTCCATCCTCGGATTTTCGTTTTGACTTTAGACGTATGGTATTTTGGATGCTCCGCTATTTCGGTCGATACGGTAATCCTGCTGATTCGTTCCTTCGGACGTATCATTTTTTATGAAATATCCTTTTTTTCTTAGGAATAAATGACATTAAATGTTAAAATAATCCCCGTTTTTAAGTGTTTATTAAATATTTCTAAAACCGTTTATTATTTTCAATTGCAGCAACCAGACATTTCTTTTATTTATTTTTTAGGATTATTTTTGAATTAATATTTAAGGTTCTTCCTAACTTATTTTAAATGTATAACGAGGTCTGTTTTTGTCTTTGCACAACACATACAGCTGGATTATCTTCTCACAGTCTGTCCAGCAATGAGTTTTGATACAATACATTTTGTCAGTATCAGTACCATGGATAGTAACAAGCTTGCCGTTATCCATGGTGCTGATATGAAGAAATAGATCGATAATATGTGTTTCACCATCGGCGACTGTCATTGGTTCTGATCTGAGTCAGAACCATAGACAGTCGCTGATGGAGAAAAACATTAATCGATCTATTTCTTCATATCAGCACCATGGATAGCGACAGGCTTGTTACTATCCATGGTACTAATACTGACAAAATGTATTGTATCAAAACTCATTGCTGAACAGAACACATACGGATGGACTGTGAGAAGATAATCCAGCTGTATGTCTTCTGCAAAGAAAAAAACAGACCTCGTTATACATTTAAAATAAGTTAGGAAGAAGTAGAACCCTAAATATTAGAGATGTGCACACATTTTTTTTTTCGTTTCGATTCGGCTTGTTTGGTTTCTTTAAAATTTTCATTTCGGATCGTTTCGGCCGATTTTCGTTTCGGCTCGTTGTTTCGTATTGACTTTCATTTCATGATATCGGAAATTTTCGGTCTTTCGGATCGTCTGTTCTCGTCGTTTCAAAGGGTCTATTTCGTTTTGACTTAGACGAATGGTATTTCTGATGCCTCGATATTTCGGTTGATACAGTAATTCTGCCGATTCGTTCCTTCGGACGTATCGTTTTTTTATGAAATATCCTTTTTTTCTTATGAATATGTATTGCACAACTTTATTTAATCATATTAAAATGGTATGAAAAGGAAAAAAATGAACAAAACGATTTACAGAATAATGCAGCACATGAGTTCGCACACTGCCGGGCAGCACCTCTGCAGCATATGATTCCGCACACTGACAGGCAGCACCTCTACAGCATAATTAATGCAGCATATGAATCCTCACACTGCCGGGCAGCACCTCTACAGTATAATAATGCAGCATATGAATCCGCACACTGCCAGGAAGCACCTCTACAGTATAATTAATGCAGCATATGAATCCTCACACTGTCAGGCAGCACCTCTACTGTATAATTAATGCAGCATATGAATATGCACACTGATGGGCAGTACCTCTACAGTATAATTAATGCAGCATATGAATCCGCACTTGTACTGCAGAGAGGTGCTGCCCGGCAGTGTGCGGATTCATTAGCTGCATTAATTATACTGCAGAGAGGTGCTGCCCGGCAGTGTGCGGATTCATATGCTGCATTAATTATACTGCAGAGATGGGCTGCCCGCAGTGTGTGGATTCATATGCTGCATTAATTATACTGCAGAGATGCGCTTGCCCAGCAGTGTGCAGATTCATATGCTGCATTAATTATACTACAGAGAGGCGGTTCCCAGCAGTGTGCCCGGAAGTGTGCGGATTCAATGCTGCATTATTATACTGTAGAGGTGGTCCCTGGCAGTGCGCGGATTCATATGCTGCTTTAATTCTATTGTAGAGGTGCTGCCCGGCAGTGTGCGGAATCATATGCTGCATTGAAACCTATGGGTTAAAAAACCTTGTTTCGTTAAAAAAAGTTAAGAAAGAATAAACAGTTTATTAGATATTGGATTAAAACGGGAATATTTTCACATTGAAGCCTATGGGATTCGTCTGAATAAACCTGCTGAATGAAAAAAACCAAACAGCAGGACATTTCGGCAACTTCTCACTGCTGTTCAGTGTTCTCTGAATAGATGAACCATTGCTTCTCTATGGGGATTTCACTGCCGAACAGCACGTGTAGGCAATTTGCCAAAATTTGACGAACTGCCTGCTCTCTGATTACCCGAATGGCCCCGAGTTGTCACCGTACACTGAATTTCAGTGTCCGGTTACATTTCCACGACATTTCGCACCTCTCTGAATAACCCCTATAACAGAGGCGTAACTAGAAACCTCAGGGCCCCGGTGCAAGAATCCTTGAAGGCCCCCCCCGTGAGAGTTTTGCATCTTTACTAAAAACATTTTGCAAAAATACCTGTATACATGTCTCCTGCACTATCCAAAAATTGCTGTCTCAAAACCTAATAATACTATAACCTATCGCCTAGTATCCCTATTATATATCCACTGGCTATGGAATTTAATGCTATGGTATGGTAATATTAATATAATAGGGATACTAGGCAATAGGTTATAGTATTATTATCACCTAGTATCCCTATTATATTATTACCATAGCATTAAATTCCAATAGCTAATGGATATATAATAGGGATACTAGGCAATAGGTTATAGTATTATTAGTTTTTGAAATCAGCAATGGATACCGCAGGAGACATGTATACAGGTATTTTTTGCACTGTCAGGGCCGTTGGCCCATTGGCGCCTGACGCGGCTGCCTCCCCGGGTTCCTGGCATTTTCGCCCGGGTCCCGGTAAGGCAGTCTGTGCCGGCATCCGGCGGTACCATGCGGACCAGGGCCTTACCTCTCTCCGGGGTCCCGGGTGGATCAGGTGCTGGCTCATCCACGGGCGGCGTTGCCGCCGCCAAGCAGCGGCCCCTGCCACATCGCGAGGCTTCAGGCCTTGTCTAGGCCTCTGACAGGGTGCACGCATGTGGTCGGGCTCCAACAAAATGGCACCCGGGGTGTGGCGAACATTAATGACATCACAGGTTCTCAATTGGGCCAAAGGAGGTGACAGGGTTTAAAAAGCCAGAATGCCATTACAGTCTCGCTCCAGTACTGAGATAGTTCTCCCTCTCCTAGCTCTGAGCTCACAGTATTTGTTGCTGGGGCTTTAGACACTATATCCCAACAAGTGTCCACCCTTTCGTGCTTTATAAGAGACCTCCAGAACGGACATAGACACCTGCAGGACCAGATTCATTCCCTTCAAACCTCATCCGCCACTTCTGTTCCTGATCCTGGTCATGTGCCAGAACCCTGGGTACCATTACCAGAGAGGTATACTGGCCGACGAGATCATTACCAGGCTTTCATTACATCATGCATCCTGCTGTTTTCCTTAAATCCTCAAACATACTACAACGATTATGTCAAGGTACGAACCACCATATCACTCCTTACTGGTAGGGTTGCACCGATACCGATACTAGTATCGGTATCAGGGCCGATACTGGGTACTGCAGGAGTACTTGGTACTCGTGCAGTAACCCCCGATATTTTTTCCGATACCGGAAGCCGGCATTGAGCCGGCTTGCCGGCATCCGAGGGGCTGCGGCGGCTGTCCGAATGCTCTATCGGCATTCTGACAGCCGCCCCTGGAGCTCTCTGCGATACTTACCTTCCTGGGTGCTGCCGGGAATGTCTCCGCGCGTGCGCTCGTTGGAAGGACCCCAGCCGCGACCACGTGGGACCATGTGATCGCGGCTGGGGTCCTTCAAACGAGCGCACGCGCGGAGACATTCCCGGCGTCGCCCAGGAAGGTAAGTATAAACACACTAAGCAGCTGCAGGGCCTGTCCGAATGCCGATAGAGCATTCAGACAGGCCCTGCAGCTGCTCTCCGCGACGATGCTTACCTTCCTGGGCGACGCCGGGAAAGTTTCCCCGCGTGCGCTCGTTGGAAGGACCCCAGCCGTGATCACATGGTCCCACGTGGTCGCGGCTGGGGTCCTTCAAATGAGCGCTCGCGCGGAGACATTCCCGGCGGCGCCCAGGAAGGTAAGTATCGTTGGGGGGGTCCATGAGCTGGGGGGCATACCCATGTGTGAGCTGGGGGGCATATCCATGTGCTGGGGGGCATACCCATGAGCTGGGGGGCATAACCATGAGCTAAGTGGCATACCCATGTGTGAGCTGGGGGGCATACCCATGAGCTGGGGGGCATACCCATGAGCTGGGGGGCATAACCATGAGCTGGGGGGGCATACCCATGTGTGAGCTGGGGGGCATACCCATGTGTGAGCTGGGGGGCATACCCATGAGCTGGGGGGCATACCCATGAGCTGGGGGGCATACCCATGTGTGAGCTGGGGTGCATATCCATGAGCTGGGGGGCATATCCATGAGCTGGGGGGCATACCCATGAGCTGGGAGGCATAACCATGTGTGAGCTGTGGGGCATAACCATGTGTGAGCTGGGGGGCATATCCATAAACTGGGGGGCATATCCATGAGCTGGGGGCATATCCATAAGCTGGGGGGCATATCCATAAGCTGGGGGGCATATCCATGAGCTGGGGGCATGTCCATGAGCTGGGGAGCATACCCATGAGCTGGGAGGCATAACCATGTGTGAGCTGGGGGGCATATCCATAAACTGGGGGGCATATCCATGAGCTGGGGGGCATATCCATAAACTGGGGGGCATATCCATGAGCTGGGGGGCATGTCCATGAGCTGGGGGGCATACCCATGAGCTGGGGGGCATACCCATGAGCTGGGGTCATACCCATGTGAGAGCTGGGGGGCATATCCATGAGCTGGGGGGCATATCCATGAGCTGGGGGGCATAACCATGTGTGAGCTGGGGGGCATAACCATGTGTGAGCTGGGGGGGCAAATCCATAAGCTGGGGGGCAATATCCATATGTGAGCTGGGGCATATCCATGAGCTGGGGCAAATCCATGTGTGAGCTGGGGCAATATCCATGTGTGAGCTGGGGCAATATCCATGAGCTGGGGCAGTATAAATATATATATATATCGGGGGGGATATACATGTGAGCTGGGGGCATTTTTATATGGTCTGTTCTTATTGGAAAGCGTCACATGACATTAAAGAAAAGTATCGGTACTTGGTATCGGTGAGTACTTTTAAAAAGTATCGGTACTCGTACTCGGTCTTAAAAAAGTGGTATCGGTGCATCCCTACTTACTGGAGAAGCACAAACATGGGCACACAACTTATTGCGTACCCAGAACCCCATCCTGGATACTTGGACTTCCTTTCAAACTGCGATGTGTGACTTGTTCAATGACCCACTCCGTGCCAGCACCGCCGAGTCCACCCTTAGGATGCTACGACAGGGACAACGTCCAGTTGAGACCTATGTCACAGAGTTCCGTCACTATGCCTGTGAGATGGGTTGGAACGATGCCGCCCAGGTTGGGCAATTCCGCCATGGGTTATCCGAGGCTCTCAAGGACGAGGTGGCTCGAGTTGGAACCCCATCCTCTCTGGAGGCCTTAATTCAACTGGTCATCCAGATCGACAGAAGGCTACGTGAACGGGCAAGAGAACGATCTGCAGGTTCCTATCCACAACCACGTCCTCATGTGTCTTCTCCTCCACCTAGTGCTCAGTCGACCTTACCCACACCCGAAGAACCCATGCAACTGGGCCTGGTCCGACGTAGGGTGAACAGGTTGTGTCTCTACTATGGTCAACCCAATCACACTGCCTGCCAATGCCCCGAGAAGACCAGAGGAAGGGCAGGTAATACTACTCCTGTACTCCGCTTATTACATGTATCCTCATCCAACATCTGCAGCCCTCTTTTATCTATCAATCTTATCTTGCAGTGGGGAGAGAAGATGTGTTCCCGGCCCGCGCTACTTACTCGGGGGCTAGCAGCAGTTTTCTGGATCAGTCTGTGGTAGAGGCACTTGGTGTTCCGTTAAACAATAAAAAATTCCCGTTGCATATCCAGGTGGTTGATGGGTCTTCTTAACCGTCAGGTCCAGTCATTCAAGAAACTATGCCTATACGGGTATCCATAGGTCCTAAACATATAGAGACTATGGTGTTTGATGTGGTAGCCTCGCCGGTGTTTCCCGTCATATTAGGACTCCCTTGGCTTAGAGTATAAAAAACAGTCTGGAGGAATGGCGTCACCTTCTGGAGGGTACCCAACATCCCTTCACTGTGCTAACAGATCATAAGAACTTGGAATATCTCCGCACGGCGAAGCGTTTGAACTCCAGGCAAGCTCGATGGTCCTTGTTTTTCTCTCGATTTGATTTCCACGTGACGTATCGACCAGGAACCCAGAACGGCAAGGCGGATGCCCTGTCTCGTCTATCATCCAGAGATCACCAAGAAACATCAGAAGAAACAATCCTGCAGTCGCAACAGTTCGTAGGAGTGACCACTACATTAATGCAACAGATACGGGCACATGCTGCCTCTCCTCAGACCCAAGGGTCACCATCATCCTTAGATCAACAGCGTCTTTTCGTTCCTCAAAAGGATCGTTTGACCGTTCTACAGACCTTCCATGATCTTCCCAGCAGTGGTCATCCTGGAGAACGAAAGACCAAAGAACTGATCACCCGATACTTCCAGTGGCCTTATCTTTCTCATGATGTAAAATGATATGTTGCTTCCTGTTTAGTTTGTGCTCGTATGAACGTTTCTCACACTAAACCCACAGGTCTCTTACAACCTCTTCCGGTCCCCGAGAGGCCCTGGTCTCATGTTACAGTAGATTTTATTGTAGATCTACCACCTTCACAGGGTTTCTCTACCATCATGGTTACGGTAGATCGTTTAACGAAAATGGCCCATGTTATCCCTGTTTCTGGCCTTCCCACAGCGGCTCAGACCGCCTCTCTTTTTCTCCAGGGGATTTTTCGTCTTCACGGGGTACCTGAATCGATCGTGTCCGATAGGAGTGTACAATTCACTTCTAGGTTTTGGAAACACTTTTGTCAAGCATTAGGGATACAGGTTGATCTCTCCACGGCACACCATCCACACACTAATGGGCAGACAGAGAGGGTTAACCAGTCCCTAGAGACCTATCTTCGTTGTTATACGACGTTTCTCCAGGATGACTGGGCTGATCTGTTGGGTACTGCAGAATTTTCATATAACGCTCGCCTTCACGACTCCACTCATTATTCCCCGTTTTTTTCTATTGTATGGGTATCATCCGTCCCCTCTACCCGATTTGCCCTCTGGTACACCTGTTCCTAGCATTACCGACCGGCTTCAGTCGTTACAACGTTGTCGCTCCGTGGTGCGGGACAGCCTCCTGGCGGCCCAGGCTATGTACAAAGCCTATGCCGACCGTCACCACTCTGTCTCCCCTGTCTATCACGTAGGGCAGAAGGTATGGTTTTCGACTGGCTTTTTGCATCTTTCCTGTCCCACTCGCAAGCTCGGCCCTCGTTTTATTGGTCCCTTTTTGGTCACTGCTTTGGTAGGTCCGGTCGCTGTACGTCTTCTTTTGCCTTGACGTTATCGATTTCATCCTGTGGTGCATGTGTCCCTTTTGAAACCGGTCCACCCCAATCCCTTTCCGGGTCGCTCATTGCCACCTCCTCCTCCGGTGTTGGTTGCCGGGTCCCCTGAGTTTGAGGTGGCTCACCTTCTGGACTCTCGTTGGCATCGGGGTGTCCTTCAGTATCTTGTTGAGTGGAGGGGTTACGGCCCTGAGGACCGCTCCTGGGAACCTGCTGATGGGATCCATGCCCCCTCTTCAGTCCGCGAGTACCACTTCGCTCATCCGGGGCGCCCCGGTCCTTTGCGTGTCCGGAGGTCCCGCTTTCAGGGGGGGTTCTGTCAGGGCCGCTGGCCCATTGGCGCCTGGCGCAGATGCCTCCCCGGGTTCCCGGCGTTTTCTGGTGGTACCATGCGGACCAGGGCCTTACCTCGTGGTTCTCCGGGGTCCCAGGTGGATCAGGGGCTGGCTCATCCACAGGCGGCGTTGCCGCCACCAAGCAGCGGCCCCCGCCACGGCGCGAGGCTTCAGGCCTTGTCTAGGCCTCTGACAGGGTCACGCATGTGGTCGGGCTCCAACAAAATGGCACCCAGGGCGTGGCGCACATTAATGACATCACAGGTTCTCAATTGGGCCAAAGGAGGAGACAGGGTTTAAAGGGCCAGAATGCCACTACAGCCTCGCTCCAGTATTGAGATAGTTCTCCCTCTCCTAGCTCTGAGCTTACAGTATTTGTTCTGTATTAACCCAAGTTTGTGACCACAGTCTAGAATCCCAGCCTGTTCGCCTTTTACTTCGTGCCTTACTACGACGTCCCTAGAGTTGTTCACCATCTTCTGAAGGGCAACCTGACATGCACTCTTAAAATGGCCATACAATTTGGAAGTATTTTTTAAGAACGGGTTATGGGTCCTTGAGTATGGGTAGATTTCTCTTGTGTTATATGTTATAAGGTGTAGTATTAATTAAGATCTAGTTTAATAGCCCTCTCCCCATTCTTTAATAACCTTTTCTTAATGAATTTTTTTCACATCACACTTGAGGAAATGTTACCGGAATCCACTCAGTTCAGTCGGGAGAAAGGTCGGCACGGTGCGGTCAATGACAGGCTGGACACAAGTCAATGGTAGGAAAAGCATTCTTTATTGATGTCAGACTCAAACTGGACTGAATCGCAAAGTTTGAGTGAGCTCCCAATATTGGGTTACAATTCTTATACATTGATCAGTAAAAAGGTACATCCTAGGTGCCCTCCCCACAGCAAATCTTGCCCTCCAAGAGGCAATTATACATTCCCTAGTTTGGACACAAAGACATTCCACAATTTGACATCTTCATATACAATTAGGACAGATGATTTAGAAGCCAGCCAGATCCTGTCACTATCATCCCCCAGAAAGCCTGCTTCTCCCAAAAGCTGATAAGGGTGCAGCTGGCCTAAGTGCACCTTTGTTCTCGTCTGTGACTTTTCTGGCCTTGGAGTATCTAAATCAGTTCTTTAGCACTTCTGTTTATTCAGGCCAGATTCTCTATTTAATTGCTACACCAGAAAGTCTCTGGAATGTTGGAATCTATGCAAACTCTTCTAAGTCAGTTAATATTCGCTATTTACAATTATGTGAACCATGGTTCTATCCAAGATGGCTGCCAAGATACAAGATGGCGGCTAATTTCTGGCCCACTCCGGTCACAAGATCACATGTGAGAGAGAGCGACCAGATGCTGCAATGAGACAGCCAGGAAGTGTCAGACTCATGATGGATAGCGAATGTAAAATAACAAGGCCTCTGCTGCCTAATTAAGTCCTTAAGGACCAATGACAGAACTGTTCAGTCATGAATGCATTGACTTTAAAGACCCTTGGTCCTTAAAGGGTTAAAGAGTCACCACTGCCTGGGCGCCCCCTCCAGTGGAATGCAAGTGCGACCGCTGTGACCCTGGTAGTTCCGTCACTGCCCTATAATATTAAGGGTCATAATATTTAATATGTGGGTAAAAGCTTCTTGATCCAAGGAGAAATCTGACTGCCATTCTGGGGTCAAGAGGAATTTTTTACCAGTATGTTGCATATTGGCGAGCGCTTCAGACTGGGTTTTTTGCCTTCTTTTGGATCAGCAGCAGTAGTTGATGTGTGAAAGGCTGAACCTGATGGATGCATGTCTTTTTTCAGCCTATGTAACTATGTAACAGAAGATTTTGGTAAATGTTGAATCATGAGAATATATTCATAAAATGGGAGCAAGACCAGAAAGACCTATCTTTATTTTTCCTTTTACATGCAATTACTTTGAACAAAGAAAAAAAACTGTGTAAAAGAGGGATCAGGGTCGAGAGCCCCAGTGAGAGGTTCTCGGCTATGAAAACTATGCCACAGTCGTAGGGTGTGCTGAAGGATAGCATGCACACTGGTAAGATGGGCACCTGGCAGCCTCAGAATAGTAAGTATCCCCCAACACCTGCTACACCTGGACCCAACTCGCCTGTGGGGCAGGCAGATTTATGTGGGTTAACATGGTCAACTGTGCAGCCTTGTAGTAGAAGAGATGGGGGACACCCAAACCCCCCCTGATATTGGATTGGAATATGGCAGAATGTGCTAGCCGACTTCGTTGCCCTCTCCAAATAAAGCTATGAATCGTCTTTTGTAGACAAGAGAGGTCAGAAATTTTAAGGGGAATGGAGAGGGTTTAAAAGTAATATAAAATCTTAGGCAACAAAATTATTTGGACTGCATAAACCCTCCTGAAAAGGGAGAGAAAGGACTGACCAAGCCTCAAGTAGGCAGTGAAGTTGCGGAAACAAAGACCCATAATTGGCCTCATATAGACTGCTAAAAGTCAGAGTTAAGTAAACTCCCAAGGACTTCAACGAAGTCCATTGCCACTTGTAAGGGAACACCCCCTGAAGGTGAGCCACCTCCCCCGGAGTCAGGGAAAGTGTGAGAGACTTGCTTTTAGTGTCAATGATTTTGTAGCCCTAGACTGACCCATCCTGTAGAACAGCTCCTAGTACAGGCAAGGTGATAAAGGGGGAGGAGAACATCATCCTCAAACAAACCAATCTTGAACTATTCCCCCACCTATGGCTATCCCCAAATATCTGGCAGATCTCCCACCTGGCTAGCCAGGGGCTCTATGAAGAGGACAAACAATAGAGGGGACAGGGGGCACTCCTGCCGAGTCCCATTGAGGATCGGGAGCAGTGTTGACAGAAATACTTCAGTGTCGACACGCTCACTCGGATTACAACAGAGCATCTGAATTTCAGGGAGGAATTCTCCATGAACCCCAAACAAACAGAACACCTCCCAGAGGTAGCCCCAATTGACCGATTGAAGGCCTTCTCTGCATCCAAAGAGAGCAGAAAGGCTCCCCGGACGATTCTGTGCAGCAAGATGGATAAGATTCAGGGCCCAGTGGATGTTATCTGACGTCTCCCTACCTGGCACAAACTCAACCTGATCAGTATGGACCAGGGAAGGCAAAAACACGGCAAACCAAAGAGCAAGGATCTTAATGTACAGTTTAATGTCTACATTAATCAAAGAAATAGGCCTATAGTTTGAACAAAGGGCAGGATCCGTCCCTTTCTTAGGGATCACTACGATGCGGGCTGCTACAATAGTGTGGGAAGGGGTTTCATCTCCATTCAAGAATGCATTGTATATGGTCACCAAGTGGGGAAGAAGAACCTCCTTCATAGCTTTGTGTGACAGACACCGGATATCCCAACTGGATATCTGTGCCAAACTGTGCTCCCATCGCTCCAGGACCACAGAAGAGGATTGCGATTTACATCAAAATACCCCAAACATGACACAAGACTCAAAGTAAACTCAGGAACAACTGTATTTCAAGCCAGCACTCAGTTATACATTTTACAGAGACAATTCCCCTTCATGACAAACAATAGATAAGGACAACAAATAAACCAATCACTGAAGAAGGGGCAGGAAAATACAAACTGGGAGAGTCCCAGAAATGACTCACTCAGTGTTACGTCTTCGGCCGCCACGGCGCTTCCTGGGGGGGGTCAGGGCGCTCGGTGGCATCGCTGGCTGGCCGGTTGACAGTAGTTAGAGCTGGCAGATCAGGATCTGAGGGGGTGGGGCCTTGCGTGGTCACGAGGAACTGCCGGGTTTAAAGCAGGGTGCGAGTATCTATAATCTGTAATAGTTCCCGCATCGCCTGTTGTGTTTATTCATACTGATTGATTACCCAGTTGCTGACCTGCTTGTACAAGGACCCTGTATTACGTTTCTGACCTGGCTATTCCTTGTGACTATTCTCTTGCTGATTCCCTTGGTGTTTTGTCTAGCAGTTCTGTGTTTATGTTTAACCGCATGTTTGCTGTTTGGAGTTCTGCCCGCCACCTTGGCAAACTCATCTCTCGCCCATGGTCTCTGTTGATGAAATAATCTGGTTTGAGTCCTAATCACAAGGCAGCCGATTGTGAGTCTATCTGCCAATTCGTGAGACCTAATCATCGCTCCAGTGATCTGTTGTATGCACTTCCTGGTTACAGCATTAACACCAAGTTCATTGATTTTGTGACTGCCCGGGCATAGGCGTCTCTACAGGGGGGCAATTGCCCCCTTTGGTTATTCCTTGCCCCCCCATGTATCCCCCCCCCCAAAAAAATCAGCATCCAACTTCCCCCACATATTCGGACCGCTGTATCTCTGTCCCTGTGCATCGTATACAATCTAGGTGTCATTGGAAAGGGCAGATTCTGGCCTTTCCAACGATACCCAACATGACCATATTCAAACACTTAATAACGTGCAAGTGGACATAAACGTTTTCACAGGGTTGAAATGGCTCAGCAGTGCAGGGTTTAACGTTCAGATTACATTGTGTACTACTTTTGTTTTTGCCTTGGTTTAGTTGTGTTTTTTGTTTTTTTTAATTCTTTATTTATAAAGAGTTTAACAAATCACAAATAGAGCATCCATATGAGTATATGCAAAGCGACCCCGTGACCACCCCGAAAGGCATGGGACAACGATCCCCCAAAAATTTTCAAAACTAAAAACTCGGGGGATATCTCGCTGCCAGGGTCATCTCAGTTAAGGAAAGTTCAAATGAGGGGGTGGGAATAAGGGGGGGGGTCGTAAGTGGCAAAACAGTCCAAGAAAGATCAAAAACATAAACCCAGACAACTACAAAACCTCTCTGCGCCTCCCCCCGGTCCTGAGATCCAACGTGGAACCCAAATAACTTCAAGTCCCAAAAAACTAGGGGCCGAATAGCGGACCAAAAACCAAGAATGTCCCCAACAAGAGGAGGCGAGAATGGGCGGGTGGACAAATACAATGTTCAACCTGGGCAGTCCTCTGACGTTTTTCGTGAGAGGCCCGCTTCAGACAGGACGGACCACGCTTCAGCGGGATCAGCTATAGTATAGGGCACATTTCTGTGGTTCACCTCCATGGAACCCGCCAGTCCCCAGTGGTACCGTACTCCCTCTGCTCGAAGGAACATCGCCACCTCCCGGAATCTCCATCTCGCCATGAGGGTCACAAAAGGTAAGTCTCGGTACAACTGCAGTGTCGAGTTCTCGAAGGTCACATCCGACCGAGCTCCCGGGGATGAAATAAGCTGCACCTGTGTAGACACATCAACTGTCGTGGCAATAATGTCTTGTGGGGCCGCCGAAGGCGCCGTCGCTGCCTTACGTACTCTGAATACCGAGGCGAACAGGCCAGGGGCCTCGGAGGGGAGACCCATAACTTGGCGACCTAAACGGTCCACGTATCGCAGGAGGTCGGCCGCAGGCACCGTCTCAGGGACCCCTCTGATGCGGACATTACGCCGGCGATGTCTTGTCTCCAAGGTCTCTACGGAGCGAGACAGAAGGGCGACCTGTGAACGTAGCTCCACCACCTGGGCAGAGAGAAGGGCCTGCACAGAGGTTGTTTCAGCTGACTGATTCCGCACTGCTGTCACTTCTGTTCGCAACACTTCAACCTCAGTCCGCAGGCCAGAAAATTCAGCATGCCACGACCTCATCTCTGCCATAAATAACCGGAGGTCGCCCTTCGTGGAAGGAAGCGAATAGTCACCGTCAATATCACGTATGCTGGTGGGGGAGATCGGCGGGAAACACGGACCAGATAGCGATGAGGGTGTGAGTCCTTCACACCGGGGCGGCACCGCAAGTCTCTGCAGAGCCTGCTCCACCAGAAGCCGATAGTAAAGAGTCTGAGTCCGAGGGCGGCCGGTCCTCCATCGACCCCCATACAATCCCCCTGCAAGGCCCTGCCCCCGTTTCTTAGCCGCCGGGCCGGCCGCCTTCAGCTCCTTCCACGGGGTCAATAAGGTGAGTAGCTGCTGGTCTCCCATAGTGTCTTGTGGCCAGTAACAATCCCCATCATCCGATGAGCCATACCCCATTGCAAGGGTGGGGGAGGGAGCCGAAACTAGGGATTTACCTCCACCGGTCAAAGACTCTGGGATATCCCGCTGGCAGGGTCCCTCTGTCCCGGCCTGGTGCATCGCTGTCTTCTTTCCCATCTTCAGCCTGGGCAAGCGGCCCCGCAGCAGGCAGCCTGATTCTCTGTGGATCCAAGATGGTCGACATCACTAGGCCGCACTCGCGATCCCGGGCAATCTGCCTTAGGTACACGTCGCCAGGATCCAGATGACCTCAAGAATACAGTCCGCCCAGTCAGATGACAATCCGGGACTGCCTAGATCGCAGATGCCGGGCAGGGAAGGGACCAAAAATCTCCTATATCTATACTGCAGCAGCGGAGCCCGGCAAGCTGCGTCCTCTCTCCTCGGCAGTTAGCTCCGCCTACGGTTTAGTTGTGTTTTAAGGGTTAATGGGCAGGCTTCATCCCTCACAGTATACATTTTATTTTTTCTATGATGTAAGGCATTTTAGGGGTTAATAAGTAGCTACATGCCACACTGTTTATTATTTTTATTGTATTTCCCTGGGTTTATGGAAGTTAGAATCTAAAGGGTCTATTCATCCTTTGCTTTTCGACACATTTTGGGGAATTCATTCCGTCAAAAATATTGTGAATTCCCTATTTAGCGAATGGTCACTGTAATTTGAGAAAATTGGAGTCACTGAAGCAGCTATCAGACATCAGCGAAAACTGACGAATTGTGGCAAATAAAATATTGAATTTAAGTATCAGGTTAGTACAATAAAAAGGTATCATTGCATCACATTACTCTGGGGTTTTGGAATCTTATTTATATTTACTTATTTAGGGCCTTAACACCTGGTGTGAGCTAACCCTACCGTTGGAATTTTTTGCGTTTATTCCGGATTTATTCAGTCTAGCGTCTGAAAACAGATTGTTTGTATTCCCTCCACAAAAAGTCACTTAGCTTGCTGTACAAATCGCTAATAGCGACGCACTAACTGTACTTTTCACGTCTTATACTTAACATGGGGAGCACTAGTGATCTTCAGCACTTTTGCAACTAACAGATCACTTTGTGCCTGCACCAATTTTTTGAGTAACGCTAAACACAAAATTTTACCTACTGCTAAACTCTGGTGCTAACTACAAAAGAACAGGTCCTCGCCCAAAATGAACAGGCAATTAAAAGGAATGCAGCTCTTGGCCCCATAAACCATAGTAATCGATCTGGTCAGCAATGTCGCTGCTGTTGCAGTAGGCTCTACTACAAAATATATGTATCCTTTATCCACATATATCCTTATTCTAATATATTGCCTAATTTTAAACATTTTATGCTGGGAGTTATTCATAGTATGTAAGCAGTTGATCATTAGGGTGACAGCTTGGACCATGTTTAAAGGGACACATGGATAAGTCTTGTCCTGAAACAGGTATTATTTATATGCTGCAGCAGGTTAATTATTGTGGCTCATCTGGCCTTCCTTTTCTATCTATTAAATGCATTGTAATGATTCTACATGCTGTCGGGTGGCATTTATCATGCAATGCCCCTCAGCCTTAATTAATATATGTGTGCATATAAACATGGATGATACGGCCACCTTGGAGGATTTTAATAATGCAGTGGTGTGAGGGCTCTTCGCTGGATGTGTTCATACTTATACAAGCTTGTGAGAGCAGAGACTAGGTATGACTCGGCACTCTGCACTGTAAAAAAAACGTTCTATCCTGCACTCAACCGTATTAGCGCTGGGTCTCAGCCTTGGTCTTAGCATTTCCCTAGCGGGTGCTAATTGACCTTGTACACGGACTCCCGCAGATAAGGTATTCTGTTAGTAGGTCATCAGGCGCTAAGTTATAGCGACTTGTGCTAACGTTTTCCTTTAGCGATGGCATTTTAGCTCACACCAGGTGATAGGGCCCATAGTTTTTTCAGTATTGTGATTTAGTGGCAAAAATTATTAGCGCCCCCCCAGTTTTGACTGTGGTATCTTATGTGCCCCCCCTAAATATTGTTCCTAGAGTCGCCACTGCCCGGCAGGCTGCACAATTCACCTACCACGCTAACTCCTTGTTGAAAAACAAATGTAAATTTGATTACGCCTATGTTGTACATAGTCATGCTCAGGTTTCCAGGCAATGTATCTATGTGAATAACGTTTATGTGTTTACACTAAGCAATCTCTTGGTCTCGAAACCGATTGAGCTTAAGTGGTATTCAGGATCGTGTATTACCTCCCTGGCTTGGGATATTAGGTTTTACAGACCTCATTGCTTTGAAGTTTTATATCAGAAAGATCTGTCCATTAAGATCCTAACAACGCTACACCAGGGTGAGAGCCATAGCACCCTTTACACTCAGGCACCTACAAATGTTTAGCCATTAATGCAATTATCTCCCAGGCACATGGATACTTCTTGTAATCAGTAATCTTTAGTTAGCTGGGGGAGGGGGGCCAAAACAATGTACAGATGTACAGTGAAACACCAAATATATTTAAAAGATCCATCCGCTCCGGATTCCCTAATAGTCTATAGCAGTTGGAATAAGTCTCTTTTTAATATAAAAATGTGAGTTTCCACTTAGCCGGGCGAGAGGGTAAATGTATCTGAAAATGGCTCCACAGACCCAGTTACAATCCGCCACTTGGGAAACCGGTCTTTTGTGCCCTTACAAGGCAAATGGGGCATATCCCCTAGTCTCTTCCACGGCCATAGTCGCTGGGCAGGAGGCTAGCCCACAACGCCCTCCAGATGCCCCAGTAATGGTAGGTTCAGTCACACTTTGTAATAAAGGGCATAATTGCACTATATCTGCGGACCTGAATTAGGTCCCACACCTTTGTGAGTACACTTCTTTTCTTACTCTACCTTGTTGCTATTGCAGTCTGCGCTATGGCCCCCACCTTTTATATTTAAGGTTCTCAAGATACATAAGATCAGAAGGGCGCTTGGGTCGCCAGAAAACAACTCAGAGGCTCACCATCTAGAGTCAGGAGTGCTCTGTTCCACGTGAGTGCCATTGCATTTGGATGTATTAGAATATATTAGAATATACCTCATGGGTCGCACTATGATGTGTTTCTGCTCTTTTTGAGTTCACTTGAAAAGGAGAAGATCCCATTGAACATCTTGGGAATTTATTTATAAAGTATTTTACCAGGAAGGATACTGTAGCGCTACCCCCGCAGAAGCCGTTTGAATAAGATCTGGTTCCTTACTCTGTCTTTTAACCCCAAAAACAATATCAACTCCACTGGCACACCTGGCAATGATGTTAGTGAATCTATATATATATAAACGCGAAAGTCCTGACTGACTGACTGACTCATCAACGCCCAGCTGAAACCGTTTAACCTAGGACCGTAAAATTTTGAAGGTGCACTGTTTTTATGATGTAGGCACCCACTAAGGAAGGATTTTTGGAAACTCCGCCCCTAAGGGGGTGAAAAAGGGGGTTGAATATTTTAAACATGATACCTATAACTCAAAAACAGAAGATGTTACAGGTGTGAAAATCGGTATTTAGATTCGTCTTGAAAAATAAAAAAACACGTATTTTACCGTTTTTCAAAAATTCGACTGGGGGTCGAAAAAAAGGGGTTGAATATTTTAAATATTTTTAACAAGATACCTATATCTTAAAAATAGAAGATGGTACAGACGTGAAAATTGGTATTTAGATTCATCTTGACAAATAAAAAAACACGTATTTTACCATTTACTGAAAATTCCTTGGGGGCAAAAAGGGGGGTTGAATACTTTTATCATAAACACGAAAGTCCTGACTGACTGACTAACTGACTGACTCATCAACGCCCAGCTGATACCGTTTAACCTAGGAACCTGAAATTTTGAAGGTGCACTGTTTTTATGATGTGGGCACCCACTAAGCAAGAATTTTTGGAAACTCTGCCCCTAGGAGGGTGAAAAAGGGGGTTGAATATTTTAAACAGGATACCTATAGCTCAAAATCAGAAGATGTTACAGACGTGAAAATCGGTATTTAGATTCTTCTTGAAAAATAAAAAAACACGTATTTTACCATTTTCTGAAAATTCCATGGGGGCCAAAATGGGGGGTTAAATACATCTATATATATAAACGCAAAAGTCCTGACTGACTGACTGACTGACTCATCAACGCCCAGCTGAAACCGTTTAACCTAGGAATGTGAAATTTTGAAGGTGCGCTGTTTTTATGATTTAGGCGCCCACTAAGGAAGGATTTTTGGAAAATCCACCCATAAGGGGGTGAAAAAGGGGGTTGAATATTTTAAACAGGATACCTATAGCTCAAAAACAGAAGATGCTACAGATGTGAAAAATCGGTATTTAGATTTGTCTTGAAAAATAAAAAACACGTATTTTACCGTTTTTCAAAAATCCAAGTGGGGGGCAAAAAAAAGGGGGTTGAATATTTTAAATATTTTAAACAGGATACCTGTATCTCCAAAACAGATGATGTTACAGTCCTGAAAATTGGTATTTAGATTCTTCTTGAAAAATAAAAACAACACGTATTTTACCATTTTCCAAAAATCCAGTTGGGGGGGGCAAAAAGGGAAATGAATACCTTTATCACTATACCTATATTTCAAAAACCAATGATGTTACAGGTGTGAAATTCGATATTTACAATCTTCGTGCAAAAAAAAAAACATGTTTTACCATTTTCCGAAAATCCAATTAAGGGGGGTGGGGAAAGGGATGTGAATACTTTTATCAGAATACCTATATTTCAAAAACCAAAGATGTTACAGGTGTCAAATTTGGCACTTACAGTTGTGTTCAAAATTATTCAACCCCCACTGAAATTGAGTGTTTTGGCCAGTTTGACATTGATTTTGATCATTCAGTCATCTTGCTTAGAATTAAATCAAAGAGGCACGTGTAGGTCAGACAAATATAACATAACATAACATTTATAATGAAATAACCACAAATGTCTTTTCTGTGCTCACCTCATTATCAGTTTTATTCAACCCCCAAGTGACATTCAATCTTAGTACTTAGTACAACATCCTTTTACAGTTATAACAGCTTTTAAACGTGAAGCATAGCTTGACACAAGTGTCTTGCAGCGATCTACGGGTATCTTCGCCCATTCGTCATGGGCAAAAGCCTCCAGTTCAGTCACATTCTTAGGCTTGCGCACTGCAACTGCTTTCTTTAAGTCCCACCAGAGGTTCTCAATCGGATTTAAGTCTGGTGACTGCGATGGCCACCCCAAAATGTTCCAGCCTTTAATCTGCAACCATGCTCTAGTGGACTTGGAGGTATGCTTGGGATCATGGTCCTGTTGAAAGGTCCAACGTCTCCCAAGCCTCAGGTTTGTGACGGACTGCATCACATTGTCATCCAATATCTCCTGGTACTGAAGAGAATTCATGGTACCTTGCACATGCTGAAGCTTCCCTGTACCTGCAGAAGCAAAACAGCCCCAAAGCATGATTGACCCCCCGCCATGCTTCACAGTAGGCAAGGTGTACTTTTCTTCATAGGACTTGTTCTTCCTCCTCCGAACATAGTGTTGATCCATGGACCCAAACAGTTCTAATTTTGTTTCATCAGTCCACAGAACACTATCCCAAAACTTCTGTGGTTTGTCCACATGACTTTTGGCATACTGCAGTCGACTCTTCTTATTCTTTGGAGACAGCAAGGGGGTGCGCCTGGGAGTTCTGGCATGGAGGCCTTCATTACGCAGTGTGCGCCGTATTGTCTGAGCTGAAACTTCAGTACCCACATCTGACAAATCTTTTCTCAGTTCCTCAGCAGTCACACGGGGACTTTTCTCCACTCTACGCTTCAGGTAGCGCACAGTAGTCGAAGTCAGCATCTTCTTTCTGCCACGACCAGGTAGCGTTTCAACAGTGCCCTTTGCCTTGAATTTGCGAATGATGCTTCCTATGGTCTCTCTTGGTATGTTTAACATCTTTGCAATCTTCTTATAGCCATTGCCCTTCCTGTGAAGAGTAATCACCTCTTTTCTTGTCTTCCTGGACCATTCTCTTGACTTCACCATGTTTGTAACCACACCAGTAAATGTCTAGAAGGAGCTGAGTATCACAGTCATTTTAAAGCTGCCTAATTGGTGCTTATTATGCTTTATTGCTGCTCCGTGACATCCACAGGTGTTTTCAATACCTGATTGAAAACACTTGAATGAACCTCTGTTCTTCAGAGTGGTAGTCTTTAAGGGGTTGAATAATTGTGTCAATGAAGAATTCACAAAATAAACATTTACTACTGTATTACAAAACCAATTGATGTCATTTTAGTTGCATATGGTTCTTTAAAAAGTCCTTGTAGGATTTCATTCTGAATACAATTAAAAATGTACACTAAATTCCCCAAAACCCTTTACAGCATTGGGGGTTGAATAATTTTGAACACAACTGTACATTCTACTTGAAAAATAAAAAAACACGTGTTTTACAATTTTCCAAAAATTCCAGGTGGGGGGGGGCATTCTACCAAAAGAACCTCAAGTTTCTTTTAAAAAACTATTTTAACAAATCCTAAAATCCACGCGAGCGAAGCCGCGGGCAAAAGCTAGTACCACAATAAATGGACACCGATTTGTAGTGAATGTGGGAATTAATTATTTTGCTTTAAGTTTGCACAAAAAAAATGGGAGGGACAGTTAAAACAGTAGTAAAACAATAGGCAAATATAATGATAAATGACAAATCAATCTGCGGTAATGATTGGATATATGAACAGGAATTCAAAGAGAATATTCTACTGCTCACCGGGAACTCCTCAAGTGAATAACCCAGAGAGCAGCAGTAACTGCACAGCAATTTCTTATTACAATATATATATATATCAGCACTTCAATAGATTAATCAGCAACTCTACTTAGTTTGGTTCTATGAATCCAGGCAGAAGGAGGGCAGAGGAAAGACCTTTCTCTTTTTGTGCCAGTCTGCTCCCCCCTGCGTCCCAGCACCACAGCCCCAAATGATCTGTTACACTCACTATACCTGATTCAGTGCACTGAATTAACCCTGGAGGCCTAACCCCCCCCCCACGCGGGGACTAGAGTCCTGAGTATAGATGGGGCCCTTCTGTCTTTTAAATGACTTGGCGTTGGTGCACTTGATGTACTTTAGGTAGATTGGACAAAGTATTCAAAGTATGCTGTCTGTATCCAGATAAGGCCGGCAAGTGTGAGAGCAATCACAGGTTCCTGTGACTAAGTGAGGCAGAGAAACAGCAGCCATTCAGCATTGGCTTAGGGAGCATTGGGCAAGTGTCCTCTCACCAATCCTGTGTCCAGAGGCCCAAAGGGGAGATATCCTGGATTCCTGGGAATGATTCTTCAGGTTGCCTGACTGACCAACCCCTTTACTGGGTCACCACACGCTTCTCAGAGATGCACCTGGGGTCCTTCCTCCAGCAGGATGTCTGTCAGTGACCTTGAAGCTGCCTCTCTCCAGATCCAGCATACCAGCATTTTCAGTGTGTCAGGGAAGCTCCTGGGCCTGGCTCCTCTTCTCCTCACATCCCCAGCCACATGCTCATCCTCCTCACTCAGGAAGGGGTGGGCGGTCACTGTTTAAGATCTCCTCCTATGCCTCTGGGCTGCTGGGATGTGTAGTTTCCCCCTTTAGGGATTATAGTGAGCAGTCTGTGATGGGGACTACACGTCCCAGAATTCCTTGCTGTTCTTGCAGTTCTCCTTGTATTAGTCAGCTTCCCCTGCCAATGAGGAGGCAGGGGAGGGAGGGGGGATTCCCCCGCAGCTGCTGGCTGATAGATTGTGTCCCTATTAAGCTGCAGTGAGAAACACAAGGCCACAGGCAGGCTGAGAGGCACCCGCTACAATACATTGAGATTTCTCTCGTTTTCAAGTATGTCCTGGGTTCAAGAACATTGAAATGTTACAGAAATACAAAGTAATACAATGCAAGTAATAACAAAAGGAAAGGTAGTAGCGCTGATATATAGGTAAGGAAATTGCTCGTACACAAAGATGGTCCTTGTTATTAAACCATCAACAATATATATATTTAAGAAAGGTTTAAAATTTGTGCCTGGGAATTATAGACCTGTGAGCTTAACATCTGTGGCTGGGAAAGTATTTGAGGGGTTATTAAGGGATAATATTCAGGAATTTATTGGGAGGTATAATGTAATTGGCAAAAATCAGCATGGTTTCATGAAACACAGATCATGTCAGACTAACCTAATTACGTTCTATGAGGAAGTAAGTAGAAGTATAGATCAGGGGGTCGCAGTGGATGTGATTTACTTAGTTCCACACAAAAGGTTACTATTTAAATTGAGAAAAATTGGTCTAGATGAAAATACTTGTTCTTGTATAGAAAACTGGCTAAAAGATAGGGTACAGAGAGTGGTCATAAATGGTACATTTTCAAGATGGACACCAGTGGTAAGCGGTGTCCCTCAGGGGTCTGTTATAGGACCAATACTATTCAATTTATTTATAAATGACCTTGAGATAGGCATTGAAAGCCATGTATCAGTGTTTGCAGATGACACAAAACTAGGAAAAGTAATACAATGTGAGCAGGATGTTACTTCGCTGCAGAGGGATTTAGATAAATTGGGGGACTGGGCACTTAAATGGCAGATGAGATTTAATCTAGATAAATGCAAAGTTATGCACTTTGGAGTGAAGAACACACAAGTAATTTATACCCTAAATGATACGGAGTTAGGGAAATCCAAGCAGGAGAAGGATTTGGGAATAATCATAGACTTCAAACTAAGTAACAATGTGCAATGTCAAACAGCAGCCGCCAAGGCCAACAAAGTATTGGCATGCATTAAAAGGGGAGGTCACTCACGGGATGAAAACATAATTTTGCCTGTATAAATCAATGGTCAGGCCACACCTTGAATATGCCGTGCAATTTTGGGCACCTGTCTTAAAAAAAGATATTATAGCGTTAGAAAAAGTGCAGAGACGGGCAACTAAATTAATAAGGGGAATGGAAGGGTTAAGTTATGAGGAAAGACTAACAAGCTTAAACCTGTTTAGTTTAGAGAAACGGCGCCTTAGACGGGATCTGATAACCTTATCTAAATATATACAGGGCCATTATCAACCATTGTCAGATAACCTATTCATTAACAGGTCTATACATAGGACAAGGGGTCATCCATTTAGACTGGAAGAAAGAAAATTTAGCTTAAAGCATAGGAAGGGTTATTTTACGGTGAGAACAATAAAGCTGTGGAATTCTCTGCCTGTTGAGGTGGTTGGGTCAGAGTCTGTACAGACTTTTAAAAAACGACTGGATGACTTCCTGCAGACACAGAATATTAAGGGTTATAATATTTAATATGTGGGTAAAAGCTTCTTGATCCAAGGAGAAATCTGACTGCCATTCTGGGGTCAAGAAGGAATTTTTTCCCGGTATGTTGCATATTTCAGACTGGGTTTTTTGCCTTCTTTTGGATCAACAGCAGTAGGTTATGTGGGAGAGGCTGAACCCGATGGACGCATGTCTTTTTTCAGCCTATATAACTATGTAACTATATACAAATCAGAAGAATAGTGGAGCGATATCAATGTCCTTCTTGAAGTAGAGAGAGTCCCGAGATTCTTGGGGTCCTCTTCTTACGATATCCCTCAAATAGAAAGAGAGCATATCATAGTGCGACCCATAAAGAACCGTAGAATGAGTAGAGGTAACGAATTCGCACTCACATGAGATGGAACCCTCCTGGTTCTAGGTCAGTCGCCTTAGGGTAGTTTCTGGCCACCCAAATGCCCCTTCTGGAGTGAATTAATTGCCTGGAAGTAGTTGGTCATCCGAGTGCCCTTCCAGGTTGGTTTCACACACCTCGTTTTACGCCCACAGGAATCATCCACAGAAGGCCAGGTGATAATGTGAATATAAGTCTGCTCAAAAAATGGGGTTATAAAAATAATAACTCCAATAGTAATAAGTAAAAACTTAATAGGAAATAAAATCAAATAAAATACAATAGCCAGAACGCGTTTTGCCAAAATAGATAGTATATCAAAAGGCTTCCTCAGCTGGCTGTTGCTTAAACATTTCTATACTGGTTTAAATACCTATTTCCATTCATTACTGACCAATCCAAATTCCTTGTTTTGACGGGAAATTGGTACATAAGAGCATGACTTTCATTTCACTTAACCAATAAGAGACTTGCATAAAACAATCACATGTTCATTTGTAAAGTGGAGTTTTTCTATTTCATAATACCAACAGTGCTATGATGTCAGTAGACACTAAGAGATGCCCCCATATGTTAAATTTACTCATTTTCTTGAATAGATGTATCATTATCAATTAAATGAACTTCCCCCATGAAGCAAAAAACCCTGCGAATTACCCACGGATATATTATGCTTTTACAAATCGAAACTGCTCGCATGCGCATCCACCGTGATGGGGGCACATATCCCCGGACAGATCCAGGATAGATCTCGGGACCGTCCCCCTGGCACCGCAATAGACATGCCAAATGGACACAAGGAGCCCCTACATATAGACCGCAGAAAAAGACTGCATACACGTAAATCCAAATCGCGGAAGGGGAACGTAGCACGCCCCCACGCCACAATGGCCAACCGCAATCCACCAGGGACCTCCCCCAGCCAGGAAACCGATGCCAGTGAACGGGTCCCTGGCAGGAGGGCGGCACCTTCTCACCACCCACCATGGATCGAAACTACGTGCATGCGTGCTTGGAACCGCCAGCATTAGAGGACGCACATACAGAATCAGAGAGCGTCTAAACCCCCAAATTTCGGACATACCCCCTAACCTCATAAACAATGGCATTATATATATGCATAGATGAATTAATGCAGATTGAGGGAGGGAAAAATCAGAAGAATCTATTTTTTTTTTTAAAACAACTTAAATATAGAAGCCTACAGAAAGTGACATAGCTCAAAGTCACCATTTAGACCTGAAGGGATCAGCGTATTTAAAGTGTAGATCCACCTCATTTCTATGCAGTGGATTTTTTTATTGAAATCCCCTCCTCTCCAATGTTGTTCAACTTTTTGTATGGCGATGAAGTGCATACCCTCCGGAGATTGTCTGTGGATTTTCTTCAAGTGAGCTGAAACCGAGTGTGTATCTAGACCTCTTGAAATATTATATATGTGTTCCCTAATTCTAGTAGTTAAAGTCCTTTTTGTATGGCATATATAATGTAGGCCACAAGGGCATGTAAGTCTATAGACAACATTCTTCGTCCTACAGGTAATTACTCCCCTAATCTTATATGTGTTATTATTACCTGTGAATTCAGAAATAGTTGCCTTTTTTTTTTCAGATTAGTGCATGATGGACATGATCCACAGCGATAGAAGCCCTCTTTAAGATTAAATAGATTTCCATTTTTCTGTGGATTTTTATGACTTTTTATTAAGGCTTTCTTGATGTTATTTGCACCACTATTGACTAACTTAGGCACGTCTCCAATAAGATCTTTTAATACCGGATCGCGTTTTAATAGAGGCCAATTTCTCCTAATGATATGATGGATCGTTTTGGTGTGTATATTATAATCTGAAATAAACATAATGGCACTGTTATTACTTATTTCCATAGGTTTATATTGTAAACTATCCTTCCTATCTAGAACATTAATTTCTTCAATGGTGGAATCAAGGGTTTCTTCCCTATATCCCTTTGCAATAAAATCCAACTTTAACTTATTTGCCTGTTGTATACACTGGGCATTCTCGGTACAATTTCTTTTAATCCGTTTAAATTGTCCCTTGGGGACACCTTTTAGCCAATGTTGGGCATGGCAACTTGTTTGTTCGATGTAACTATTTACATCGACTTGTTTAAAATATGTTTTAGTCTTGATGTTATTGTTTTCGATGTATATATTTAAATCCAAAAAATTATTAGATAGCTTGCTGATATCGTAATCAAAGCAATCCCCCAATCATTACAATTAAGGTCATGGAAGAAGGCCTGAAGAAATTCCTCACTTCCTTTCCATATGATAAGGACATCATTGATGTGTCTTTTGTAGAGGACCAGGCTCTGCGCCCAGTCACGCCTCCCATGGACGAACTGGTTTTCCCAGTCTGCCATGAATAAGTTGGCGTAACTGGGCACAAACCTGGTCTTCATTGCATTGCCCTTCACCTGAAGGAAAAACTTGTCCCCAAAGCGGAAAAATTTGGAGCTTAATATGTTAATATGTTAATAATAGAAATGTTGGCAGAGGAGATACCTCAACCCAAGTCACCACGTCGAATAGATATAGTGCTCTACAAGAGGAGGAGGTTTTTTGGCAACCACCAACGAATCAATCATTCAAAATAGAAAACAGAAATTTACCATTAGAGCCGGATATTCAAATAGATCAGCGGTCTGTAAAAAGAAGAAATCAGGAAGATCAAGAAGAAGCAGAAGGGGAGGAAGGAGAATGTTTCAAAGAAAAAAGAGGACCTGCGATAGATACAGTGGGTATCTTCAACCTTAGTGGAATCCCACTACAGGAAGGAGAAACCCAAGTTCTAAAGAAGGGATTAAAATTTGCTCCCAAGTCAGAATCGTAAATAAATTCAACTTATATGTTGATTTACAGAAATTCAAACTTAAGTTATGCTTAAAGTATTTTAGCAAAACCCCTTTGGAAAGAACGCCAGAAGCTGGGAAATTTACCTCCTTAAAAAATACCTCCACCTTTAATCCTAAGAATATGCTATCTGATCCCATTAAAGCATTTGAAAATGTAGTACTGGCTGAAGTGGACAAAATTGTCACAAAACATGATAAACATAATTTGACGAAGAAAGAGAGAGAGGCTCTTGTATCCCTGGGTAAAAATGATAAAATTGTGATAAAACCTGCCGATAAGGGGGGGGGGGAATAGTCATTCTGTCAGCTGAAAACTACCATGGGGAAGCCATGAGGATCCTCTCAGATACTGGGACATATAAATAGATCGGTCAGAATCCCACTCAAAAAGTTCAGGAAGATATTAAAATCCTGTTAGAAAAAGGTGTAACATCAGGAGTAATTAATGAAAAAGAAAATGAGTACATTTTTGTTAAATTTCCTATAACTCCAGTATTCTACTGGCTACCCAAGCTACATAAAAATGTTAATAATCCCCCAGGTCGTCCGATTGTAGTGGGTATCGAGTCAGCTACAAGTTATCTGTCTAGGTATATAGATACTATTTTACAACCTATAGTCAAATCTATACCATCTTATCTAAAAGATAGTATAAGTGTTCTCCAAATATTACAGAACGTGGTTTGGGAAGAGGAGTACATCATGGCCACTTGCGATGTCCATTCGTTGTATAGTATAATACCTCATGTGAAAGGATGTGGCGCAGTTCGTAAATTTTTGTAGAGTGATCCATCTACCTCTATTGAACATACAGAGTTTATTTTGAGTGGTATTGAATTGATATTAAGCTCCAATTTTTTCCGCTCTTGTAGAGCACTATATCTATTCGACGTGGTGACTTGGGTTGAGGTATCTCCTCTGCCAACATTTCTATTATTAACATATTAACATATTAAGCTCCAAATTTTTCCGCTTTGGGGACAAGTTTTTCCTTCAGGTGAAGGGCAATGCAATGAAGACCAGGTTTGTGCCCAGTTACGCCAACTTATTCATGGCAGACTGGGAAAACCAGTTCGTCCATGGGAGGCGTGACTGGGTGCAGAGCCTGGTCCTCTACAAAAGACACATCAATGATGTCCTTATCATATGGAAAGGAAGTGAGGAATTTCTTCAGGCCTTCTTCCATGACCTTAATTGTAATGATTGGGGGATTGCTTTGATTACGATATCAGCAAGCTATCTAATAATTTTTTGGATTTAAATATATACATCGAAAACAATAACATCAAGACTAAAACATATTTTAACAAGTCGATGTAATAGTTACATCGAACAACACAAGTTGCCATGCCCAACATTGGCTAAAAGGTGTCCCCAAGGGACAATTTAAACGGATTAAAAGAAATTGTACCGAGAATGCCCAGTGTATACAACAGGCAAATAAGTTAAAGTTGGATTTTATTGCAAAGGGATATAGGGAAGAAACCCTTGATTCCACCATTGAAGAAATTAATGTTCTAGATAGGAAGGATAGTTTACAATATAAACCTATGGAAATAAGTAATAACAGTGCCATTATGTTTATTTCAGATTATAATATACACACCAAAACGATCCATCATATCATTAGGAGAAATTGGCCTCTATTAAAACGCGATACGGTATTAAAAGATCTTATTGGAGACGTGCCTAAGTTAGTCAATAGGGGTGCAATTAACATCAAGAAAGCCTTAATAAAAAGTCATAAAAATCCACAGAAAAATGGAAATCTATTTAATCTTAAAGAGGGCTTCTATCGCTGTGGATCATGTCCATCATGCACTAATCTGAAAATAAAAAAGGCAACTATTTCTGAATTCACAGGTAATAATAACACATATAAGATTAGGGGAGTAATTACCTGTAGGACGAAGAATGTTGTCTATAGACTTACATGCCCTTGTGGCCTACATTATATATGCCATACAAAAAGGACTTTAAATTAGACATGTGCATTCGTTTTAGTACTAAAATGATTTAGTCAGAATTTTGGGATAATTTAGTTTTAGTATGACTCAAGAGAAACGAAACTGCTCAGTCCAAAAAACGAAAGAAACTAAAATAAAATGCACTACATTTTAGTTTCAGTCCTTTTTGTGATATTACATTGAGTGAAGGAGACCAGCAATGAAGAGCGCAACATCCGAAGTTCTGCAACCTCCACATGCTAATGCAGTAGGATGTTCTATACAGAGAGGGGCATTAATTAATGCAGGAGGATGTTCTATACATTATACAGAGGGGTATTAATGCAGGAGGATGTTATATACATTATACAGAGAAAGGTATAAATTGAGGAGTATGTTCTATACAGAGAGGGACAATAATTAATTCAGGAGGATGTTCTAAACATTATACAGAGAGGATCCTTTTTTTCAGCCTTTTAAATCCAGTGGCTGTGAGCGCTGAGATCGGCTGCTTGTTACATTATCTCTCAGTACAATGTATCAGGCTCAGCTATTACAGTAACTGACTGTAACAGCGCTCAGAGTTTCAGTAAAACAAGGAAATAATATTGTTCTAACCTCTTATATATAAAAATATTATTTACTAGTTTTACTGAAACTCTGAGCGCTGTGATGAGCAGCAGTCAGTTACTGTAACAGCTTTGCCTGACACGGGGCAGTATTACAATGTTGGTGCTAACTTATCCAGAGCTGTTGTAAACTGAAAACCTCCATAGGCTATAATGGCTCTGGGAAGTTTACAACAGCTCTGGTTAAGTTAGCACCAACTATGTAATAGGGCCCACATTGTGCTGAGAGTGAGAGATACTGTAACAAGCAGCGATCTCAGCCCTCTGAGGAGCCACTACAATAGTAATTATATCCATTGGTTTTCGGATGAATGAAATTAGTTTTCATACTAAAGAACTGAAAACGAATTTCTATAGTAACTAAATAAATTGCACTTTAGGACTAATCCATTAGTTCAAAACGAAATTTTGTGCTGTGCACATGTCTACTTTAAATACTAGAATTAGGGAACACATATATAATATTTCAAGAGGTCTAGATACACACTCGGTTTCAGCTCACTTGAAGAAAATCCACAGACAATCTCCGGAGGGTATGCACTTCATCGCCATACAAAAAGTTGAACAACATTGGAGAGGAGGGGATTTCAATAAAAAAATTCACTGCATAGAAATGAGGTGGATCTACACTTTAAATACGCTGATCCCTTCAGGTCTAAATGGTGACTTTGAGCTATGTCACTTTCTGTAGGCTTCTATATTTAAGTTGTTTTAAAAAAAAAATAGATTCTTCTGATTTTTCCCTCCCTCAATCTGCATTAATTCATCTATGCATATATATAATGCCATTGTTTATGAGGTTAGGGGGTATGTCCGAAATTTGGGGGTTTAGACGCTCTCTGATTCTGTATGTGCGTCCTCTAATGCTTGCGGTTCCAAGCACGCATGCACGTAGTTTCGATCCATGGTGGGTGGTGAGAAGGTGCCACCCTCCTGCCAGGGACCCGTTCACTGGCATCGGTTTCCTGGCTGGGGGAGGTCCCTGGTGGATTGCGGTTGGCCATTGTGGCGTGGGGGCGTGCTACGTTCCCCTTCCGCGATTTGGATTTACGTGTATGCAGTCTTTTTCTGCGGTCTATATGTAGGGGCTCCTTGTGTCCATTTGGCATGTCTATTGCGGTTCCGTGGGGACAGTCCCGAGATCTATCCTGGATCTGTCCGGGGATATGTGCCCCCATCACGGTGGATGCGCATGCGAGCAGTTTAGATTTGTAAAAGCATAATATATCCGTGGGTAATTCGCAGGTTTTTTTGCTTCATGGGGGAAGTTCATTTAATTGATAATGATACATCTATTCAAGAAAATGAGTAAATTTAACATATGGGGGCATCTCTTAGTGTCTATTGACATCATAGTACTGTTGGTATTATGAAATAGAAAAACTCCACTTTACAAATGAACATGTGATTGTTTTATGCAAGTCTCTTATTGGTTAAGTGAAATGAAAGTCATGCTCTTATGTACCAATTTCCCGTCAAAACAAGGAATTTGGATTGGTCAGTAATGAATGGAAATAGGTATTTAAACCAGTATAGAAATGTTTAAGCAACAGCCAGCTGAGGAAGCCTTTTGATATACTATCTATTTTGGCGAAACGCGTTCTGGCTATTGTATTTTATTTTATTTTACTTCCTATAAAATTTTTACTTATTACTGTTGGAGTTATTATTTTTATAACCCCATTTTTTGAGCAGACTTATATTCACATTATCACCTGGCCTTCTGTGGATAATTCCTGTGGGCGTAAAACGAGGTGTGTGAAACCAACCTGGAAGGGCACTTGGATGGCCAACTACTTCCAGGCAATTAATCCCCTCCAGAAGGGGCATTTGGGTGGCCAGAAACTACCCTAAGACGACTGACCTAGAACCAGGAGGGTTCCATCTCATGTGAGTGCGAATTCGTTACCTCTACTCATTCTACGGTTCTTTATGGGTCGCACTATGATATGCTCTCTTTCTATTTGAGGGATATCGTAAGAAGAGGACCCCAAGAATCTCGGGACTCTCTCTACTTCAAGAAGGACATTGATATCCCTCCACTATTCTTCTGATTAATACAATGCAAGATATTAAAGAAAAAAACACACAAATATACATATTAACAGAAAATAAATATGTAGGAAATAGTCATTATGTTACATGTTTACCGGTGCATTTTGTATTGAGGTATGTTAATAGGGAGCTCTTGAGTGACATAAGACTGAGGGAAGATTTGATGGCGTCTGGGAGGAGTGCTCTGTAGGAAAATGAGGATCTAGACACTTTCTTTTTGTATTGTGGTATTGTAAGTAAGGTGCAGGGCCTGAATCGGAGGTTATAGGATGAGGAAACTGTTAGGGCAGTGTTTCCCAAACCTGTCCTCAGGACCCTCTGCCTCGCCACTTTTTCCAGATATCTGAAGCACAGCACAGCACAGCTGATATGATTTGCTGCTCAGTGATTGCAGGATTCAGTCTGCCTTTCCCCACGGTGATCTGCAAAATCTGGCCTGGTTGAGGGTCCTGAGGACAGGTTTGGGAAACACTGTGCTAGGGGAAGCAGTGTCACGGTGGGTCAGGGGATGGGGCGCCTGGCAGCAGCTTCCTCGCTGCTCGCTGGCCAGGCGCCGAATGTAAACGCTTCCGGGTGCGCTCACGTGGGACGCCGAGGGGCGGGGCCTGGCGTTGTGACGCGGACCCGCCGGGTTTAAAACCCAGTCTCACCATTACACCGGTGCCCTGACGTGGTATTCACCTCCCGCAGAGCTCTTGTGATATTTGGCAAACGAACCCTCCTGTGTATGACCCTTGGCATTGGCAAACGAACCCTCCTGTGTATGACCCTTGGCATTGGCAAACGAACCCTCTGTGTATGACCCTTGGCATTGGCAAACGAACCCTCCTGTGTATGACCCTTGGCATTGGCAAACGAACCCTCCTGTGTATGACCCTTGGCATTGGCAAACGAACCCTCCTGTGTATGACTCCTGGTATTGGCATTTACTCTGCTCTAGGTTCTGCCCTTAACGTTGGTACCGAGGTCAGTCTATGTGGCACCCTAAGCACGCATCAGATTACCTCTGCTATTACTAAAGTCCTAGGGAGGACTTGTGATCTGGTCTGTACCCCTGTCTGGTGTTTCCCTTTCTTTATCTGTTACCTGCTTCATTGTCTATATAGCTTTGCCGACCATTCAAGGATCGGAAGAGTAGAAAGGGAGCTACATAAAGAGATCAATATCTTGGTAGTCAGAAGGATTCGTGACAATACTCTATTCCATACCTCTGTCTGGTGTTACCCCTTGTTTATATATTGTCTGGTTAATTGTCTTTCTAGTTTTGCCGACCATTCAAGGATCGGAAGGGTAGAGAGCGGTCTGCGTAAAGGGACCACACTTTTGGTAATCAGAGGGATCCGTGACATTACGTCAGGGCCAATGGATCCCGCAGACCTCTCTAACCAGCTGGCACGTATCGCAGCCAGACAAGAGGAACAGGACCATAGGATGGACCAGATTTCTCTCGCTCTGCAAACCCTGTTAAATCGGTCCAATACAGGTACCACAAACCTCCAGATCCAGTGTTACCTAGGGTCAGTTCCGTCCCCCCTGAAGGACATAGGCTTAGTATGAAGGCACCCCTACGCTATGATGGTACACCAAGCCTATGTCGGGGGTTTTTGACTCAACTCGAGATCGTGTTTGAGAACAATCCAGGTTCTTGTATGTCTGATAAAGCCAAAGTAGGATATCTGATTAATCATTTAACAGAAAAAGCTTTATTGTGGGCTACGCCGTTGTGGGAAAATAAGAAACCCATCATTTATGACTATGAGGGTTTTACCTCTGAGTTAAGACGTACCTTTGATCCCTCTAGAAGGGCTACCAATGCGGGTAGGTCCTTGTTTCACATCAAACAAGGTAATAAGAGGGTCGCCGATTATGCCATAGAGTTTAAAACTTTGACTTCTGAGGTACTTTGGCCGAACGACGTTTTAACCTTGGCCTTTACCGAAGGCTTGAACGAGGCTTTTATGTTTGAGCTGGCTCCCTTAAAATTACCAGAAAGTCTGGACCACCTGATAGATTTCTGTATAGCCATGGACGATCAAATCAGGGAAAGGAGACACCCCAGAGATAGACCCAGAAGGGTCTTGCCTCCTTTACCCTCGTTACCCAGACACACCAGTACGTCAGGTGGTTCGGAGAATGTGAAAACAGATTTACCAGTCGTTGAACCCATGCAAATAGGGAAGACAGGTATTTCAGAAGCAGAAAGAGCACACAGAAGAGAAAAGGGGCTCTGCTTCTATTGTGCAGGGGCAGATCACTTCCGCCTTCGATGTCCTCAGAGACCCAGGGTTGCAGGGTTGAACATAGCAGAGTGGGATTCAGAACAGGAGACACCCAGGTTGTCGGTTCTCTGTGTGCCTCCTTTGTGGATAATGAGAAAAAAAAATCCAGGATTCTGTTACCGATCTCCCTAACCTGGGAGGGGGTTCACCTCAAGACTGAGGCGTTCTTAGACTCTGGGGCCTCAGGCAATTTTATGGATAAGAATTTTGCTGCCAAAAACCTCCTACCTCTGGTTCTCAAGGAAAGACCTCTAATGGTGGAGGCCATAGATGGTAACCCCTGTCATGTCCACATATCACTCACGACACAGTCGATGTATGTATGAAAACAGGAGTTTTGCACCAGGAAACAATAAGATTTCAAATTATTGAATCACCCTCATGTCCTGTCGTTCTTGGGTTTCCATGGCTAACAGAGCACAACCCAGTTGTCGATTGGGTCCAGAGAGACATAAAATGTTGGGGTCAGAGTTGTCAGTCTAAGTGCCTAGGCACAGTTAATGTGATTGGTAGCCTCAATATTGCCACAGCCCCTCCTTTGTCCACAGAGGTTCCTGAATGCTACCTGGCATTAAAGGAGGTGTTCTCTAAAGCCAGGACTGAGGTCCTACCACCACATCGTCCATATGACTGTGCCATTGATTTACTCCCCGGTACGATGCCTCCTAGGGGTCACGTATACCCTTTATCACAAAGAGAGAACGACATTATGGAGGAATACATAAGGGAGAATCTGGAACGAGGATTCATTAGACGGTCCTCCTCTCCAGCAGGGGCAGGTTTCTTTTTTGTTTCCAAGAAAGAGGGAGATCTGCGACCTTGCATCGATTATAGGGGTTTGAATAGGATCACTATAAGAAATGCATATCCCATACCTCTCATAACAGAATTGTTCGACCGATTAAAAGGGGCTCGTGTCTATACGAAGCTTGATTTACGCGGAGCGTACAACCTGGTCAGGGTTAAAAAGGGAGACGAATGGAAAACGGCTTTTAATACACGTAGCGGGCATTATGAATACCTGGTGATGCCTTTTGGGTTGTGTAATGCGCCAGCCGTCTTCCAGGACCTTATAAACGACACTCTAAGGGAATTTCTGCAAGAATTCGTCATAGTATATCTGGATGATATCCTGATATACTCCCCTGATGTGGACACTCATCATGTCCACGTGAAACAAGTGTTGAAAAAACTATTGAAGGCTGGATTGTACTGTAAGCTAGAAAAATGTCTATTCGACATAGTAACTGTGCAATTCCTTGGTTATATAATAACTCCTGGGGGTTTTCAAATGGATCCTAAGAAGCTCTCAGCTATTCTTGACTGGCCTCTACCCCAAGGACTTAAAGCCATTCAGAGGTTTCTGGGGTTTACGAACTATTACCGAAGGTTCATTAAAGATTTTTCGGCCTTGGTGCCCCCCTCACGGCTATGACAAAGAAAGGGGTGGGAAATCAGAAATGGACACCTCAAGCCACTCAAGCCTTTGAGGCACTAAAGCAAGCTTTTACTACTGCCCCTGTTCTCCGACATCCAGATCCGGCTCTGCCTTTCCAAGTAGAAGTTGACGCCTCCGAACTAGGTCTTGGTGCAGTCTTGTCCCAAAGGGAGGCTCCTGACAAACCCTTGCATCCATGCGGCTTCTATTCTCGGAAGTTGTCCCCGGCAGAGAAGAACTATGACATTGGAAATAGAGAATTGTTAGCAGTCATCGCGGCCTTGGCCGAATGGAGATACTTATTAGAGGGGTCTAAGGACCCCATCGTTATCATAACCGACCATAAGAATCTCACGTACATTGGAGATGCCAAACGTTTAAATTCCAGACAAGCGAGATGGTCATTGTTTCTTTCAAGTTTTAATTTCGTGCTTACCTATAGACCTGGGTCCAGAAACATTAAAGCAGACGCATTGTCGAGACAGTATGAGTCTTATGAACATAATATCCAAGATCAGCATCCCATTGTACCCCAGGAAAGGATTATAGCCGCTACCACGATCAGTGTCTCGTCTCCTCTAATGAAAAGGTTGCAGACCGTCCAGGGCGCGGCTCCTGGGGGAAAACCTCCTGCGAGACTCTTTGTACCTGAGAACGAAAGAGAGGAAGTACTTAACATCTATCATGATAATAAATCTTCCGGGCATATGGGTATCACCAAGACTGTGTCTAGTATCAGTAAACTCCTCTGGTGGCCCACGTTGCGCCGAGATGTCAAAGATTACATTGCCGTGTGCGAAGTGTGCACAAGGCAGAAAAGTCCCAAAACAGCACCCATTGGCTTACTCCAGCCTTTGCCGATCCCCGAACGACCCTGGTCACATGTAGCCATGGATTTTATAGTAGAGTTACCTGAGTCAAGAGGGAATACAGTGATACTTACGATCATAGACCGATTTTCCAAGATGGGCCACTATGTTCCTCTTCGGAAACTACCTTCGGCAGCTGAACTGGTGCCCATATTCATTGCCAACGTGGTCCGCATACACGGTGTCCCTCTGGAGATTGTCTCTGATAGGGGGACCCAATTCATCTCCGGATTCTGGAGAGGGTTTTGTAAGAACGTAGGGATAGACCTCTCTTTCTCTTCGGCTTATCACCCCAGACCAACGGAGCAGCAGAACGAGCAAACCAAAATATAGAGAAATATCTCAGGTGCTTTATCTCCGAACAACAAGATAACTGGTCAGACCTGCTACCATGGGCAGAATATGCTTTGAACAGCGCAGTGAGTGAATCCACAGGGCATTCTCCTTTCTTCGCTGTTTATGGTTTTGATCCTCCCGTGCTCCCCGCCACGTTTCCTGATACCACGATTCCTGCTTTAGATGAGCAACTGGCATCATTGAAAGAGACTTGGGGGAGAGTGAGACGGGCACTGGAGGAGAGTAGTGCCATCCAGAAAACGAAGGCCGACAGACACAGGAGGCAGGCACCCGTGTATCAAGTTGGGGACAGGGTTTGGCTGTCTTCACGTAACATCAAGCTTTTAGTGCCTTCCATGAAGTTGGCTCCTAGGTATATCGGTCCCTATAAGATTCTACGGCGACTCAACCCTGTCTCCTATGCTTTGGCGTTACCCCCCCATTTTAAGATACACAATGTATTCCATGTAAACCTTTTGAAGCCGTTGTTATGTAACCGGTACACCAAAGTCCATGCTCCACCGCCTCCTGTCTCTGTGGAGGGCGAGGAGGAGTTCGAAGTTAAGGCCATTCTGGGTGCCAGGATGTCTAGGGGGTCTTTGCAGTACTTGGTCGATTGGGTGGGTTACGGTCCGGAGGATCGTTCTTGGTACCGGCTGCGGAAGTCCATGCTCCTAGGCTAGTGAGGGCCTTCTATTCGGCGCACCCCCGTGCCCCTGGGGGTCGTCCAGTGGCCGCCCCTGGAGGGGGGGTTCTGTCACGGTGGGTCAGGGGATGGGGCGCCTGGCAGCAGCTTCCTCGCTGCTCGCTGGCCAGGCGCCGAATGTAAACGCTTCCGGGTGCGCTCACGTGGGACGCCGAGGGGCGGGGCCTGGCGTTGTGACGCGGACCCGCCGGGTTTAAAACCCAGTCTCACCATTACACCGGTGCCCTGACGTGGTATTCACCTCCCGCAGAGCTCTTGTGATATTTGGCAAACGAACCCTCCTGTGTATGACCCTTGGCATTGGCAAACGAACCCTCCTGTGTATGACCCTTGGCATTGGCAAACGAACCCTCCTGTGTATGACCCTTGGCATTGGCAAACGAACCCTCCTGTGTATGACCCTTGGCATTGGCAAACGAACCCTCCTGTGTATGACCCTTGGCATTGGCAAACGAACCCTCCTGTGTATGACTCCTGGTATTGGCATTTACTCTGCTCTAGGTTCTGCCCTTAACGTTGGTACCGAGGTCAGTCTATGTGGCACCCTAAGCACGCATCAGATTACCTCTGCTATTACTAAAGTCCTAGGGAGGACTTGTGATCTGGTCTGTACCCCTGTCTGGTGTTTCCCTTTCTTTATCTGTTACCTGCTTCATTGTCTATATAGCTTTGCCGACCATTCAAGGATCGGAAGAGTAGAAAGGGAGCTACATAAAGAGATCAATATCTTGGTAGTCAGAAGGATTCGTGACAATACTCTATTCCATACCTCTGTCTGGTGTTACCCCTTGTTTATATATTGTCTGGTTAATTGTCTTTCTAGTTTTGCCGACCATTCAAGGATCGGAAGGGTAGAGAGCGGTCTGCGTAAAGGGACCACACTTTTGGTAATCAGAGGGATCCGTGACAAGCAGCCTATTCAGTTAGGGTGGCAGCTTCCCAGAAAAGCTCTTAAACACCAGGTTGGAAAGGTGAAGGGTGCGTCTAGACTCCAGTGACAGACAGTTTAGCTCTTTTAACGTGTCCCAATGGTGGGCCTTGTAGATACATTGTAGCACAAAGCGGCAGAATGAGTTATACAATGTAGTAAGTTTCTGAAGGTACGTTTGAGGGGCTGCTGCATACACTACATCTCTGTATTCAATAGCCGGCATAAGCATTTGTTGTACAATTTGCTTTCTTACCGCGGAGCTCAGGCAGGATTTTTTTCTGTACAGGCCAGTACATAAAAAAATAAAATAATTTAAAAAAAAACAAATGTCTTTTTTTTTTTTGGGCGTAAGTATATGTTTTATTATTTTAAATTGAAAAGGCATACGAGAAATAAACAGTAAACAAAATCATCAGCACACAGGCTGGGTGAAAAATAAACAAGTTAAGCAAATAATCCTCGTGTGATCCAAGTAAAACAAAGCAGTAAGATATATCTATCGCCACAGCAGAAAAATGGATCAGGGGGTTCGGGGGGTGAGGGAATAGTACCAAGTTAGGTGAGGAAGGGGGGAGGGAGTGTGGGAGAGAGGGCATGGCCACACGGGAAGCAAAGGTAGGGATAGCAACGGGTATATGGTGTAGAGAGTGGTAAAAGCCACAGTCATTAGCTCAGAAATTTCAAAGTTACATTAAGGATCAAGGTATTCAACATCTCCGTACAGCTCCGTATCATCCGGCTACCAATGGTCTAGCTGAAAGATTTGTCCAGACTCTGAAAGGATTTTGAAGGAGTACTGTGACAGACCGCAAAAGCTTACCTCAACAACTCCAACAATTTTTGTTGCAGTACAGAAACACAACTCACCCAACCACTGGCCAGCTACCAGCAGTTCAGATGTTTGGCAGACCACTCAGGACAAAGTTAGACTTATTGGAACCGGACAAGAAGGGTCAAACGGACATCTCACAGGAACGTCATGTACAGAAACAGCAGGAAAATATAGGCACATACAATATAGGGGATCCAGTCTGGATACGGATGTATAGAGGGCCAAACCGTTGGTCTCCAGCAGTTATTTCCAAGGTTTTGGGATTCCTCACCTATGAGGTTAGCAAATCCAATGGTCTGCACACTAAGAGACATTCAGCCCAGTTACGGCCCAGATATGTTTTTGACAAACAACTGAATGACCAGGCTGGAGAGTCGACAAACACGGATATATGGATGGGAGTCTGGCATGATAATGGAGATGTATTTTCACAAGAAGAAGAAGATTGTGCTCTTTCGAGGGAAGAAATAGATGGTGATCGTCTCAGTGAAGCAGATTCCACTTCACATGATCTGGCTGGAAATGTCAGTTTAGATCAAAGAATTGTGGTTTTATCCGTGGTTGGGCGCTGCTCACATAAATGTGGTTTTGTCACATTTATTAAGTTTGGGCTTAATGTACACGTCTTTATGTCGTATATATAAGGTGTGTTGTTGTGGTGTATACTGTAAACAGTAATCTTGGCACTGTTAAGACATCTGGATCAAGTAGGTGCAAAATAGCCTTCTGGGTCTGAGTTCGGATAACATATTCAATGGAGTAGATGTACGAGTGTCTGTGTATCATACGCTGCTGCCACCTTGTGGCTAGAGTCAGTATCAGTGTTGCTGATTTTTAGGAAAAAACAGATCTGCGGCTCTCCTTCCTTTTCCCGTTCAGCAGGTCTTAACCTCTTGGGATCAAACAAAGGAGACATACATAGCGCACACTATGGTAAAAAATGAATGTAATTGTATAGATTTCAAACTCACGTGGTTTAGAGCCTAAGGTATAGCCAGGCTCAGTCTTTCTCGCTATTCCGGTCCATCAAGGTGACCGGTATCCCTTCTTTACCGCCTCCGATGTCCTTGTTTGCTGCAGGGGTCCGTCTGTAGCCTCCAGATCCTTTAAGTCTGTCTACCAAACAAAAGGTGGGGGGCGCCGACTGGTGGATCTCCGCTGCGCAGTGATCACAGGATTCAGGGATGAAGGGTAAAAGGGGTTTATTAGAGGTTATTAACAATACAAGATAATAAAAACGGGTATATGGATAATCCAGGACGCGTTTCGCCTACTGGCCTCTTCTGGATAATCCTTGTATTACTGATGTCCATCTTTTATATGCTGTCCGGTAGTCTCTTCATCCGATTGGTCTTGGTAGCTTTCACTTTTGATTTTCGCGCCGGCTTACTGCGCATGCTCATGGAGCTCCGTCTGATTGAACAGGTCAAGTGGTGTATATGGACCTATTGGTGTGTCTCTTCATTCTCAGTCCAGAGATCGTATATTCGGCAGGTATCTCCGGTGTGCAATATGGTGTAACTGTGTGCTAAATGTTTCGGAACAGGGTACTTATCAGTGCATCTTTATCTGATAGATCTAAATCTATGCCCGTAACTGATTGTTGATATGCTGTTTCGAAAAGGAATACATTTGTTTGATACTCCTGCAGACTGAATATTACTGCTAAAGGGCTGGGGACAGATTAAAAATAGTTTATAATATATGTTGTCGATGATATACATGCATGTAGCCTTTATTGGTGCACTTGTAGATGCATAAGGATCTAAATGCAGTGTGTCGGTATGCATACTCCTTTGGGACATGGATGGTGACGGAGCACCTATTCCTGGTGACTGTGATATCTGTAACTATGCCAATGTCGTCCACCTCTGGAGTGATGCAGCGGGATACTATATTTGTAATTCTTGAATACTGTGTTTCTTCTAATGGTGATTGTGGACAGGAATTGGAAATATATAGTCTTTATGATGTGGGTACTATTTTGGGTACCTATCTTCCCAGTGTAGATGCATCTGGATGCGGCGTGGAAGATACAATTTATTATGTCCGTCTAAATGGATGAATGGTTGCAAGGTCGGTAAAGCTAATTCCCTTTGCGGTTATTTATAGGGAGGTAGGATAATATCGATGTATGTATAAGAGATAGGGATGGATCTATATCTCGTCTCGAAGGAGAGGGGGGGAAATAATAGAGAAGGGTATAGAGGCCAGATGTTCAAGTGGTTATATATACGGAAGGGAGAGGCCTAATTGGTATATAATCTGGGATGCTCCGAAGCGGGGAGATATATTTTGGGAGTTACAGGAAATGACATAGTTCAAAGTCCATGTTGAGGCCTTTTGGGTGCAGGGTGTCAAATTCATAAATGCATCTAATCTCCTCTTGTCCAATTCGTTTGGCTAGGTCACCTTCCCCTTCTTTCGTTCTGTATCCTCTTTATTGCCATGAATTCCAGGTTTTCGGGATTACAATTGTGTACTTTTTTAAAATGGGCAGGGACACTGTGTGTTTCTAGACCTTTTTCTATGTTCCTCACATGTTCCCTTATCCGCACTCCCAAGGCCCTCGTGGTTTTTCCAATGTATTTCAGACCGCATGGACATATCAGGAGATAAATGACGTTCGTGGAGAAACAGGTAAGTATGTCTTTTATCTTCCAAACTCCTCTTCTGTTGGTGACATTAGCTATGTGTCTTTTTTTATTTCCTGTGCTCCTGCATTGCCATAGCCGTAGAATCCTGTGTTCTGCTTAAAATGGTTGTTCATTTTCTTTGGCGCATATTCGCTTGTTGTTAGTTTAGATTTCAAATTCCTGGTCCCTCTGCATACGAATCTCAGTTTGGGAGGTAGAATTTCCTGTAATAGTGGATCCTCCCTGAGGATTGGCCAGAATTTCCTAACTATGCGTTTCAAGTTCCGATCCTGTTGGCTGTATGAGAAGATAAATGGTATCTCTATCTTCATTCGATCTTGAAGTGGTCTGTCTTTGTATTTGAGGTATTCCGCTCTGTTTGTCTGGGTGATCTCATCTTTGGTCTTTTAGAAATATCTCTAGATCACACCCTTTGTCCATGAAGTCCTTGGTCAGTTTTGCTGCCTGGATGTTGAAATCTTCGATTTTCGAGCAATTTCTTCTCATCCTAATGTACTGGCCCTTTGGGACACCTTCTAGCCATCTATTCAGATGGCAGCTGTCTCGACTGATATAGCTATTGCTGTCCACCTTCTTGAAGTACGTCTTAGTGCATATTGTCCCCTCTTCTATGTAGATAGAAATGTCAGTTTAGCTCGGAATCTAAGAGTCTGGCATCATCCAGAATGCTGGCAAGCTCCAGACCCATTGAGGGATTTCCATCGGAGTAAAAGCTTGCGGAACCACAGATACTATGTGAACCAAAAGCACAGATTACAGAATGAAAGTCAGGAGGGTCTGGAAGATACATAGACTTGTACTGGACATTTCTTCTTTGTTTTGTTTTCTGTGTTTTTTTTTCTTTTAAGAAAAGGGAGGAGGTGTGGTGTAGTTGTGCTGGCTGCCAATGGGGGGAATGTGGGTGTTTCTTTTGGCGGTTGGCTGTTGACCGTTGGTCATCCATTTTGTCTGCCAATTGAGGCTGACTAGTGACGCAGCCAGTTGCTGTTATAGGAAACCTGTATGCTTAGTTGTTAATAAACCTATTAATGAAAACTCAAGACGTCACGTATTATCCAGAACACAGAAGAATCTGTGTTCTGGGCGCCACCTAGTGGTTCCTTTCACAATTGTTCATGTGTTGAGGGTTAATTAACCCCTCTAGACCTTTAAGAGCAGAAAAAAAAAAGGCAGCAATAAAACTGTAAATTGTGAATGTTTCTCACAGTAAATCAGCAGCTTGTCCGTTCACTCGGGCTTATCCTTAGAACCCAGTTAGAAGCATAAATAGAGAAAAAATGTGGCGGGACAGGCGCTTCCTTCACACTGCCAGGGATGTCCTCACTTAAATGACAGTTCTCCCCTCTGTTGGATGAGTGTAAACCTCAAACAGAACAGAAAACAAAAATAATGGTGCAGTATGTCAAGGCAGTATACTATTAAAATAAAGATAAGAGGATTGCACTCACATGGTGTGGTGTCTTAGTATCAGACACCAGATGTTTATAGCGGCTGGCAGAATTATGGAAGGAACGCCAGACTTCCCTTGGTGGTGCTCCAACGTCTGTGGTGGTCCTCCAATCTTTGGGTACGCCAAGAGCCTTGATGTTGTTTCAGTATCCGTTCCCCTGATCCTCAGCAGCGGTGTAGATCACAATCATGTGGGGTACAGCAGCCAGGAAACAGGAAGAATAGGGACAGCAAGCAAGGTATAATGGGATTTATTGGTATAAAATAATTAAAATAATCTTGGTACATCCAAACGCGTTTCGCGGTATGAAGCCGCTTTCTCAGTAGATGTCCTGACATCTACTGAGGAAGCGGCTTCATACCGCGAAACGCGTTTGGATGTACCAAGATTATTTTAATTATTTTATACCAATAAATCCCATTATACCTTGCTTGCTGTCCCTATTCTTCCTGTTTCCTGGCTGCTGTACCCCACATGATTGTGATCTACACCGCTGCTGAGGATCAGGGGAACGGATACTGAAACAACATCAAGGCTCTTGGAGTACCCAAGATTGGAGGACCACCACAGACGTTGGAGCACCACCAAGGGAAGTCTGGCGTTCCTTCCATAATTCTGCCAGCCGCTATAAACATCTGGTGTCTGATACTAAGACACCACACCATGTGAGTGCAATCCTCTTATCTTTATTTTAATAGTATACTGCCTTGACATACTGCACCATTATTTTTGTTTTCTGTTCTGTTTGAGGTTTACACTCATCCAACAGAGGGGAGAACTGTCATTTAAGTGAGGACATCCCTGGCAGTGTGAAGGAAGCGCCTGTCCCGCCACATTTTTTCTCTAATTATCCAGAACACTACAGGCCCCATCATGGGGTACGATGAGATGGAAGGGAAACCCCCAGCGGTAACGAACACCCTTGTAATGGAGAAACTCTGAGAGGCCATTGCGCTCTTCTCTTCTGAAGCATAGAAGGAGCCACATTGTTACAGAGATGCGTGGTGCCCCCCCCCAGATCAAGGGGAGCACTATCATGGGCTGCCTGCAGCAGAGCATCCTTGGAGTAATAACATCACTTGAGCACCACGTTCCGGGGGGGTTTGTTGGGTGCAGGGCTCTATGGGTCCTATCTAGGCGCAATTCCACCTCAGCGGCGTCTGAAAGCGGAACAACTTGGAAGCAAAGACCAAGGTCTTGGACTGTCTCCAGGACATCCTGGATATGACAGAGCGGTAGGTCATAATTCAGCCTGCGCCTCGGCCTGGTCCATCTGCACTTCCTCCACTAGATGCTCAAGTTCGGCTGTGTGGGTCCGCAGCAAGCCAATGTCTGTCTGGAGCCTCTCCAGGCCTGCCGTGAGGTCATTCTGTTGTTCGCCTTGCATAGTGAGCAAGAGCTTTCGCAGATCTTAAATGTCGCAGAGAGTACAAGGCTGATAGTACACTGAGCAATGTCAGTTTGGCTCGATTTTGACCCTGTTGTGGGGTTACCTGCCATTCCCAGTAGCAAGTCCAGAGTTGATCAGTGAAGGCTAGCATCAGCTGTGGAAGGAGGGGCATGGGCAGGAGCTCAGATCTGGCAGACATCACAGAGCTCGGCTAAACAACACCACCTGTTGGGCCACCGATTTTAATAGAGAACATCCAACTCATGAGAATATGAGAATCCATGTGGAAATTGGTGGCCCAACAGCATTTAACCGTTTAAAGACATTACTTATTCAAAATGATGAAATTTGGTGCCCGTGGCACGGTTGGCACTGCTTCTGTGCCAAACTAACCATTGGGCCAGGCTAAACACAACAGTTTTTCATAGAGGGCATACAACTCTATATAAAGCCATGTTGAAGTCAGTGGCCCAATGGCATTTAACCCTTTAAAACATCAGTTACTTATATGAACTCTTCATCTGAATAAGAAACCAAACTTCCACGAATAAGAAACCAACTTCCACAAATCAGAAAATCGGCCGAATAAGAAGCCAACTTCAGCCTCGACCTCTGCTTGGAGTTTCTCCCGGCTGGCCCATGCAGAGGTCGAGGTTGGTTTCTTCCTGCAGCAGGACCTGGTGCCGACTGCATTTTCTTACAAGAGGCTACAGCTGCATGGTGGGACCCCCAGTCTGCCCCTTCTTGCTGCGCCTCCCTGGTCAAGGCACCTGGGGCAAGTGCCTCCCCTCCCTCAGTAAAAATAAATAAATAGAAAAGACACACAATAGCCAATAACAAATGAACAGTTTACATTAACCATAACCAATCCACACATGGGCATGTAGACCACCTCAGGTAAACAGTGCATAATTAGATCCACAGGTCAAAACAATCATCCTGGGGTTAAACAATAGTTCTACGGCTGGGGGGGGGCAAATGTGGCATAAAATGTACTTCCTTCTGGTTTTTTCAAAGTGCTCTCAAAGTGCTCCTGCAGCCCTATTTTTATCACAGATATGAATAAATATAAAATACAAGTGATTTTGAGTGGTTGTTGCAGAGCCTTGTAATAACTGCTACAAAGTATATACAAAAAAAGGGGGGATGTCCCACTATGCGGCGCTGCTCGCTGGTATGTGAATCTATATAAGACAGAGCCTATATGTCCCTGTTAGATACACAATAAACAATGATTCATAGATAATACATTCCTTTACATGTACATGATTCAAATAGCATTGCAAAAGTTTTTCAGTGGTGCTTATTCTCTATCAGATGGCGCCACCTAGTGTCCGTTATTTTTTAAAAATCCTCCTATGCGAATGGTCATACATATACGGGGGTTCTTTAATAAATTTGAAAAAGAGGATAAGTGGTGAATTTTCGTTTGATTTAATTCAGAATGACGTTATTTGGTGAACACGTCACCTTACTTAGACTAGGTGGAACGCCTGCCCAGAGGGCAGTCTATTGTTAAGTGAAGCAGCTCACATGGATATATATATTGCCCCAGCTCACATGGGTATATTTTCCCCCAGCTCACATGGGTATAATTGCCCCCAGCTCAAATGGGTATATTTTCCCCCAGCTTACATGGGAATATTTGCCCTAGCTCACATGGGTATAATTGCCCCAGCAAACATGGGTACCATATATTTGCCCCTGCAAACATGGGTATAAGTGCCCCCAGCTCACATGGGTATAATTGCCCCCAGCAAACATGAGTATAAGTGCCCCCAGCTCACATGGGTATAATTGCCCCCAGCTCACATGGGTATAATTGCCCCAGCTCACATGGGTAAAATTTACCCCAGCTCACATGGGTAAAATTGGTCCCAGCTCACATGGGTATTATTGGCCCCAGCTCACATAGGTATTATTGGCCCCAGCTCACATGGGTATATTTGCCCCCAGCAAACATGGGTATATTTGCCCCCAGCAAACATGGGTATATTTGCCCCCAGCAAACATGGGTATAAGTGCCCCAGCTCACATGGGTATAAGTGCCCCCAGCTCACATGGGTATAATTGCCCCAGCTCACATGGGTATAATTGCCCCAGCTCACATGGGTATAAGTGCCCCCAGCTCACATGGGTAAAATTGGCCCCAGCTCACATGAGTATTATTGGCCCCAGCTCACATGGGTATATTTGCCCCAGCTCCCATGGGTAAAAGTGCCCCCAGCTCCCATGGGTATATTTGTCCCAGCTCACATGGGTATAAGTGCCCCCAGCTCAAACGCTGGATGCACGCGCAGCCTCTACCTTTCGGCCGTGCGCGCATCCAGGAGAACAGGACGCGCATGCAGCAGCCAGGTAGAGGCTGCGCACGCATCCTGTAGAGCCGGATGCGCTCGCAGCAGACGGGGATAGGCTGCGCACGCATCCTGGTCTACTGGATGCGCGTGCAGCCCATCCTGTAACCGCCGCGGCACACGCCACAGCGGATGGATGCGCGCGCGGCAGCCGGGTACAGGCTGCGAGCGCATCCGGCTCTACAGGATGCACACACAGCCTCTACCCGGCTGCTGCGTGTGCATCTCGTAACCGCAGCTGCACGCGCGCAGCCGGCGCGTGCTGCGGCGGTTGCATGCGTGCGCAGCCAAACGCCGCTGGTTGCGCGCGTTTGCGCAGTACAGGCTTGGCGACGGACACGCCAAGCCTTACTGCTTTATGTTATAGATAGGTGAAGTGGAAAAAATTTAAAACAATTACTTTATTAATTGAAATTAAAACATTAACTGGTGTGATACAATAGTCATTCATTCAATCATACAAATATACTCTGTGTATACATGCCACGATGTTGCAATTGTTTCATATGTTGGTTCTGCACAAAATAGATCTAATAAAGGAGAAGCTCGAACATCTTGTTCGTATAAATTGTGTCTTAATCCTTTTGACAGAAAGCGTCTATCTTGTCAAACGGACCATTACTCTGTTTACCATATATTCTTATATTGCTGAGACGAAAACTAGGATATATTGAATGACTGCTTTTTTCTCTATAATTTCGTGCATCCTCTGATCAGTACTGTTCGGTGCTTTATTCTTTAAATTGCAGTAGAACAGCCTCAGCTACATTGACTTGTAATGCGCCCCTTTTTTGTCAGAAGAGAAAAAAGATTTGTGTTTCTTGAAGATAATTACTCCTCATTGCTAACTCGGGGTATAGCCAGCAGCTGGGTTGCTAGTATGCACAGATAAACATGCGAGGTGGTTATACCTACTTAATTGAGGTGTATACCGATCTAGTTTCTCAATTTAATCTACAAACAATGTATTTTTGCAGAATTAGCATATAGAAAGATCATTCCACTCAATTTGGTAGTGTATTGAAACCACTCACGTAAGCTGTACTGTGTCTGAATTTATCAAAAAATAAAGCATTCGATGCAATCTATATTAGAGCTGCTGCGTTTTCTTATCAACCCCGGTCACCATCAATACATTGGCAGCGGCAATTTGTTTCTTGAGGGCAACACTTATGTAGCTGCACTGGCTGTTTTGCAGAAGGCGGAAATATATCAATCCTCGTGTTCAGAAAACCTCCTACGTCTCATGTCAGCTCCGATTATTTGTATGTGCATAGGTGGCAGCGATATTGAACATTCCAGGAGGCAGCGCACATAAGCCGTAGTGGCTGCTCAAAGTTGAAGGCACATCAATCCTGGTGTGCCGACTCACTAGGTTTCTTATCAGCATAAATTGACATCAATCTGTGAGCAGCAATAGTTGTAAAAATCTACACATGTTAGATGTAGATGTAGATGCTCAAAAATTAATCCTAATATTCAGAGCTACTGCATCTTTTGCCGAATCAGATTGCCATCAGTTTATAAGCAGCAATAATTCTGAATGTTGACAGAGCAGCGCTCTTTATCTATAAATAGCTGCTCAGAATATGTACAGTATAACAATCCGGCTGCTCAATCCAGCCCACAGCAGTGAGTGATTATATAGAGATCGCCTTTAAACATGCAAACAGCAATATTTCTGCGCTCAAGATCAGCTGCTCATATATGAATGGTATATAAATTATTGTTATCAATATTTATAAGTATAAATAACTTGCCACATCAGCTGCACATAATCTGAATGTTAGTATTGTATCAGCTTTATTATCTATGAATCATTGTTTGTGTATCTAACAGGGACATATAGGCTCTGCCTACTTGTCCCTCATGACAACCTGAACCTAATTGTCCTGATATACAAAAACAATTTAAGCCGTAGGCAAATGAGTCAGAGCTCACTAAATCTGTGGACTATGATGAGCTTTGTCACACAGAGTTTGGCGAAAGCCATTTTAGTTTACAAGTTTGAATTTTAGTTTACAATATTTATATATTAGTTTAATTAAAGTTAGTTTACAAGTTTGAATTTGAAGGCTACTGGCCAAACCTTTTGCAGGCTTCCGACACTTATACAAGTGGCTTTGTTTATGATCCTACGCTGGATGGCATCTTCTCCGATTCAACAATTTGCACTTATATATAAATATTTGTAAATTTTAAATTAGTTTAATTAAAGTTATCTAAGTTATTAAAAACATCATTTCCGTTTCATGATGGATCGATTGATGTAAGTATGGAGTGAATGGTATGTGATAAGGCAAATGTAGTAAAAGACTGGGGGCTCTATCACATCCTTCAAGCTAACACTAGTGTCAGCACTACCTTAAAGGAGGTCATAGCGCTACACCCAGATAGCCTTTAATTCGTTTAAAAAAACTGTTAGTGCTCACTAATTAGCGATTCGTAGCGTGGGTTTACTGTACTTTGCACTCCCTATACCTAACATGGAGAGCGCAAAGTGCAAGCACAGATTAGCGTTAGGATCACTTGGTCCTAATGCTAGGTAATAAGAGCTGGCGCTAACTAAACCCGCTGTGCAGAATCCGTTACCTGCAGCCCAAAACCCCACCAAAAAACAAATACCTCATATCCAGCAACGGGAACGGTGGCCCGATCCACCGTTTCTGGCTGCCGGGAGCAGAGGGAGACTATAGGAAGAAAGTCCCCTGTCTCCGTCCGCGATGACTCCGTGAGAGGCGAGATCCTGCCAGTCATCTGACCTGGCAGCATGATCCTCCTATGGATGCCATGGAGGGAATGATGCGGACAGCACTGTAGCGCAGCCCCCAGCATCTGCGAGCTTAGCGATCGCTAAGGGGCAGGCTACCGGACTCGGTACCTGCCCCGCAATCTGCTGGGGAAACTGGGACGCTAAGGGGAAATTAGCGCATGCAAATTTTTCCCCTTAGCATCCCAGTTTAAGCAGGCAGCATGCGATAGTGCCCTGGATGTGTTGATATGTAGAGTGGCACGGTCTTGTATGACTGGTGCAAATGGTGTATGAATGTCCAGTAACAGCAGTTGAAGCCTCGGTGCGACGTTACTGCTCACATGGACTGACCACGTGATAATTCAACCAATTATAAAGGCTGTGATCCAGTATACTTAACATGCATGACTGATCTTTGTAAAAATGCTTGAATTTACACATTTCATTGGTTTATCTGATGATTCTCTTAAAGTAATAGATACAACATTTGAAATGGCATACAAAACAACAAAATATACAAGTAGGCACTTGGTATCCATTTGTAATATACAGAGGATGAGGCGGAGGTCTAAGAGGAAAAGGTAGAGCCTTGGGGGTTTAAACAGGAAGAGGCGTGGCCTAGACAGGGGTGTGTCAGGTTTAAATTGGGGGGTGCATGAGTTTAGTCAGGCCTAGGGCAGCACAAAACCTAAATAAACCACTGGATTTGGTCAGATTTGGTCATTAATGGTGCCTTAATGCTAAGGAATACAAGCAGATACGTATCCATCATGCAATACAGTCATGCCCCAAATTTATTCCGCAGCAGTACAACGACCCCAAACATAAAGCCAATGTCATTAACCCCTTAGTGACGGGCGGTTTTACGAAAGTCTGCCCGAAAGTGCTCGCTGCTGGTTTTCTGCACTGTTTGTGTTTAGGTCAAATTTTCCTCTTAATCGTTTATACGAACCACAAATATTTTACTATATATATATATATATATATATATATACACAATGCCTCCCCACCTCCTGACTTCTCTATCACGGTGGAGGGTATCACCATTTCCCCATCAAACCAAGTTCGCTGTCTTGGAGTTACACTTGACTCTGCTCTTTCCTTCATACCCCACATCAAGTCTCTTTCCTCCTCCTGCCGATACCAACTGTGTAATATTTCCAGAATTCGGCCATTTCTTACCGCTGTCGCCACAAAACAACTCATACACGCCCTGGTAATCTCCCGACTCGACTATTGCAATAATCTCTTATCTGGCCTCCCTCTGTCCCGCCTCTCCCCCTACAATCCATCCTGAACGCCTCCGCCAGACTAATTCACCTCACCCGCCGCTCTGTCTCTGCCGCTCCCCTCTGCGAGTCCCTTCACTGGCTCCCCATCCACTGCAGAATTAAGTTCAAAATCCTTATCCTTACCTACAAAACCCTCACTAACTCAGCTCCCCACTACCTGTCCTCACTAATCACCAAATACACCCCAGCCCGCTCCCTAAGGTCAAACAGTGACCTGCGCCTAGCTTCTCACCGCATCACCTCTTCCCATGATAGACTGCAGGATTTCTCACGCGCAGCCCCCACTCTCTGGAACGCTCTCCCTCGTACTGTCAGACTTTCCCCTAACTTCTCTTCCTTCAAACGCTCCCTTAAAACGTTCCTATTTAGGGAAGCCTACCACCCAACTCACTGACGCAATCATCAATCACTCTAACCTTACAGTCCTCTCCTCCTGTTTCCAACCCCAACCCTCCCAGATTGTGAGTTCCTACGGGAATAGGGCCCTCATCTCCTCCTGTGCTGTTTGTCAAATGTTGTTCAATGTATTGTAACCCTGTCTATACTGTGCTTATTGTACAGCGCTGCGGAATATGCTGGCGCTTTATAAATAAAGAATAATAATAATATATATATATATATGGTATATATACCATTTTTTGTGGTCATTAAATGGACTTTCTAATGATACCATTATTTCCATCATAGCGTATTGTCGGATATAATCTCTGCATGTGAATACAACACGTTTGTATATATTGGACTCATCAGCCAAGCCTCCAATATGTCTATATTGGATTTACTGGACCTACCTCGGCAGTTGCCTCCAATATATCAGGGATTATTATTTCATAAGAAATCCATACGAGACACAAATATCAATCGTTTATATTTCTTAGAAATTATCCTGAATTCTTTTAATTGTCTGTGTTTTGCTTTGAAAAATACAATAATCAATAATCAGATAAAAATATATATATATTTATTACGTATACAAAAAAGTTTCAAATCCCATATCATAAACACAATTTATAAACCACAATCCATCAACATATAAAAACTAGCTTCACAATATATGTATCTCCGGTTAGTAACTGCATATATGATTAATATCATTTACCTTATCAGTTAGTAACTAATACACAAATGGTTAATAAACATTTCTGCTTAATACAACATGCATTTCCCAGCAAACAATGCTTAACCAGCCAGCTCTTATAGATATATATATATATCTCCGCTACATGGATCAACAAAAAATGAGCTAATTTAATGATAAGTAATAAAAACTTATTTAGTGAATCCTCCCCTAATCTCGAGAATTAAACTTCTAATCTTTTGCTTTTTATTTTGTAGTTATATAATTCCTTGCTTATTAATTTTAATCACAGTAATTTCCAAATTCAATATATATATTGGTATCAATCTTACAACATTTCTTTTAGGAATAAATCCTTATATCCACTTCTTCATATTTCTATCTGCAGAATAGAAAATACTTAGAATTTGGATCGAACCGTATCTGAGAAGTCTCAGTCTACGTTGCAAGAATATCTACAAACATATATATTTACATTAATTCCTTAATTTCATACATTACCTGTCCAATTTGGATGTTGATAAGTCTGCCTTGAAATTCCTGATGTAATATTTTTGGAATGTGTGAAGATTATCGATATCAGATAATCAATGCATGTGAGTTAGAGATTTGGTGAGAGTCAGAAATTTGGTGAGAATCTTGATTGCCTCATAGCTTGGGATCTGCCTGCATCGTGGTGTGAGTCTGAGTGTTGGAATCTTGGACTCTCAGAGGGTCATGTGTAATGCATTGTAGTGTGAGTCTGAATGCTGGAATCTCGGACTGACTTGCAACCAACACTGCCACTTATTATAGCCAATTTGACATCACTGGCAATATTATTGATACATCAAATCTAATATTTACTATCCTCTAGAGGGCAGTATTGCACTTCTTAATTAATTCCACCATTTCTTTTTAATATTCCTATCTTGGGTCAAAGTTCAATCTGACTTAACAAAGAACCTCTCTTTCAGTCATTAGACACAGTGTCTCTACCTATCATCTCTGATTTATATCCCTACTCCCTTTTAGTTACTCAGAGTCCTATCAGCTAAATTCTTTTCTGGTTAACTCAACAAAATCTATTCTTTAGTAAATTTTATTATTTACCAATTATATACTTTCTACAATATTTATTGGAGTATATATTTCCTACTGTAAATATAATCAAATATACCTTGATTATAAACATATATTTTGTAAATATAAATCTATATTAGAGATATTAACTCTTATTCCTATACCCAAAAGACAAAATATCTTTTGTTTTAAAAACTTAAGACAGACCAATAAATTTAATTATGACACGTCTTAGCACTTAACCCTAGCCTTATCACACACAAACATCCTAGGTTCCTTCATGTCTGGCACTTCTTAAAAAAAATATAAAAGACTTCACCCAGGAATGAACTCTGTAAAAAAAAATCTCGTTCATTTCTAAACCTAGAGAAAATTAAAAAAAAAACCTGTCTTTAAAAACAAAATGGCTACAGGCATCCATTTTAAAATTCCTTTGTGTAATATACCCGACAGTATAATCTATACTATAATGCAGTAAGGCTTGGCGTGTCCGTCGCCAAGCCTGTACTGCGCATGCGCGCGCAACCAGCGGCGGTTGGCTGCGCGCACATGCAACCGCTGCGGCACGAGCCGACTGTGCGCTTGCCGCAGCGGTTACAAGATGCGCACGCAGCAGCCGGGTAGCTATCCACGAGCTGGGGCAATATCCACGAGCTGGGGCAATATCCACGAGCTGGGGCACTATATCCACGAGCTGGGGCAATATCCATGAGCTGGGGCAGTATATTCATGAGCTGCTGGGGCAGTATAGGATGCGTGCGCAGCCTCTATCCGGCGGCTGTGCGCGCTTCCTGTTCTCCTGGATGCGCGCGCGGCCGACAGGTAGAGGCTGTGCGCGCATCCAGCGTCTTAGTTGGGGGCACTTTAAACCATGTGAGATGGGAGCACTTATACCCACGGGAGCTGGGGGCAACTATACCATCTGGGGGCAACTATACCCATGGGAGCTAGGGGCAACTATACCCACAGGAGCTGGGTGCAAAAATTCCCATGTGAGCAAGGGGGGGAAATATTCCCATGTGAGCGGGGGCCATAATACCCATGTGAGCTGGGGGCCATAATACCCATGTGAGCTCGGGGCAATTATACCCATGTGAGCTGGGGGCAATTATACCCATGTGAGCTGGGGGGCAAATATGCCCATATGAGCTGGGGGGCAAATATACCCATGTAAGCGGGGGCAAATATACCCATGTGAGCTGGGGGGCAAATATACCCATGTGAGCTGGGGGGCAAATATACCCATGTGAGCTGGGGGCAAATATACCCATGTAAGCTGGGGGAATATATACCCATGTGAGCTGGGGGAATATATACCCATGTGATCTGGGGGCGATTATACCCATGTGAGCTGGGGCAGATATACCCATGTGAGCTGGGGCAATTATACCCATGTGAGCTGGGGCAATTATACCCATGTGAGCTGGGGCAAATCTACCCATGTGAGCTGCTTCGCTTAACAATAGACTGCCCTCTGGGCAGGCTTTCCACCTAGTTTACTTTAAAAAAATATGATGGAAAAAACACACTTTTTCAAAATTTAATCCCCAAAATCTAAATTTAATCCCGGCTAAATAGTTTTGAAACTTTGTCCTGAGGTTATAAATACCCAATTTTTACATGTTTTTGCTTTTTAACCCCTTCACTGCTGAGCCATTTTATGTCTGAGCTCATTTTGACCATTTTATGCTCATCATGTTTAAATGCCAGTTTAAGATTTTATTAAATTCCCCCTCCAGACAATTAAAAAAAATGTTTTTTTAAATTATTTTATTTTTTGTTTACACCAAACCTAGTCATGCACTAAGGCACCGGGGGGCACCTGGCAATGACGTCATCATGCATGTTGATGACGTCATCGCGACTGCCAGGCCCCCTGAATGGTGGGGCAGACTTCCAGCCTGCCAGAACGTCGAGGAAACCAGACAGAGCGGTGAGTATAGGGAGGGAGGGAGGGAGGAAGGTTAGGAGCAGGGGCAGACTGACGACTGATGGGGCCCCCAGGCAAAAGGAGAGCATGGGGCCCCCTCGTGCCCCTATCATACACAATTCACACACACCTAAGGCCACCGGTAACATACATACAACAGACCCACATGTACATCCTTGTGTTAATGATTTAATTTGCGAACTCCAAGTAGTGCATCTCAGCGGTACAGAGCGTGTCGCAGGTAAACTGGGGAAGCCGTCGGCTATATTGCAGCAGTCATCACCCATTCTGCAGCTCAGCGTCAGCACAGAATGGTCCGTGCGGCACATGGGAAGCAGCCCGACACTTTCTGGGTTTAAAGTTGGCTGCCTTTATGCTACAGTGGCCATAATCCACATAGAAAACGATTGGGCCCCTCCACATTTACAGATAACTGCTGCGTTACGCATTATACACAGAGAGAGGACACAATACAGAGAGTCTGGGATTCACTGATATTTCTGCGTTACACAATACAGAGAGTCTGGGATTCGCCGATATGTCTGCGTTACACATAATACACTCCACTTGTCAGTAGGGATGAGCCGAATGCTCGGTTCGATTTCGAACTCGAACAATTTCAAAAGTTCGAGTTCGATCTCGAACGCGATCCGAACTCAATGTAAGTCAATGGGACCCAAACGTTTGATTTTTAGAGTGCCCTCCAAGAGGGCATATATGCTAGATATTTGCCATAAAAGGTGTATGGGGGTCCGGGTAGTGCCCTGGTGGACAGGAAACAAGGACAAAAAGTTTTTTAAAAAAAACATTTTTAAAGGAACAGTGAGTTTTCCATGAAAAAAAGGTTAAGAATAAAAATGAAAAATTCCTTCAAATATCGTGCCTAGGAGGTCCCCATAACATGCCCGTGAAGTGGTAGATTTGTAGGATGTATAGAAACATTTAAAAACAAAAAATGACATTTCAAATGACGGTAAATGGTTTTCCTTTAATCTATTCATAAACAACTGCTTGGAGCGGCAGTCTGTATGAAAACAGGAGACGTTTTAGGACACGCAAAACAAGTTTAGTGATTTTTTGGGCTAAATTATAGTGAAACTTATGCAGGCTTTGGATGAAAGTAACAATAGGTGCTTTAAAATTGGGCCTTTAGTGTCGGCAACAGTGCCGTCACACCGTAACGCCTCTGTGGTATTGTGGAAGAGTGCAGGGTTGGACCCTGCGGTCAAATATTAAAATGATATGAATCTGGTGCAGGCGTCAGTGCACCAAAATATTTTGCCTTTGGTGGCAGCAAGTGCCTTCACACTGTAACCCCTCTGAGGTATTGTGGAAGAGTGCAGTGGTGGACCCTGCGGTCCAATATTAAAATGATATGAATCTGGTATAGGCGTCAGTGGCAGTGCACCCAAATATTGTGCCTTTGGTGGCAGCAAGTGCCTTCACACCGTAACCCCTCTGAGGTATTGTGGAAGAGTGCAGGGGTGGACTCTGTATGCATTCAAATATTAAAATGATTGGAATCTGGTACACGCGTCAGTGCACCCAAATATTGGGCCTTTGGTGCCAGCTGGTGCCTTCAGACCGTAACCCCTCTGAGGTATTGTGGAAGAGTGCAGAGGTGGACCCGGCATTCAAATATTAAAATGATTGGAATCTGGTACACGCATCAGTGCACTCAAATATTTTGCCTTTAGTGGCAGCAAGTTCCTTCACACCGTAACCCCTCTGAGGTATTGTGGAAGAGTGCAGGGGTGGACCCGGCATTCAAATATTAAAATGATTGGAATCTCGTACACGTGTCAGTACACCCAAATATTGGGCCTTTGGTGCCAGCTAGTGCATTCACACTGTAACCCCTCTGAGGTATTGTGGAAGAGTGCAGGGGTGGAGGTTTTGGGAATGCAGAAGAGATCCCCTATCTATTCAGTTACATCAGCATCAGGGGAGTGATAGCTGCTGATCCAGGACTGATTCATTTTTATAAATGTCAGCCGGTCTATAGAGTCAGTGGACAGACGCACTCTATTGTCTGTCACAAAACCTCCAGCGGCACTGAACGTCCTTTCAGAAAGCACCCTGGATGAAGGGCAACCTAGTAGCTACATAGCATATTGGCTAAGTTCTGGCCAGTGATCCAATCTCAACACCCAGTAAGTCAGTGGATCATCTGCTGTAAAGGTATCCAGGTCTGCCCTTGCCCCTAGGTAGTCCTGCACCATACGGTGAAGACGCTGGCAATGGGTGCCTACAGTTGACGTCCCTGGGCGTCGTAGACTAAAAAAATTTAAAAAGGCACTAGTCAAGCGGCCCCAACCTTCACCGCTCTTCCTCTGATCATCCGCATCCTCAGAAGCACCTGTGTCATCACTTGGTAACCTACCAGTGCCTGGAAAGGTGTTACACAAGTGTCGCTTTAGAGCGTCCTCAAGTTGTTTCAACCTGTGCTCCCTGTGTGAGGGCAGGATGAGCTCTGCAACCTTACCCTTGTATCGTGGATCAAGAAGGGTTGCCAACCAGTAATGATCCCTCTCCTTGATAGCACGAATCCTGGGGTCCTTTATCAGGCTTTGCAAGAAAAGCGAGCCCATGCAGCGTAGGAGGTGGAGGTGGCAATAGCTTCAGAGTGTTCCTGGTCACTGAGGATGACCGTATCGTGCACTACCTCCTCCCAGCCACGTACTAGTCCTTGGGTTTCTGGGGACACAAAACCCTCCCTCGAGGAATCCCCACCTTCAATGCCCCCACAACTTAAATATTCCTCCTCCTTCTCATCTTGCTCATCCTCCGCCTGTCTGATCTGAGGAGCCCGCAGGAATGCTGTCGGTGTAAAGACTGGGGCCTTGAGAGCTAGGGAAGTCCTCCTCTTCCTCCTGCTGCTCTGCCTCTAGTGCCACATCTATAATTCCCGCAGAGTGCGCTCCAGCAGGAAAACTAAAGGAATTGTGTCACTGATGCATGCACGGCCCCTGCTCACCATCCTCGTTGCCTCCTCAAATGGTGACAGTGCAGTGCATGCATCCTTGATCATCAGCCACTGCGGGGGGAGGAACAAGTTGACCTGAACCTGTCCTTGTGCCATACTCACACAGGTACTCATTGATGGCCCTCTGCTGCTTGTGCAGACGCTGCAGCATTGTCAATGTCGAGTTCCACCTGGTGGGCATGTCACAGATCAGACGGTTTGTGGGAAGGTGGAACTCTCTTTGAATTTCTGCCAGGCGAACACTTGCTGGGAATGACCGTCTGAAGTGGCTGCAGACTTTTCTGGTCTGGCTGAGAAGCTGGCCCTTGGTACCTGGTTAGGAAATGCTGTACCACCAGATTTAGGATGTGTGCTAGGCATGGTACATGCGTCAACTTACCCAGGCATAGGGCGGAGAGAAGGTTGCTGCCATTATCACAGACGACCATTCCCAGCTGAAGCTGGCGTGGTGTTAACATCTCTGCGCCTGCCCCTGCAGAGCTGACAGAATTTCTGGCCCGGTGTGGCTCCTGTCCCCTAAACAAACCAGCTCAAGTACAGTATGACATCTTTTTGCTTGAGCCATTGCGTAGCCCCTGCCACGCGTCGGTTTACCTTCCACTTCGCCAGAGACATAGGAGGAGGAGGAGGTGGTGGAGCAGACAGACCTCATATAAGCAGCTTTCTGGAGGCATGGTGGATTAACAAGCTACAGCACAGAGCCCGTCCTGGATACCTCCCAGCTGTAAGCAGAGTTACCCAGTGTGATGTGAAGGAAATGTAATGGCCCTGTCCATGCTTGCTGGACCACGTGTCTAAAGTAATGTGCACCTTGCTACTGACTGCCTTTCCCAATGACTCCATAACATTGTCTTCCACATGCTGGTATAGTGCTGGAATAGCGTTTTGGAACCTGCCACTGTGGTACAGCACATTCAGCAAATTCACGGAAGGAAGCCGAGTCCACCAGCTGGAAAGGCAGCAGCTGTATGCGAGTAATTTTGCCAAGGTGGCATTTAGACGTTGTGCATGTGGATGGTTGGGACAATATTTTTCTTCCGCTGCAGCAGCTGGGGCAACAAAATCTGACTGCATAAATCTGCTGGCAGATTCAGAGGAAGGACGTGGTACACCCATTACTGTAGCATCATCCCAGTCAGTGGAGGTTGTAGGCAATGACATGGCAGGACATATAGTGGGGGTAGAGACAGATGAGGAGGACCTATGCAAAGTGTTGTGCTAACGGGATGCGTGGCAGGTGGTCATATGTCGCCTCAAGCACGTAGTACCCAAGTGTCTGATGTCTTTCCCACGCTTGATCCTCTTCTGACATACAGTCAGGTCCAGAAATATTGGGACATCGACACAATTCTAACATCTTTGGCTCTATACACCACCACAATGGAGTTGGAATGAAACAAACAGGACTTAAAGCAGTTTGCAGATGTGCCTCCCCCTTGTTAAGGGACCAAAAGGTAATGTGACAGAATAATAATCATAAATCAAACTTTCCCGTCTTAATACTTGTTTGCAAATCCTTTGCAGTCAATCACAGCCTGAAGTCTTGAACGCATAGACATCACCAGACGCTGGGTTTCATCCCTGGTGATGCTCTGCCAGGCCTCTACTGCAACTGTCTTTAGTTCCTGCTTGTTCTTGGGGCATTTTCCCTTCAGTTTTGTCTTCAGCAAGTGAAATGCATGCTCAATGGGATTCAGGTCAGGTGATTGACTTGGCCATTGCATAACATTACACTTCTGTCCCTTCAAAAATTATTTGGTTGCTTTTGCAGTATGCATTGAGTCATTGTCCATCTGCACTGTGAAGCGCCGTCCAATGAGTTCTGCAGCATTTGGCTGAATGTGAGCAGATAATATTGCCCGAAACACTTCAGAATTCATCCTGCTGCTTTTCTCAGCAGTCACATCATCAATTAATACAAGAGAACCAGTTCCATTGGCAGCCATACATGCCCACGCCATGACACTACCACCACCATGCTTCATTGATGAGGTGGTATGCTTAGGATCATGAGCAGTTCCTTTGCTTCTCCATACTCTTCTCTTCCCATCACTCTGGTACAAGTTGATATTGGTCTCATCTGTCCATAGGATCTTGTTCCAGAACTGTGAAGGCTTTGTTAGGTGTTGTTTGGCAAACTCTAATCTGGCCTTCCTGTTTTTGAGGCTCACCAATGGATTTACATCTTGTGGTGAACCCTCTGTATTTACTCTGAAGTCTTCTCTTGATTCTTGACTTTGACACAAATACACCTACCTCCTGGAGAGTGTTCTTGATCTGGCCAACTGTTGTGAAGGGTGTTTTCTTCACCAGGGAAAGAATTATTCATTCATCCACCACAGTTGTTTTCCGTGGTCTCCCGGGTCTTTTGGTGTTCCTGAGCTCACCGGTGCGTTCCTTCTTTTTGAGAATGTTCCAAACAGTTGTTTTGGTCACGCCTAATGTTCTTGCTATCTCTCTGATGGGTTTGTTTTGTTTCTTCAGCCTAATGATGGCTTGCTTCACTGATAGTGAAGGCACTTTGGATCTCATCTTGAGAGTTGACAGCAACAGATTCCAAATGCAAATAGCACACTTGAAATGAACTCTGGGCCTTTTATCTGCACATTGTAATTGGGGTAATGAGGAAATATCACACACCGGGCCATGGAACAGCTGAGAAGCCAATTGTCCCATTACTTTTGGTCCCTTCAGGCTCTGATTGACTGCAAAGGATTTGCAACCGAGTATTAAGAAGGGAAAGTTTGATTTATGATTATTATTCTGTCCCATTACCTTTGGTTCCTTAACAAGTGGGAGGCACATCTGCAAACTGCTGTAAGTCCTACACCGTTCACCTGAGTTGGATGTACATACCCTCAAATTAAAGCTGACAGTCTGCAGTTAAAGCACATTGTGTTTGTTTCATTCCAACTCCATTGTGGTGGTGTATTGAGCCAAAGATGTTAGAATTGTGTCGATGTCCCAATATTTCTGGACCTGACTGTAGCTTACAAATAGCAACGCTGCAGTCTGCTGCACATGTCGTTAAGAACTCCCAGACAGCAGAGATCATGGACGTGTGCTGCGAGACAACTGCTCTGTGCACCTGAGCAGCTCTGACATCTGATGCCTTGGACTGGCTACGGTTGCTCATAGAGGACGTTCTGCCTAGTTTTTGTTGTGCCTCCTCCTCCTCCCTTGACTCCTCTGTTCAATCAGGCACCCAGGTGGAGTCAGTGACCTCATCATCATTGTCATCACTAGGGATGTGCGTTTCGGGTTTCGGAATTTCGGAATTTTCACGAAATTTCCCGATTCGTGTTTTCGGATGCGGCCGAATTTCCAAAAAATTTTAGATCCGAAAATTTCAGATCCGAAATGTTTTCCGAGCCGAAACGAAATATTTTCGGATTTTTCGAATGGACTTGAAATGTGTCAAACGAGGAGAACAGATGTTCCGAAAAACTAAAATTTTCCGGAAAACGAAAATTTTCCGAAGAAACGAAAATTTTGTAAAAACGAAAATTTTCTAAAAAACGAAAATTTTTCGAAAAAACGAAAAGTCGATACAAAAAAACGGGCAAAATGACACGAGAAATACGAAAAATGGTCGATATTCCGAAAAAAGTGCAATTCCGAAAAACGAAAATGTCCGAAATTACGAAAAGTCGATACAAAAACCGAGCACAGTGACACGAAAATACGAAAAATGGCCGATATTCCGAAAAAAAAATGTACCCGAAAAACGGGCCGAACCGAATCGAAACCGAAATCGGTCGAAACGAGCCGAATCGAAAAGTTTAAAAATCCGAAAAATCGAACCTAATCGAACCGAAAAAAAAATTGGTGCACAAGCCTAGTCATCACCCCCTATCTCTTCATCACTGGAGCCAACCTCGCAATATGCTGCAGCTGCTGGGGGAACATGAGTGCCAGTTCTTTGTGTATCACTGGCACCCCCTCCCTCTAGGCTGATTATACTCCCTTCCTCAACCTCAGAGTTTGAATCAGAGCATTGGAGTTGCTGAGGGATGCACCGATACCACTTTTTTAAGACCGAGTACGAGTACCGATACTTTTTAAAAGTACTCACCGATACCGAGTACCGATACTTTTCTTTAATGTCATGCGACGCTTTCCAATAAGAACAGACCATATAAAAATGCCCCCAACTCACATGTATATCCCCCCGATATATATATATATATATATATATTCATACTGCCCCAGCTCACACATGGATATTGCCCCAGCTCACACATGGATTTGCCCCAGCTCACACATGGATTTGCCCCAGCTCACACATGGATATGCCCCAGCTCACACATGGATTTGCCCCAGCTCACACATGGATATGCCCCAGCTCACACATGGATATTGCCCCAGCTCACACATGGATTTGCCCCAGCTCACACATGGATTTGCCCCAGCTCACACATGGATATGCCCCAGCTCACACATGGATTTGCCCCAGCTCACACATGGATATGCCCCAGCTCACACATGGATATGCCCCAGCTCACACATGGATATTGCCCCAGCTCACACATGGATTTGCCCCAGCTCACACATGGATTTGCCCCAGCTCACACATGGATATGCCCCAGCTCACACATGGATATGCCCCAGCTCACACATGGTTATGCCCCCCAGTTTATGGATCTGCCCCCCCAGCTCACACATGGATATGCCCCCCAGCTCATGGACCAGCCCCCCCGACGATACTTACCTTCCTGGTCGATGCCGGGAATGTCTCCGCACGCGCTCGTTGGAAGGACCCCAGCCGCGACCACGTGGGACCATGTGATCACGGCTGGGGTCCTTCCAACGAGCGCGCGGGGAAACTTTCCCAGCGTCGCCCAGGAAGGTAAGTATCATCGCGGAGAGCAGCTGCAGGGCCTGTCTGAATGCTCTATCAGCATTCGGACAGGTCCTGCAGCTGCTCAGTGTCTTTATACTTACCTTCCTGGGCGCCACCAGGAAAGTTTCCCCGCGCGTGCTCGTTGGAAGGACCCCAGCCGCGATCACATGGTCCCACGTGGTCGCGGCTGGGGTCCTTCCAATGACCGCGTGCGGAGACATTCCCGGCGTCGCTCAGGAAGGTAAGTATCGCAGAGAGCAGCTCCAGGGGCGGCTGTCCGAATGCCGATAGAGCATTCGGACAGCCGCCGCAGCCCCTCGGATGCCGGCAAGCCGGCTCAATGCCGGCTTCCGGTATCGGAAAAAATATCGGGGGGTGCTGCACGAGTACCAAGTACTCCTGCAGTACCCAGTATCGGCCACGATACCGATACTAGTATCGGTATCGGTGCAACCCTAGTTGCTGCGCATCCTCAAGCAGCATGTCACTGTCACTGTAGTCAAACAATTCAGCAGACTCCTCCATGTGTGATAGTGAGGCTATGTCATGTCTCGGCCTTGCCCCCTGGTGATGAAGGGTCTTCATGTTTGTTTTTCCCCTATGGTGTGTCTGGCTGTGCTGTTTAGTGCTGATCTGGGGCTCTGTTGTGATCTCCTGGTCTGGGGTCACATGGCCCAATCACACAGACCCACTCCCTATATATTCCCAGCAGCACAGAGCCTCATTGACTGTTTGTGGAGTTTGATGGTGGTTCTGTCTGGTTCGTGTTTCCTGAGTTGCTGCAAAGCATTCCTGTTCAAGTGTTTTCTTGTTCTGACCTCGGCTTTATCTTTGACTATCCCTTCTACTCCCCCCTGGTACCGTATATTTCTGATCTGTTGCCAACCTCTGCCTGATTGACGATTCTTGTATGTTTCATGTTTTATGTACCTTGTCTGTCTTAGTTTAGTATATATTCAGAGGCCGCTTATAAGGACCTCTTTTAGTATAGTCTGTTTTGTTTACTGTCCTGCAGCCTGCTCACTTCACGGATTGTCAAGTGTATCTTTGTGTTTCTCCGACTGCCCTGCAGCCTGCTCAATTCACGGATTGGCAGGCGTATCATTGTGTTTCTGAGTGTCCTAAGTTGTCTGTCGGTCTTGAAGCCTTTGGAGCTTAGTGGCAATTCTGTTCTGTTTTTTGGTGCTCCTTGGTTTTGGAGAATTCCGTCTGTCCTTGTGTCCAGTCAGTTACTCACCTGCCTTAAGGGCTTCATCTCCTGTTCCAAGCCACCACGATGGCCCAAGCAGGGGCTAACCGTTACAGGCTACAGCAGGAGTAGTTGTGGACATGGAGGCTGAATTAGATGTTTTGGCAGCTGAGGTGGACTGTAAACCACTACAAGCCTGGCTGGCAGAGGACTCGAAGGATGAGGATGGCCTGGTTAGCCAATCCTGCAAATCCTCTGTATGTTGCTGCTGCATAAGACGGCCAGCACCAGTTAGAAAGGACAAGCGTGCCCCTGCAGAGGATGCACCACGTCCAAGACGACCAGGGGCACAGCCTTCCGACACAAGAGGCTGCTTGCCCTCTTATCTGTGTCTGGTAGCGTCTGCCTGTCCTTTTTGGTCTTTCTGACATGGTGAGTGATATATAGATTAAAGATATAGCATTGTTCTGGAAAATCTGTATAAGTCAGTGATACAGCCTGATAGCCTTTGCAGTGGCAACACACAGATTCAAAATCACACAACTCTAGTATAAGTCAGTGATACAGCCTGATAGCCTGGCAGCAGCTGGCAGTGAGAAGACACAGATTACAATTCCCAGATATCTGCTAGAAGTCTGTGAGACCCCAATAGCTGGCAGTGAGAAGACACAGATTACAATTCACAGAAATCTGCTAGATGTCTGTGAGGCACACATAAAATAACAATCTCCTCTCACTCCTGCAAAAAAAACACATGCTGGGGCTGCGGGGAACCCTTATATAGTGTGTTGCGGGACTTAGCTCTGTGAGCCCTGATTGGGCAAAATTTGCCCAATCAGGACTCTGAGCCCTGATTGGCATAGTCTTGCACCTGACCTGTGGTCAGGCGCAAGGCTGTAGCCAATTACAAGCTTCAGGCCAATGGAAAAGTGCATTGTGGTCCATTGTGGTGCATTGTGGGCAGGCCCGTCTTTAATATTAATTGAACCCTTGGCAAACATTTTCTTGGGCCCCCCCGAAAGCCCGCTCACTGCATAATTTTCCTCTCTGCCTCCAACATCCCAAAAAAATAAAAAAATAATAATGTAAACATAAAGAACTGGCAAACAAACAAGTCCTTAGATTGATATTGATAGTTTAAAAGTAACATCAGGAAGCATTATTTTACTGAGAGGGTGGTGGTTACATGGAACAGCCTTCCAGTAGAAGTGGTAGAGGCCAAAACAGTAATTGAATTTAAGCAGGCATGGGATAGGCATAAGGCTATCCTAAACAAAAGATAAATCCAGGTAAAGTATCCATGTAATTGGGCAGACTAGATGGGCCGAAAGGTTCTTATCTGCCGACATTTTTCTATGTTTCTATGATATGAAATAGTATTACATTTATACACTGCACTTTACTGAGGAGCTCTGTGATACACTCATACACATTGCTGTATCACAGAGCTCCACAGTAATGTGCAGTGTATAAATGTAACATTATTTCAGAGCTTCTCAGCAATAAAACCCACAGTGATGTGCAGTGTGTATGAGTGCTTCACAGAGCTCCGCGGAAATAAAACTCACAGTACTGTGCGGTGTGTACAAACATTAATTAACAGTTGTTTTAACATCGTGGGGGCCATCAAGGTCTAGATAATTAATAATTAGTCATGCAGGTTGCATGGCCCTGTGTATTGCTAGTGAGAACTTGTATGTTACATACATGGCTCCTGCACAGGTGACATGGAGATATGATGAGAGAGTAGAGCATGGGCTGCACTATTCCATAGAGAACATCAGCTGTGGTGTTCAGGTGAGTAAGCGTTAACATCAGGATAAGTGACTTTGGCACATGCCCCCCCATATTACATCACTAACGCTGAACCCATTACAGCATCAGTGATTGCGTTAGCTTGCACGAGCTTACTGTACTTTGCGCTCCCTATACTTTGTAGTCCTAATGCTAATTACCGCACTGATGTGACAACGAAGAACTTAACCACAGGCTAGAAGCTGGTGCTAACTGTTACCACTTCTGCAGAATCATTTATCACCCCCAAACCCCCCAAAAAAAATCAGATACTCACCTCTCAACCCGCGGCAAGAACGGTGTGCCGATCTGCCACTTCTAGCCGCCACGAGCAGTGTGAGACTGGGAACAAAAAGTCCCCAGTCTCCCTCTGTGAATCAATTTGCGGACCTGTAAGATCTCACGAGAGGCGAGATCCTGCAGGTCACGTGGCAGGCAGCACAAGCCTCTATGGAGTCCTATGGACTGCAGGAGGTGGTACTTACAGTGGCACTTAGCGCTGCATTACGAGGCAGGCTTCTGAAGTAACACCTGACCCGTAATATGGAGCTAAAACAGGGATACTAAAGGGGAAACCTGCAGGCGCACATTATCCATCTTAATGTCCCCGTTTTAGCACCGGGCAAGGAAAAGTGCCCACAAGTTACATAGTTACATAGTTATATAGGCTGAAAAAAGACATGCGTCCATCGGGTTCAGCCTCTCCCACATAACCTACTGCTGTTGATCCAAAATAAGGCAAAAAACCCAGTCTGAAATATGCAACATACCGGGAAAAAATTCCTTCTTGACCCCAGAATGGCAGTCAGATTTCTCCTTGGATCAAGAAGCTTTTACCCACATATTAAATATTATAACCCTTAATATTCTGTGTCTGCAGGAAGTCATCCAGTCGTTTTTTAAAAGTCTGTACAGACTCAGACCCAACCACCTCAACAGGCACAGAATTCCACAGCTTTATTGTTCTCACCGTAAAATAACCCTTCCTATGCTTTAAGCTAAATTTTCTTTCTTCCAGTCTAAATGGATGACCCCTTGTCCTATGTATAGACCTGTTAATGAATAGGTTATCAGACAATGGTTGATAATGGCCCCGTATATATTTATATAAGGTTATCAGATCCCCTCTAAGGCGCCGTTTCTCTAAACTAAACAGGTTTAAGCTTGTTAGTCTTGCCTCATAACTTAACCCTTCCATTCCCTTATTAATTTAGTTGCCCGTCTCTGCACTTTTTCTAACGCTATAATATCTTTTTTTAAGACAGGTGCCCAAAATTGCACAGCATATTCAAGGTGCGGCCTGACCATTGATTTATACAGAGGCAAAATTATGTTTTCATCCCGTGAGTGAACTCCCCTTTTAATGCATGCCAATACTTTGCTGGCCTTGGCGGCTGCTGTTTGACATTGCACATTGTTACTTAGTTTGAAGTCTATGATTATTCCCAAATCCTTCTCCTGCTTGGATTTCCCTAACTCCGTACCATTTAGGGTATAAATTACTTGCGTGTTCTTCACTCCAAAGTGCATAACTTTGCATTTATCTAGATTAAATCTCATCTGCCATTTAAGTGCCCAGTCCCCCAATTTATCTAAATCCCTCTGCAGCGAAGTAACATCCTGCTCACATTGTAAAGTTCTTATGGTGAAAGAACAAACAGGGGAAAAAAAGAGGAAACCAAAATAATATCCTGGTATAGAACATGGAGGAGACATTCCATAATGATAAAATAATAGTTACAGCTCTCATTACTGACCAGTCCCTGAGTTACGCCAAACTCCCACATATACAGGGTTATTCAGAGAGCCAAACTGTTTTCCACATCACATACCCAGCACAGCAGAGTGTTTCACATCACATACCCAGCACAGCAGAGTGTTTCACATCACATACCCAGCACAGCAGAGTGTTTCACATCACATACCCAGCACAGCAGAGTGTTTCACATCACATACCCAGCACAGCATGTGATTCACATCACATACCCAGCACAGCATGTGTTTCACATCACATACCCAGCACAGCAGAGCATTTCACATCATATACCCAGCACAGCATGTGTTTCACATCACATACCCAGCACAGCAGAGTGTTTCACATCACATACCCAGCACAGCAGAGTGTTTCACATCACATACCCAGCACAGCAGAGTGTTTCACATCACATACCCAGCACAGCAGAGTGTTTCACATCACATACCCAGCACAGCAGAGTGTTTCACATCACATACCCAGCACAGCATGTGTTTCACATCACATACTCAGCACAGCAGAGTGTTTCACATCACATACCCAGCACAGCATGTGTTTCACATCACATACCCAGCAAAGCATGTGTTTCACATCACATACTCAGCACAGCAGAGTGTTTCACATCACATACCCAGCACAGCAGAGTGTTTCACATCACATACCCAGCACAGTAGAGTGTTTCACATCACATACCATACCCAGCACAGCATGTGTTTCACATCACATACCCAGCACAGCATGTTTCACATCACATACCCAGCACAGCAGAGTGTTTCACATCACATACCCCACTCAGCAGAGTGTTTCACATCACATACCCAGCACAGCAGAGTGTTTCACATCACATACCCAGCACAGCATGTGTTTCACATCACATACCCAGCGCAGCATGTGTTTCACATCACATACCCCGCACAGCAGAGTGTTTCACATCACATACCCAGCACAGCATGTGTTTCACATCACATACCCAGCACAGCAGAGTGTTTCACATCATATACCCAGCACAGGATGTGTTTCACATCACATACCCAGCACAGCAGAGTGTTTTACATCACATACCCAGCACAGCAGATTGTTTCACATCACATACCCAGCTGGGAGGGACCCGGCGAGAGAAGGGGAACTGCATATTGAAGAGGAGGGGAGGAGCCAACCACATCGCGAGGCCTCACTTCCTCTCTGCGGTCACATGTCCTTACGAAGGGGAGACAGCACACAGGGCCATGATTTTTGGAGGCTGGGAGCAGCTGCCTTGGGCCCCCTACCAATGACGGGGCCCTTGGCAGCTGCCCCTTTTGCCCCGCGCTAAAGACGACCCTGATTGTGGGCGAACACGCAGAAATGTTCGATGTTCGCTGAACGGACAATGTTCGAATCAAACTCATATTCGGATCAAACCGCCAGCCCATCCCTACTTGTCAGTAAAATGGAGACGGTAGGCAGGATAATGTGCGCTTGCAGATTTTCCTGCCTGTCTCCATTTTACCGAGTACATTCCAGCATAGATGCATAACTAGCACCGAGCCCCGGAATGAAGAGCATGGCTGCCAGGCAGAAACAATCAGCGGTGCAGCGCGCCACTGCTTTATCAGCTCATAGAGACCATAGGACTCCATAGAGCTCTGCGCATCCCGGCCACGATATAGTGCAGTGCTGCAAAGGAATCGCAGAGGGAGACTTGAAATTTGTTCCCAGTCTCACCCTTCTCCAGTGTGTGCGCGCGTGTATGTAATGACTGAGGCACAGTGTGCGCGTGTGTGTAATGACTGAGGCATAGTGAGTGTGACTGCGGAGGGGTATGTGTGTGTATGATTACTGAGGGGGGTGTGTGTGTGTGTGTGATTACTGGGGGTGTATGTGTTTGTGATTACTAATGGGGGTATGTGTGTGTGATTACTGGGGGGAATGTGTGTGTGATTACTGAAGGGGGGTTATGTGTGTGTGTGATTACTGAAGGGGGGTTATGTGTGTGTGTGATTACTGAAGGGGGGTTATGTGTGTGTGTGATTACTGAAGGGGGTTATGTGTGTGTGATTACTGAGGGGGGTTATGTGTGATTACTGAGGGGGCTTGTGTGTGTGTGATTACTGAGGGTGTGTGTGTGTGTGTGTGATTACTGAGGGGGATTGTGTGTGTGTGTGATTACTGAGGGGGGTTGTGTGTGTGATTACTGAGGGGGTGTGTGCGTGTGATTACTGAGGGGGGTATGTGTGTGTGTGATTACTGAGGGGGGTGTGTGTGTGTGTGTGATTACTGGGGGTGTATGTGTTTGTGATTACTAATGGGGGTATGTGTGTGTGATTACTGGGGGGGAATGTGTGTGTGATTACTGAAGGGGGGTTATGTGTGTGTGATTACTGAGGGGGGTTATGTGTGATTACTGAGGGGGCTTGTGTGTGTGTGTGATTACTGAGGGGGGTGTGTGTGATTACTGAGGGTGTGTGTGTGTGTGTGTGATTACTGAGGGGGGTTGTGTGTGTGTGTGATTACTGAGGGGGGTTGTGTGTGTGATTACTGAGGGTGTGTGTGATTACTGAGGGGGTATGTGTGTGTGTGATTACTGAGGGGGGTATGTGTGTGTGATTACTGAGGGGGTATGTGTGTGTGTGAATACTGAGGGGGTATGTGTGTGATTTACTGAGGGGGTATGTGTGTGTGTGATTACTGAGGGGAGTGTGTGTGTGTGATTACTGAGGGGTGTGTGTGTGTGTGATTACTGAGGGGTGTGTGTGTGATTACTGGGGGGTATGTCTGAGTGTGTGATTACTGAAGGGGCATGTGTGTTTTATTACTGAAGGGGTGTGTGTGTGTGTGATTACTGGGGGTTTGTGTGTGTGTGTGTGTGATTACTGGGGGTATGTGTATGATTACTGGGGGGTATGTGTGTGATTACTGGGGGGTATGTCTGAGTGTGTGATTACTGAAGGGGCATGTGTGTTTTATTACTGAAGGGGTGTGTGTGTGTGTGATTACTGGGGGTTATATGTGTGTGATTACTGAGGGGTTATATGTGTGTGATTACTGAGGGGGTATGTGTATGTGATTACTGGGGGTATGTGTGTGTGTGTGATTACTGGGGGGTATGTGTGTGTGATTACTGGGGGTATGTGTGTTTGTGATTACTGGGGGTATGTGTGTGTGTGATTACTGGGGTATGTGTGTGTGTTTATTGGGGGGTATGTCTGAGTGTGTGATTACAGAAGGGGCATGTGTGTTTGATTACTGAAGGGGTGTGTGTGTGTGATTACTGGGGGTTATATGTGTGTGATTACTGAGGGGGTATGTGTGTGTGATTACTGAGGGGGTATGTGTATGTGATTACTGGGGGGTGTGTGTGGGATTACTGTGGGGTATGTGTGTGCGTGATTACTGGGGATTTGTGTGTGTGTCTGATTACTGGGGGGTATGTGCTACTGCCCTAGCACATGGATACTGCCCCAGCACATGCATACTGCCCCAGCTCACACATGGATACTGCCCCAGCTCATGAATACTGCCCCAGCACATGGATATTTCCCCAGCACATGGATATTGCCCCAGCTTATGGATACTGCCCCAGCTCACACATGGATATACTGCCCCAGCACACGGATATACTGCCCCAGCACATGGATATACTGCCCCAGCACATGGATATACTGCCCCAGCACATGGATACTGCCCCAGCTCATGGATACTGCCCCAGCTCACCTCTTTGCGCCGCGTGTTCGGCTCCCTGTGAGCTTCCGGCCGCATGGAGCTTGGGCGCTCGCCTGGGGGAACCACGTGACGAGCCGCGAGAACGCGGCTGTACACGTGGTTTCCCCTGCGAGCGCCCAAAGCTCCATGCCGCCGGAAGCTTACAGGGAGCCGATAAAATGAATAGATAAAATTGCAGCCTTATGCGATTTAGAAATTGCATGTGCTTAAATCGCGATTGTTTTGCGATTGCGATTAATTGCACAGCCCTAGTGTGTGTGTGTGTGATTACTGAGTGTGCGTAACTCACCACATTAGACAGGGCTTGTTGTCTTTTTTTCTGGCCTCTACAGTGCAAAGCTCTCAGGGGGCCCAGCACGCCCTCCAGGCTCCAGCAGCATGCAGGCAGTCTGGCCCCTCCTGGTTGCTGTCAGCTGACCGGATGTGGTGTCAGCTGACAGGGAGGATGCTGCAGCTCAGGGAAGAAGCTCCCTGAAGATTGATCCACAGCCAGCTCTGCCTTTCCCTCCGCTCCCCCTCTGTAGTCTGCTTCAAGAGCTGCAGACACTGCACGTGCGTGGAGCGTCCTGTGCGCTGGGGAGGGAATCCCCATGACACTCCACGCACGTCCTGCAGGGGCAGCCAGGCCAATCCGGGCCCCCCTCCCATCCGGGCCCTCGGTTGGAGCCAGGGTCAGTCCTCCCCTGAGGCGCATTCAATACCTCAGCTGCTCAGCCACTCAGCGCTCAGCACTGCTAACTTAGCAATTGCAGCGACCCGAGGAGATGCTGCGAGTAGCTGAGTGTGACGTATTAAAGATGGCCGCCGCCATGAAGCAAGTAACAATTCCGTACAGCAATGTTAATTTTGAGGTTTTTGTTCACCAAAGCACACAATATTTATTTATTATTTACCCCTGCACATAGACATATATTACAGTTCAATTTATATTTTGTTTCAGAAGTAAACATAACGTTTATTCAATAAAAACTATCATTTGTGGTGTGTGTGTACAAAACGGAATTGTGCTGACTGCTTTTCTTTATCATATTTTGTCCGAGTGATACGAAAAACAATCTGAATCTTTAATTAAAAAATCGTCGGCCATTTTGGATTCAAAATTCGCATCCAAAGCGTTCAATGACACTGCTGCAGCAATTCAGCAGCTGCTGAGGTATTGAACGGGGCTCTGGTTAGGAGACTGTGATGTACATAGTACGTCCGCGGTCATTAAGGGGATATCCCCACAGGTCTTACTTTGGACATCAGCAGTCGGTAAGGGGTTAAGAAGTCTCTTCAGCATAGAGAGGATCAAGGAGTCCTGGAAGTGATAGGTTGTTCCCCCCCCCCAAGCCCTAATCTCAAGTTAACATCATCAAGTCTGTCTGGGAATACATGACTTCCACACAAGATCTGTGTTTAGTTCTCTTAAGACACCGGGAACAACCTACCTGCTGAGTTCCTTCAAAAACGGTGTTGAAGTGTACCTAGAAGAACTGATGCTGTTCTGCAGGCAAAGGCAGGTCTCACCAAATTTTGATTTGGATTTCTCTGTTCATTTACTTTCCATTAATACTTCTATTTTTGAAAGCACTTAAATGTATTGCACACTACTGTGTGTGTGTGTGTATATGTATATATATTTTTTATATATATATTGTTTTATATTGGTCCCTAGCACTTATTTAACATCATCTTAGCATCCCTTTATGTTTATAGAGTCAGGTCCAGAAATATTGGGACATCGACACAATTCTAACATCTTTGGCTCTATACACCACCACAATGGAGTTGGAATGAAACAAATACAATGTGCTTTAGCTGCAGACTTTAATCAGCTTTAATTTGAGGGTATGTACATCCAACTCAGGTGAACGGTGTAGGACTTACAGCAGTTTGCAGATGCGCCTCCCACTTGTTAAGGGACCAAAAGTAATGGGACAATTGGCTTCTCAGCTGTTCCATGGCCAGGTGTTAAAAGGATAAAAGGCCCAGAGTTCATTTCAAGTGTGCTATATGCATTTGGAATCTGTTGCTGTCAACTCTCAAGATGAGATTCAAAGAGCCTTCACTATCAGTGAAGCAAGCCATCATTAGGCTGAAGAAACAAAACAAACCCATCAGAGAGATAGCAAGAACTTTAGGCGTGGCCAAAACAACTGTTTGGAACATTATCAAAAAGAAGGAACGCACCGGTGAGCTCAGCAACACCAAAAGACCCGGGAGACCACGGAAAACAACTGTGGTGGGTGAATTAAGAATTCTTTCCCTGGTGAAGAAAACACCCTTCACAACAGTTGGCCAGATCAAGAACACTCTCCAGGAGGTAGGTGTATGTGTGTCCAAGTCAACAATCAAGAGAAGACTTCACCAGAGTAAATACAGAGGGTTCACCACAAGTTCTAAACCATTGGTGAGCCTCAAAAACAGGAAGGCCAGATTAGAGTTTGCCAAACAACACCTAACATAGCCTTCACAGTTCTCGAACAAGATTCTATGGACAGATGAGACCAAGATCAACTTGTACCAGAGTGATGGGAAGAGAAAAGTATGGAGAAGGAAAGGAACTGCTCATGATCCGAAGCATACCACCTCATCAGTGAAGCATGGTGGTGATAGTGTCATGTGTGGGCATGTATGGATGCCAATGGAACTGGTTCTCTTGTATTTATTGATGATGTGACTGCTGACAAAAGCAGCAGGATGAATTCTGAAGTATTTCGGGCAATATTATCTGCTCACATTCAGCCAAATGCTGCAGAACTCATTGGACAGCGCTTCACACTGCAGATGGACAATGACCCAAAACATACTGCAAATGCAACCAAAGAGTTTTTGAAGGGACAGAAATGGAATGTTAGGCAATGGCCAAGTCAATCACCTGACCTGAATCCCATTGAGCATGCATTTCACTTGCTGAAGATAAAACTGAAGGGAAAATGCCCCAAGAACAAGCAGGAACTGAAGACAGTTGCAGTAGAGGCCTGGCAGAGCATCACCAGGGATGAAACCCAGCGTCTGGTGATGTCTATGTGTTCCAGACTTCAGGCTCTGATTGACTGCAAAGGATTTGCAACCAAGTATTAAGAAGGGAAAGTTTGATTTATGATTATTATTCTGTCCCATTACCTTTGGTCCCTTAACAAGTGGGAGACACATCTACAAACTGCTGTAAGTCCTACACCATTCACCTGAGTTGGATGTACATACCCTCAAATTAAAGCTGACAGTCTGCAGTTAAAGCACATTGTGTTTGTTTCATTCCAACTCCATTGTGGTGGTGTATAGAGCCAAAGATGTTAGAATTGTGTTGATGTCCCAATATTTCTGGACCTGACTGTACCTGTATCCTTATGATGCATACAATTACTTGTATGTACATTTGTTATGTCTCTAGTATATTAACCACTTGGCTGCGGATGACACGTTAGGTACATCATGGGGCTTCCCCGCTGAATGCTGAGGACGTGCCCCACATGTCATGGGATCTCACAGCCAAGGGGGAGCTCCTTACCTATCCGGTCAGGATCCTGCTGTAGTCTGACTTCCTTGAAGTCAGACCGCTCCATGGGACCCCTGCTGGCGCACTGACGTCATTCTCAGCCCCCCCCCCGCAGAGCTAGGAGAGTGCCTGAGGGGGGGTCCTCCCATGCCCAGAAGTTGACCAGCTGCGCATTTAAGAGAGCCAAAGGGTAGGCTTCCGAAAATGTGAATGGGATTGCCCTAGAGATTTTAAAGACATTTTTATTATATTTATAATATGCTACTCTATGTTATGTCTTGTGGTTTATTCTTTTGTTTTGTGAGGTTGTTTTAAATGATATTGTCAAAAGATCCAACACAAATACCGATTTGATGTATAAGTATTGTCCAATTTTATAATACGAGCAAAATATGACGGGAATATTCTTTATTAATACACTTCATATTGATTCACGTATGTTATTGTTACGATTCTATGGTCACTAATTTATAGACGTTTGTCACAAATAAGCTCATTTTAAAAAAAAATTCTGGTATATGCGTGTGTTCATTACGCCCACTATAGTTCACATTTGACAAAGTTTTTCTGTTTGGAGAGCTGCATGATACCTGTATAAATATTCTGTCCTATTTTTGGAGCTTTACATAAGAGGGTTTTGTGATTTTTCTTTGCTTTGGTTAAATAAAATGCGCTATACCACTACCATTGCTTACTGTCTAATTTCCCAAGCCGGGAGCATGTTGGGTATTTTATGCATAGTCATATTATTCATAAAAACACAATTCTCCAAAATACCAGTGAAAAATTTACAGGGTAATTCAAAGAGAATCGAAAAGTCACCGCACGTTCGGTGACTTTTCGTTTTCTTCAATTCGGTTTGATTTGGCGATCCCATTTCGGCCACCGTGCGGTGTATTCAGCAAGCACTACAGGGTCCCCGCAAACCCGACGAAAACTAACCGCAAAACCCAGCGAATGCGTGCCGAAAACCCGCGAAAACATCTGCATTAACCCGCCGAAAACGCCGGAAAAACCCAAGCAGGAGCCGATCACACGCAGCGAAGCCGCCGGAAAAAGCCAACACCGCAGACGAAGGCCGTGAATAAATTAGAAAAACTGTTTGCTTGAATGTTTGAAAAGTGAAACGCTGTTTGCAAAGAAACTACTTAGCGAAAATGTCTGAAATTTACATATGAGGTCCAAGGAATGATAATAAAAAGGGCTGTTACAGAAAAAATCAAACTTTTTAAAAAAAAAATTAAAATCCAGAAAAATGTCTAAAAGATCCTAAAAAATCTATAAATAAAGAGACTCTTTACTGCAGAACTTTATAATGAATGGTTTATTAGATATTGAATTAAGACGGGTATATTTTTTTACATTGAAGTCTATGGGATTCGCCTGAATAAACCCGCCGAATTAAACCACCGAATGGCAGGGCATTTCGGGAACCTTTCACTGCTGGTTTGAATAGCCGAAGCAGTGCTTTTTTATGGGGATTTCACTGCCCTCGAACAGGCACCGTGAAAGGATTTGGCGAATTGCCTGCTCTCTGGATAGCCGAATGGCCAAGAAAGGTAACCGTATGCGGATTTTCAGCGTTCGGTTACCTTTCTCCAGCCATTCGGATCTCTTTGGATAACCCTGTTAGTTTTTTCTGTTTTGTTTAAAAATGCACTTTTCTTATAAAAATGCAGTAACCAGTTCCCATTTATTTTTATTTAGAATATACAAGCACATGGGGTGGGATGATAACCGGTGGAAAAATAATTGTGCACACTGCAAATAGAAACATAGAAACATAGAAAAATGTTGGCAGATAAGAACCTTTCGGCCCATCTAGTCTGCCCAATTACATGGATACTTTACCTGGATTTATCTTTTGTTTAGGATAGCCTTATGCCTATCCCATGCTTGCTTAAATTCAATTACTGTTTTAGCCTCTACCACTTCAACTGGAAGAGTGTTCCATGTATCCACCACCCTCTCAGTAAAATAATGCTTTCTGATGTTACTTTTAAACCTTTGCCCCTCTAATCTAAGACTATGTCCTCTTGTTTTGCTACTTTGTTTCCTTTTAAATATACTCCCTTCCTCTACCTGATGATGATGATTGATATCTGAATGGAAATTTAATTTTTTTACAGTTTGTTATAGCATTCTGATGGGACATGGCACATACACATAATAATGATATATTTTGAATCTCCTGAGTGCCCTGAAAATAAAGAATTATAATTTGTCCTGGTCCAATAATTTATGACTTTAAAAAATATGCAGGGTTATTCAAAGAGATCCGAATGGCTGCCGAAAGGTAACCGACCAGTGAAATTCAGCGTACGATTAACTTAACTGGCCATTCGGCTATTCAGAGAGCAGGCAATTTGCCAAATCTTGGCGAATTGCCTGCACATACGGTGCCTGTTCGGTGCCTGTTCGAGGGCAGTGAAATCCCCCGTCTATTCAGAGAACAAAAACCTGCAGTGAAAGGTTCCCGAAATGCCCTGGCATTCGGTGGTTTAATTCGGCAGGTTTATTCAGGCGAATCCCATAGGCCTCAATGTTAAAAATATTCCGGTTTTAATTCAATATCTAATAAACCGTTCATTATAAAATTCTGCAGCAAAAAGTCTCTTTATTTATAGACTTTTTATGATATTTTAAGCATTTTTCTTAATTTTTTTTTTATTTTTAAAGTCCGATTTTTTTTTAATTTTTTTTTTTTAAGTTTACTTATTTTTTCTGTAACAGTCCCTTTTATTATCATTCCCTGGACCTCCTGTGTAAATTTCAGACATTTTCACTCAGTAGTTTCTTTGCAAACAGCGTTTCTTTTTAACACATTCACACAAACTATTTTGCTAATTTATTCACTGTCTCGTCTGCGGTCTCGGCTGCTTCGGCTGTGTGTGATCGGCTCCTGCTCAGGCTTTTTCCGTGGTTTTCGGCAGGTTAATCCAGATGTTTTTGTGGCTTTTCGGTGTGCATTCGCTGGGTTTTGCGGTTCGTTTTCGTTGGGTTTGCGGTAGCTTTTCCCTGCAATTCGGGGACCCTGTGGTGTTTGCTGAATACACCGCAGGGTCACCGAAATGGGATCGGCAAAAGGAACCGAATTGAAGAGAACGAAAAGTCACCGAACGTGCGGTGACTTTTCTAATCTCTTTGGATAGCCCTGTATGTATGTGTGTGATAAAGGTATATACAATGTGGAGTGTTTTTCTAAGGGGTTTATATTTATCTTTCTCCAGATCCTAACGGGTGAAGACTGGAATGCTGTGATGTATGATGGGATCATGGCTTACGGAGGCCCCTCATTTCCTGGAATGTCTGTTTGTATCTACTTCATCGTCTTGTTTGTTTGTGGAAACTGTATCCTTTTACTATTATTGTGTCATTTATTAGCAATAAAGGTTATTGTTTATATAAAATCTTAAGGGCCACATTACAATTGTAACGTTAACACTCACCTGCATGAGCATTAACGTTAGCAGTGGTGTCTACCGCATATTACAATCCAGCGCAAACGGGTTAAGTAACGCGTTTGGAACCTTGCGCTTTTCAGCGCGAGGTTACTGTACTTTGCGCTCCCTATACTTAAAAGAGGGATGTCGGAGCACAAAGTGTTAATCAGCTTCAGAATTACAAAGTCCTAACACTGATTAACGTCCGGCTCTGGTTAGTGGAAAGTTAACCAGAGCCAGGACTTGGTGTTAACAGATTCCACTTCTGCAGAATCTGTTAACACCAGCCAAAAATAAATAAATAAATGAACCAGATACTCACCGCCTGTCCTGCCCCCCAGTCTCTCTTTGCTTATCACTACGCTGACCTGCCAGATCTCGCGAGGTGAGATCTGGCAGGTCATGTGACTGCCGGCGTCTTGCTCAATGGAGTCCTATGGACTCCATCGAGTGGATGCTCGCAGCTGCGCTCAGTGCTGCCGCGAGCATCGCGGGGCCATAGCGCAGGCTAACAATGCAGGCAGCATTTTAAGCGCCTGCATTTGTAATTCCACGCTAAAACGGGGGCGGTAGGGGGAAAACTGCGGGTGCAGTTTTTCCTCCCTACAGCCCCCGTTTTAGCGTGGAGATTGTAATTTAGCCCTAAATGTATAATAAATACGTTTCTAAGCCATTTATTATATTGTAAAATGTATTGATAGTAAGAATTTATAAAGGCTAAATCACTTTTGAAAGGTAAGATGTGCCTAAGAGTTTTAGTAAACTGACAAATTTTAATCACTAATCCATCACATACCTCATTTTGTATTATTGTATCGTTTGTGTTTAGAATGTCTTTGTTATGCATAATACACATGTGCAATTCATTTCATAATGAATTTGATTATGCATGAATTTACCTCAATTTGTTGATTTAGAAGCATTATGACTCTCAATAATACTTTAACACAATGAACATGAATGGATCACAGATAAATTGATCCGTATTTGGTTTATTATGTTGAGTTCAGAGTAGCATAAAAAAAGTGGGAGGGAAGGGGGGTGATTGCAATGATGGGTGGTAGACTCACTCAGCTCATTTGTTTTCTGCTATGCAACGCTTGTTTGCCCAATCATGGGCCCTCTTCCAATCTTGCCATTAAATTAATGGATGGGGCTATTATTGTCACGTTTGATGGGCCTGGCCTGAATGCAGAAGGATTGGGTGTGCAAACTGATGTAAGTCCTACACCGTTCACCTGAGTTGGATGTACATACCCTCAAATTAAAGCTGACAGTCTGCAGTTAAAGCACATTGTGTTTGTTTCATTCCAACTCCATTGTGGCGGTGTATAGAGCCAAAGATGTTAGAATTGTGTCGATGTCCCAATATTTCTGGACCTGACTGTATATATAGCCAGGAAACCGTATATAAATGAACAAGCAGAGAATGATCAAAACTAAGCAAGGGGTCTAATACACAAGAAATAAATGCTAAATAGGGAACAAGAGGGCAACAGGAGGGTACTAAGAATAAACCATGAAAACAGAAGTACTACAGAATAACAGAGGGTATACAGACAGGAGATCCAGGAATCAGAACTGCACTCAACCAGGGCCAGGACTGAAGTGAAGTGAATGAGAAAGCGCCCTCCTTAGGGTGTTGCCTCCTTTTAAACAATGTTCATCAGAACTTTAGAGAGTCCAGGTGAGGTTCCAGGGCGAGATATCCAAATGTGCACAGAGGTCCAGGAACCAGCATAGTTCATGAACAATATAGAAGTCCAGGAACTGGGATAGGTAAAGTCTGTCAGGCTTACAAGAGGTACCTGGGGGGCGCCAAGAGATCAAAAAGTCGAGAACGTCACAATTATGGATAAAAGCTCCAGTAGTCAGCCTAACAACTGGAGTTGCTATTCCAACCCTGTCACAAAGCTAGTCATTGCGGCTCTTTTATGTCAATTAAGGCCCCTATACAGCCACTAATTTGCATCTTGGTGTAGAAGAACAGGCTGTTCCGTGGTATCTTGTACTTCTCCGCTGAAGCCGTTATTTCTAAAAAATAAGTATGGACTGCCAAAACTTGGTGTTAAGTGGTTTTGTATTTGCAAAATCGCTTAACTTATAAAATAATAGCCCAAAAAATCCCATACTTGCCTCTGATTCCACGGTGGAGGAACAGCGTGAGCCGCTGTTCCTCTTGCTGTGAGCAGCAGAAGAATGGGAAAAAAGTTCCCAGTGTCCCTCTACCTCTTCTGTGGTGTCTGTGCGAGCTGGCAGTGGGGTTGCGCTGGTCTCCTTACTATGGTAAGCAGTAGTGACCACTGCAAAAGGGAGGTCAAAGGGCAGATGGATCCTGGAACTTCTGCTGCAGCTTTTGATGGGGACTGCTAGCAGTCATTCCACACTGGCTGTGCAGCCGCCCTAGAACTCTTTGGTGGGTCTCATTCTAGGTAGGGCTGTCAAAAATAATCGTTTTGCCGATGCATTGCGATGCAGCCTTCCACGATGCTGCATCGATGCAATGAAGCTCAAAAATCGATTCACTGACCAGCCTGGAATGTCTGCCATCATCCGGTTTCCGGCACTGCCCCCGCTGTATGTTTAGGCAGCAGCGCGTGATAGCTAGGAGCTGCGGGGGAATCAAAGCCACTGAGTCACTCCCCGCACTCCCTAGTGGCTCCGCCCCTTCCATTGTGTCACTAACCTTCTGCCTGCCTACTGTGTTGCTGTCAGTACACTGAAGGCAGGCAGAAGGAGGGTAGCTCCTCCCTACCCTCCAGCACTAGCAACATGCCCGCCCCTTTTTACAGGCTATGGGGCCAGCACGATTAGAAAAAAAGTGTACTTCCAGCGCTGCCTGTCAGTGCTGCTGCTGTGTGATGCCTAGGGGATTTTTCAGTGTATCCACACAGCAGCAGCAGAAGGAAAGGAGGGTCACACTTAGTAAAATAAAACTACATAACAGGGCCATTCATTAAATAATAGCCATATGCTGGGCACATCTTATTCAGCTCCATAGAGTCACTCCCTGCCTGCTCTGCTCCCATACATTATATATTAAACCCCCTGCCTGCTCTGCCCCCATACATTATATATTAAACCCCCTGCCTGCTCTACCCAATACAATATATATTAAACCCCCTGCCTGCTCTGCCCCATACAGTATATATTAAACCCCCTGCCTGCTCTGCCCCTATACATTATATATTAAACCCCCTGCCTGCTCTGCCCTCATACATTATATATTGAGAATTATACCCCTATCCTCTTCTTACACTTCTCCCATGTAAGTTACCTTCTTAAACCTACTAACCCCCCAAGCTCCCCCACCCACCCCGACCCCCCCCTCCCCTTTCCCGTAAATGAAAACACAACAAAGTATTGGCATTTTGAAAAGGTCACGTCTTTTATTACTTAAGGCCAAATTCTTTGCCTCTAAGGCAGAATTATTATTATCGATCCTCGTATGCCAAATACGCTACACCTGATAACACTGGCAGCCAGATAACACTGGCAACTGCAATGCACCACAAGCATTGCCCAGAAATAGCGCCCCACGTGGCTAAGCAGGATGACCACACGTCTGCTCAGTGTATTTTTATGGCAGATAGCAGGCCGAGAGGATCTGCAAACCAGGAAGGCACCTGAGCTTGGCCGTATGAAACCACACTCACCCTGTACCCTGCAGACCCTCCCCCCACTATCGCCCTCCACATGCCAGGCCGCCTATTTCACCACCACCAAAAACGAGGACCCTCTTTTTACTGCCACCAATAAAAACCTGTGACCTTTCCTCTTACCCCACAAAAGGCTCCTTATCGCGCCTTCAATGAAGAGTGTGTTCCCAGCCTTATCACTCCTTCAATGAACTCCTCACTTCTTGCTCCGATTTCAGGGTGCTCCAAAACCATTGCCAGATAACATCGGCAAATGCAATGCACCACACATATTGCCCAGAAATAGCGGCCCCACGTGGCTAAGTAGCATGACCACGCGTCTACTCAGGGGTCTCTTTATATCGCAAATAGCAGGCCGAGAGGGTCTGCAAACCAGGAAGGCACCTGAGCTTGGCCGTATGAAACCACACTCACCCCGTACCCTGCAGACCCTCCCCCTACCATTGCATCCCCACGTGCCAGGCCGCTATTTCACCACTCACAATACCTATCTCTTCTCTAGCTGTCCCCTAAATGTAGTACCATAATATCTGGCTTACCCCTCTTTCTCCTGGATGTCTTTGCTATTGCCAATAACTGCCCCACCCCCTACCTTGCTTCCCTATCCATCTAATCCCTACTTCAATTACACTGCACCCCGGGGTCGCTCCTCTCTTGGTGCCAGCAGCATGACTCTCCATCCAGTGCACATAGGAGTGTCCCAGGATCCGCACTCTCATTGCGTGTCCTGCAAATAACCAAATTGTAAACTATTAACTGTAATGCACACACGCACACCAGCGTACCCGAACTGAAAAGAATCCAAAAGAAAAAAGGAAACAAATTATTATTATTAAAACAAAACAATTGTTCCCCATAAGTTTTCCCTTCATTTCTTTAATGGCCTCACATATCTCCTATATACTTCCCATTTCCATCTCCCCATCTTTTTGATTCGGTCCTTTGGGTAACCCAATCTGCCTCAGTACTAGCAGCTCCTATCCTGAAAGAATGGGGGCAAATGTAACTCCCCTTTCAACCAAGCCCCTCCGTGGCCTGCTGCGGAACAATTTTGAATTGATACCTGGACAAGTTAGTACCACCTTTGTGCCCCCAGAACATGCGACCATTTGAAGGAGTCGCCTCCAAGTATCCCCTAATACATACCACTGGGCATACTTCCCCACCATGGGCACCTAGAGCAATTGTTTCCTCAATCCTTAGGGCAGCTGAAAAACTAAAACAAATGCTGCCCTACAAAGATTGTTATCAGCTCCATCTGATCTCCTACTTGTACTCTGCTGTCAAGATCTTCCTCACCACGAATTGTTTAGCCCAGTCCTCCTCTTCCTTTAACCGAGCAAAGTATGAAATACCACTAAATAGTTCCAAGCTGTCCTTTCTTTATTGACTTACCGCCGAACTTCAGTAGCTATTTTGAAAACAACATTCTGCCTTACCTCCTCTGTCCCTTTAAAACTCGATCCAACCCTTTCACTGCTTGCTCTACGGTGCCCATGTCTACTGCAACAACAATCTCCTCACCAAATCATTGATGCCCTCTAACTGCTCCCCATCTGGCAAAGAAACGGAGGGCAGTCTTCACCCTGGAAATTTTTATTTTTTTATTTTTTTTATTTTTTATTATTATTATTTATTACTTTATTTTTATTATTATTTTTTTTTTTCCTCCCCACTCTTTCCTCCTCCCCCTCCAAATGTCGGAACACATCCCACCTGAAACTGTACAATGTATCCGCCATCACCTTCCTTACGCCCGGTATGTGATTTGCCGTGAAATTAATATTGCTTTTCAAACATATCAACACCAAATACCTGACATAGGCTACAACCTGCAGTGATGATGCAGACATGTTATTCAGCACTTGCACCACACCTTGAATATCAGACCCAAAAAAAAAGGGGGGGAGGGATGTATTTTTTTTTTATTTTTTTTTAAATTTATTTATTATTATTTTTTTATTTATTTATTTTTTTTATTTATTTTTTAATTCTATCCCCCACAGTGGTATTGCCCCGACGATTGGAAAATAAAAAATTCCAGAAACACCAAGCTTTGCACCCATCCATTGAATCCACTCCTGGGCCATTTGCCTGCTCACCATTTGAAATTACACTAGACCATTTGATCTTAATGTCTGGCCATTCCCCCTCAAACCACCTACAATTCTCCCTGATCAACTAAACTTATATTGTTACCCCCCCGATCCTACCTTATTCTCCAGTCCCTTTGGAACCCGTTACCATGAAATTGTCCAAGTAATGTACTATACGTCTCCTCCCCGCTCTCTTTTCCACTAAGCAATGCAGAAAGTAGGAAGCCTTTAAAAAGGGAGCATGGGATATTGCCCACCCCAATGGGTAAACAGATATCGATGTAGAATTACCCATCGAATTTACACCCCATTAAAAGAAAAACCCCTGGACACAGCGGTACGGCCTGAAGGCTGACTCTAGATCAAGCTTAGCTAACTCTGTCCCCTCGCCAGCTACCCTTACCAAAATCACCACCTGATTGAATGAATGGTAGCTAACAGAAACATCTTCCCTACTTATTGCCTCTGCAAATAAACGGCCGCCCCAATGTTTATTTGTATGTATTTTCCTTACATTCCCTTGCTCTGTGTATCATGTAGAGTATTGTATTCCCTCTGTATAGCGTAACCTCTGTATTACGATCCAGTCTTTGTATAGTGTACACCCCCTGTAAGTAATGAATTCCTTTTGTTTTCACATGCTTCCATCAGCCCCTCCCCTCCCCCCAGCAACTAAGGTCACCAGCTCACTGTTATCTGATCCATTGTTCCCATCTGAGAGTGACTCTATTGTTTGTGCACCTTCCCCCTCTGTATGTGTGTGTCCCCTTGCGAAATGTAAATAACGCCGTCTCCATTTTGAGTTGAGAAAGAGCAAGGATGTTCTGTACATTAGTGGCTGCATTGTCCTCCATTTTATGAGTCCTCAGCCCTGGAATCCTTTATCAATAGAACTAAGCTGCACATGTGAAAGTCTTTAACCTCTGTCCACAATGAAACCGATTCTTGCTTAGTATATTAATCTATAGACCCGAAGTTAAATCAACCGAACTAACCTAATGACACAGCATTTGCTAACATACAAAATCACTGTTTAGTTGATAAGCCTCTTCAGAAATTATAACAGACACATTTAGATGTGTATTTGGTTAGTAATTGTTATATATTCATAAATCTGGCAGCAACAATCTGGATTAATTTAGTTGCGCAAATGTAAGCTTAAACAGATTGTACAGTTACTGCTGCAGCACTTCCTCATTGGCAGCAGCACATGTGACTTTTTGAGGTTTAAGATGGCTGCCAGCCATGCCGTCACTGACTACCTATGTTTATAAAATCATACAGATTATACAACTAATAAGGTTTGATCAAGTATTACAAAGTGAAGCAAATATCAAGGAGCATATTCTAGCTAACAATGCAAATCACTAGAACGGATAAATTAGCGCGTATTTAACCCAATAGATTACCCACACACGCATATAGTATATTATCAACATAGCTTCAAATTCACCGAATTAATACACTTAATACTTATCCACTCCCAGGCTTTATTATGATGATGGTACAAGTGTGAAATAAGAGTGAGTTACTGCTCATGTTTCCTCTGTTCCTGAAATAAGTCTCTCCTCTCCCTCAATAAAGACAAAGTTACCGTTCTAAATAATTATTTACTCAACTGTAGCAAGTGCTCAAAACAAAAGATTGTACATTGCTGCTGTGTCACTTTAAAAATTGCAACAATTAGAATAGTGAACTTAAATACAGTATACAAATTAATTTGTTCATCAACTTATTGCTTAGCCCTTGGGGTTACTCCAACATTATTTAAAACACACAGCTCTTTGAATAACCCTGTAAATCATAACCCACATAAAAGGCCAGCATGTGAAGCTGCTTGAGAATCCACTAAAGGTGTTACTCAGCAATGCACGTATGGTGCTTTTCTCATAGAGTTATAGTGACTAATGTCCAGTGATTCAGTCTGTTATATCAAGTTCCTATGTGTGATTACATTCCCTTTGTGTTGTCTCTGTGTGCTATGGCTAGGTCCTTGTGGGATCTCCGTGTGCTATGGCTAGGTTTCTGTGTGTTTCTATTGTGTGATTACGGCGTGTTATAGCAAGTTTTTATTTTATTTTTATTATTATTATTATGTATATATATTTTTTTTATTTATTTATTTATTTTTATTTTTTATTTATCTTAGTGTTATTCTACATTAGTGATTTCAGTGTGTTATAGAGAGGAATTTTGTGATTTCAGGGTGTATGATAGCTACATCATTAGCGTGACTTTGTGTGTTATACCAAGGTCCTACGTGTGATTTCTGTGTGTATGGTGAGGGCACATGCGTGTATAGGGAGGCCCTGTGTTTGATTACAGTCTTTATATGGGTTGCTTATTATGATTTTGGCTGCTGCCATGGATGATACTAAAATTGGACAGTCAGTCATGCGCTATACTGAGCACCTAAACTAATAAGGCTAGGGTCAGACTAACGCATTTTTCACGTTGTCCGTGAAAATGTGCGTTCGAAGAATGGACGTATTTTTTCACGGAATACGCAATAGCGGTCATACGATGCGCAGTTTCATCCGTGATTTTGTATGGATCATCAATAAAACTCTGGACGTTATGTTGGCCGGACATTAGCAGCGTCTGACATCTCCAATTCACGCACACACGCCGCTAGCGGACGCAGCGCACTCTGTACGTCAGTACCTGCGGTTTCACGTTCTCGAAAAAATGCGTTCATTTTCCACTTGCGTTGCGCAGCCGGACTTTTGTGCGACCGTACTTCGTATATTGGCCGTCATTGCCTGGCATCTGCTGCTAGTGCGGCCGTGATTAAGTGCGCCAGAACGCGCGTTCGCACTGCCTCAGTCTGACCCTAGCCTCAGGCACAGCAGTCCACAAACAGCCAAAGCAAAATTACTGGAAATCCTAATGCCCCTAATAACATACAAAACAACAAATCACTGAATTCTGGCAGAGTTATCCCAGAACAATAACCCATTAGAAATTACTATCACGCAGCTCGACACCAAATGAACAAGGAATACAGTATTGCAAATTGAAACAAATATAAATAAGCATCCACTAAATAAACCTACAAATCCATACAATGGGAAACCCACACCTATCCTTCTAATAAATAACGGAACTAGGAATATATATGTAGCAGACTTATGATAATAGAGTATGCATAACAGATTGATACTGCAAGTAATACTTATCCAGTCATTGGTTTTCATACGATGATGGTGATGGCAAAATGGAGCTCGCCGCCGCTCTGTCTCTGAAGTTCTTAGTAAAAGAAAAATTACTGCAATACCAAAAAATGTCCCACGCCCTGACTCTTGTATCCTCCCTTCCCCCTCCTTTTCCATTGTTTATCTCCCCATTGTACCCAATCACAAAGAGCCATGTTTCAGCTCATAAAACAAAGGCGCCCATGCCTGATCCCATAGAACAAAGGGAACTCACTCCCTTTCACTCTTGTGTAATACAGGGATAATTCTTAAACTTCACTAATTCCTAATTAGTCTTTCTCTCGAACTAAACCCCCTGCTTGCTCTGCCCCATATATTATATATTAAACCCACTGCCTGCTCTGCCCCTATACATTATATATTAAACCCCCTGCCTGCTCTGCCCCCATACATTATATATTAAACCCCCTGCCTGCTTTGGTGTGGTCATTGAAGCCCAGCACAAAGATTGCAGCTCTTCTGTTGTTAAAAGAGTATTTTTTAGTTATTATAGATATAATAAATTCTTTTCTCATTCAAATAAAATTGTAGGGTCTATTCACAAAGCACTGAAATTGTGTGCAATTTTCGTGCTTTGCGTTTGGGCACATTTCGGCAAATTTACGGTGAATTCACTATTTAGCAAATGGTAACTGGATTCTGCCAAAAATGAAGTCACCAAAGCAGTTATTGTGGCACCAACAAAGTGCACCGACAACCACTGAATTGGCCTAGGGGAATTCCACCGAACTGAAGGTAAAAAAATATATATATATTGAATTTCCTATACTCCTAATAGGAGCTTAAACCAATAAAAAAATCTTAAAATGTGTCTCAATAATAAAAAAGGTCCTTTAATTAAACGGTCTGTTACAGAATTAAAAGAAAAAATTTAAAAAAAAATTGGGAATATATATATATTTTTTTACTCTACGGCAGCACTGCGCTCCGGCTCCATGCAGTAATCATGATGCATCGTGATGCATTGTGGAATTGAATCGTTGACAGGATAATCGTAATTGAATCGAATCGTGAGACCAGTGAAGATGCGCAGCTCTAATTCTAGGTGGCTTCCTATGCAGCAGTTGGGCAAATTTCGTCTGCTCATAGGTTAGGTGATAATCATTGGAGGTGCTCCTTTTAACCACTTGAGTGCAGATGAGGTGCGAGCCGGGTCCACCTTTTTCTCTCCAGGGTGCAGATTCCTTGCCTCCGGGACCGCCTCATTGCACATGGGCACGATGGCGTCAGAAAGGGACTTAACCCCTGGCGGTCAGGGAATTCCCTATGGAGGAGATACAGGGGTCCTTTGGATCCTTAAATCTCTTGAACCATAACAGATAAAGTATCATTGGAAGGGCCAACGCATGGCCTTTCCAATGATAGCAAGCATGACTATATACTGTATGTTATATGTAAAAATAAATAAATATATAAATGTCTCTTTTTATTTTCCCTATTGTTCACTTTTAAATTAAACTGTGAAAAATGAAGCTGCACTAACTCACCTTCTGATTTCCCACAATGACAGCAAGTGTAGAGGCGATGGCACAATGCGTTATTATGCACTGGTTCATTGACAACCTAACCCACCACACTGACCTGGCGAGCGCTGGGGGTACTTTAGAACACTGTGAGCCATATTACATACTTGGTGCTAACTTATCCAGAGCAGTTGTAAACTTAAAACCATATTACATAGTTGGTGCTAACTTAACCAGAGCTGTTGTAACCTTCCCAGAGCCATTATAGCCTATGGAGGTTTTAAGTTTACAACAGCTCTGGTTAAGTTAGCCCCAACTATGCAATATGGTTTTAAGTTTACAACTGCTCTGGTTAGGTTAGCACCAAGTATGTAATATGGCCCTTAGTCTGAGTTTTACACCACACGAGGTCAAGTAAGATCTCATTGGAAATTTCAGAGTCTGCCCTTTCCAATGATACAAAAATGACCATGTAATATGTAAAATTAGAAAAGAGAAATATAATTCCTTTTTTTACTTTGTTTTCTTTGTTTCTAAAGCAGTGGCATTATATGCTTTTACTTCTAAAGCAAACAATGCACTGGGCTGCATCTTCTCATTCCCCATGCGGGGGCTAAATGTGGAGGTGATGGTGCAAAGTATTATTTCACATTGGTCCATCTAAAACACAAGCCGCTGCACCGCTGTGAAGAGAACTAGGGTATTTCGAACCCCTGTATGTCTATTCTTTACACCCCACAAAGTCATGTTAGAGGTCATTGGTAGACTTGTGCACAGCGGGTTCTTTTTTGAGATTTTGTAGTTTTTGTTTCCGTTTCGGGTCATTTCGGGACATTCTAAACCGTTTTGTTTTTTTTCATTTCGGGTCGTTCATTGTTTTACAGCGATTTATAATTTTGGGCCGATACAAAATATCAGATCGTCCGATATCGTTTTTTGGATCACTTTGGTTTTCGTTTTCAAGCTATCAATTAAATGATTTTGGCCGATTTGTTATTTCAGACGGCTGATATTACATTTTTCGGATCACCTCGGTTTTCGTTTTTAGGTTAATTTTGTGATTTCGACCAATTTGTAATTTTTGGACAGCAAATACAGTATTATGTTTTTTGGATCACTTTGTTTTAAGTTTTTATGTGTTATTCCATATTTTGAGTTGATTTGTATTTCGTTTTTAAGAGTTACTTTTTTTCTAAAAAAATTATCACTTATTTCAGAATGTGAAACAATACTGCCAATAAAATGAAAATACCAGCCAGTCAACTGTTTGTTTGTTTTTTTAACTGCAGCAAAAGGTTTATTTTTTAGGATTTTTTTGGCATTTGTCAGGATTTTTGGGGTGAAATTTTAGGTTTACTAAATTCTTTTAAAGAAACTAGGCTTTTTTCCCCCATAGGTTTCAGTGTTAAAAAAATCCCTGTTTTTATGAAATAATTCTTTAACCTCCCTGGCGGTCTATTTATTTCAAATTTTCATTTCCCAAAGTGCTCTATTTTTTTTTTGTTTCGTTTTTTTTGTCCCCCTCCAGCGGTATGCCGTGTGTAGCTCGGGGTTAAATTCCTATGCTGAAAGCGGTTACCCCGAGCAACACTCGGGATGCTGCTGGATACATCACCTCTCCCTGCGCTCCCTCAATGTCCCCAGTTGTCTCCTCCGATGATCGTGACCTCATACTTCCTGGTTCCCTCCTAGCGAGAAGGGAATCCAGGAAGTAAAACGTTGCGATCGCCAAAGGAGACTGCAGAGATCAGCGAGGGAGCACTGGGAGAGCTGATGTATCCAGCCCCAAGCCACACTCGGGATAACCGTCAGGGGTGTTAAACAGTTTTTTTTTCACTTGCAGCAAAAAGACATTTTGTTTATTTTTTTGCCATTTTTCAGGTGGAATGTTATTGTTCCTAATTTATTATTTCAGCACCATGGTGAGTTCCATAGCCCTGTACAAGGCCCTGATACATTTTCATTGAAAGAATACTATGGGGGTTATTCAGAGAGAGGTGAAACCCAGGAGAAGAGAACAATCTAGACCAAATAGCCGATTTGGAAAGTAAGATAAATGGGAGAATTTTTCTGGTTTGGCTATTTTGACCTAGAATTTTCACTTCTCCAGCCATTCTCCTGGTTTTCACTTCTCTCTGAATAACCCTGTTTGTATCAGACCAGCAGTTCAGCACTATGGACAGCAGCTATTGAGTAGCTAACCATGGTGCTAAAACATCAATGGTAAATCTCTGCTTTATTTTTTGTTTATTTCCACCTTGTCTGACTGTAAAAATAAATTTACATATATGGGGTGAGCATCACACTTTATACTTAGGTTTAGATACGATTTCAGTGACTTAAACCACCTGATAGAGAGCGGTAAGATAAAAAACTCCTTTAACAAAGATGGAATATGGTTATATTTGATTAGATATTGGAATCTACTCACAAACTAGAGGCCTCATCACAACCTGAAGGTTAAGGCCTGTATCAGACGAACGCAGTTATCACGTTCGTGTTGCCGCACAGTTTAACGTCCGTCATAGCATAGAATATTTTTTTTTTATTCAGTAAAGCCAATGAAACAGTACAATAAGAACAGTGCAATCAAAATGTAAATTATACAGTGCTGAGCAATGACAGTTTACAAAAATGATAATCTGTCAAAACTATACAGTACTGTGCAATGACAAAATACAAAAAGTAGAAATGGAAGAAATGATGGATCTCCAGTGGATAAGAAGTGCCAAACGGTTTATTCATGGAACAGCAGCCTTCAAAAAATCAGTGACGTTTTGACCCTGAGGTCTTAATCATACATACATAACATCCTTAAATACCCTAGCCAGACAATTAAACAATTAAAGTTCAAAGCAGCATCCAATTAAACAATAAAGTAATTGGGATGAGACTGAAATGTTACAGGGTATACTCAATTAAGGAAAAAATGTAGCCATATAAACGTGATTTAACCCCTTAAGGACCCAGGACGTACCATGTACGTCATTGCAGCGGGTCTCTTTTAGACCCGCTGACGTACATGGTACGTCCTGTGGTTTTTTGAGCGCTGGAAGCGATCGGATCGCTTCCAGCAGCTCAAACGCCATTGCAGGATGCCTGGGAGTCCAGGCATCCGTGCAATGGCGGTGAGAAGTGCGGGGCACCTTGTGATCGCTCCCCGGGAGCGATCAACATCCGGTTTTACCGGAGAGGTGCCCGGCACTTCTAGAGAGCGCTGGAAGCGATCGGATCGCTTCCAGCAGCTCAAACGCCATTGCAGGATGCCTGGGAGTCCAGGCATCCGTGCAATGGCGGTGAGAAGTGCCGGGGCACCTTGTGATCGCTCCCCGGGAGCGATCAACATCCGGTTTCACCGGAGAGGTGCCCGGCACTTCTAGAGAGCGCTGGAAGCGATCGGTATCGCTTCCAGCTGCTCTGTGTATATTGCAGGGATGCCTCGACATCGAGGCATCCTAGCAATATGCTTACCTGCCGCCGGTCCGCTAAGTGATCGCTCCCCCCGAGCGATCACTTCCGGTAGCGGCAGGAAGTACTGAGTGCCACGAGGTATCGTGGCACTCAGTACAAAAAGATCACATGAGTGATCAGGTGCTCTGCTGGGTGCCTCGAGGGATCAAGGCACCCAGCAGAGTAAAAAAAGTGTAAAAAAAAGAAAAATAAAAATCAATAAAAAGTTATAAAATAAAATAAACTGACAGCCAAGATGGCGCTGCCCTTCTAAGGGCAGGGTCATCTTGGGGCTGAGTGGGATGTTCCTAGCCTGCCTCATCAGAGAGGCAGGCTAGCAACATCCAATCAGAAGTAAAAAAAAATCAAAATAAAATTTCTAATTTGTCAGGTCAGGTCAATATTTTGTAAATATTGGCTCTGACCTCTGTGATTCTCCCTCCCTCTCCTCACTTGTGTTTTGGTGAGCGAGAGAGAGAGATCAGATTTGACAGGTTAGAGATTTTAGTGAGATTAGAAAAATTTAGGCAGATTTAGAGAGATTTTAGGGAGATTTAGAAGAATTGAGGCAGGTTTAGAGTGATTTAGAGAGATTTAGGTGTTTATTTGTATTTTCTTGTGAAACCCAACGGTTCTTCTAAGAACCAACAATCCGCTTATTATATATAATAATTATAAAATTTTATAATCTATTATATATAATGTCTGAGAGGGTGTACAGCGCCGAGGAGGCATATGCCATCCTGGCGTCAGAATCTGAGGCATCTGCGTCAGACTCCGACCCTGATTTTGACCCCGCCAACTGCTCAGAGACGTCGCTAGATACATCATCTACGCTGGCTGATGTATCTAGTGATGTTTCTGATGCAGATCCTGGGTCACCACCTGCCAGCAGGAGACGCACAGCTCCAGCTGAGGAGTGGGTAGTGCCTCATCGCCAGAGGCCAGATATCCCTCCTTTCACGGCAAATCCTGGCATCAATATTGATGTTGCAGGATTTACCGCCACACAGTTTTTGCAGGTGTTTATGGGGGATGATTTGTTGGGCCACATCGTGGCCCAATCAAATCTGTATGCCCATCAGCATTGTGCTGCGAAGCCAGACTCCTACTTGGCAAGGCAGCAATGGACCCCGCTAGATGTGCCAGAATTTCTGAAATTCTGGGCACTTACTATGCTGATGGGCATCATAAAGAAGCCCTCAATTCGCTCCTACTGGAGCAGTAGCCCCATCTGATCTACCCCCATTTACCCCCAATCAATGTCACGTAGAAGGTATGAAAACATTTTGCGTTTCATGCACTTCAGTGACAACAGCCTGTGCCCTCCTAGAGAGCATCCACAGTTTGACAGGCTGTATAAAATCCGCCCCCTGATTACCCACTTCGCCGCCAGGTTTGCAGAGGCTTATACACCTGGAAGGAATATCTGCGTGGATGAATCCCTAATGAAATACAAGGGAAGGCTGGGATTCAAGCAGTATATTCCTTCCAAACGCTCCAGGTATGGAGTGAAGGTGTATAAGCTCTGTGACAGCGAGAGTGGGTATACTCAGGCCTTCCGGGTGTACGAGGGAAAGGATAGTAGCCTTGACCCTCCAGGTTGCCCAGAACACATGGGAACCAGTGGCAAGATTGTGTGGGACCTACTTTTTCCCCTGATGAACAAAGGGTACCACTTGTATGTTGATAATTTTTATACAAGTGTCCCTTTGTTCAAGCTGCTGTATTGTTTTGATACAGCAGCATGCGGTACTGTTCGCAAGAACCGCGTAGGTTTCCCAGCACAGCTTGTCCGCACCCGGTTAAAAAGGGGGGAGACCTCAGCTCTGCGCCAAGAGGAGCTGTTGGCGGTCAAGTACAGAGACAAGAAGGATGTATACCTTCTATCCACCATCCACACTGAGAGGTCTGTGGAGGTCTCTGTACGTGGCAGAGCTGAGCGCATCAGGAAGCCAGTGTGCATCAAAGCCTATAACCGGCATATGGGTGGGGTTGATCTGGCAGATCAGCTGCTCCAGCCCTACCAGATTATGCGGAAGTCAAGGGCCTGGTACAAAAAGGTTGCAATTTACCTGATGCAAATTGCAACCCACAATGCCTTTTTGCTCTGCAAAAAGGCAAACCCCGGAGTGACGCTGTCCTTTTTACAGTTTCAGCTCCAGGTCATTTCGGGGCTTTTGTACCAGGATGCACCTGCTCCCCGGGCGGTGATGGGGGACAGAGTTGGGGCTACGCATTTTATTTATAAAATCCCCTCTACTGAGGGCAAACAGAAACCCCAAAAAAGGTGCAGGGTGTGTTTCAAGAGGGGCAGAGGAGAGACACAATCTTTTACTGCCCAGAATGCCCTGGACAACCCGGTCTGTGTCTTGGGGACTGTTTCAAGCTATATCACACTGTGCGTGATCTGTGATTTTTTTTTTCCTTTCTATTTTTTCTCACACTCCAGTTAGTTAGTTCAGTTTAGTTTTTTTTTTCTTTTACTGCACCAGACTTTTACATTTTATTCGTACATTTTTATGTTCTACAATTGGTGCTGTATTTTGCCAAAATCTTTGCACACCTATGCATGGGGGGCATGGGTGTACTCAGGAGACCTTGCAGAAAACAACCTGGAGAGTTTTCATGAAGTAACAAACAACAGTGTCTCCTAAATCACAGTCCAAATCTAATGTGGGCGTAAAAATCTGAAAATTGAAAAATTACACCACACACCTTCTCAAATGTTTTGGGCTAAAACCGTTGCATCCATGGCATCAAAGCACTCCATATGCAATACCTTGGGGTGTCAACATACATTAGACATGTGCATTCGTTTTAGTACTAAAGCGATTTAGTCCGAATTTTGGGATAATTTAGTTTTAGTATGACTCAAGAGAAACGAAACTGCTCAGTACAAAAAACGAAAGAAACTAAAATAAAATGCACTACATTTTAGTTTCAGTCCTCTTTGTGATATTATATTGATGAGTGAAGGAGACCAGCAATGAAGAGCGCAACATCGCAACATCCGAAGTTCTGCACCCTCCACATGCCAATGCAGGAAGATGTTCTATACAGAGAGGGACATTAATTCAGGAGGATGTTCTATATATTATACAGAGAGGGGTATTAATTAATGCAGGTGGATGTTGTATACATTATACAGAGAGGGGTATTAATTAATGCAGGAGGATGTTCTAAACATTATACAGAGAGGAGCCTTTTTTTTTTAGCCCTTTAAATCCAGTGGCTGTGAGCGCGGAGATCGGCTACTTGTTACATTATCTCTCAGTACAATGTATCAGGCTCAGCTGTTACAGTAACTGACTGCTGCTCATCACAGCGCTCAGTTTCAGTAAAACAAGAAAATAATATTGTTCTAACGTCTTATATATAAAAATATTATTTACTAGTTTTACTGAAACTCTGAGCGCTGTGATGAGCAGCAGTCAGTTACTGTAACAGCTTTGCCTGACACGGGGCAGTATTGCAATGTTGGTGCTAACTTAACCAGAGCTGTTGTAACTGAAAACCTCCATAGGCTATAATAGCTCTGGAAGTTTACAACAGCTCTGGTTATGTTAGCACCAGCTATATAATATGGCCCACATTGTGCTGAGAGTGAGAGATACTGTAACAAGCAGCGATCTCAGCCCTCTGAGGAGCCACTACAATAGTAATTGTATCCACTGGTTTTCGGATGAATGAAATTAGTTTTCATACTAAAGAACTGAAAACGAATTTCTTTAGCAACTAAATAAATTGCATTTTAGTACTAATGCATTAGTTCAAAACGAAATTTTGTGCTGTGCACATGTCTAACATACATAACAAATATAAACAATTTTCTGGCAATAATTCAAACTGGGGTATGCGGTAGACCTAAAACCAAAGCTAGGCCTAGCTGAAGAAATAATCTCAATTTCAACTCCAATGACAAAGTCATAAAAATTGTATTTGAACCTTCCCAAAATCCTGGCAAACCTATGCATGGGGGGCATGGGTGTACTCAGGAGACCTTGCAGAAAACAACCTGGAGAGTTTTCATGCAGTAACAAACAACAGTGTCTCCTAAATCACAGTCCAAATCTAATGTGGGCGTAAAAATCTGAAAATTGAAAAATTACACCACACACCTTCTCAAATGTTTTGGGCTAAAACCGTTGCATCCATGGCATCAAAGCACTCCATATGCAATACCTTGGGGTGTCAACATAACAAATATAAACAATTTTCTGGCAATAATTCAAACTGGGGTATGCGGTAGACCCAAAACCAAAGCTAGGCCTAGCTGAAGAAATGATCTCAATTTCAACTCCAATGACAAAGTCATAAAAATTGTATTTGAACCTTCCCAAACTCCTGGCAAACCTATGCATGGGGGGCATGGGTGTACTCAGGAGACCTTGCAGAAAACAACCTGGAGAGTTTTCATGAAGTAACAAACAACAGTGTCTCCTAAATCACAGTCCAAATCTAATGTGGGCGTAAAAATCTGAAAATTGAAAAATTACACCACACACCTTCTCAAATGTTTTGGGCTAAAACCGTTGCATCCATGGCATCAAAGCACTCCATATGCAATACCTTGGGGTGTCAACATAACAAATATAAACAATTTTCTGGCAATAATTCAAACTGGGGTATGCGGTAGACCTAAAACCAAAGCTAGGCCTAGCTGAAGAAATAATCTCAATTTCAACTCCAATGACAAAGTCATAAAAATTGTATTTGAACCTTCCCAAAATCCTGGCAAACCTATGCATGGGGGGCATGGGTGTACTCAGGAGACCTTGCAGAAAACAACCTGGAGAGTTTTCATGCAGTAACAAACAACAGTGTCTCCTAAATCACAGTCCAAATCTAATGTGGGCGTAAAAATCTGAAAATTGAAAAATACACCACACACCTTCTCAAATGTTTTGGGCTAAAACCGTTGCATCCATGGCATCAAAGCACTCCATATGCAATACCTTGGGGTGTCAACATAACAAATATAAACAATTTTCTGGCAATAATTCAAACTGGGGTATGCGGTAGACCCAAAACCAAAGCTAGGCCTAGCTGAAGAAATAATCTCAATTTCAACTCCAATGACAAAGTCATAAAAATTGTATTTGAACCTTCCCAAAATCCTGGCAAACCTATGCATGGGGGGCATGGGTGTACTCAGGAGATCTTGCAGAAAACAACCTGGAGAGTTTTCATGCAGTAACAAACAACCGTGTCTCCTAAATCACAGTCCAAAACTGATGTGGGTGTGAAAATGAAAAATGACCACCAAACAGTATCCAATTTGTTTGGAGCAAACGGTTGCATCCATAGCATAAAAACACTCCATTTACAATACTTTGGGGTGTTAGCTTACCAAATATATGCACGTTCATAAAACTGGGGTATGTAAAAAGGCCCCTAAAAAGAAGATAAGCAAAGAAGATACTGTATGTCAAATTAGAAAATTGACAAGCACATGTCAAAGATTGGCGTAGCACCCCAAAAACAACAGAACAAATCTATATATGGGTGGTATCAATTTACTCAGAAGATGTTGCTGAACATATTTTGGGGTGTTTTTTGGCAGTAACCCATAACTGGATTTGACAATTCATGCCTAAAGTACAATGTGTGTGAAAAAATAACCCAAAAAGTGACTACCTGAAAGTTTGACATAGAGCTAGTGCATGGAAAGTGTTAAAATACAACTCTTTGAAGCACCCTAGGGTGTGCCCTTTCTAAAAATATATGGTTTGATGGGGGTAAATTACTTTGGCCGGCTTCAAAAATGTCCAAATAGGACATGGGTGCATGATGACGAAATGTGAAAATTCCAAGTTGGAAAACTGAAATGCGCACCCCCCAAATAAGGCCTATTAGCCCCCAAATGACCCAACATACCTATACATGGGTGGTATCAATTTACTCAGAAGATGTTGCTGAACATATTTTGGGGTGTTTTTTGGCAGTAACCCATAACTGGATTTGACAATTCATGCCTAAAGTACAATGTGTGTGAAAAAATAACCCAAAAAGTGACTACCTGAAAGTTTGACATAGAGCTAGTGCATGGAAAGTGTTAAAATACAACTCTTTGAAGCACCCTAGGGTGTGCCCTTTCTAAAAATATATGGTTTGATGGGGGTAAATTACTTTGGCCGGCTTCAAAAATGTCCCAATAGGACATGGGTGCATGATGACGAAATGTGAAAATTCCAAGTTGGAAAACTGAAATGCGCACCCCCCAAATAAGGCCTATTAGCCCCCAAATGACCCAACATACCTATACATGGGTGGTATCAATTTACTCAGAAGATGTTGCTGAACATATTTTGGGGTGTTTTTTGGCAGTAACCCATAACTGGATTTGACAATTCATGCCTAAAGTACAATGTGTGTGAAAAAATAACCCAAAAAGTGACTACCTGAAAGTTTGACATAGAGCTAGTGCATGGAAAGTGTTAAAATACAACTCTTTGAAGCACCCTAGGGTGTGCCCTTTCTAAAAATATATGGTTTGATGGGGGTAAATTACTTTGGCCGGCTTCAAAAATGTCCCAAATAGGACATGGGTGCATGATGACGAAATGTGAAAATTCCAAGTTGGAAAACTGAAATGCGCACCCCCCAAATAAGGCCTATTAGCCCCCAATGACCCGACATACCTATACATGGGTGGTATCAATTTACTCAGAAGATGTTGCTGAACATATTTTGGGGTGTTTTTTGGCAGTAACCCATAACTGGATTTGACAATTCATGCCTAAAGTACAATGTGTGTGAAAAAATAACCCAAAAAGTGACTACCTGAAAGTTTGACATAGAGCTAGTGCATGGAAAGTGTTAAAATACAACTCTTTGAAGCACCCTAGGGTGTGCCCTTTCTAAAAATATATGGTTTGATGGGGGTAAATTACTTTGGCCGGCTTCAAAAATGTCCCAAATAGGACATGGGTGCATGATGACGAAATGTGAAAATTCCAAGTTGGAAAACTGAAATGCGCACCCCCCAAATAAGGCCTATTAGCCCCCAAATGACCCAACATACCTATACATGGGTGGTATCAATTTACTCAGAAGATGTTGCTGAACATATTTTGGGGTGTTTTTTGGCAGTAACCCATAACTGGATTTGACAATTCATGCCTAAAGTACAATGTGTGTGAAAAAATAACCCAAAAAGTGACTACCTGAAAGTTTGACATAGAGCTAGTGCATGGAAAGTGTTAAAATACAACTCTTTGAAGCACCCTAGGGTGTGCCCTTTCTAAAAATATATGGTTTGATGGGGGTAAATTACTTTGGCCGGCTTCAAAAATGTCCCAAATAGGACATGGGTGCATGATGACGAAATGTGAAAATTCCAAGTTGGAAAACTGAAATGCGCACCCCCCAAATAAGGCCTATTAGCCCCCAAATGACCCAACATACCTATACATGGGTGGTATCAATTTACTCAGAAGATGTTGCTGAACATATTTTGGGGTGTTTTTTGGCAGTAACCCATAACTGGATTTGACAATTCATGCCTAAAGTACAATGTGTGTGAAAAAATAACCCAAAAAGTGACTACCTGAAAGTTTGACATAGAGCTAGTGCATGGAAAGTGTTAAAATACAACTCTTTGAAGCACCCTAGGGTGTGCCCTTTCTAAAAATATATGGTTTGATGGGGGTAAATTACTTTGGCCGGCTTCAAAAATGTCCCAAATAGGACATGGGTGCATGATGACGAAATGTGAAAATTCCAAGTTGGAAAACTGAAATGCGCACCCCCAAATAAGGCCTATTAGCCCCCAAATGACCCGACATACCTATACATGGGTGGTATCAATTTACTCAGAAGATGTTGCTGAACATATTTTGGGGTGTTTTTTGGCAGTAACCCATAACTGGATTTGACAATTCATGCCTAAAGTACAATGTGTGTGAAAAAATAACCCAAAAAGTGACTACCTGAAAGTTTGACATAGAGCTAGTGCATGGAAAGTGTTAAAATACAACTCTTTGAAGCACCCTAGGGTGTGCCTTTCTAAAAATATATGGTTTGATGGGGGTAAATTACTTTGGCCGGCTTCAAAAATGTCCCAAATAGGACATGGGTGCATGATGACGAAATGTGAAAATTCCAAGTTGGAAAACTGAAATGCGCACCCCCCAAATAAGGCCTATTAGCCCCCAAATGACCCGACATACCTATACATGGGTGGTATCAATTTACTCAGAAGATGTTGCTGAACATATTTTGGGGTGTTTTTTGGCAGTAACCCATAACTGGATTTGACAATTCATGCCTAAAGTACAATGTGTGTGAAAAAATAACCCAAAAAGTGACTACCTGAAAGTTTGACATAGAGCTAGTGCATGGAAAGTGTTAAAATACAACTCTTTGAAGCACCCTAGGGTGTGCCCTTTCTAAAAATATATGGTTTGATGGGGGTAAATTACTTTGGCCGGCTTCAAAAATGTCCCAAATAGGACATGGGTGCATGATGACGAAATGTGAAAATTCCAAGTTGGAAAACTGAAATGCGCACCCCCCAAATAAGGCCTATTAGCCCCCAAATGACCCGACATACCTATACATGGGTGGTATCAATTTACTCAGAAGATGTTGCTGAACATATTTTGGGGTGTTTTTTGGCAGTAACCCATAACTGGATTTGACAATTCATGCCTAAAGTACAATGTGTGTGAAAAAATAACCCAAAAAGTGACTACCTGAAAGTTTGACATAGAGCTAGTGCATGGAAAGTGTTAAAATACAACTCTTTGAAGCACCCTAGGGTGTGCCCTTTCTAAAAATATATGGTTTGATGGGGGTAAATTACTTTGGCCGGCTTCAAAAATGTCCCAAATAGGACATGGGTGCATGATGACGAAATGTGAAAATTCCAAGTTGGAAAACTGAAATGCGCACCCCCCAAATAAGGCCTATTAGCCCCCAAATGACCCGACATACCTATACATGGGTGGTATCAATTTACTCAGAAGATGTTGCTGAACATATTTTGGGGTGTTTTTTGGCAGTAACCCATAACTGGATTTGACAATTCATGCCTAAAGTACAATGTGTGTGAAAAAATAACCCAAAAAGTGACTACCTGAAAGTTTGACATAGAGCTAGTGCATGGAAAGTGTTAAAATACAACTCTTTGAAGCACCCTAGGGTGTGCCCTTTCTAAAAATATATGGTTTGATGGGGGTAAATTACTTTGGCCGGCTTCAAAAATGTCCCAAATAGGACATGGGTGCATGATGACGAAATGTGAAAATTCCAAGTTGGAAAACTGAAATGCGAACCCCCAAATAAGGCCTATTAGCCCCCAAATGACCCAACATACCTATACATGGGTGGTATCAATTTACTCAGAAGATGTTGCTGAACATATTTTGGGGTGCTCTTTGGCAGTAAACCTTAAAGTTCACAGTACATGTATTCTTAAATTGCGTTAAAAAAAAAATCACCAAAAATAAATTTTTTATCAAACTTTGCCATAGATTTGTGGTAAAATGGTTTGCATGGAAAGAGTCAAAATACCCCAAGTTTAATACCTTGATTTGTGTACTTTAAAAAAATATGTATATGTGGAGGGTTATTCAGGAATTAGTGACAGATATCAGTGTTACAATGTCACTAGCACTAGTTTTGAAAATAAACTCTTTGGAAATGGCAAAGTGCTACTTGCACTTATTGTTGCATAAAATAAGGAAAAAAGCGAGGAATATGTAAACATTGGGTATTGCTAAACTCAGTACTAAATTTAGAAACTACTAAGGAATTAATTTTTTTTGACGGTTGTTGATACATAAGAAATTTTGGGGGTCAAAGTTCGAAAAAGTGGTGTTTTTTCAATTTTTTTGTCATATTTCACAATATTTTTTATAGTAAATTATATGAAATGATGAAAAAAATGGTATCTTTATAAAGTCCATTTAATGACGAGAAAAACAGTGTAAAATATGTGTGGGTTACATAAACGAGTAAGAGGAAAATTTGACGTAAACACTAACAGCGCAGAAACGTAAAAACAGCAGCGGTCACTAAAGGACGGATTTGTGTAAAACCGCCCGGTCACTAAGGGGTTAAAAGAAATGGGGGGAATATATCTCAAATACAATCCAAACGATGGATACATGTGAACAATAGTGAATAGAAAATAGACATAAAGAGAACAGTTATGAAAATGTTCTGCTACCGGCAGTTCTAGGCGTTTAGTCCGGATGGTGGATTTATGTTTACTGATTCTGTCTTTGACTCACACTGTGGTTTCCCCAACATAAAGGAGACCACATGGACATTTGAGAACATAGATCACAAAAGAAGAATCACATGTGAAGAATTTTTTTATTGGGATTTTCTCACCAGTCTGTGGATGTAATAAATGATCGCCTTTAATAACTGCATTGCAGGAGGCGCAATGTAAACAGGGAAATGTCCCACACTTTTGTGGAGCTAAGACATTACATAGATTACCTTTTGTAGATCCCACATCTGCTCTAATGAGGGAATCTCTAAGATTCCTATTTCGTTTATGTGCAAATAGCGGGGTTGTCTGAAAACAGGGGATGTCACTATAGGCCTTGTGAAGAATCTGCCAATGTTTCTTCACGATCTGATTGATCGATTTACTGGCTTGGTTAAATTTAGAGATGAATGGAATGCGAGATTCTGTATGTCTATTAGTATTCTGTTGTGAAATGATGGTAGAGCGGTCTAACGTTTTGGATTGTATATATTCTTTGTTTAAGAAGTCTGGAGAATCCTCCAGGGAGACCCATTGTGGCGAGCACAGATTCTGTGCTCCAGCCCATATCGGTCTTCCTGGATAGGATTCTCCAGCCTCTGGTTGTTCTTACTAGATCCTTTCTATGGGACAGTAGGGATGTATTACGACGTATCAAAATTGTTTTTTTTACTTTATTTTTATTGTTTCCTGTCCCCCAGGGCAGTACCCAGACCCCCATACACCTTTTATGGCCAATATCTTGCATATATGCCCTCTTGAAAGGGCACTTTAAAATTCGAACTTTTGAGCCCCATAGACTTGCATTGAGTTCGAATCGTGTTCTCGTTCGAATTCGAACTTTTTCAAAAGTTCAAGTTCGAATGCGAGCCAAACAAGGGGGTGTTCGGTCCATCACTACTGTAGAGGTGCTGCCCGGCCGTGTTAGGATTCCTATGCTGCATTAATTATACTATAGAAGTGCTGCCAAGCAGTGTGCAGAATCATATGCTGCATTATTATACCGTAGAGGTGCTGCCCGGCAGTATGCGGAATCATATGCTATATTATATACTGTGGAGGTGCTGCCCGGCAGTGTGCGGAATCATATGCTGCATTATTATACTGTAGAGGTGCTGCCCAGCAGTGTGTGGAATCATATGCTGCATTAATTATACTGTAGAGGTGCTGCCCAGCAGTGTGCGGAATCATATGCTGCATTAATTATACTGTAGAGGTGCTGCCTGGCAGTGTGAGGATTCATATGCTGCAACTATCGAACTTGAAATGAACTATCAAATGGATCAACTATCGAATTTGAAATGAGCTATCAAATGGATATCAAGTAACTATCGAATTTGATCTAAATGATACGAAATTACGCAATCAGCAATGGAACCAAAGAATACAATATCCGAAATGACCGAAATGGAACTGAAATCCTGAATGGAATGAAAATGATTTGCGATTTTACAAATTTCACGTTCATACGAAATAACGAAATAATTTTGTTTCGGATTGGAAAAAAATTCGGATGCTGTGTATTTCGGTGCCGATCCGATTCAGAACATCAGATGAATCCGAAGCACCGAATCGGCCCGATTCGTGAAAAAAACGAATCGGTCCGAATCGAAACGCATAACCCTATTAAATATTAAGCTGTGTCACGGACTTTGTACTTGAGTCAAATTACACAGTGAAATTAAATTAATTTGTTTCATAAAGTCCTTTGCTGACGATTACTTGTATTGTAAATTAAGATCAATTTGATAGTTGATATCAATCCGAAATTTGATTTCAAATTTGATAGTTCAAATCAAATTCGATAGTGTGGGAAATGGTGTATCCCATAGGCTTAAATGTTAAAAATATTCCAGTTTTAATTCAATATGTAATAAACCGTTGCTTATAATATTCTGCAGTAAAAACTATCTTTATTTTTAGATTTTTTTAGGATCTTTTAAGCATTTAAAAAAAAATCATTTTTTTTCTTATCAATTCGAAATTTGACCCGAAATTTCGAATCGATCCGAAATTTCGTGCGGTCGAAAAGTCGGATTCGGAATGCCCTTGGAAGCACGGAAATAGTAAATTTCGTAGGAAAAACAAATCTGTACGAAACGAATTGCACATCCCTACCGAGTAACGTAGGCGACAAGAACCGCATTTTTCAGTCTAGCCGGGTAACGTAGGCGGCAAGAACCGCCGAGGTTAGCACAGGTCCAGACACATGTACGAGAATTTATTCTCTATTGCTGGTAGTTCTACCAATATGCTTTGCCTCATTTCTTTCTACCCACCTATACTAGCAATAGTATCTACACACCCTTGTGTGTCTTCATTCAATTTCATTGCATGTGTTTAGGTTGACTTTTTAACCCCTTAAGGGCCGCTGACGTACCCTGTACGTCCTGTCCTCGGGTCTCCCTTAGACCCGCAGACGTACAGGGTACGTCAGCGGCGCCTAATCCCCCTCCTGCCCGATACTCACCTCCCTCGCCGGATCCCACGGCGATCTGGCAGGGAGGAAGCCTGCCCATGTGATTTACATGGGCAGGCGAGGCTGATGACGTCGCCACGCTGCGTGGTGACGTCATCAGCAGGCGTCCCCATGCATTTCAATGGAGGGGAGGGAGGGCTCCTTCGGAGCCCTCTATCTCCCCAACCATTGAAGCTAGGGAGATGCCGTTTGCACTGCTTTCAGCGGTGTATGGCATTAACCGTTTTGCCGCCGGATCACGTTGCGGCACCAATTGGCGCCAAAACGCGATTCAAACCTGGAGGGGGGCTGACATCTTGGATGTCAGCCAAGCCTCCAGGTCCCCCCCCACCCACTGACAACCTCACCATATGTGTGAGGATGTCAGTGGGCCAGTTAACCATCTAGCTGCCATGTAGAGATAAGGGGATCCTAAGGATCCCTTTATCTCCCGATCCATGGCAGCTAGATGGTCATATTTGCCATCATTTGAAAGGCCTGATTATACCAAAAAAATTAAATTAAATAAAAAAAAAAAAAATTTAATTAAATAAAAAAATGTTTTTTTTTGTCTGGGGGGGGTTTAATTAAATAGGACCTAGGCTGTCATCTAAAAATAATTAGCACAAAATGGTCAGAATGAGCGCGGCGCACATAGGTGAACTGTCTCAGCAGTGAAGGGGTTAAAAAGCAAACGCATGTAAAAATTGGGTATTTCTAGTCTCGGGACAAAATTTTGAACCTATTTAGCCGGGGTCGTTTTGGGTGGTTGTAGATTTTGGGGATTAAATTATGAAAAAGTGTGTTTTTACCATTTTTTTCCTCATATTTCATATTTTTTTTATAGTAAATTATTCGATATGATGGAAATAATGGTATTTCTAGAAAGTCCCTTTAATGGCGGGAAAAAGGGTGTATAATATGTGTGGGTTGAATAAACGAGTAAGAGGAAAATTTTACCTAAACACTAACAGCGCAGAAACGTAAAAGCAGCAGCGGTCACTAAAAGACGGATTTGTGTAAAACCGCCCGGTCACTAAGGGGTTAAATTAACTATTAAAAGTTAAGTTTTATTTCTGGTACACCATCTACCCATGTGATTGACCTTCCAGGTCAATTTCTATTTTTAATTGAAAGGAATGCAGCACAGGTGGTCTCTTGGCCCCATACACCATAGTAATGGATCGGGTCAGCAATATCGCTGTCGTTGCAGTAGAGTATATTATAAATGTATCCTTTCTTGACATGTATCCTAAATCTAATATATTGGCTAATTCTAAACATTTTATTCATAGTATGTAAGAGGTTGAGTATTAGTGTTGGGACCATGTTTAAAGGGACACATGGATAAGTCTTGCCCTGAACAGGGCCGGTGCTAGACTATTTTGCGCCCTAGGCAAGACCAGCTACTTATGCCCCTCCCAGAAAAAAATTGTCAACTATTAAAATGCGGGGGGGATACACACTGTGCGTGGGGGGGGACACACACTGTGCACAGGGACATACACACTCTGCGGGGGGATGACACACACACACACACTGTGCACCGGGGCAGCACAGTTGTTTGGTGCCCATCTTACCCCTCCGCTGGTCGGGCCTGAGATCGGTCTGTGCCTCTTTTTTTCCTCTGCCCTCTGTGCCTCTTTCATTCTTTGGCTCTTTCTTTCCTCTGCCACCATGCCTCTTTTTCTTTCTCTTTCTTTCCCTCCTTTTTTTTTTCCTGTGCCGGTTTCTTTTCTTTCCTCTGTGCCTCTTTTTTGTTTCACTCCTTTTTTCTTTCTTTCTCCACTGCTGGCTACACAAGCAAACAATGAGGAAGGGGTACAATAATGGAACCCGGGTTGGGGCCGGCTGCGCTCCTTGGTGGAAGTGCGCCCTAGGCGGTTGCCTAGCTTGCCTAGTGGAAGCACTGGCCCTGGTCGTATGGTCAGACTATCCCCTAGTTTCCCTTCCTTCAAACGCTCCCTTAAAACATTCCTATTTAGAGAAGCCTACCACCCAATTCACTGACACTAGCGATCCACCACTCTCACTTTGCAGTCCTCTCCTCCTGTTTCCAACCCCAACCCTTCTAGATTGTGAGTTCATACGGGAATAGGGCCCTCATCTCCTCCTGTACTGGTTTGTCAAATGTTGAAATGTTGTTCAATGTATTGTAACCCTGTCTATATTGTGCCCATTGTACAGCGCTGCAGAATATGCTGGCGCTTTATAAATAAAGATTAATAATAATAATAATAATAATTTTGTTCACCTACAAAAAATACAGATGATACGCATGATGTTACTCATAATTTAGAACAAAAAAAATTATGTTAGATTAATAAGAAAAAAAATCTTAATTCAGGGTTCAAAATCCTTAACCTGCTGCAGACATTTTATTGAATGTGTTCCTTGCCATTGCTGTAGATAACCTGGCTGAAGCTGAGAGCCTAACAGCCGCTCAAAAAGCAAAAACAGAAGAGCGCAAACGCAAGAAGTTGGCAAGGTAAGATTAACTTTGTAGTCTTTCCTGTATGACAAGAGGGCCTGGACTGGGACAAAAAATATGCATTTTGGACTGAGCAGCCCACCGCCGATGATCCACAAGCCACCAAACAAAGCCAATCAGCCACTGAACTGGGGTAAAAAATAATAATAAAAAAAAAAAAATACTATTCTTTAAAAGGCGTTTAAAACAATAAAAATGCATGAAAATTAAAAGGTCCCATTTAAAAAATATATATAAAGGGGCGGAGCTAACTGCCTGCTGGAGTGGATGCACCTGCTGGAGTGGAGCTCTCTTGCTGACCTCTTATTTACTTGTTTTTTGGTGTCCCTCCATCTTTTGTGACCCCCTTGTGAAGCATCACGTCCCAGAGGTGGAAAGAGAGTGCTACGATGAGTCACGGCTTCCCCCGGCTCCGATTGTACACGTGCCAGGCTTGTACCCGTGCCAGGCTTCAGGCCTGCTACTGCGGCCTACCTTCGGCTGCCATCTTTGCAGCCTGCATTTTCACCTCAGGCCTACTGGTTTACTGCGCTGCCTCTGCTGGATCCCCTTCTCCTGGAGTCGGCCAAAGGCATGGCACTGTGCCCCCCAGGTTGGTCCACAGTGGTCCTTCTTCCCTTCTGATGACGTCGGATCCTGATCTGCGGCCGCTTACCAGGGGGATGCTGGTAGAGTTGATGGAGGATTTGGCAGACGCAGGTCTACCTGTGTTGGTGGCAGAGCGGCCCTGCAGTACCCCTTCCGATGACTTACAGGCATACTTAGGTGCGGAGGCTCCCTTTGAGAGTGCCTTCAAGGCTGCTCAGGGCACCTGGCTGTTCGACTGCAGAGGTGGATGTAGAGTGCTGTGCTGGATCAGGCGGCCCCTCAATAGTATTGTTTTTTTGTTTATTTTTTTATACCATCTAAAATGCCCACTACTAACTGGTGGTGACCTTCCGAAGAGGCAGGGTCCCCCAAAACCAAGCCCAAACGCTCACTCCAACAATTGCGGGCACACATAACACCGACCTAGTTGCCGTATGGCCCCCTCCCCCAAACTGAGGCGCAACGCCTCGGTCGACACCCCAATCCAGGAGGAAAGCGACCCGAAAACCCACGGGTCCTGTCCCAAATCCAGCAGCCCAAGCAGAAAAATAGCAATAAACTGATAACGTGTCAATGCCAAACCGTTGCCATGGCACAAAAAGGCATGCCCAGAAACTGGATGAACCTTCAAAAACTTCTCCACGTATCCCACCAGGCAAATTACCTCATCCCGCACCCGTAACAGGGAAATCCTCTTCCCAGTACCGGCCTGGTCCATCCTAGACCTTGCAATTCACAGTACAACTCGGTCACCCTCCATCAAACGTTGACTGCTCATAACCCCCCAAATCTAATTGCACACACTAACTCCCTGACCTGCAAAGCCCCAAAAAACACCAAGGACATTGCCGTCTTCAGCAACACAGCTTCATATACGTCAACACAAAACCCTCCTACAAAACCTCACAACTCTCACAATAACTGCACGGACACCAGCCTCCATGAACCTTTACCCTTCTTATAGCCCTTGATCGCTAGCCGTACATCAAACTCCTTCGTATCATCTGGCAACGCGTTCAATCTAAAGAAAAAGGACAAAGCTAAGAAAAGAATGATGAACGACCCCAGCTGTACTGCTGTCACGTCTCACTGTGCGTCGTTGGAGTTTCGAGCCCCGTATGCGGTTGCAGAAGCTGAGTGAGGCAGGAAGGTGAGGATTAACCAAGAAAAAAGATTTATTAAAAGGAGGAAACAGAAGCAAGCCAGGAAGGGGACGATGGATAAGTAATAACACGTATAGGAGCTGGCTGGGTGAGACATTATATACACAGGACAGGGCACACTGAGCAGATGGGATAGGAAGAGGTGGACAGGACAGGACACTGAATAGCACAATAGAGCTAACATGTCAGGTACTGGATTGGACACTGAATACAGAATAACACAAGAAGGGTAGACAGGACAGGACAATGAATAGCACAATAGGGCTGACAGCACAGACACGGGACTGGACACTGAATACAGAATAACATAAGGGTGGACAGGACAGGACACTGAATAGCACAATAGGGCTGACAGAACAGGTACTGGACTGGACACTGAATAAACATGTAGCGCTGCTTTAAAAACTGTATTCAGGTGCATTGAATTATTGCTGCCACCAGAGGAATATGCTGGACAGAGTGGACTCCATCTCCCATCACCCTTTGCGTGAGGACGGGAAGTGGGTGGTACAAAGAGGAGGATATGCTGGGGAGCCTCGTGTTGGGCACGCAGAGAGTGAGCGGAGCAGTGAAAGGTGGAGGATGCACGTTGGAGCTGTCAGGGATCGCAACCAGGCCGGAGTGCTGACGCTGTCTTACTGGTGCTGGAGATCAGGACAGAAATCGTGCTGTGACCTACCTACTGAGCGCTGAGAGATTTGGAGGACAAGCTGGTTCCGGCAGGACCCCACATTAGGAGGCCGCGCTGATCGATTGGGAGTGCAGGCGGCGGATCGATTGTTCCAGTTGCGGAGATTTGGCAACCAGGGAGCAGATTCGGTGGCACAGAGTCCCAGTACACAGCGGAGAAAGATCCTTTGGTCGAGGCATCGAGTGCTGGACAGTTTCGTTCTACGGATGGGTGAGAGGCCTCCAGGCCACAGTTCCAAAACAGAAACGCACGCTGCAATAATGTTTAAATTAACAGGGCCCCAACGGTGACTAGTCGAAGATTGCTCTTTTTGTTCACTGGCCACTCGAACACAGTACCCGGGTACCCTAAACTTTGTACATATATATTTTGAGCTATTTTGCGGGACTTACACTCCAGAACTGAGGGGGTATTCCGTTCCTTTTTTCCGCTGCGTGTTTTTCCCGCGTGACGCATCCTGTAAATTCATTCAACACGCATTTATCTTTTAGTAAAGTATATAAAACTAGAAAATACACAAAAGTGCTGGTGTGTAATAATTCCTAGTACGGTGAGACTATCCCGAGGTTTATTCAGCAGCTCCTCCGGGGGTGAGCGCTACAAACACAAAGAGAACTGACAGAACAGGCACTGGACAGAATAATGAATAACACAATAAGGGATAACTAAACAGAAATGGAGGCACAGATAAACTAAAGAACACCCTACTGGATAAACAGAGTGCGGAGGACCAGGAAACGGGGGAAAGGAATAATAAGCGTGGTATCAGAAGGGCTATAACAGGAGAATGGTCAGATCAAGCATAGGTCTTGGCAGGCAGCTGGCATAGGGATGGTCAAAGTCCAGAGCAGAGGTCATACACGGGTGGTCTATTAATATATGGATATGGAGTAGTGATGAGGGTTGCAAATAAGAGTCCAGGAAGGAAGGTTGCAAGGAGAGTCCAGGAAGGAAGGTTGCAAGGAGAGTCCAGGAAGGAAGGTTGCAAGGAGAGTCCAGGAAGGAAGGTTGCAGACAGGAGACTCCAGGAAGGAAGGTTGCAGACAGGAGACAATGGAGGGTCACGACGGGATGCAACAATGAAGGGTCATAACAGGATGTGGCGATGAAGGATCACAACAGGATGCAGCGATGAAGGATCACAACAGGATGCAGCGTTGAAGGGTCACAACAGGATGCAGCGTCACAACAGGATGCGGTGATGAAGGGTCACAATAGGATGCAGCGATGAAGGGTCACAGATAGGCGATGTGTATAGCACGCAGGTCAGGAACACAAGTGAGACTTCCAAGGAAGATGCAGAAGCCCTGACTGAGTGGGCTTCTTGCCTCCTTGCCTCCAAAATCCTAGAACGCCTTGTCTATAGCCATGATTATATGGGCAGTCCAGGCCCAGCCCACACCTGAGGCTGGAGAGGTGAGGGGGAACCTGGAATGAGACCCCTGAGTGCCTGGACACCAATCCAGGCAGCAGTAAATTCTGGACTGGAACATAACTCTGAAAGGGGAACGTCACCTTACTTGCCCTTTCCCTGGCACCTACGCCTCGTGCTGTGACAGATGCCCGCAGAAAACTTGGACAAAAAGAAACACATAGGGAACGCGAATCCCCTCTGTCCCCAAACTCTGCATCCGCTCACTAAGGTGTACCCACTCTGCTCATACTCTTGAATAGGACGTCCAGGTGGGAAGCGCCAGCAACTCCCTCACCCAGTGGCCAAACTCTGTCCCGATGTGCCACAGGGACGCTGGACACTACTGTCCTACCAGGTCTGTTCCAGGCAACAGGGCTCGAAACTGATCCCACTGCAAGCGAGACAGAGTCAGCCACGTTAAGTTCACCATGAACATGCTGTGCTCTGCAAAAAATATTAAAAATGCAATGAAAATTGCTTCAACAGCTGGACCACGGGGGTGAGTTGACGGCCGAAACCACCGCCATGTTGTCTGACTGGAACAGTACCCTCCTCCCCCCTCAGCAGATACCCCCACAATTCCAATTCCATGACCAATGGAAAAAATATATAAAAAATGCTAAAATTCTGAAGCAAAGAAGTGCTCTCCCACTCCTCTGGCTACCGGGCCACGCACTACTGCCCCCCAAAATAAACCACCCCAGAAGTGTCCGTAGAGAGCTCCAATTCTTCTGCCGAAACGTCTACCGGCGGAAAGCAAGCTTTCCTGTTGGATACTACCAAAAACTACCTTCAAACTCGCAAATCCTCCAGTCTCCCTCTGGAGTCTTCCCCTCTGCATACAAACTTGCTCTGATCACCCACATTCTAAAGAAGCCATCTCTTGATCCTACCTCCCGTTCGAACTACCGTCTTTGCTCCCCCTTGCCTCCAAAATCCTAGAACGCCTTGTCTATAGCCAGCTCAATTTTCTCACTGCTAACTCTCTGCTTGATCCACAGTCCAGCTTTTGCTCCCAGCACTCTACTGATACTGCTCTGACCAAGGTGACTAATGGCTTAATGGCTGCTAAAGTCAAAGGTCACTTCTCCCTTCTTATTCTTTTTGATCTTTCTGCTGCATTTGACACTGTCAACCACACTCTCCTGCTCCTCACGCTGTGTCAACTTGGCCTCAACGACACCACTCTCTCCCGCTTCTCTTCCTACCTCTCTCTTCGCTCCGTCAGTGTCTCCTTTGCTGGTGCCTCATCACCACCAGTTCCTCTCTCGGTTGGGGTGCCTCAAGGCTCTGCTCTGGGTCCCCTATTCTTCTCAATCTACACTGCCTCTCTGGGCAACCTCATTTCTTCCAATGGGCTCCAATATCATCTAAATGCTGATGACACACAAATCTATCTTTCCTCCCCTGATTGGACCGTGTTGTTACAGCCGGCCTGTCAGCTGTTTCTGACAGGATGACTTCCCGTTTCCTGAAGCTCAACCTCACAAAAACTGAACTTCTCATTTTCCCACTCTCTAAAACCTCCATTCTTGCGCCCATTTCCCTTCAGGTGAATGGTGCCACCATTACTTCTTCCTCTCAGGCTCGTTGTCTAGGGGTCCTCTTGGACTCTGATCTATCCTTTACTCCTCACATTCAGTCACTAACCAAATCTTGCTACTTCCACTTAAACAACATTGCATGCATCCGTCTCTTTCTTAATAAGGACTCTACTAAAATGCTCATCCAAGCTCTCTGGCCTTAAAAAATCCCAGATTCCCAGATTCTCCCTCTGCAGTCTGTAATGAACACCTGTGCTAGACTCATTCACCGCACATCCCACACCTCTCCACTTTGTCAATCTCTACAAGGGCTCCCTGTTTCCTTTAGAATCCATTTCAAAATACTGGTGCTCACCACAAAGCTCCCCATAACTGTGCCCCTGCCTTCATCTCCTCCCTTATTGGCATGTATATCCCGCCCGGACCACTTTGTTCTGCCAATGATTGGATGCTATCAGTTCCTCGCACCCGCACCCCTAACTCTCATCTCCAGGACTTCTCCCAAGCTGTCCCTTTCTATGGAACTCCCTCCCCACAACATTAGACTCTCCCCATCTCTCCAGTCCTTCAAGTAGTCTCTGACAACACATTACTTTAGGGAAGCCTATCAGATCACTTCATAGTCCCCCCACTGTACACTCATGCACCATCTTCCAGGGACGTGCAGTGAGGTCAGTGGCTGGTGAGGCACTGGCTATTCTCAGAGCCACAGCATACAAAGAACGTGTGGCATACCTGAGAGAGCCCTTGTCCTGGCCAGTGAAAAAAACGGGTGCCACGCTGATGAGGTCCACCCACCTCAAGCTTCAATAGAATACAAACGGCGTGCAACACAGGTTAAAATCCAGCGGATAAACTTTTATTCAAGGAGTGCAGCATACAGAGATTGTGACGTTTCGGTCCTATTGGACTGAAATCATGCATAAAAATACACACATAAGAATTGCTCATTTATACACTGTTCTCAAATGCAACCAGCTGATTGGGGTGGGATCAACTCTGCCAATAAACAATTTAACCCCTTATGCATATACATAACAAGCAAACCCCCTCGGTTCAGAACTTGTATATTTGCAAAGATCAATGTATAACCACAATACATAAAAATAGAATTACAAAAGTGAAAATACAAAAATAAACCTTAATAAAATAAATCTACGTTAAACTTCCTATTTAAGCCCCAGTTTGTGGATCCACATTTCTTCTTTTTTCTTTAACAACTTCAGCCGATCGCCTCCTCTCCATAGCGGTGGAAACCCATTCACTACCAGAAATCACAATTGAGACACAGTATGATGATCCTTAGTAAAATGTTCTGGAACTGGGAGATCAATCTTACCTGTACAGATCGTGGATTTATGTTGAGTAATCCTCGTCGTTTCACCTACATACAAAAGGCCACAAGGGCATTTCAAAACATTAATTACAAAAGCAGTGTCGCATGTAACGTAATCCTGTATATTAAATCTCTGGCCACTAAATGGATGTGCAATACTCTCACCTCGTACAATGGCATTGCAACAACTGCAATTCAGACAAGGGAATGTGCCACAGGTTTTATTCCCTATGAACTTTTGTCGTTTGGAGGATAATGTACCTATGTCAGCCTTTACTAAAAACTCCCTCAAATTCTTGTTTCTCTTATATGATATTAGGGGTGGCAGTTTCCTTGGTATTAACTAAGAACTATCTTTTCAACAACTAAGGGGGACTACAATGGGCTCTAATATGGCCCCAGCATACGCCAACATATTTAAGGATACCTTTGAGACCCGCCATGTTTACACCAATGATTTATTTGACAGACATGTTGTGGCATGGTGGCGATTTATAGATGGTGTTTTTGGCGTAAGGAGTGGTCCCAGTGAGGAGTTGGTGAGATTCCATAGAGAAATTAATGAGATACATCCATCCAGTTCACTATGACCTATAGTGATATTCAGGTAAATTTTTCAGATTTACTTCTGACCATTGATGGTCAAAAAATCATAACCGATTTGTATTTTAAACCGACGGCAGAAATAGTCTTTTTACTTTGCACAATATAAGCCCCACCTGTGACAGCAGGGAAAGGATAGTGGCAAGTATATAGCCATGGAACCCGGGAGTACACCTCCCCTCACCTAATACTTTGTCAGGGATTATCTCTGCACGTGACTACAACATGTCATATATTGGACATATCTCAGCAGCTGGCCTCCAATATGTCAGGGATTATTATTCAATAAGAAACTTATACGAGACACAAATATCAATCGTTTATATTTCCTAGAAATTCTCCTAAATTCTTTTAATTGTCTGAGTTTTGCTTTGAAGAATACACTAATCAATAATCGGATAAAAATATATATATTTATTACGTATAAAAAAAGTTTCAAATCTCATATCATAAACAAAGATTTATAAACCACAATCCATCAGCACATAGAAACTAGCTTCACAATATATGTATCTCCTGTTAGTAACTGCATATATGATTAATATAATTTACCTTATCAGTTAGTAACTAATACACAAATGGTTAATAAACATTTCTGCTTAACGAAGCATGTATTTCCCAGCAAGCCAATGTTTAACAAGCTAGATCTTATAGAGATATATGTATCTCTCTATGCTACATGGATCGACAAAAGATGAGCTATCACTTATTCTATTTTTAGAATGATAAATAAAAACTTATTTAGTGAATCCTCCCCTAATATCGAGAATTAAACTTCTAATCTTCTGCTTTTCATTTTGTAGTTATATAATTCATTGCTTATTAATTTCAATCACAGTAATTTCCAAATTCAATATATATATATCGGTATATCAATCTTTACAACAGTTCCTTAGGATAAATCCTTATATCCAATTCTTCTTCATATCTCTATCTGCAGAATAGAAATATTTTAGATTCTGGATCTAACAGTATCTGAGAAATCTCAGTCTATCTGTTGCAAGAAATACTCCAAATATATATATAATTACATTAATCTGAATAAAAATAGCTTTCATACATTACCTCCAATCTGGATTAAATGAGTTACTGCCTTGGAATATTCTTTATGTAATATTTTTTTTGGAATATGTGAAAATTATCAATATCAGATAATCAATGCATGGGAGTTAGAGATTTGGTGTGAGTCTTGAGTGCATCGTCCTGGGATGGTCTGCTAGCCTTGTGTGTAAGTCTCTGAATGCGTCATGTCCTGGAATGGCTGACTGCATTGTTGTATCTCCAATTATAGTCAATTTGACATCACTGGCAATCTATTTATTATATTAAATATAATATTTACTATCCTCTAGAGGGCAGTATTGCACTTCTTAATTAATTCCACCATTTAATTTTTATATACCTTATCTCATGTCAGAGGTCAATTTGACTTACAAAGACCCTCTTCTCAGCCGTAGACTTTGAGTCTCACATACCACAATAACAGGGTTATCCAAAGAGATTCGAAAAGTCACCGCACGTTCGGTGACTTTTCGTTCTCTTCAATTCGGTTCCTTTTGCCGATTGCATTTCGGTGACCCTGCGGTGTATTCAGCAAGCAGCACAGGGTCCCCGAATTGCAGGGAAAAGCTGCCGCAAACCTGACGAAAACTAACCGAATGCACGCTGAAAACAAGCAAAAACATCTGGATTAACCTTCGAAGAGGAGCCGAACAGGAGCCGAAAAGGAGCCGAATCACACAGAGCCGAAGCAGCTGTGACGTAGAGGAGGCAGTGAATAAATTAGAAAAACCATTTGTATGAATCTGGGAAAAAGAAACGCTGTTTGCAAAGAAACTACTGAGCGAAAATGTCTGAAATTTTCACAGGAGGTCCAGGGAATGATAATAAAGAGGGCTGTTACAAAAAAAATAAGCAAACTGAAAAAAAAAAAAAAAAAAATCGGACTTTTTTTTTTTTTTTTAAAAATTCAGAAAAATGCTTAAAGTATCCTAAAAAATCTATAACTAAAGAGACTTTTTGCTGCAGAATTTTATAATGAACGGTTTATTAGATATTGAATTAAAACGGGAATATTTTTAACATTGAAGTCTATGGGATTCTCCTGAATAAATTTGCCGAATTAAACCACCGAATGGCAGAGCATTAGGGGAACCTTTCACTGCTGGTTTGTGTTCTCTGAATAGCCGAAGCAGTGCTTTTTCATGGGGATTTCACTGCCCTCGAACAGGGACCGAACAGGCACCGTATGTTCAGGCAATTCGACAGGATTTGGCGAATTGCCTGCTCTCTGGATAGCCGAATGGTCAGGAAAGGCAACCGAACGCTGATTTTCAGCGTTCGGTTACCTTTCTCAAGCAATTCGAATCTCTTTGGATAACCCTGTAAGATTTATTTCCTTACTCCTCTCAAAATTTTACTGGGTCTCTTTATCAGTTGAATTCCATTCTCTGTTACTTAGCTCGGCATTATATCAAATAAAGACATTTTAAGGTTCCCTCATGTCTGGTCACCTAGCCGTGAACTATTTAAAAAAAAATCTCTGTTCATTTCTAAAACTAGGGAAAATTGAAAAAGAAAAGACTTTCTATTTAAAAACAAGATGGCTATAGGCATCCATTTAAATTTTTCCCTTCCAATATACCCGACAACTTGCAGGGCTTAGCCCTTATATTGATACAAAAACTCTTGGATCCAAGATCCAATGAGACAGATGAGGACCATTACCACCATATAAAAATTAAAAATAGCTTTATTGTACACATACAGGGTTATTCAGAGAGTGTGAAAAGCAGGAGAATGACTGGAGAATTAAAAATTCTAGGTCAAAATAGCCGATTTGGAAAGTGAGATGAAAGGGAGAATTTTTCTGGTTTGGCTATTTTGACCTAGAATTTTTCATTCTCCAGTCATTCTCCTGCTTTTCACGCTCTCTGAATAACCCTGATATAAAAAAAAACACACAAAACATTAAACATTAAATCAAAAATACCAATACAAAAAATGATCAGGACCTGAAAACAAATAAAGTCTAACAGACACATCAGTCTGGACCACGGGGAATCAAATTCCAGAGATGTCCAATGATAATACTAATTCCATCATTTTGTAGCCAAACAAGGGTACCAGATAATGTGTGCCAGGCTGAAATCCACCTAATATATATATGACCGGGGCTCTGTAATACCAAACGAATTCCTGCTTGCAAACAGGTGTGCACAATTGCCTCACATTTAGATATACAGTTGTGTTCAAAATTATTCAACCCCCAATGCTGTAAAGGGTTTTAGGGAATTTATTGTACATTTGTAATTGTATTCAGAATGAAATCCTAAAAGGACTTTTTAAAGAACCATATGCAGCTAAAATGACATCAATTGGTTTTGTAATACAGTAGTAAATGTTTCTTTTGTGAATTCTTCATTGACACAATTATTCAACCCCTTCAAGACTACCACTCTGAAGAACAGAGGTTCATTCAAGTGTTTTCAATCAGGTATTGAAAACACCTGTGGATGTCACGGAGCAGCAATAAAGCATAATAAGCACCAATTAGGCAGCTTTAAAATGACTGTGATACTCAGCTCCTTCTAGACATTTACTGGTGTGGTTACAAACATGGTGAAGTCAAGAGAATGGTCCAGGAAGACAAGAGAAGAGGTGATTACTCTTCACAGGAAGGGCAATGGCTATAAGAAGATTGCAAAGATGTTAAACATAACAAGAGAGACCATAGGAAGCATCATTCGCAAATTCAAGGCAAAGGGCACTGTTGAAACGCTACCTGGTCGTGGCAGAAAGAAGATGCTGACTTCGACTGCTGTGCGCTACCTGAAGCGTAGAGTGGAGAAAAGTCCCCGTGTGACTGCTGAGGAACTGAGAAAAGATTTGTCAGATGACAAGATTTGTCATTGACACAATTATTCAACCCCTTAAAGACTACCACTCTGAAGAACAGAGGTTCATTCAAGTGTTTTCAATCTGGTATTGAAAACACCTGTGGATGTCACGGAGCAGCAATAAAGCATAATAAGCACCAATTAGGCAGCTTTAAAATGACTGTGATACTCAGCTCCTTCTAGACCTTTACTGGTGTGGTTACAAACATGGTGAAGTCAAGAGAATGGTCCAGGAAGACAAGAGAAGAGGTGATTACTCTTCACAGGAAGGGCAATGGCTATAAGAAGATTGCAAAGATGTTAAACATACCAAGAGAGACCATAGGAAGCATCATTCGCAAATTCAAGGCAAAGGGCACTGTTGAAACGCTACCTGGTCGTGGCAGAAAGAAGATGCTGACTTCGACTGCTGTGCGCTACCTGAAGCGTAGAGTGGAGAAAAGTCCCCGTGTGACTGCTGAGGAACTGAGAAAAGATTTGTCAGATGTGGGTACTGAAGTTTCAGCTCAGACAATACGGCACACACTGCGTAATGAAGGCCTCCATGCCAGGACTCCCAGGCGCACCCCCTTGCTGTCTCCAAAGAATAAGAAGAGTCGACTGCAGTATGCCAAAAGTCATGTGGACAAACCACAGAAGTTTTGGGATAGTGCTCTGTGGACTGATGAAACAAAATTAGAACTGTTTGGGCCCGTGGATCAATGCTATGTTTGGAGGAGGAAGAACAAGGCCTATGAAGAAAAGAACACCTTGCCTACTGTGAAGCATGGCGGGGGGTCAATCATGCTTTGGGGCTGTTTTGCTTCTGCAGGTACAGGGAAGCTTCAGCATGTGCAAGGTACCATGAATTCTCTTCAGTACCAGGAGATATTGGATGACAATGTGATGCAGTCCGTCACAAACCTGAGGCTTGGGAGACGTTGGACCTTTCAACAGGACAATGATCCCAAGCATACCTCCAAGTCCACTAGAGCATGGTTGCAGATTAAAGGCTGGAACATTTTGGAGTGGCCATCGCAGTCACCTGACTTAAATCCGATTGAGAAACTCTGGTGGGACTTAAAGAAAGCAGTTTCAGTGCGCAAGCCTAAGAATGTGACTGAACTGGAGGCTTTTGCCCATGACGAATGGGCAAAGATACCCGTAGATCGCTGCAACACACTTGTGTCAAGCTATGCTTCACGTTTAAAAGCTGTTATAACTGTAAAAGGATGTTGTACTAAGTACTAAGATTGAATGTCAATTGGGGGTTGAATAAAACTGATAATGATGTGAGCACAGAAAAGACATTTGTGGTTATTTCATTATAAATGTTATGTTATATTTGTCTGACCTACACGTGCCTCTTTGATTTAATTGTAAGCAAGATGACTGAATGACCAAAATCAATGTCAAACTGGCCAAAACACTCAATTTCAGTGGGGGCTGAATAATTTTGAACACAACTGTAGTTACAATTTGCAGATGCCGATTGCCAAAAAAAAAGACAATAAGGCAGATGCGGTAACATAATCTGGATTAATCTGAACAGATAATGTTGTATCAGTTGATCATGACAATTCATGCACAAGATCATAGTCTGAATTCATGCAATCATAGTTTATAATTAACTGATAACGTTGTATCAGTTAATTATAGCAGTTCATACACACAGAGCCTCCAATTCAGGCAGGCTAAAATAGAACAATTCAATTCCCCCTAGTTAGCCAAAAGGTGCCCTTTTTAAATGAATTACCAGTGATAATTACAGAGCAGATATGTGTTATTTGTTAGCCCCATGGGGCTCATAGGCTCCAATCAAAAGGCATTTGTTTTTGTGTTGGCATATAGAAACAGGGGGACCAAGGATTAGACTGCACGTCCAACGCGCGTTTCGTTTAAATTTACTCCTCAGGGACGTGAAAATACAATGTGTCAAGATCCCTTATACAGGGTACACCACCGAGGATAAGGCGGTCATATGGGAAACAATCAACCAATCAAGAAGTGTATCAGCAGGAGTCTCTTGTATTGGGTATATCACACCATGTGGTCTCAATGGTGCCAATTATGTTTCGCCAACACAATCTGCAGAAATGCAGCTAATTATAAAGTCACTGGTATTTATAGTCTCATGAATACCCAAATAGAATATAAAATACTGGGACGGGGACTTCCCAGTCAGTGTTCCTCAGTAGGGATGAGCTGTTCGGTTCGATCTGTTCGGAGTTCGCTTCGAACATCGGCCGTTCGGCCACATGTTCGGTTCGAGTTTGCACACAATGCACCACAATGGACCACAATTCACTTTTCCACTGGCCTGAAGCTTGTAATTGGCTACAGCCATGCACCTGACCACAGGTCAGGTGCAAGACTATGCCAATCAAGGCTCAGAGTCCTGATTGGGCAAATTTTGCCCAATGATGGGCTCACAGAGCTAAGTCCCGCAGCACACTATATAAGGTTTCACACAGCCCCAGCACATGTTTTTTGAGAGGAGATTGTTCTGTTAGTGTGTCTTCTCAGTGCCAGCAGCTATTGGGGGGGTCTCACTTCTACAAGATATCTGGGAATTGTTGTAATCTGTGTGTTCTCACTGCCAGCAGCTATTGGGGGGTCTCACTTCTACAAGATATCTGGTAATTGTTGTAATCTGTGTGTTCTCACTGCCAGCAGCTATTGGGGGGTCTCACTTCTAGCAGATATCTGGGAATTGTAATCTGTGTCTTGTCACTGCCACCCATCAGGATGTCTCACTGATTTATAGGAGCTTCCTGGGAATAGTAATTTGTGTCTTGTCACTGCCACCCATCAGGGGGTCTCACAGACTTGTAGCAGATTTCTGCAAATTTTAATCTGTGTCTTGTCACTGCCTGCCAGCTATCAGGGTGTCTCACTGAGTTATACCAGAGTTCTGGAAATCTTTAATCTAGATAACACAGTTGAATCAGAGTTCTGTATAGCTTTAATCTATATATCACTCACCATGTCAGAAAGACCAAAAAGGACAGGCAGACGCTCCCAGACACAGATAAGAGGTCAAGCAGCCTCTGTGTCGGGAGACTGTGCCTCTGGTCATCGTGGACGTGGTGCATCCTCTGCAGGGGCACGCTTGTCCTTTTTGACTGGTGCTGGCCGTCTTAACCAGCAGCAACATACAGAGGATTTGGTGGATTGGCTAACCAGGCCATCCTCATCCTCCGAGTCCTCTGCCAGCCAGGCTTGTAGTGGTTTACAGTCCACCTCAGCTGCCAAAACATCTAATTCAGCCTCCATGTCCACAGGTACTCCTGCTGTAGCCTCACTATCCACACATGGAGGAGTCAGCTGAATTGTTTGACTACAATGACAGTGACATGCTGTTTGAGTATGCGCAGCAACTACAGTGCTCTGATTCAAACTCTGAGGTTGAGGAAGGGAGTATAATCAACCTAGAGGAAGGGGGTGCCAGTGACACACAAATAACTGGCACTCATGTTGCCCCAACAGCTGCAGCATACTGCCAAGTTGGTTCCATTGACGAGGAGATAGGGGGTGATGACAATGATGAGGTCACTGACTCCACCTGGGTGCCTAAACGAACAGAGGAGTCAAGGGAGGAGGAGGAGGAGGAGGCACAACAAAAATGAGGCAGAACGTCCTCTATGACCAACCGTAGCCAGTCCAAGGTATCAGAAGTCACAGCTGCTCAGGTGCAGAGCGCTGTTGTCTCAAAGCACATGTACAGAATGTCTGCTGTCTGGGAGTTCTTTAAGAAATGTGCAGCAGACCGCACCGTTGCTATTTGTAATCTATGTCAGATGAGGATCAAGTGTGGGAAAGACATCCCACGCTTGGGTACCACGTGCTTGAGGCGACATATGACCACCTGCCATGCATCCCGTTGGCACAACACTTTGCATAGGTCCTCCTCCTCCTCATCTGTCTCTACCCCCACTATATGTCCTGCCATGTCATTGCCTACAACCTCCACTGACAGGGATAATGCTACAGTAATGGGTGTACCAGGTCCTTCCTCAGAATGTGACAGCATCCCATCACCTGAAGATTTACGCAGTCTGATTACGTTGCCCCAGCTGCTACAGCGTAAGAAAAATATAGTCCCAACCATCCCCAAGCACAGCGTCTAAATGCCAGCTTAGCAAAATTACTCGTATTACAGCTGCTGCCTTTCCAGCTGGTGGACTCTGCTTCCTTCCGTGAATTTGCTGAATGTGCTGTACCACAGTGGCAGGTTCCAAAACGCCATTTCTTTTCACGGAAAGTCATTCCAGCACTACCAGCATGTGGAACACAATGTTATGGAGTCATTGGGAAAGGCAGTCAGCGGCAAGGTGCACATGACTTTAAACACGTGGTCCAGCAAGCATGGACAGGCCAGTTACATTTCCTTCACAGCACACTGGGTAACTCTGATTGCAGCTGGGAGGGATCCAGGATGGGGCTCTGTGCTGGAGCTTGTTCATCCACCACATCTCCAGAAAGCTGCTTGTATGAGGTATGTCTGCTCCACCACCTCTTCCTCCTCCTCCTCCTTCTCTGTCTCTGGCGAAGTGGCAGTTAAACCGACTCGTGGCAGGGGCTACGCAATGGCTCAAGCAAAAAGATGCCATACTGTGCTTAAGCTGGTTTGTTTAGGGGACAGGAGCCACACCGGGCCAGAAATTCTGTCAGCTCTGCAGGGGCAGGTGCAGAGATGGTTAACACCACACCGTCTTCAGCTGGGAATGGTCGTCTGTGATAATGGCAGCAACCTTCTCTCTGCCCTACGCCTGGGTAAGTTGACGCATGTACCATGCCTAGCACACGTCCTAAATCTAGTGGTACAGCGTTTCCTAACCAGGTACCCAGGGCTGGCAGAGCTTCTCAGCCAGGACAGAAAAGTCTGCAGCCACTTCAGACGGTCATTCCCAGCGAGTGTTCGCCTAGCAGAAATTCAAAGAATTCCACCTTCCCACAAACCGTCTGATCTGTGACATGCCCACCAGGTGGAACTCGACATTAGACATGTGCACAGCACAAAATTTTGTTTTGAACTAATGGATTAGTCCTAACCTAAAATGCAATTTATTTAGTTGCTAATGAAATTCGTTTTCAGTTCTTTAGTATGAAAACTAATTTCATTCATCCAAAAACCAGTGGATACAATTACTATTGTAGTGGCTCCTCAGAGGGCTGAGATCGCTGCTTGTTACAGTATCTCTCACTCTCAGCACAATGTGTCAGGCAAAGCTGTTACAGTAACTGACTGCTGCTTATCACAGCACTCAGAGTTTCAGTAAAACTAGTAAATAATATTTTTATATATAAGGAGGTTAGAACAATATTATTTCCTTGTTTTACTGAAACTCTGAGCGCTGTTACAGTCAGTTACTGTAACAGCTGAGCCTGATACGTTGTACTGAGAGATAATATAACAAGCAACCGATCTTAGCGCTCACAGCCACTGGATTTAAAGGGCTAAAAAAAAAGGCTCCTCTCTGTATAATGTAGATAACATCCACCTGCATTAATTAATGCCCCTCTCTGTATAGAACATCCTACTGCATTGGCATGTGGAGGGTGCAGAACTTCGGAATGCAATGCTTATCCAGCACAGGAGAGGGAACTTTTACTTAAACTTTGTATCTCTGTGGGGGAGACACAGGAATATAAAAGCAGGGGATGTCATGCCCCACGCCGCGGTCTGACAGCGGCCGCCATGTTGGGACACTTAGCATACTAACCTGAGGTCCCTCGTGGCACGTCGCTCTCTGGTTCCGGTCCACAGCTCGAAGGAGGAGACCCAGGGTGTGTCCCACGCCGCCTTCGGGATCCAACTGAGGAGAGACAAAGCGCGCATGCGCTATCGCCTCTCTCCTTAAAGCACGAAGACCTTGGTACTCTGGGTACTCCGCTGGTCAATTAAAGGTACTGCATTACACCTGCACTGCAGATCCTCTTATGCCACCAATTAACCTATCAAGTACTCAGGTATTCCAGCTCCACCTATGAGTCCTAGGTGAACGGTGTTCTTATGTTCCTCTGAACCCTATTTAAACCTGCCGCCTTTCTCAGTTCATTAAACAGGTTATACTGTGGTTCACCGCTTCAGTTATCCAGTGTTCCCTCTTCGTTCCTGTTCCAAGTGAATCCTAAATTCCAGATCCTCTACCCCAGATTGCTTCCACGTCCACGGTACCAGCTCCATCTCCAGGCTTACTTCCACGGTACCAGCTCCATCTCCAAGCTTGCTTCCACGTCCACGGTACCAGCTCCATCTCCAGGCTTACTTCCATGGTACCAGCTCCATCTCCAGGCTTGCTTTCACATTCTCGGTACCAGCTCCATCTTCAGGCTTGCTTCCACGGCACCAGCTCCATTTCTCCAGGCTTACTTCCACATCCACGGTACCAGCTCCAGATCCTATCTCCAGAATTGCTTCCAAGACCACGATACCCAGTCCAACTCCTCTACCCCGGTTTGTCTCAAAGACCACAGCTCACGTTACCCTCTTCTACAATCCTTCGTTCTGGACTTACGTTGTGCCCCATCTAAATCTGAAGACCCTTACTCATAATTCCCCATTCTGGACTTTATTCTTGCCAAGGAAACCTTTTGCATTATAGTCTTTTGTTCTGGACTTATATTTTGTTTCATCTCAGTAAATACTCAACTGCTCATATACATCTCCTGGTCTCCTTCTTTGGCTTCCCATTGGGTTCCATACGCACAGCACTACACAGGGGTCTTAGCCTCTGCCCTTACAGGGGAGATGGAAAATATTAACGTAAATCGGTCTGAAAGCTCAGAGAAGAGATGACTGGTGCAAATTTATTTTTATAATAAAATAAAGCACTTTAAATCCAGGGAAAACATTCAAATAAATCACACTGAAGGCTCATAATGACAGAGTAACTGTGAGAGCTGGATAATAAATGTATCAGATGTAAAAAAAACTTTATAACAAGCAGCACTGGGACAGGAGAGGGACTTTATATAAAACGTGTATTATAGATGAGGAATGGGGGATAGTGCTCCTGGATAATATAAAATATATCAGACCTAAGCCCCTATTATGCAGAGCGGGAGGGGAGATAACACACGTTTTATAAAGTCCCTCTCTTCTGAAGACCCTTACTCACAATTCCCCGTTCTGGACTTTATTCTTGCCAAGGAAACCTTTTGCATTATAGTCTTTTGTTCTGGACTTATATTTAGTTTCATCTCAGTAAATACTCAACTGCTCATATACATCTCCTGGTCTCCTTCTTCGGCTTGCCATTGAGTTCCATATGCACAACACTACACAGGGGTCATAGCCTCTGCTCTTACAGTATAACCTGGTTCAAACATGGAACCCGCAAGCCCGAACCAAATCCTTGCTGTACTTACGGAACAGATGGCAGCACTAACCAAGGTGGTACAGAACCTACAGACCAGCCAAGAAGCATTACTCCACAAGGAAAGAAGCCGTGCTGAAAGTACCGCATTGCCTCCATCACCGTCTGGCTCTATGATACAGCAGGTAGATCTGCCCGCTCCAGAGCCACCATGCCTGAACGGTTTGCCGGTGACCGCACGAAATATCGTACCTTCATCACCGCATGTGAACTCATGTTCTCCCTTTGCCCACGTACCTATGGGTCGGACTCCGTGAAGGTACGGTCAGCCATCTCCTTACTGTCCGGGCCTCCACAGGAATGGGCCTTTCAGCTGTTACGTGAAGGAAGCCCCTTACTGACTTCCTGGGGTTCCTTCGTCCGGGCCATGAACCCTGTCTATGATGATCCTCTGAGTTCTTCTGCCGCATTAACCACCATCCAAAACCTAAGACAAGGAAGGCGCCCAATAGAGGACTACATCTCTGAGTTCCGAGCGGTGGCAGCCGACACAGGCCTGAATGATGTGGGCCTTAAAGATCACTTTCGTCATGGTCTTTCTGAACAACTGAAAGACGAATTGGCTCGCATAGGAGTACCTGCTTCCTTGGAGGCCTTGATCCTCCAATCTCTGGTACTGGACCAACACTTCAGAGAACGACATCAGGAGAGATCCACCAATGCTCCTTTACCGTCTCGACGACACGAGCCTTCCCCTGTGTCCTCTTCACGACCGACCTCCTCTTCTTCAAGCCCAGAACCCATGGAGATCAGCACTATAAGAGGCCCGCTGTCGCCCGCTGAACGTAACAGACGTCACACCCAGAACCTCTGCCTGTATTGCGGTCAACCAGGTCATCTGTTACGTGGCTGTCCTACACAACCACCACGTCCCTCTGAGAGAGGTAAGAACCATCCAACTGTCGCCTCTCTTCAAAGTGTGGTCGGCTCTGCTTCTACTCACCTAGCCATTCGTGTCACTTTACAGTGGGGAGATAGAAGCGTCAACTTGAACGCCATCATCGACTCCGGAGCCAGTAACAGCTTCTTTGACTTATCCCTTGCTACCTCCTTCACTGTTCCTACCCAATTGAAAAAGAAACCCGTACCTCTGCATATGGTTGATGGAAGCACCCTACGCACCGGTCCCGTCACTCACGAAACCACTCCCTTGCTGCTGCTTATCAGAACCAAGCACAAATAATATCTTCAGTGGGACATCGTACCTTCTCCCTTGTTCCCTATCGTACTGGGACTTTCTTGGCTTCGCACCCATAACCCTTATATCAATTGGTCTTCAAACTCCATCTCCTTCCCCTCCTGTCACTGCCGGGTCAGCTGCATGAACAACTCCAAGTCCGAGAAGATCGCCTTTTCCACCTATCCATCTTCTGCGCTACCAGCCAAGTACTCGGAATTCCAAGACGTGTTCGAGAAAAAAGGGGTTGATACGCTTCTTCCACACAGAGAGTACGATTGTCCTATTGACCTCCTTCCGGCAGCACCCATACCCCATGGATGCATTTTTAATCTGTCTGCTCTGAAGGACTACATCGAAGACAGCCTTACAAAAGGATTCATACGTCACTCCACATCTCCTGCCGGAGCTGGTATCTTCTTTGTTGGGAAAAGAGATAGCGGCTTTCGTCCCTGCGTTGATTATAGAGCACTAAACACAATGACAGTACGGAATAGCTACCCGCTCCCTTTGATTCCCGAACTGCTTGATAGGGTGAAAGATGCGTGTATTTTTACCAAGATCTATCTTCGAGGAGCTTATAACTTGGTCCGCATGAGAGAAGGAGACGAGTGGAAGACAGCCTTTCCGATTCCGATATGGCCACTTCGAGTATCTTGTCATGCCGTTTGGGTTATGCAACGCTCCAGCCGCCTTCCAGCATTTTCTCAACGATATCTTCCATGACGTCCTGGATACCTTCCTGGTGGTCTACCTCGACGATCTCTTAGTATACTCCCGAACCATCCAAGACCATGAACAACACGTCCGTCTCGTGCTATCCCGTCTTCGTCAACATAAGTTATACGGCAAAATCGAGAAAAGCACTTTTGAGAAATCCTCCATAGAATTCCTGGGATATGTCCTATCACCAGGACATGTTGAAATGGATAAACCCAAGATTAAGGCGATTCTAGACTGGCCGACACCCCGAGACAAAAAGATGGTTCAGCAATTCATGGGATTCGCCAACTTTTATTGTCGCTTCATTCGGTCCTTTTCTCATCTCAGCGCACCCATCACATCCTTGACCAAAAAAGATGTGAGATTCCGTTGGACTGAAGAAGCTCAGCAGGCCTTCGACAAGCTGAAAGAAAACTTCACCCAAGCCCCAATCCTGAAACAACCAGACATCATTCTACCATACTATCTGGAAACAGATGCCTCTGATATTGCCCTAGGAGCGATTCTCTCCCAAAAATCCAGAATCAAGAATCTTATGCATCCCGTGGCCTTTTATTCCAGACGCCTTACCCCAGCCGGAAAGAATTACAGTATAGGTGAGAAAGAACTCCTGGCAATCAAGAGCGCTCTCGAGGAATGGAGACACCTTCTCGAAGGGGCAAAACATCCTGTAGTCGTATACACAGACCACCGCAATCTGGAATATCTCCACACTGCCAAAAGGCTGCGACCTCGACAAGCCAGATGGGCGTTATTCTTCGCCCGCTTTCTGTTACACAAAATATAAAGAAACACAGTCTTCAACCACTGACTGACGTCCAGGGGCTCGTATCCAACGATGGACTCCTCTATCATGACGAACAAATATATGTTCCTCCTGAGGTTCGTCTACAGGTACTACAACACTCCCACAACATCCCGGCTGCTGGGCATGGTGGCATCAAGAAAACCATAGATGCCATACAGCGATACTTCTGGTGGCCATCCGTTAAGAAGGACATCATTGCCTTTGTACTCTATTGTTCTGTCTGTCCACGCAACAAACAACCTCGCACTCGTCCTGCTGGTCTTCTCCAACCCTTGGCTCCGCCGCTGCATTCGTGGAGAGATATTTCGATGGACTTTATAGTGGATCTTCCCCCTTCGCATCGCTACACCACCATCCTGGTGGTGGTAGACCGCTGTACCAAGATGGCCCATTTCATACCAGCAGTAGGCCTACCCACAGCAGCTGAAACAGCCACCCTGTTCATCAAGGAGATATTCCGACTCCATGGCACTCCTCGTTCCATTGTTACAGATAGAGGGTCTCAGTTTACGTCCCACTTCTGGTCCCAAATGTGCCGTAGCCTACGGATTACCAGGTGTCTCTCTTCAGCTTTCCATCCACAGAGCAACGGCCAGACTGAGTGGACAAATCAGACACTGGAACAGTACCTTCGTTGTTTTACCACGCACCTCCAAGACGACTGGCTGGACGTCATACCGACTGCCGAATTTGCGTACAACAATCAGGTACACACATCAACTCGCTTGTCACCTTTCTTTGCCAACTATGATTACCATCCTAGCACTCTTCCAGAGATGCCGCTCAACACTCCAGTTCCGGAGGTGTCAACCCGTCTGAGAGCCCTATGCGGTCAACTACGAACGCTACGCCACCAGTTGCGACTAGCCCAGCAGAACCAAAAAGAAGTACGCTGATCGCGGTCGAAAAGAAGCTCCTGTGTATGCACCTGGGGATAAGGTGTTACTATCCACTGCCCATCTTCGTTTGGATTGTCCTTCGAAGAAACTGGGTCCTCGCTACATCGGCCCATTCCCGGTCCTCAGAATGGTTAACTCCATGACTGCACGTTTAACTCTTCCTCCTTCCTACAGAATCCATCCTGTCTTCCATGTGTCTCTCTTGAAACCCTGGCATGAGAATCCTTTCCCTGGTCGGAATACTAAACCGCCTGCTCCTGTGCCCATATCTGGAGAAGAGGAATACGATGTCTCACGCATTCTGGACTCAAGACTCCGTTACAGCAGGTTGGAATATTTGGTACACTGGAAGGGATACAGTCTTGAAGAATGATCTTGGGAACCAAGTGCCAACATCCATGCTCCTGTGAAGGTTCATGCCTTTCATGTCCGTTATCCTTCCAAGCCATCGATCAAGCGCACCCGGTGGTTGCACTTTGGTGGGGTGTCCTGTCATGCCCCGCGCCACTGTCCGACTGCGGCCGCCATGTTGGGACACTCAGCATACTTACCCGAGGTCCCTCATGGCGTGTCGCTTCCTGGTTCCGGTCCACAGCTCGGAGGAGGAGACCCAGGGTGTGTCCCACCTTGCCTTCGGGATCCAACTGAGGAGAGACAAAGCGCGCATGCTTGATCGCCTATCTCCTTAAAGCACGAAGACCTTGGTACTCTGGCACCCTCCGCTGGTCAATTAAAGGTACTGCCTTACACCTGCACTGGAGATCCTCGTATGCCACCAATTAACCTATCAAGTACTCAGGTATCCCAGCTCCACCTACGAGTCCCAGGTGAACGGTGTTCTTATGATCCTCTGAACCCTATTTAAACCTGCCGTCTTTCTCAGTTCATTAACCAGGTTATACTGTGGTTCACCGCTTCAGTTATCCAGTGTTCCCTCTTCGTTCCTGTTCCAAGTGAATCCTGAGTTCCAGATCCTCTACCCCAGATTGCTTCCACGTCCACGGTACCAGCTCCATCTCCAGGCTTACTTCCACGCTACCAGCTCCATCTCCAAGCTTGCTTCCACGTCCACGGTACCAGCTCCATCTCGAGGCTTACTTCCACGGTACCAGCTCCATCTCCAGGCTTGCTTCTTCGTCCACGGTACCAGCTCCATCTTCAGGCTTGCTTCCATGTCCACGGCACCAGCTCCATTTCTCCAGGCTTACTTCCACATCCACGGTACCAGCTCCAGATCCTATCTCCAGAATTGCTTCCAAGACCACGATACCAAGTCCAACTCCTCTACCCCGGTTTGTCTCAAAGACCGCAGCTCACGTTACCCTCTTCTACAATCCTTCGTTCTGGATTTACGTTGTGCCCCATCTAAATCTGAAGACCCTTACTCACAATTCCCCGTTCTGGACTTTATTCTTGCAAAGGAAACCTTTTGCAGTATAGTCTTTTGTTCTGGACTTATATTTTGTTTAATCTCAGTAAATACTCAACTGCTCATATACATCTCCTTGTCTCCTTCTTCGGCTTGCCATTGGGTTCCATACGCACAACACTACACAGGGGTCTTAGCATCTGCCCTTACAGGGGAGAGGGAAAATATTAACGTAAATCGATCTGAAAGCTCAGAGAAGAGATGACTGGTGCATAATTACAGAGTAACTGTGAGAGCTGGATAATAAATGTATCAGACGTAAAAAAAAAACTTTATAACAAGCAGCACTGGGACAGGAGAGGGACTTTATATAAAACGTGTATTATAGATGAGGAATAGGGGATAGTGCTCCTGGATAATATAAAATGTATCAGACCTAAGCCCCTATTATGCAGAGCGGGAGGGGAGATAACACACGTTTTATAAAGTACCTCTCTTCTCCCAGCGCTGCTTGTAATAAAGGGGTTTTTACTATCCAGCCCTCCTCTGTCATTAGCTTTCATTGTGATTTATTTGAATGTTTTCCTTCTCCAGCTGCTTTTATCATCTTGTCTGCCTCATAGACATGCAAGGGTTAAGTAAAGGTTTCCTCTCCTGTGCTGGCTGTCTGTGCTGTGAGTGAGTATTCTGGAGACCTATCACTGTCAGATTTTTGGGTAGGGGTCGGGAAGGATTACGCATACAAACCTTTTCTGTAGCTTTGCACTGTTGCGCTCTTCATTACTGGTCTCTTTCACTCATCAATGTAATATCACAAAAAGGACTGAAACTAAAATGTAGTGCATTTTATTTTAGTTTCTTTCGTTTTTTGTACTGAGCAGTTTCGTATCTCGAGTCATACTAAAACTAAATTATCCCAAAATTCAGACTAAATCGTTTTAGTACTAAAACGAATGCACATGTCTACTCGACATTGGCAATGCTGCAGCGTCTGCACAAGCAGCAGAGGGCCATCAAAGAGTACCTGTGTGAGTATGGCACAAGGACAGGTTCAGGTCAACTTGGTTTTTTTTCCCCCGCAGTGGCTGATGATCACGGATGCATGCACTGTACTGTCACCATTTGAGGAGGCAACAAGGATGGTGAGCAGGGACAGTGCATGCATCAGTGACACAATTCCTTTAGTGTTCCTGCTGGAGCACACTCTGCGGGGAATTATATGTGGCTCTAGAGGCAGAGCAGCGGGAGGAAGAGGAGGCCTTCCCTAGCTCTCAAGGCCCCAGTCTTTACGCAGACAGCATTTCTGCGGGTCCTCAGATCAGACAGGAGGAGGATGAGGAGGAGGAATATTTAAGTAGAGGTGGGCATTGAAGGTGGGGATTCCTCAATGGAGGGTTTTGTGTGCCCAGAAACCCAAGGACTAGTACGTGGCTGGGAAGAGGAAGTGCACGATGGGGTCATCCTCATTGACCAGGAAGACTCAGAAGCTAATGGCACCTCCAACCTACGCTGCATGGGCTCCCTTATCCTGCAAAGCCTGCTAAAGGACCCCAGGATTCGTGCTATCAAGGAGAGGGATCATTACTCGTTGGCAAGCCTTCTTGATCCACGATACAAGGGTAAAGTTGCAGAGCTCATCTTGCCCACACAGAGGGAGGACAGGATGAAACAACTGGAGGACGCTCTAAAGCGACACTTGTGTAACACCTTTCCAGTCACTGGTAGGTTACCAAATGATGACACAGGTGCTTCTGAAGCTGCGGATGATCAGAAGAAGAGCGGTGAAGGCCGGGGCCGCTTGACTGATGCCTTTTTACATTTTTTTAGTCCATGATGCCCAGGGACGTCAAATGTAGGCACCCATTGCCAGCGTCTTCACCGTATGGTGCAGGACTACCCAGGGGCAAGGGCAGACCTGGATACCGTTACAGCAGATGATCCACTGGCTTACTGGGTGTTGAGATTGGATCACTGGCCAAAATTTAGCCAATATGCTATGCAGCTACTAGGTTGCCCTTCATCCAGCGTGCTTTCTGAAAGGACGTTCAGTGCCACTGGAGGTTTTGTCACAGGCAAAAGAGTGCGTCTGTCCACCGACTCTGTAGACCAGGTCACATTTATAAAAATGAATCAGTCCTGGATCAGCAGTTATCAATCCCCTGATGCTGACGTAACTGAATAGATCGGGGATCTCTTCTGCATTACCAAAACCTCCACCACTGCACTCTTCCACAATACCTGAGAGGGGCTACGTTGTGATGGCACTAGCTGGCACCAAAGGCACAATATTTGGGTGCACTGACGCCTGTACCAGATTCATATCATTTTAATATTGGATCGCAGGGTCCAACCCTGCACTCTTCCACAATACCACAGAGGGGTTACTTACGTTGTGAAGGCACTTGCTGCCACCAAAGGCACAATATTTGGGTGCACTGCCACTGACGCCTATACCAGATTCATATCATTTTAATATTGGACCGCAGGGTCCAACCCTGCACTCTTCCACAATACCACAGAGGGGTTACTTACGGTGTGAAGGCACTTGCTGCCACCAAAGGCACAATATTTGGGTGCACTGCCACTGACGCCTATACCAGATTCATATAATTTTAATATTGGACCGGAAGGTCCAACCCTGCACTCTTCCACAATACCACAGAGGGGTTACGGTGTGACGGCACTGTTGCCGACACAAAAGGCAATGAGTTGCTGTGCCCAACTGCAAAGCTCTGCTGAAACTGTTAAGATGTTTCTAAGTCTATCCTTCATATGATCACAAGAGGGCACTGCAAGACTCTGCTGAAACTGTTGAGACGTTTCTAAAGTCAATTTTCCCTATGACCACAAGAGTCACCACAAGGCTTTGCATGCATTTTAAAGATTAAAGAGAAAAAAACATGTAATATCATTGAAACACTCACATATATAAAAATTATTTGCCCTTTGCATAAATATCATTTGGGTAATTCTGATAGATGTTCCCATAGACATTTTTGCCTTGCAAGGAAATCCCCGTCCTAGGATCCATCATTGTGCTCCCGATGTGTTATGTGCATATGCTATTCACTGTTACCTAGCAACAATAGCTTGTCGGCAGGCTATGAATTGATGGGTTGCAAATAGTCTTTCCATCCAGGAGGTAATATAGTGATCGATCTGACATGCAACCATGATGTCTATGCCGATTTTATATATCGCCAACTGGCTTTTTTATCAGGGGCCGGTAAGCTTATTTTTACTATTGGCTGGTTTGTGATCGGTATATGGATACACCGGCTTCTGTTTGTTTCCTTCAGTTGCTGGGTAACCCCTGGATGCTACTACATAATTGGCTCATTGAGACCACAGGGTATGATATACCCAATACAAGAGACTACTGCTGATACATTTCTTGATTGGTTGATTGTTTCCCATATGATCGCCTTATCCTCGGTGGTGTACCCTATATATAAGGGATCTTGACACATTGTATCTTCACGTCCCTAAGGAGTAAACTTAAACGGAATGCGTTGGACGTGCTGTCTAATCCTTGCAGGGTTGTTCAAAGAGAATCGAAAAGTCACCGCACGTTCGGTGACTTTTCGTTCTCTTCATGCACCACAGGGCTGTCGTAGCGCAGGGAAAAGCTGCCGAAACCCTGCCGAAAACTCACCACAACACCCGGCGAATGCATGCCGAAAACCCGCAAAAACATCTGGATTATCTCCGCCGAACACGACGGAGAAACCCGAGCAGGAGCCGATCACAGCCGCCGGAAAAACCAGACACCGCAGACGAATGGAGTGAAAAAAAAAACAGTTTGCTTGAATGTTTGAAAAGTGAAACGCTGTTTGCAAAGGAACTAATGAGCGAAAATGTCTGAAATTTACATATGAGGTCCAAGGAATGATAATAAAAAGGGCTGTTACAGAAAAAAGAAAAAAGTTTTAATTTTTCTTTTATAAAATCGGAAAAATTGTTTGGCAAAAAACCCACGAAAAAATGCTTAAAATATCCCCAAAAATCTATAAATGAAGATACTTTTTACTGTAGAATATTATAATCAACGGTTTATTAGATATTGAAATAAAATGGGAATATTTTTGACATTGAAGCCTATGGGATTCGCCTGAATAAATCTGCCGCATGAAGCCACCGAATGGCAGGGCAATTCGGCAACTTTTCTCTGCTGGGTTTTGTTCTCTGAATAGACGAAGCTATGGGGATTTCACTGCCCTCCAACAGGCACCGAACAGGCACCATATGTGCAGGCAATTTGCCAACATTTGGCAAACTGTCTGCTCTCTGAATAGCCAAATGGCCAAGAAAGGTAACCAAACGCTGATTTTCAGCGTTCGGTTACTTTTCGGCAGCCATTCGGATCTCTTTGAATAACCCTGTTGGTCCCCCTGTTTCTATATGCCAGGTGCCAACACAAGAACAAATGCCTTTTGATTTGAGCCTATGAGCCATGGGGCTAACAAATAACACATACACTATATTGCCAAAAGTATTCACTCACCTGCCTTGACTCGCATATGAATTTAAATGACATCCCATTCCTAATCCATAGGGTTCAATATGACGTCAATCCACCCTTTGCAGCTAGAACAGCTTAAACTCTTCTGGGAAGGCTGTCCACAAGGTTTAGGAGTGTGTTTATGGGAATTTTTGACCATTCTTCCAGAAGCGCATTTGTGAGGTCACACACACTGATGTTGGATGAGAAGGCCTGGCTCTCAGTCTCTGCTCTAATTCATCCCAAAGGTGTTATATCAGGTGGAGGTCAGGACTCTGTGCAGGCCAGTCAAGTTCATTCACACCAGACTCTGTCATCCATGTCTTTATGTACCTTGCTTTGTGCACTGGTGCACAGTCATGTTGGAAGAGGAAGGGGCCAGCTCCAAACTGTTCCCACAAAGTTGGGAGCATGGAATTGTCCAAAATGTCTTGGTATGATAAAGAATTCAGAGTTCCTTTCACTGTCTAACTAAGGGGCCAAGCCCAGCTCCTGAAAACCCCACACCATAATCCCCCCTCCACCAAACATTACACTTGGCACAATGCAGTCAGACAAGTACCGTTCTCCTGGCAACTGCCAAACCCAGACTCATCCATCAGATTGCCAGATGGAGAAGTACGATTCGTCACCCCAGAGAACGCGTCTCCACTGCTCTAGAGTCCAGTGGCGGCGTGCTTTACACCACTGCATCTGACGCTTTGCAATGCACTTGGTGATGTATGGCTTGGATGCAGCTGCTCAGCCATGGAAACCCATTCCATGAAGCTCTCTGCGCACTGTTCTTGAGCTAATCTGAAGGCCACATGAAGTTTGGAGGTCTGTAGCGATTGACTCTGCAGAAAGTTGGTGACCTCTTCGCACTATGCGCCTCAGCATCCGCTGACCCCTCTCCGTTAGTTTACGTGGCCTACCACTTCGTGGCTGAGTTGCTGTCTTCCCAAACACTTCAACATTCGTATAATACAGTTGACTGTGGAATATTTAGGAGCGAGGACATTTCATGACTGGATTTGTTGCACAGGTGGCATCCTATCACAGTTCCACGCTGGAATTCACTGAGCTCGAGAGCAACCCATTCTTTCACAAATGTTTGTAAAAACAGTCTGCATGCCTAGGTGCCTGATTTTATATACCTGTGTCCATGGAAGTGATTGGAACACCTGATTCTGATTATTTGGATGGGTGAGCGAATACTTTTGGCAATATAGTGTATCTGCTCTATAATAATAACTGGTAATTCATTTAAAAAGGGCACCTTTTGGCTAACTAGGGGGAATTGAATTGTTCTATTTTAGGCTGGGGTCAGACCAGCGCATTTTTAACGTGCGTTCTGGCGCACTTAATCACGGCCGCACTAGCAGCAAATGACGGGCAATGACAGCCAATATACGAAGTACGGTCGCACGAAAGTCCGGCCGCGCAACGCAAGTGGAAAATGAAGGCATTTTTTCGAGAACGCAGAACCGCTAGTACGGACGTACAGAGTGCGCTGCGCCCGCTAGCGGTGTGTGTGTGATTTGGAGACGTCAGACCCTGCTCGTGTCCGGCCAACATAACGTCCAGACGCAAAAAGTTTCCTGGTTTGGATTGGTAAAATATCACGCACGAAAATGCGCATCGTATGACCGTTTTCGCATATTCCGTGAAAAAATACATCAATGCGTTCGGACGCACTTTTTTACGTTCGCGTGTAAAAATGCTTTCGTTTGACCCTAGCCTTAGCCTGCCTGAATTGGAGGCTCTGTGTGTATGAACTGCTATAATTAACTGATACAACGTTACCTGTTTGCATGAATTCAGACTATGATCTTGTGTATGAATTGTCATGATCAACTGATACAATGCTATCTGTTCAGATTAATCCAGATTATGTTACTGCATCTGCCTTATTTTTTGGCAATCGGCATCTGCAAATTGTAACCATATCTAAACGTGAGGCAATTGTGCACACCTGTTTGCAAGCAGGAATTTGTTTGGTATTACAGAGCCCCGGTCATATATATATGAGGTGGCTTTCAGCCAGGCACACATCATTATCTGGTACCCTTGTTTGGCTATAAAATGGTGGAATTAGTATTATCAGTGGACATCTCTGGAATTTGATTCCCCGTGGTCCCAACTGATGTGACTTTTAGACTTCATTTGTTTTCAGGTCCTGATCATATTTTGTATTGTTTTTTTTGATTTAGTGTTTGATGTTTTGTGTGGTTTTTTTATGTGTACAATAAAGCTATTTTTAATTTTTATATGGTGGTAATGGTCCTCATCTGTCTCATTGGATCTAGGATCCATGTGTTTTTGTAGTCTTTTACTTTATTCTAGCTTCCACCTGTCAGATATAATCTCTGCACGTGACTACAACATGTCATATATTGGATTTATCTCAGCAACTAGCCTCCAATATGGCAGGGATTATTATTCAATAAGAAACTTATACGAGACACAAATATCAATCGTTTATATTTCCTAGAAATTCTCCTAAATTCTTTTAATTGTCTGTGTTTTGCTTTGAAGAATACAATAATCAATAATCGGATAAAAATATATATATATTTATTACGTAAACAAAAAAAATTCAAATCTCATATCAGAATCAAAGATTTATAAACCACAATCCGTCAGCACATAAAAACTACCTTCACTGTTAGTAACTGCATATATGATTAATATCAATTACCTTATCAGTTAGTAACTAATACACAAATGGTTAATAAACATTTCTGCTTAATGAAACATGCATTTCCCAGCAATCAATGTTTAACAAGCTAGATCTTATAGAGATATATATATCTCTTTATACCACGTGGATCAACAAAAGATGAGCTAATTTAGAATGTTAAGTAATAAAAACTTATTTAGTGAATCCTCCCCTAATCTCGAGAATTAAATTTCTAATCTTTTGCTTTTTATTTTGTAGTTATATAATTCCTTGCTTATTAATTTTAATTGCAGTAATTTCCAAATTCAATATATATATATCGGTATATCAATCTTACAACAGTTTCTTTTAGGATAAATCCTTATGTCCACTTTTTCATATCTCTATCTGCAGAATAGAAATATTTAGATTCTGGAGCTAACAAAATCTGAGAAATCTCAGTCTATCTGTTGCAAGAAATACTACAAATATATATAATTACATTAATTCCTTAATTTAAATAGCTCTCATACATTACCTCTCCAATCTGGATTTTGATGAGTTACTGCCTTGGAATATTCTTTATGTAATATTGTTTTTTGAATATGTGAAAATTATCAATATCAGATAATGAATGCATGGGAGGTAGAGATTTGGTGTGAGTCAGAGATTTGGTGTGAGTCTTGAGTGCATCGTCCTGGGATAGTCTGCTAGCGATGTGTGTAAGTCTCTGAATGCCTCATGTCCTGGAATCTGCGGGAATGCCGGAATGCCTTGTTGTGTACTGGAAGTCTAAATGCATTGTGGTGTAAGTCTCTGAATAAATGCAACCAACAGTGCGGCTTCAATTATAGTCAATTTGACGTCACTGGCAATATTTTTATTATATTAAATATAATATTTACTATCCTCTAGAGGGCAGTATTGCACTTCTTAATTAATTCCACCATTTAATTTTTATATTTCTTATCTCATGTCAAGAGGTCAATCTACACACAAAGACCTTTTTCTCTCATGTAGACTTAGAGTCTCTTATGCCAGAATCAAAGTTATGTCCCTACTCCTCTCATGTAAATACATTCCTTTCTAGTTAAATCACAGAATCTCTTCTTCAGTAATTATCTATTTACCAGTTATATACTTCTACAATATTTATTGGAGCATATATTTTCTACTATAAATATAATAAAATATACCTTGATTATAAAAATATATTTCGGGAATATAAACCTACATTACAAAATTTTGTACCTTTTATTTTTCTATACCTAAAGACAAAATCTCTTTTTGTTTTAAAGACTTAAGACAGACCAATAAATTTAATTATGACACTTAGCTTGGGCATTATATCACACAAAGACATTTTAAGGTTCCCTCATGTCTGGTCACCTAGCCATGAACTATTTAAAAAAAAATATCTCTGTTCATTTCTAAAACTAGGGAAAATTGAAAGAAAAGACTTTCTATTTAAAACAAAATGGCTACAGGCATCCATTTTAATTTTTTCCTTCCAATATACCTGACATAACCCCCCTTTGGTTTCATCTGTTCTTTGTTCAAAAGACAATTGAGGAAAACATACAATATTTCCACCTTTTACCAATTAGGCTAGGTTTCCACCTTTCGTAACACGTTTTTCTTCTTTCATCCATTTAATAATTGAAGATGCAGTGTTTTTAAACTTCAATGTACGTACTTTCTTTGTTATTATTATTATTATTATTCTTTATTTATAAAGCGCCAGCATATTCCGCAGCGCTGTACAATAGGCACAGTATAGACAGGGTTACAATACAATACAGTGAACAACATTTGACAAACAGTACAGGAGGAGATGAGGCCCTATTCCCATAGGAACTCACAATCTAGGAGGGTTGGGGTTGGAAACAGGAGGAGAGGACTGCAAGGTGAGAGTGATTGATGATTGCGTCAGTGAGTTGGGTGGTAGGCTTCCCTAAATAGGAACGTTTTAAGGGAGCGTTTGAAGGAAGAGAAGTTAGGGGAAAGTCTGACAGTTACGAGGGAGAGCGTTCCAGAGAGTGGGGGCTGCTCGTGAGAAATCCTGCAGTCTATCATGGGAAGAGGTGATGCGGGGAGAAGCTCGGCGCAGGTCACTGTTTGACCTTAGGGAGCGGGCTGGGGTGTATTTGGTGATTAGTGAGGACAGGTAGTGAGGAGCTGAGCCAGTGAGAGCTTTGTAGGTCAGGGTAAGGATTTTGAACTTAATTCTGCAGTGGATGGGGAGCCAGTGAAGGGACTCGCAGAGGGGAGCGGCAGAGACAGAGTGGCGGGTGAGGTGAATTAGCCTGGCGGAGGCGTTCAGGATGGATTGTAGGGGGGAGAGGCGGGACAGAGGGAGGCCAGATAAGAGATTATTGCAATAGTCGAGTCGGGAGATTACCAGGGCATGTATGAGTTGTTTTGTGGTGACAGCGGTAAGAAATGGCCGAATTCTGGAAATATTACGCAGTTGGTATCGGCAGGAGGAGGAAAGAGACTTGATGTGGGGTATGAAGGAAAGAGCAGAGTCAAGTGTAACTCCAAGACAGCGCACTTGGTTTGATGGGGAGATGGTGATACCCTCCACTGTGATAGAGAAGTCAGGAGGTGGGGAGGCATTGGAGGGAGGAATAAGTAGGAGCTCAGTCTTTGACATGTTGATCTTTAGGTGGTGGGAGGCCATCCAGGAGGAGATGCCAGATAAGCAATCACTGACTTTGGAAAGGACAGGGGGAGAGAGATCAGGGGTAGAGAGGTAGATCTGAGTGTCATCAGCGTAGAGGTGGTAATTAAAGCCAAAGCTGTTGATGATTTTGCCCAGGGAGGAGGTGTAGATGGAAAAGAGCAGAGGACCAAGGACAGAGCCTTGAGGTACACCAACAGATAGAGGCAATGAAGAGGAGGAGTTACCAGAAAAGGACACACAGAAGGACCTGTTGGATAAATAGGAGTCAACCCAAGCAAGTGCAGTGTCACCGAGACCCAGAGAGTTGAGGGTCTGTAGAAGGAGGGGGTGGTCAACAGTGTCAAAAGCAGCCGAGAGGTCAAGCAGGATGAGAATAGAATAGTGGCCGTGTTTTTTAGCAGTTAGGAGGTCGTTGGTGACTTTGGTGAGGGCAGTTTCAGTTGAGTGTAGGGGACGGAAGCCAGATTGCAGGGGGTCAAGTAGGGAATTGGAGGACAGGAAGAGGGAGAGGCGGTTGAAGACTAGTTTTTCTAAGAGCTTTGATGTGAAGGGAAGCAGGGATACAGGGCGGTAGTTGGATGGAGAGTTGGGTTCGAGGGATGGTTTCTTTAGTAAAGGGGTAACTAGCGCGTGTTTGAAGGCGGATGGAAAGGAGCCAGTGGAGAGAGATAGGTTGAAGATGTGTGTGAGAGCAGGGGTGAGGGAGGAGGAAAGGGGAGGAATTAGATGTGAGGGAATGGGGTTGAGCGGGCACGTGGTGAGATGTGAGGAGGACAATAAGGAATTGACTTCCTCCTCAGTGGCTGGGAGGAAGTGGCAGAGGGTGGCAGAGGGGACCTCTGGGAGTGGAGGTGGCAGATAACTATCTTGTGTTGGGATGTTGCTTCTGATAGTTAGAGTTTTACTGAGGAAGTAGTCTGCCAAGTCTTGAGTGCTGAAGGCAGCTGAGGGGGAGGTGCAGGTGGGTAGAGGAGGGTGTTGAAGGTGGACCAGAGCCGTTTAGGGTTGGAGGACAGCATAGATATAAGACATGAGAAGAAGGATTGTTTGGCCAAGTGGAGGGCAGAGGTGTATGACCGGAGAATAAACTTGAAGTGAACAAAATCAGCTTCAGAGCAGGATTTCCTCCAGGCACGCTCTGCAGTGTGGGAGCATCTTTGCAGGTAGCGAGTCTGGAGGGTGTGCCAGGGCTGAAGTTGGCGGCGTGGGGCCTTACAGAGTCGAAGAGGAGCAAGAGTGTCTAGAGCAGTGATAAGTGTGGTGTTATAGTGATTAGTGTCAGCATCAGGGCAGGTGAAGGATGAGGTGTGAGAGTGGTGGTGAAGTAGATTGGAGAATTGATGGGGGTCCACAGCATGTAGATTTCTGCGAGTGTGTGTGCGGGGTGGTGGAGCAGGGTGTTTAGGAAGTCCAGATAGGTTGAAAGAGAGAAGGTGGTGGTCAGAGATGGGGAAAGGGCGACAGTTGAACTCAGAAATGGAGCAGAGGTTGGAAAAGACAAGGTCAATAGCGTGACCATCGCGGTGGGGAAGGAGGATTGTGTGAGTCCAAGGGAGGACGTGAGTGAAAGAAGTTTGGAGGCAGCAGGGGCGGAAGGATCATCAATGGGAATGTTGAAGTCCCCGAGAATTAGGCATGGAAGATTAGAAGACAGGAAGTGAGAAAGCCAGGTAGCAAAGTGGTCAAAGAACTGGGAGGTTGGTCCCGGTGGGCGGTAGATGACTGCCACCCTGAGGGCCAGAGGAGAGAACAGGCAGATGCAGTGTGTCTCGAAGGAGGAGAAGGAGAGGGATGGGGGTGGGGGGAGATGCTGGTAGGTGCAGGTGGGAGAGAGCAGGATTCCGACACCGCCACCATTTCTCTCACCCGGTCTGGGGGTATGGCTCAAGTGTAGACCACCATGTGAGAGAGCAACAACGGAGGCCGTGTCAGAGGGGGTTAGCCAGGTTTCAGTTAAAGCTAGGAGGTTGAAGGAGTTTGAAAGGAAGAGGTCATGGATTGCTGTGAGTTTGTTGCACACAGACCGAGCGTTCCAGAGGGCGCAGGAGAAAGAGGACAGGCGCTGAGGGATTATGGGAATGAGGTTGCTGGGCTTGCAGGGAGGTGATTTATGTGCGATGGAGATAGGATGAGAGGGAAGTATTGGATGTGTTGTGGGGCCAGGGTTAGGGGATATGTCGCCTGCATAGAGTAACAGCAGGAGGGTGAGAAAGAGAAGGTGGGAATGGGATTTGTGGGAGTGGGAGTGATTGGCAGCACGAGAGATAGAGGGAGACCATGTTCTGAGGAAACAAAGGAGCTCATGAGAGGCCATCATGTGGGGCGAGAGGAGGGAGGGAGAGATGCAGATAGTGTAGGGGTCGGTGGTAGAGGGGCAGGAGTTCCATTTAAGGAGAACGGTAGAAGTAAAGAGTAGAAGCGTGAGAGAAAGCATGATATAGACGTGTGTTTACCCAGAGTAAGAAGTGGGCCTTGCAGTTCAACTTCAGGAAATCAACTCTAAACTTCCACTTAAGAATGCCACTTAGGGATGCCACAGGAGCCAAGGCTCACTGGAGCCAGTCTTAGCTGTTATATAGGGCGGACTGATTGCATTCAGGCAGTTAAAAGGTAAACACCTGATGCTGGATGGGCTGTGTCAATAGGGCAGGAGATTCACATGCTAATTAGCAAAGCAAATGGTGGAGAAAGTAGACAAAACTAAATTTAAAAAAAACCAAAAAAAAACAATGTAACGTTACAATGTGGGTGCCTGCAAATACTGGGTGATGGGGGTCATACCAGCAAAAGTATGCAGGGGATCAGTTGAGATGTGGGTGTCCATGGATACTGGGTAATAGAGTCTTACCAGCAAAAGTATGCAGGGGATCAGTTGAGATGTGGGTGTCTGGATACTGGGTGATAGAGACTTACCAGCAAAAGTATGCAGGGGATCAGTTGAGATGTGGGTGTCTGGATACTGGGTGATAGAGTCTTACCAGCAAAAGTATGCAGGGGATCAGTTGAGATGTGGGTGTCTGTGGATACTGGGTGATAGAGTCTTACCAGCAAAAGTATGCAGGGGATCAGTTGAGATGTGGGTGTCTGGATACTGGGTGATAGAGTCTTACCAGGAAAAGTATGCAGGGGATCAGTTGAGATGTGGGTGTCTGGATACTGGGTGATAGAGTCTTACCAGCAAAAGTATGCAGGGGATCAGTTGAGATGTGGGTGTCTGTGGATACTGGGTGATAGAGTCTTACCAGCAAAAGTATGCAGGGGATCAGTTGAGATGTGGGTGTCTGTGGATACTGGGTGATAGAGTCTTACCAGCAAAAGTATGCAGGGGATCAGTTGAGATGTGGGTGTCTGGATACTGGGTGATAGAGTCTTACCAGCAAAAGTATGCAGGGGATCAGTTGAGATGTGGGTGTCTGGATACTGGGTGATATAGTCTTACCAGCAAAAGTATGCAGGGGATCAGTTGAGATGTGGGTGTCTGTGGATACTGGGTGATAGAGTCTTACCTGTGGAGAGAGGAGACACAGGAATTAGGGATCATGATGGTGGATGGCATAGGGCATCATGGATAAAACTCCAGGAAATCAACTCTAAACTTCCACTTAAGAATGCCACTTAGGGATGCCACAGGAGCCAGTTAGATTGTTAGTACAATCATCCAGACAGTTAGAAACATAATTACTATACAAATCACAATCTCTGTAATTTTTGGCCCGTTATAAGCAGGTAGCAATTGATGATCAAGCTGTGAATACATTGGAGCATAAATTGTTAGATTATCTTTCTTTAATAGAAGTTCAATGATATGATCGGGCTTGTTCTCTAGCAGAATTTCAGTATCTCTTGCCCTTGGAATAAGTCAACGATTTGTATCTCGTCATACCAGACTTCATTTATAAAGAGTAACGTCTCCGATAACAACTCTTGATTCTTTAAAAGCTTTCACAAAAATCACTGATATAGGCATCAACGCTTTCTTGTTTTGTTCCAGATCCTTCCGGTAAACATTTGCTTCTCTTTCGGTGTAAAACAGCGGTTGCAATAAAATATGCGGCAAATCTTTTCCTTCGGTGGTTCTTGCACATAGCAATCAACGGTATCCTGGCTTTATCCAGCATGTCTTTCAGGCTTGCATGAGCTTGATTCGCATGGGACTTTAGCATTGGATCTGCTCGGAATTGTGTGGAAAACCGTAGAATTTCCAGATAATCACAATCTCCTTGGTGGTCCGATTCATCTTTGTGGATTAGCGTCGCAGTTTGGATTAACCACTTTTCTCTATTTCTATTGAAAGAAAGAGCATAAATAACCATTCATAGACTAGTGATTTCACTCAAATTCCCTATAGAGACTCTGATCTCTGATTAAATTTAATTAACCATACGGATTGTCGTGGAAATTTTATTATGTGGACATTATAATCTAGGATGTGCGTGTTTTATAAATTGTCATCTGTCTCCCTGTGTTGGATTTGAATGTGGTTTTAAATCCAAACCAGCGGAAAAACCGTCAGTATGAAAACCTTCTTTTGGGTTTAGAGACATACCTGCTTTTAAGACATTTAAGCCTTGTCTCAACACTGGTACCGTGTTGAGAAAATAACTGTATTTGTCCCCGCAGATATGTCAATAATCCGTAGGAACAAGTAGATCTTCACTCAGATACTGATCACTCTGAGCAGTATCTGAATGGGGTCCGTATTGACGAGTGACGGGGGAGGGGGACAAACATGGCTGACGGGGATCATGGAGATGGCTCAGGGATGAGTCATCTCCAGGAGGCCGGTCGGTCATTCTGGTCCACGCCCCTGTCCTTTTGATATGTAAATGTAATTACTGGGCAACCTGACTTTCTGTTGTACAGCCAGGGGGCTACTGGGCGTGTGCGATTGTCTAATAAATTAAACAATCCAGGAGCCACAGCTCACTTGGCCACAGGATTTTCCAGCTTGAAGCAGCGTGTTTGTCTGATTCCTGTTGGGATAGAGAAGTACTTTGTTCTTATACAGAAAGAGCTAGATATAGCGTGTATTTTTATAGTGACGGATTTGTTTGTACTGGGCGCACTTTAATACTGAAGTGTACCTTTTTAGTGCACCAGGACTTTATGCGCAAACACCAAACTTTCCATAACAGGATCTAGTCTATCTACTAGCTTGAGTTAAACATCGGAATGCTGGGAAGAATAATCACATGTTAATTAAAACATCACTTCACATGATACCAGTTAAGTGTCTTCTGCTGGTCCATTTTCACACATCCTGAGGAGATCTAGGATGACAATCATGAGCTTGGCAGTTTTATTTCTTCTAGAAATACATAACATCCATTTTCCAATAACATTGTGACTGTCTCCGTCATTATCTAGAACTGTTATGCACTCATCTTGAGGATTTGGGTATCTGATCACTTTAAGGTCAGCTGTTTTATTCAGCATCTCCCTGCTAATATAGCTATGTTCCTGGAGCAAATCTAGCTTAGCCATTTTTTCTCTAGCTAAACTATTTACACGTATAGGGAAAAATACCTCTTAATTTATCTTCTCTATTTCAGTTAAGAACTGAGAATGGTCACTATGCCCATTTGGTTCTGTCTCCCTCTTGTGGAGGTGAATAATTAGCACATCATTTTCCAAACACATATCTCGAATTCTCTCAGGGGGAACACATATGGTGTTATCTTCCTGCTCTCCTAGAGTCAGGGGCTTTGACCTTAAGAAAGAGATATCAGGTGTCTGGCTATTTCTGAAGTGGACTTCAATAGAATCCGGCCTTTCCTCAATCACATGGCAGTTACGCTGAGCGTGATGGGATTGGGATCTATCGTAGCTGATTGGAACATTTACTTGGGACCAAATAACCTCATTGATAAAATCAATGATTGGATTTAACCTTTTGAGAAGGTCCATTCCAATAATTAGGCGATTTTGGGGCAGATCCACGATAAGCGTTGGATGCCGAATTACTTTATTCCCCAATTTAAAATCCAATTTAGCTGTGCCCAGAACTTTCAGAGATGTGTCACTCACACTTACTAGATTAGCATTAGATTTATCTAATCTAAACTTCCTGGAGTTCTTGAACCTGATCAAAATAATTAGCTGATATTAACGTAACCTGGCTTCCAGTGTCTAGCAAGGACGGAATATGTGGTAAATTATCTTGTAATTCTACATTCACATAATATCAGTCTTCAATGCTATGCAATTTACAGAGAAATTTAGAGTGAGTTATAGAATTAGGTTTTGTACAGATTTTACCGACAGAATTTCCTCTCTCAGGCATGCTCTTGGCAGCTGTGCTGTCCTTCTCGGCTTGCTCGCACTTAGTCTGGTGAGATAAAATACATTTTCCTTCTCTTTGCAGGGAAAGGGTTAAATCATCAACCATACAAACATTTGTATTAATCATTTCATCACTTTCTGGTTAATTGTCATGGACACTGGTTACTTCATCAGAATCATCATCTAGTCACTGGTTGGGTGGGGCTGCAGGTGTTGCATTGCTTACAACCTGACCAGGGTTATTTCCAGTCATTAACTGAGTGATCTGATCCAGTTTTTCTGTCAGCACACGGAAATTTTCCTGCATTTGACCAATACGCTGGTGTACATTATATCTCCGCTTTCTATTCGTCCTTGGGGACGAAGCTTGCGCATTATCAGACTCATCAGATTCAGTTTTACCTCTGTTCGCTTCCTGTCTAGGTGCATTTTCCCTTGATTTAACCCACTGACTTCTAGGTACCCATTGCTTCCTATATTGAAATTTACTTCCTGAATTTTCTCTGGCAAACCCTCTTTCTTTATCTGGCTTAGATTTCTCCCTTTTTGGTATGGAGTCACGCAAAATTTCCGCATAACTCTTTTTCTGGGACTCAAATTTAATATCACCCTTTTTAACATGTGTTTCCGCTATTTCCTCAGGTGAGTTTTTTACTTTTTCCCCCTGAGTTTCTTCACTATATTCAAATACAGTAAATAGGGTCATACTTTCTTTTAGTACCCAATCCAAACCATTTCTCGGGACATAACCTCTTGCCAAAATAACCTTTATTTTATTTGGTAATGCGTCATAAAATACTTGGATAAATTCAGGGTTTCCAAAATCTGGGTTTCTTTCAGCCAAGCTGTACGCATTTTTAAGGACTGAAAGAAATTCACGGGGCTTTGATTAGGTCTGCATTTTAGAGTTAAAATTGCTCTTTTCACAGCTAGACTGGTGCGGTGAGGCCCAAATTCAGATTTGACCTCGGAGACTAGTTTACTCCAGTTACATATGCCAGATTCTTTCAATGACTGAAAATAATACTAGGAATGCACCGATACCACTTTTTTAAGACTGAGTAAGAGTACCAATACTTTTTAAAAGTACTCACCGATACCGAGTACCGATACTTTTCTTTAATGTCATGTGACGCTTTCCAATAAGAACAGACCATATAAAAATGCCCCCAGCTCACATGTATATATCCCCCAGCTTATGGATATGCCCCCAGCTCATGGATATTCCCCCAGCTCACACATGGATATGCCCCCAGCTCACACATGGATATGTCCCAGCTCACACATGGATATGCCCCAGCTCACACATGGATTTGCCCCAGCTCATGCATATGCCCCAGCTCATGGATATGCCTGAGCTCACACATGGATTTGCCCCAGCTCACACATGGATTTGCCCCAGCTCACACATGGATATGCCCCCCAGCTCATGGATTTGCCCCAGCTCACACATGGATTTGCCCCAGCTCACACATGGATTTGCCCCAGCTCACTCATGGATATGCTCCAGCTCACACATGGATTTGCCCCAGCTCACACATGGATTTGCCCTAGCTCACACATGGATTTGCCCCAGCTCACTCATGGATATGCCCCAACTCACACATGGATTTGCCCCAGCTCACACATGGATTTGCCCCAGCTCACTCATGGATATGCCCCAGCTCACACATGGATTTGCCCCAGCTCAAACATGGATTTGCCCCAGCTCACTCATGGATATGCCCCAGCTCACACATGGATTTGCCCCAGCTCAAACATGGATTTGCCCCAGCTCACTCATGGATATGCCCCCCAGCTCATGGATTTGCCCCAGCTCACACATGGATTTGCCCCAGCTCATGGATATGCCCCCAGCTCATGGATATGCCCCAGCTCACACATGGATACTGCCCCAGCTCACACATGGATTTGCCCAGCTCACACATGGATATTGCCCCAGCTCACACATGGATATTGCCCCCCAGCTTATGGATATGCCCCCACAGCTCACACATGGATTTGCCCCAGCTCACACATGGGTATGCCCCCCAGCTCACACATGGATATTGCCCCCCAGCTTATGGATATGCCCCCACAGCTCACACATGGGTATGCCCCCCCAGCTCATAGATGTCACGTTCCCACGTTCCAACCCTGTCTTCCTGCCCTCTGTATTTGTATATTGTGTTTTTTCCCTTGTGTTTCTGTTGCTGCCAATTCCTGGGTGGCCTCCCAGGGGTTAATTGGTGTTCTGTGGGCTGCTCACCTGTTGACCCTTGCCTTGATTCCCCTGCCTATATTAGAGCAATGTACCTATAGGACATTGCTGGGTCATTTTTCTTTGCCTGGTCTCCTTACCACTTGTGTCCTGAGAGCTCCTTGCTGTGTTCCTGATATCCTCCGTTTGTTCATCCTTGTTCAGTTTTTGTCTCTATTATTTCTGTTCCAGTTTATGTCAGTTCCTTCTGTGTATTCAGTTCTGTCTATTGCTGTATTTTGTTTTGCTGTTTATGTTCCATTCAGATTCCCCGGTTACTGATTTTGGCTTGGCTGACTTCCCTTCTGGTTCCTATTCCTATATTCTGTATGACGTACTCTCTCTGGTTATGACCTTTGGCTTTCCTCTTTATGACTACTCTATTGATTATTCCTTGTCTGTACTGTTTCCAGGAAACCCTGTCATCTGTATACAACAAAAGACTCTGTATGGCTTCAAGGTAATACTTTCCTTTAGATTAGATCCGGCTATTCTAAAGACCGGTCTTTCAGTGCAGGGAATCTTTGGTATTGCCGTACAGAGGTCTTTTGTTAACCCTTTGCTTTCACCTGTCCTTGCAGTTTACCCTGCATCTCTGCATATAGGGGCTTCTCTCAGGAACCAAGGCCTCACCTTCCTGCGAGTTATATTCATAGGGATATATATACAGACCGACCACTTCCAAGGATCGGAGGGCAAGTATAGGGTGGTGCGTGCCTGGTGGTACTGCCACCGTGACAATAGATCCCCCCGCAACGATACTTACCTTCCTGGGCGCCGCCGGGAATGTCTCCGCGCATGCGCTCATTGGAAGGTCCCCAGCCGCGACCACGTGGGACCATGTGATCACAGCTGGGGTCCTTCCAACGAGCCCGCGCGGGGAAACTTTCCCAGCGTCACCCAGGAAGGTAAGTATCGTCGCGGAGAGCAGCTGCAGGGCCTGTCTGAATGCTCTATCTGCATTCGGACAGGCCCTGCAGCTGCTCACTGTGTTCATACTTACCTTCCTGGGTGCCGCCGGGAAAGTTTCTGCGCGCTCGTTGGAAGGACCCCAGCCGTGATCACATGGTCCCACGTGGTCGCTGCTGGGGTCCTTCCAACGAGCGCACGCGTGGAGACATTCTCGGCGGCGCCCAGGAAGGTAAGTATTGTGTGAGCAGCTCCAGGGGCGGCTGTCCGAATGCAGATAGAGCATTCGGACAGCCGCCGCAGCCCTCGGATGCCGGCAAGCCGGCTCAATGCCGGCTTCCGGTATCGGTAAAAATATCGGGGGTACTGCAGGAGTACCAAGTACTCCTGCAGTACCCAGTATCGGCCCCGATACCGATACTAGTATCGGTATCGGTGCAACCCTAAAAAATACCTATGTTTGCCAATGCTTCTTCAAACATCTCTAAATGGTTTACGATCTTTGGAGATCCCTTTTGATCCCAGATACCTACTGAGTTTTTTAAGAAATTGACGTTTTTCGTTAAATCCTGTACTTTATGAGATTTCTTAATAGGCTGTGGCTGGCTAGAGTGATGTGATTTGAAATACTCCTGTGTAAGAGGCTTCGCTCTTTTTTCATCATGAGATTTAGTTTCACTTTCGCATTCACTCTCGCTTTTCGGATAAACAGAGCTGTCAGACTTTGAGTTATAGCTCACAGCTTTCAAAGGGAACTTCTCTAAGGAAGGAGTTTTAACCCTTTGAGCAGCTTCAACCTGACGTAACTCATCAGCGAATTTCTCATATTCGCGTTTCAATCTTACCACTTTTGCATTCAGTTCCTTTTTTAATTGGGACAACTGATCACTCTCATCTTGCAATTGATCTTTTTCTTTTGCACACACTTTCAACTCCATTATCATTCGTTCTGACTCATCTTTTAATTTATTTACGGTATCCTGCAAGTCACAATTTTTATTTTCTAAACTGTCTCTAGTTTCTTTGTCACCATTCAATCTCTTGTTCATTTCTGCGATCAAGTATATGCATTCAGGCACAATTTTGAAGACAAGAATCTCTTTGTCTTTCTTATTTGTGGCTGCACTTATCTTTCGCAAACACTCAAGAAAATTTGACTGATCTGACCAGATTGAATCAGCATAACTAGAAACATTTGATAGCAATTCCTTTATCCAATCAAATAAATCGTCTGTGACGTGTAACTTGTCCTTTAGATAAGACATAACATCTATCAATACTATTTGATCTGCATGTATATCTTCATGAGTCTCAGATTCTGACTCTGACATTTTTTTACACTGTTTAGTAGACAACCGTAAAACCACAAGTCAAAATACAACAACAAGGAGTCAAAATATATATATATTTTACCTCTGTCTAATCAGACAATACTGACAATTATATTCCAAACAAAAACTACAATCTCGGTTCAGTGCCTCCAATATGTCAGATATAATCTCTGCACGTGACTACAACATGTCATATATGGGACTTATCTCAGCAACTAGCCTCCAATATGGCAGGGATTATTATTCAATAAGAAATTTATACGAGACACAAATATCAAACATTTATATTTCCTAGAAATTCTCCTAAATTCTTTTAATTGTCTGTGTTTTGCTTTGAATACAATCTATACTATAATTGAGTAAGGCTTGGCGTGTCCGTCGCCAAGCCTTACTCTGTGCATGCGCGCGCAACCAGTGGCGGTTGGTTGCGCGCGCATGCAACCGCCGTGGCACAAGCCGGCTGCCGGCTCGCGTGCGGCGGTTACAAGATGCACACAGCAGCCGGGTAGAGGCTGCGCTCGCAGCCTCTACCCGGCTGCCACGCGCATCCAACCCCTGAGCCATACTTACCTTTCCGAGCGGCGCCGGGGAACTGAAAGTTCCCTCGCTTCCGCTCTTTGAAGGACCCAAGCCCCGGTCACGTGGGAGGCTTGGGTCCTTCAACGACCGGAAGCGGGGAAACTTTCACTTCCCCAGTGCCGCTCGGAAAGGTAAGTATGGCGCGAAGCTCATGGGGCGGCTGCTCGAATGCCGATAGAGCATTCGAACAGCCGCCCCATGTCTGGTCTGGGGTCTGATCTGGGGCAGTATATCCATGAGCTGGGGGGGCAGTATATCCATGAGCTGGGGGGCAATATCCATGAGCTGGGGGGCAGTATATCCATGAGCTGGGGGGGCAATATCCATGAGCTGGGGGTCAGTATATCCATGAGCTGGGGGGCAGTATATCCATGAGCTGGGGGGCAATATCCATGAGCTGGGGGCAGTATATCCATGAGCTGGGGGCAGTATCCATGAGCTGGGGGGCAATATCCATGAGCTGGGGGCAGTATATCCATGAGCTGGGGGGTAGTATCCATGAGCTGGGGGCAGTATCCATGAGCTGGGGGCAATATCCATGAGCTGGGGGGCAGTATCCATGAGCTGGGGGCAGTATCCATGAGCTGGGGGGCAGTATCCATGAGCTGGGGGCAATACCCATGAGCTGGGGGGCAGTATCCATGAGCTGGGGGGCAATATCCATGAGCTGGGGGCAATATCCAGGAGCTGGGGGCAATATCCACGAGCTGGGGGGCAATATCCACGAGCTGGGGCAATATCCACGAGCTGAGGCAGTATCCACGAGCTGGGGCAGTATCTACGAGCTGGGGCAGTATCTACGTGCTGGGGCAATATCCACGAGCAGGGGCAGTATATCCACAATAGACTGCCCTCTGGGCAGGCTTTCCACCTTGTAATCAATAATCAGATAAAAATATATATATATTTATTACGTATACAAAAAAAATTCAAATCTCATATCAGAATCAAAGATTTATAAACCACAATCCGTCAGCACATAAAAACTAGCTTCACTGTTAGTAACTGCATATATGATTAATATCATTTACCTTATCAGTTAGTAACTAATACACAAATGGTTAATAAACATTTCTGCTTAATGAAACATGCATTTCCCAGCAACCAATGTTTAACAAGCTAGATCTTATAGAGCTATATATATCTCTTTATACCACGTGGTGTAGGGAGCTGGTTCCGGGGTGGTAGAATTGAGCCCAGTGTGCAATGATATTTGCTGAGAAACATAGATGTATAAATGAAAAGAGGGTTTATTAGGAAATCATAGAACATAAAAGGCAACAGATGAATATAGAAGGGATCGCACTGAATAAACAATAATAACTTTAACTGAAGGCAAGATAGGACAATACTAAACTATACTAAACTAAACTACAACAAAAGAGAAATATATGGAGGCAGGGTGTTTTTGCAGGCAGAGGTTCCTGGGTCTGTAAAGGGTCTTGGCAATGCAGAGCAACGGGCTCTGGGATTTCTGCAGGATACAGGGTAGCAGATTCTGCGGGAGGATACCGGGCAGCGGATTCTGCAGGATGCAGGGCAGGCAGGTTCTGAGACTTTCTGTGGAATACAAGGCAGCGGATTCTGTGGAATGCAGGGCAGCGACAACTGGAGATCCTGCGGCGTGCAGGGCAGCGACACCTGGAGAGTCTGCGACGTGCAGGGCAACGACACCTGGAGAGTCTGTGACATGCAGGGCAGCGACACCTGGAGAGTGTGTAGCGACAACTGGAGATCCTGCGACGTGCAGGGCAGCGACACCTGGAGAGTCTGCGATGTGCAGGGCAGCGACACCTGGAGAGTCTGCGACGTGCAGGGCAGCGACACTTGGAGAGTCTGCGATGTGCAGGGCAGCGACACCTGGAGAGTGTGTAGCGACAACTGGAGATCCTGCAACATGCAGGGCAGCGACACCTGGAGAGTCTCTGACGTGCAGGGCAGCGACACCTGGAGAGTGCGTAGCGACAACTGGAGATCCTGCGACGTGCAGGGCAGCGACACCTGGAGAGTCTGCGATGTGCAGGGCAGCGACACCTGGAGAGTCTGCGACGTGCAGGGCAGTGACACCTGCAGAGTCTGTGGGATGCAGGGCAGGCAGGTTCTGAGACTCCTGTAGAATACAGGCACAGAGGAAGGGAATGCTGGTGGAAACAGAACAGTTAGGATATGGATGGATGAAGTAACAAGAGGCAGCTCCCTGTCAGCTTGGCATGCACCAAGACAATGCAGAAGCAATGTTACTTGGGTGCAGTTTGGTTTTGTGCAGGGAGCATCAGATGAATTAGTCAACACCTGAGTGTCGCAGAGGAGAGTCCTGAGAAGACTGAGAGTCTCAGCACTACGAGGCGGCGCTGGATTTAGGCTTTCTACGGCGCCGGCGGCTAGGGGCATTACACGTGGATCAACAAAAGATGAGCTAATTTAGAATGATAAGTAATAAAAACTTATTTAGTGAATCCTCCCCTAATCTCGAGAATTAAACTTCTAATCTTTTGCTTTTTATTTTGTAGTTATATAATTCCTTGCTTATTAATTTTAATCACAGTAATTTCCAAATTCAATATATATATATCGGTATATCAATCTTACAACAGTTTCTTTTAGGATAAATCCTTATGTCCACTTCTTCATATCTCTATCTGCAGAATAGAAATATTTAGATTCTGGAGCTAACAAAATCTGAGAAATCTCAGTCTATCTGTTTGCAAGAAATACTACAAATATATATAATTACATTAATTCCTTAATTTAAATAGCTCTCATAAATGACCTCTCCAATCTGGATTTCGATGAGTTACTGCCTTGGAATATTCTTTATGTAATATTGTTTTTGGAATATGTGAAAATTACCAATATCAGAAAATCAATGCATGGGAGGTAGAGATTTGGTGTGAGTCAAAGATTTGGTGTGAGTCTTGAGTGCATTGTCCTGGGATAGTCTGCTAGCGATGTGTGTAAGTCTCTGAATGCCTCATGTCCTGGAATCTGCGGGAATGCCGGAATGCCTTGTTGTGTACTGGAAGTCTGAATGCATTGTGGTGTAAGCCCCTGAATAAATGCAACCAACAGTGCGGCTTCATTTATAGTCAATTTGACGTCACTGGCAATATTTTTATTATATTAAATATAATATTTACTATCCTCTAGAGGGCAGTATTGCACTTCTTAATTAATTCCACCATTTAATTTTTATATTTCTTATCTCATGTCAAGAGGTCAATCTACACACAAAGACCTTTTTCTCTCATGTAGACTTAGAGTCTCTTATGCCAGAATCAAATTTATGTCCCTACTCCTCTCATGTAAATACATTCCTTTCTAGTTAAATCACAGAATCTCTTCTTCAGTAATTATCTATTTACCAGTTATATACTTCTACAATATTTATTGGAGCATATATTTTCTACTATAAATATAATAAAATATACCTTGATTATAAAAATATATTTCGTGAATATAAACCTACATTACAAAATTTTGTAACGTTTATTTTCCTATACCCAAAGACAAAATCTCTTTTTGTTTTAAAGACTTAAGACAGACCAATAAATTTAATTATGACACGTCTAGCACTTAGCTTGGGCATTATATCACACAAAGACATTTTAAGGTTCCCTCATGTCTGGTCACCTAGCCATGAACTATTTAAAAAAAAATCTCTGTTCACTTCTAAAACTAGGGAAAATTGAAAGAAAAGACTTTCTATTTAAAACAAAATGGCTACAGGCATCCATTTTAATTTTTCCCTTCCAATATACCTGACACACCCTAAGACTATGGTGGATTCTTTACCAATAAGTCTATTGAGTCGTGTAGCAAGAAACGTCTCCAATCCAGACACTAAAGTATATAGAGTCACCCAGCATGCAGACAAAACCCAGCAAAGCAAGGAAAACCCTAATCTGAGAATTTGGTCCTTGATAATGGCCAGGTACTAATCTAAAGAAGGTATACAAACAATACATAAAAGTACAGATCAGGGACAGGAGAGTTATTGCAGTAATAACAAGCCAGAGGTCGGTACACGAGATCAACATATGCCAAGGGATAAACACAGAAATCACAGTCAAATATACAAGCCAGAAGTCAAACCAGAAAATCATATGCAGAAGCTATAAGACACGTGCTGAGGGGTAAAATAAACCACGATAGGGCTCAGAGCACAGTCAGTGACTGATATTTAAAGGCCTAGGTCTCTGATCAGGTGCAGCTTACAAAGTGGCCTGATTTAGAGACTGGCGCCCTCTCTGTTGGAGACCGCACTGCAGGAGCACCAGCAGGCATGACAGACACATTGAATCAGAGATGGAGTGAAATGACAAGAAAGTTCATAGATAGAGGATACCCCTCCAAGTTATTAGACGTTCTCCCAGTTCCGGAACATTTTACAAAAGGAACATCATACTGTGTGTCAACTGCAATTTCAGGTAGTGGATGGGGTTCCACCACTACGGAGAGGAGATCGGCTGAAGTTATTAAAGAAAAATGTGGTTCCACAAACTGGATACTTTATGGCCTAGGGGCTTAAACAGGGAGTTTAACTTAGATTTATTTTATAAAGGTTTATTTTTACATTTTCACTTTTGTAATTTTATTTTTATGTATTGTGGTTATACATTGTTCTTTTCAAATATACAAGTTCTGGACCGAGGGGGTTTGCTTGTTATGTATATGCATAAGGGGGTTAAATTGTTTATTAATATAAAAACAGCAGTGAGGGTTAATGGAGAAAACAGCAAATAAACATAAATACGTAGCTTGAAGACTCCTAAGGGATAGCTCCTCTTCATCCGTCAATAATATATAAATAAGAATATAAGAAGTCTCACTGGAGGACAAACGAAAAAAAACATTGGGCAGAACTGCATATATAAATGATACAGAAACCCCTGCTCACATAACATGCTCACAGGATATTAATGCAATAAGGGCACATCAATCAAAATACTCAGCTGCTGTAATCCACCTGTAGACCTGGGGTGTAGCTGGAAACCGCTGGTAAATCAGCTGTTAGAATCACTGAACACCATGTAGGATGCAGGGTGCAGGATACAACAAAAAGGCTGGACGAAATAAAAGTATTAAAATCAAATTTAATAAGACATAAACGCTGATGCGTTTCGTTACATAAAATTAACTTTCTTAAGGCAAAAAGTCCATAAAACAATCCATCAAACCCTTTTACATACATACCCTCTTAAATGAAAAATAAGTTTTTTTCCAAATTGAATCTGATCCTCCCCTTGTTCAATGGCATCTGACATCATTACCGATTCCTGCCACCATATTTGTAGTTATTTCAATGTTCCACTGGATATTAACTGTAAGTTGATGCATTTCCAGTTCCTGCCGCCATTTTTGTAGTTCTTTCAAGGTTCCACTGGATATTGACTACAAAATCATGCGTTTCCGGTTCCTGACACCATGTTTGTAGTTCTTTCAAGGTTCTGCTGGATATTGACTGCAAAATTATGCAATTCCAGTTCCTGCCACCATATTGGAAGTTCTTTGATGGTTTTGGGTTGGATACTGTGATCTTTCGGAACTCCACAAAATATTGGTATAATTAAGGGAAATGATCGCATAACCAAAAAATTTATCAATCTCCTCTAGCCTAGCAGGATGCTAATAGATGAATATCTATACCATAAAGCAATAAGCTCCGGCGTGTCCATCGCCCAAAAAACAGACTGCGTCACGCGCACAGCCGGCGTGCGCGAGGGACAAATCAAATCTGATTCATTGGAGATGTCGGATATAATCTCTGCACGTGAATACAACACGTTATATATTGGACTTATCAGCCAAGCCTCCAATATGTCTATATTGGACTTACTGGACCTATCTCGGCAGTTGCCTCCAATATATCAGGGATTATTATTTCATAAGAAATCCATACGAGACACAAATATCAATCGTTTATATTTCTTAGAAATTCTCCTGAATTCTTTTAATTGTCTGTGTTTTGCTTTGAAAAATACAATAATCAATAATCGGATAAAAATATATATATTTATTACATATACAAAAAAAGTTTCAAATCTCATATCATAAACAAAAATTTATAAACCACAATCCATCAGCATATAAAAACTAGCTTCACAATATATGTATCTCCGGTTAGTAACTGCATATATGATTAATATCATTTACCTTATCAGTTAGTAACTAATACACAAATGGTTAATAAACGTTTCTGCTTAATACAACATGCATTTCCAGCAAAACAATGTTTAACCAGCCAGCTCTTATAGATATATATATATATCTCTATACTACATGGATCAACAAAAGATGAGCTAATTTAATGATAAGTAATAAAAACTTATTTAGTGAATCCTCCCCTAATCTCGAGAATTAAATTTATAATCTTTTGCTTTTTATTTTGTAGTTATATAATTCCTTGCTTATTAATTTTAATCACAGTAATTTCCAAATTCAATATATATATATATTGGTATCAATCTTACAACATTTCTTTTAGGAATAAATCCTTATATCCACTTCTTCATATTTCTATCTGCAGAATAGAAATACTTAGAATTTTTGGAGTTACCCAAGTATCTGAGAAATCTCAGTCTACGTTGCAAGAATCTCTACAAATATATATAATTACATTAATTCCTTAATTTCATACATTACCTGTCCAATTTGGATTTTGATAAGTCTGCCTTGGAATTCCTGATGTAATATTTTTGGAATGTGTGAAGATTATCAATATCAGATAATCAATGCATGTGAGTTAGAGATTTGGTGAGAGTCAGAAATTTGGTGAGAATCTTGATTGCCTCATGTCCTGGGATCTGCTATGTGTACTGGACATCTGAATGCATTGCGGTGTGAGTCTGAACGCTGGAATCTCCGACTGACTTGCAACCAACACTGCCACTTCAATTATAGTAAATTTGACGTCACTGGCAATATTATTCTAATATTTACTATCCTCTAGAGGGCAGTATTGCAATTCTTAATTAATTCCACCATTTCTTTTTAATATTCTTATCTCGGGTCAAAAGGTCAATCTACACAAAGACCTTCTCTTCTCCCAATGTATAGACACTGTGTCTCTACCTATCATATCTGATTTATATCATCACTCCCTTTTGGTTACTCAGAGTCCTATCAGCTGAATTCTTTTCTGGTTAACTCAACAAAATCTTTTCTTTAGTAAATTTTATTATTTACCAATTATATACTTTCTACAATATTTATTGGAGTATACATTTCCTACTGTAAATATAATAAAATATACCTTGATTATAAACATATATTTTATAAATATAAATCTATATTACAGAGATATTAACTTTTATTCCTATACCCAAAAGACAAAATATCTTTTGTTTTAAAAACTTAAGACAGACCAATAAATTTAATTATGACACGTCTTAGCACTTAACTCTAACATTATCACACAAAAACATTCTAGATTCCTTCATGTCTGGAACTTCTTAAAAAAATATAAAAGACTTCACCCAGGAATGAACTCTGTAAAAAAAAATCTCGTTCATTTCTAAACCTAGAGAAAATTGAAAGGAAAAAAACTGTCTTTAAAAACAAAATGGCTACAGGCATCCATTTTAATTTTTCCTTTCTGTAATATACCCGACAGAGAGGAGCACAGCACAGCGCCTCTCCAATGGATCGGATTTGTTTTGTGTATCTCCTCCGTGCCCGGCCTCCATCTCCTCCGTGCCTGGCCTCAATCTCCTCCGTGCCCAGTCTGCCAGCCATATTACCAGTCTCCCATGCACAATACCAGTCTGCCAGCCATATTACCTGTCTCTCATGCACAATACCAGTCTCCCATGCACAATACCAGTCTGCCAGCCATATTACCAGTCTCCCATGCACAATACCAGTCTGCCAGCCATATTACCTGTCTCTCATGCACAATACCAGTCTGCCATGCACAATACCAGTCTGCCAGCCATATTACCAGTCTCCCATGCACAATACCAGTCTGCCAGCCATATTACCAGTCTCCCATGCACAATACCAGTCTGCCAGCCATATTACCAGTCTCTCATGCATAATACCAGTCTGCCATGCACAATACCAGTCTCCCATGCACAATACCAGTCTGCCATGCATAATACCAGTCTGCCATGCACAATACCAGTCTGCCATGCACAATACCAGTCTGCCAGCCATATTACCAGTCTGCCAGCCATATTACCAGTCTGCCTATGCACAATACCAGTCTGCCAGCCATATTACCAGTCTGCCAGCCATATTAACAGTCTGCCTATGCACAATACCAGTCTGCCAGCCATATTACCAGTCTGCCATGCACAATACCAGTCTGCCTGCCTTAATACCAGTCTGCCATGCACAATACCAGTCTGCCAGCCATATTATCAGTCTGCCTATGCACAATACCAGTCTGCCAGCCATATTACCAGTCTGCCTATGCACAATACCAGTCTGCCAGCCATATTACCAGTCTGACAGCCATATTACCTTGTACATAGAACAATATAGGACCTCTGAAAAGTATAAGCATGCATGCAGCAATTACTGCCTCAATGCGGCGTGGCATGGAAGCTATCAGCCTGTGGCACTGCTGAGGTGTTATGGAAGACCAGGATGCTTCAGTAGCAGCCTCCAGTTCTTCTGCATTGTTCGGTCTCATGTCTCTCAGCTTTCTCTTGGCAATGCCCCATAGATTCTCTATGGGGTTCAGGTCAGGCGAGTTTGCTGGCCAATCAAGCACAGTAATCCCACGGTCATTGAACCAGGTTTTGGTGCTTTTGGCAGTGTGGGCAGGTGCCAAGTCCTGCTGGAAAATTAAGTCAGCATCCCCATAAAACTCGTCTGTGGAAGGAAGCATGAAGTGCTCAAAAATCTCCTGGTAGATGGCTGCGTTGACCCTGGACTTAATGAAGCACAGTGGACCAACGCCAGCAGATGAAATGGCTCCCCAAATCAACACAGACTGTGGAAACGTCACACTGGACTTCAAGCATCTTGCAGTGTGTGCCTCTCCATTCTTCCTCCATACTCTGGGTCCTTGGTTTCCAAATGAGATGCAAAAGTTGCTCTCATCAGAAAAGAGGACACTGAGCAACAGACCAGGTCTTTTTTTCTTTAGCCCAGGTAAGACGCTGCTGATGTTGTTTGTTGTTCAGGAGCAGCTTGACAAGAGGAATATGACATTTGAAGCCCATGTCCAGGATCCGTCTTTGTGTGGTGGCTCTTGATGCACTGACTCCAGCCTCAGTCCACGCCTTGTGAAAGTCCCCAACACTTTTGAATGGCCTTTTTCTGACAATCTTCTCCAGGCTGCGGTCATCCCTGCTGCTTGTGCACCTTTTTCTTCCACACTTTTCCCTTCCACATAACTTTCTATTACTGTGCTTTGATACAGCTCTTTGGGACCATCCAACTTCTTTTTCAATTACCTTTTGAGGCTTTCCCTCCTTTTGAGGGTGTCAATGATGGTTTTCTGAACAACTGTCAGGTCAGCAGTCTTTCCCATGATTGTGATTCCTACTGAACCAGACTGAGAGACCATTTAAAAGCTCAGGACCCATTTGCAGATGTTATGGCTTAATTAGCTGATTAGAGTGGAACACTTTCAGCCTAGAATATTGCACCTTTTCACAATATTCAAATTTTATGAGATTGTGGATTTGGGGTTTTCATGAGCTGTAAGCCTTAATCATCACAATTATGACAAATCACGACTTGAACTATCTCATATATTAGTTTCACCTTTTAAGATGCATTACTGAAATAAATTAACTTTTGCCGATATTCTAATTTTTCGAGTTTCATCTGTATTATATATATATATATATATATTTACTTTTTCTTGGTGCTACAAATATAAAACAACTTCAAATAGAATTAAAACAGGATTAAGAAAATGGTCAAAATGAGCCCAGCAACAAAGAGGTTATTTATTTATTTATTTGCAAAGTATTTTACCAGGAAGGATACATTGAGATTTCTCTCCTTTTCAAGTCCTGGGTTAAATGTGTCCTTACAACTTGATCCCAGTAACCTGGTCTGAAGTTGGTGTTTTTAGTTTTTTTTCTAATTTTTTTTCTGTAACTCCCCTCAGGGCAAACCCTGACAAATCAGAAGAAGAAAAGTTACTTTTGGCAAAGAAATTGGAACAAAAAGTTAAAGGCGAAGGAATACCTACTACTGCTAAGGTAAGATAAAGTGACGGAGGGAAGCCAACATGTGCACAGCTCATAATTTTGGTTTGTTTAGGCAAATTTTAGAATCTGAATTTTATGAATTTGTTGAATTGATGAACAAATTCCACCAAATCAAAATTTTGCAGGCATGTGCATTTTTAGCCCCATACCCTCTCAATACCTCGCAAAATACTCATGCCACTAGTTTAATCACCCTCTTTTACCTCCTCCCCTTAATACTATCCCCTATAGCCTCCCCTATGCTCCTAAATGTTAATTAAGGTTAGCCAGAGGGTTAGTTACAGTTCCGTTTATGCTTGTATATTAGGGTTAGGACCATGGCTAGTATAGTGCAAAGCGTGCAATTTTTTTTCTCTTAGCCAAGTGAAATTTAATTGATCCAAAAATTTATAGATTGCTGATATTGTTTCTAAAAATCGATTCAGACAAAAAATATGCACATGTCTAGAAATGGGGCAGGTTACAACAAGGCTCTTACAACAACAAAAAATATTTTTATATTTGGCCAAATATGACTGTTAGAAGTTGCCCTTTCATGTCGGGCAATCAAAAAATGCTGCGAGACTCATGAAATCTGTTATTCTTTAATTACCATTTATGGTTTTGATGTTTGCAGCTGAAGATAGATGAGTTTGAATCCAATGTTAACGAAATTAAGGATCCTTATCCTTCTGCAGACTTCCCAGGTAAGACACTATGATAATGTACCCAATGTTCATGGGTGTCCGCAAGGGGGGGGCACTTTGTCGGTCTGCTGTGTTCCGAGACGACAAAGTTTAACGCTGGTCGGCCCGCGTCTAATTGCAAGCGCACAGCGTGCTGCCTCGCGCGGCCGCCATCTTCTGAAGGCTGTGACGCAGCCTACATGCGAGATCTCGAGAGAGCGCATCACAGCCTTTAGAACCTGGTGGCCGCTTGGAGGAGCACGCTGGCACATGCGGGTCCGCATCTGAATCTGAGGTCTGAGTGTGCAGCTAGCTGGGTAATGTAATTCTGGGGATCTGCTGGCTGGGTAATGTAATTCTGGGGGTCTGCCGGCTGGGTATATATATATATATATATATATATATATATAATTCTCTGGGTCTGCTGGCTGGGTAATGTAATTCTGGGGGTCTCCTGGCTGGATATATATAATTCTGTGGTCTCCTGGCTGGATATATATAATTCTCTGGTGTCTGCTGGCTGAATATACAGTATGTATATATATCTATATATAAATGATAACCCACTACAAGAGTAGTGGTAATGATAATGACACACCTGAAATACACGAGATGAAAACAATGTAATTGTGTCACAAGATGCTGAAGGTATTGAAACCCATTGAGTATGAAGAAACAGCTGATCCACTGAACAAGTCAGTGGGAACACAATGCATCAGTGAAAACAAAATAAAGAAACAAATTTTATTGTGGCCAAGAGCCGAAATCTAAAAACCAACGTATGGTGATCACCAGAGCACATACACACAACATGAAAGAGGATTAAAAAACAACAAGTATTCTTATTGGTATGAGAATCAACGTGTGTGTCCAGTATATAGTTCACTCACACATGCGAAGATATAGAATACTTGGTACTGAGGTAGCAATGTGAGCTAGGGCATAAATTGTGCGCAGATGGTCCGCAATTTTAATCATGAATATAGAGAATAAAAGCCCCAAAGAAAGCCTCCACAAAATCCCTTCACTATTACCGGGCCATAAATTGGTAAATGGTAAGGCTGAATGGCAAAACAGTGTGCCCACAATGAGGTACAGAGTAATAAGCCGCAGGCAATCAATGATACAATGATAAGAGGCCAAACACTGGCAAAAAATTTAAAGAAGGGAGATTTGGGGGATAGGGTAAATAGCTCACAGCTACTAAACGCACCCAACGCGCGATTCGCCTTGCACAGGCTCGTCAGGAATGCCAGGAATAAAAATGTGAAATGTATGTGTATTTAACCACTTCAATGCGGAGGACGCGCTCAGCGCGTCCTCCGCATTACCGCTGCTGTGCGGAGGACGCGCTCAGCGCGTCCTCCCATTGGGGTCAGCGTTCGGCCGGGTTCCGGCCGATCGCTGGCCCCCCCGGTGCGGGCTGACATCCTCGATGTCAGCCGCGCATCCGGAACCGCAGCCGCTGGAATTAGGTGTCATCGCGGCAGCGCGATGACACCTAATTCAGGCGCCCCCCCGCATGTCCTTCGGACCTCTCTCCCTCCCGATCGGCGGCGTTGCGGGGGTTAACCCAGGCACCATTTGGAAGGGCACAGCCTGCCCTTTCAAATGGTGCCTGGCATGAACCCCTGGGGAGCTGGATCGCGAATCGGCGCCGAAAAGCGCCGGTTCGCGATCCTTTCCCGGAGCTGGCCGACATCTTGGATGTCGGCCAAGCCTCCGGGAACTCCCCCTGAGGACTGGCGTCATCGTGCGTAGCACGATGACGCCAGTCCTAGAGTTAACCCCTAACTGCCACCAACGGTGGAGATAGGGAGTTCCAATGAACTCCCTATCTCCCGATCCGTGGCAGCTATTGGTTAATGTTTGGTATGGTTGGATCGGCCAGAGCATGGCCGTTCCAACGATACCAAACACGAATGTGAAAAAAGTTTATAAAAAAATAAAATTAAAATTAAAAAAATATATATTTTTAAAAAAAAATTATAAAAAAAAAATAAACATTTTTTTTTCTTTTTTTTGGTTTGTTAGTGTAGCAATATTGTTCCCATTTCAATTATAATGTGAAAAATGATGCTGCACTAACGATTTTTGTATGCGGCGCGTTTGTTAAAAATCGCGTAATTTTCCCACAAAAAAAATGTAACGAGTCCCCATCTCTAATTTTTTTAACAAGCACACCCCATACAAAATATAACCGCAATTGCTCGCATGTTAAAATGTGAAAAAAAACACTTTACACGTTGTAAATTATTGAAAATACATATTTTATTGCATTTTTTGTTATAATATACAGACATGACATAACGTATACATATAATAATGACATATTATGAATCTACCGAGTCTGACGGAAAGAACGATATATAATATGTCTGGGTCATATAATAAAATAAGCCTTCAAAACACGTTTAAACATGATGAGCAAAACCGGTAAAAATGACCTCAGCACAGAGGCGGGAAAAGCCTCAGCAGCGAAAGGGTTAAACCCACTAGCCAGTAGGCTCGTCCCATGATTAGCCAATGGGGCTGTTAGAATGCACGTGATGTAGTGGTCGTCACTCGATTAGATGATAAACACAAGGGTAATCCAATGGCAAAACAGTGCTGGCAATGTATTTGATTATCCTTGTGACTGACAGATATGCAGGCCAATCAATGGCATCTGATGCTCAAACTGAACTCCACCTCTGTGTGATTGACAATGGATCAAGTCAATCGGATATCCTATACCGATCCCATAGCTTGGGAATATCCACGCACACCGTATGAACGGACAGAATAGGGCTGCCTACAGTATAGCACCATGTCAAAAGAATTCCGCTATGGTCACCAGTTACAAGACGCACATCAGTAGCGGAGCATAGAGGAAGCGTATAGCGTCACGCACAATCAAATAGGCAGGCGTGTTGCCGCTATGAATTAAAGTGTATTGCGGTGGAGTGCTGATATAAATCCACTATAGCTCGTAGATTGTACATAAGAAGTCGCCACTATGTGAGAGATCATCGCTAGATTAGATGGTAAACAGGAGACTTGTCCACTTGATTGGCAAATGTCCACTTCAATCAGTGGCATCTATTGCTCACACTCAGCTCCGCCCTATGTGATTGACAATGGGCCAAGCCAATCAGTATCCCGTATCAGTCCAATAGCTTGGAAATCTCCAAGCATTCCGTGAAAGCAAGCACTGTAAGACTGTTTGGTGTATAGCAACATGTCTAAGGGATTACACTATGATTACAATGTGCAAAGCAATGACGGAACATTAAAGAAATGCATTTACATCATTACACATAATCAGATGGAGAAAGCATATCATCGCCACCGATGAATATATGTGGCGATAGTATGCTAGCATGGATCCAATGTGACTAATGGATAACAGTGCTTATTGGGACCAATTGTAATGAGCAGTCAATAAACCGGGGAGAGGGAGAAAGAGAAAGATATATACGACATGGGTGCCCTGCATGTACATTGCAGTGGATTAGAAGTCTCAATGTTCATACGCCGGGTAAGAACCATGGAAGTATACATTGTAAACAAACAAATATGTATGTAATGGGTAATATAACCCAGCCTGAATGGTCTCTCCAATATATTACTATAAAGGAGTCAGAGCGGAATAGTAATTCCATTATAAAGTGAGAGCATTTTTGTCAAAAAAATTACTTTGAATCAATGGATCTTAAGGATAATTAATCCATATATAGTTTGGTGAAATTTAGAAACCAATGTAATGACAACCATTGGGTTATGCTAATAGATAACCAATATTGATTTGGGACGTGTAGTATAGTGGGGATAATGAAACCGCAATAACAAATGGCAATAGTGAAGAGCGGTAAAATGGTGATTAACCACTTCAATGCTAAGGACGCGCTCAGCGCGTCCTCAGCATTACCGCTGGTGTGCTGAGGACGCGCTGAGCGCGTCCTCAGTTTGGGGTCAGCGTTCGGCCGGGTTCCGGCCGATCGCTGGCCCCTCCGGTGCGGGCTGACATCCTGGATGTCAGCCCGGCATCCGGACCAGCAGCCGCCAACATTAGGTGTCATCGCGGGGGCGCGATGACACCTAATTCAGGCGCCCCCCCGCATGTGCGGAGGAGGCGCCTGAAAGGGAGGGGGGGAGGTCCTTCGGACCTCTCTCCCTCCCGATCGGTGGCACACAGGGGCTTAACCCAGGCATCATTTGGAAGGGCACAGCCTGCCCTTCCAAATGATGCCTGGCATTAACCCCTGGGAAGCTGGATCGCAAATCGGCGCTGAAAAGCGCCGATTCGCGATCCTTCCCGGGAGCTGGCCGACATCTTGGATGTCGGCCAAGCTTCCGGGAACTCCCCCAGAGGACTGGCGTCATCGTGCGCAGCACGATGACGCCAGTCCTACAGTTAACCCCTAACTGCCACCAACTGTGGAGATAGGGAGTTCCAATGAACTCCCTATCTCCCGATCCGTGGCAGCTAGGGGTTAAATTTTGATATCGTTGGATCGGCCAGAGCATGGCCGTTCCAACGATACCAAACATGAAAGTTAAAAAATTTGTAAAAAAAAAAAAAATGAAAAATAAAAATAAAAAAAAATTAAAAAAAAAAAATAAAATAAAAAAAAAAAACAGTTTTTTTTTATTTTTTTGGGTTTGTTAATGCAGCAATATTGTTCCCATTTCAATTATAATGTGAACAATGATGCTGCACTAACGATTTTTGTATGCGGTGCGTTTGTTAAAAATAGTGTCATTTTCCCCAAAAAAAAATGTAACGAGACCCCATCTCTAATTTTTTTAACAAGCGCACCCCATACAAAATATAACCGCAATTGCTCGCATGTTAAAATGTGGAAAAAAACACTTTACACGTTGTAAATTATTGAAAATACATATTTTATTGCATTTTTTGTTATAATATACAGACATGACATAACGTATACATATAATAATGACATATTATGAATCTACCGAGTCTGACGGAAAGAACGATATATAATATGTCGGTGTCATATACTAAAATAAGCCTTCAAAACACGTTTAAACATGATGCGCAAAACAGGTAAAAAATGACCTCAGCACAGGGGCGGGAAAAGCCTCAGCAGCGAAAGGGTTAAAGACGAGTAGTTGATACAAATATATATACAAAATGTATGTATAACATAATATCATCTCAGAGGAGAAGTTAGATGAGATATATAGCGAATATTAGATAAATGATGTATAATTGAAATCCTCATTCAAACCTGATGGATATAAAGTCTTACGAGTATTTATCCAGAATGACTCTCTGCGACACAGAAACCTGTCAAAATTCCCTTTTCTGGGTCCCTCATTGTCACGGAATGGCCCAGCACCCTCAGCCAGGGGCGGTGCAGTGACAGTGGTGGCTATGGACACTTGGGTGTGGTGGCACGCACCTAGTTTTGCAAGTACTTTTATTTAGATGTGATTATTGTGTGGTGTAATAAAGTGTCCCCTGTTGGTATTGTGAAATGTAATTCCCTTTGTCTGCCACGCCCGCCGCCATTTTCTGATCACCTCGTGGTTCAGATCAGAATACTCGGATCGTAAAATGGCCGAATCGGCAACTCCCCGATTCGTAACGGCCAATACGAATCGGGGCCAGGGTGCCTCCTGCCAGCGAGGGCCAATGGGACTTGTGTGGGCGGGCAGGGATCCCCATTGTATTCATAAGTGTGTAAAGTGATAAATGCGTGTGTTGTGAAAAATAAAGGCAGATTTTGCAGTGCATCCAGCTTTGACTGATGTGTCTTTTTCTCCGCCGTACTTTTCGTTCTGAGAATCCCTCGAGGTCTCAGGGTGCGGTGTCCCAGATCCGAACCGAACCGAGCGCTCTGTGCCTGCATCGAGCATCAGGGCAGAGGCGCAGCGGAAGGTGATTCGGTTCCCAGATCGAGAGATCCGATCCGAAGGGCGCGGCCGTGTACCGCGCTTCGGTATTGCGAGGGATTACGGTAAGATCCGAATCCCTCGCCGATCCCGCAAGATCCGAAGATTCATCTGTCCCCGATCCGAAGAGTCCTCCACTGAGATCCGAAGATTTACCCGCGCCGGGATCGGAAACGTTTCCCGCAGAAGATCCGAAACGTTTCCCACATAAGATACGAAGATTCCTCCGCGGCTGGCAGATCCGATCTCCACGAACGCCCCACACCCGCAAGGTCAGTGAACCAGCTGCTCGGGACGCTGAGTGCCGTATGGCTCAGTGGTCGGGCTGGTTCTAGGCAGGGGTCCCCTCCACCGCCCGCTAACCCCTCCCCGGGGTCACGCCAGGCCGCACGAGACGCCGAGTGCGCGCCACTCGGTAGTCGGGCCAGCGGTAAGCGACGGGGTCACGCAGATAGAGCACACCCGCAGGCGGAACAACATCCCATTCCGTCATACTCATGTACCTTTTCAATGGCTTGAAAAGTCAGACAGCTAGGATCAGACTCATGTTGTAATCTTACATGTCTAGAAACTGACGTCTCGAGTGAGTTGTAGATGGAATTGACATGTTGTAAGATTCTCCGTCTGAATTGTTGAATAGTTTTGCCTACATACTGTAACCCACATTGACAAGTAATCATATACACTATATTGACTATTTTGCTAGAACAATTCATAAAGTCTCTTATATTATATTTCCTCTGTGTAACATTGCTTTGGAAAGTATTGGATTTTTTGACAAAATTGCATGCCTTGCAATGTGTGCATTTATAAGTGCCCTTTGGTTGTGGGGTTTTCGTTGTTTTGAGAAAGCTGTGTGTTTCGCGGGCTAATACAGTGCTGGCAATGTATTTGATGTGTGTCTTGTAACTGGTGACCATAGCGGAATTCTTTTGACGTGCTATACTGTAGGCAGCCCTATTCTGTCCGTTCATACGGTGTGCGTGGATATTCCCAAACTATGGGATCGGTATAGGATATCCGATTGACTTGATCCATTGTCAATCACACAGAGGTGGAGTTCAGTTTGAGCATCAGATGCCATTGATTGGCCTGCATATCTGTCAGTCACAAGGATAATCAAATACATTGCCAGCACTGTTTTGCCATTGGATTACCCTTGTGTTTATCATCTAATCGAGTGACGACCACTACATCACGTGCATTCTAACAGCCCCATTGGCTTATCATTGGACGAGCCTACTGGCTAGTGGGTTTAAATACACATGCATTACACTTTTTTATTCCTGGCATTCCTGACGAGCCTGTGCAAGGCGAAACGTGCGTTGGGTGCGTTTAGTAGCTGTGAGCTATTTAACCTATCCCCCAAATCTCCCTTCTTTCAATTTTTTGCCAGTGTTTGGCCTCTTATCATTGTATCATTGATTGCCTGCGGCTTATTACCTCATTGTGGGCACACTGTTTTGCCATTCAGCCTTACCATCTACCAATTTATGGCCCGGTAATAGTGAAGGGATTTTGTGGAGGCTTTCTTTGGGGCTTTTATTCTGTATATACATGATTAATTGCGGACCATCTGCGCACAATTTATGCCCTAGCTCACATTGCTACCTCAGTACCAAGTATTCTATATCTTCGCATGTCTGAGTGAACTATATACTGGACACACACGTTGATTCTCATACCAATAAGAATACTTGTTGTTTTTTAATCCTCTTTCATGTTGTGTGTATGTGCTCTGGTGATCACCATACGTTGGTTTTTAGATTTCGGCTCTTGGCCACAATAAAATTTGGTTCTTTATTTTGTTTTCACTGATGCATTGTGTTCCCACTGACTTGTTCAGTGGATCAGCTTTTTCTCTATATCTATATATAGAAACGCGAAAGTCCTGACTGACTGACTGACTCATCAATGCCCAGCTGAAACCGTTTAACCTAGGAACGTGAAATTTTGAAGGTGCACTGTTTTTATGATGTGGGGACCCACTAAGGAAGGATTTTTGGAAACTCCGCTCCAAAGGGGGTTGAATATTTTAAACACGATACCTATATCTCAAAAACAGAAGATGTTACAGATGTGAAAATCGGTATTTAGATTCTTCTTGAAAAATAAAAAAAAAACATAATTTACCGTTTTTCAAAAATTCAACTGGGTGGGCGAAAAAAGGGGGTTGAATATTTTAAACAGGATACCTATTTAAAAACAGAAGATGACGCTCCGGGACCTGTTTGAGCCCCCTACCCGGAGCACAGCTGACATTATCCCTCTTGTTTCCTGGAGAGAGTGATCTGCCGTCGGCCATCTTGGGGCCTACACCTCGGCATCGCCACATGTCTCTCCTGGTTCTCCCAGTGATCCCCTCTGCCGGGCGACCGTCTGTCGCGTGTTGGGGGATGGAGGGCCCACGTCTTCCGGTCGCGCCTGGTGTTCCTGTGGCGGTTGGGGGTACGGGATGGGAGACACTGGAGCAACCTCCCCCTGCTGGAGGTCTGGCGGGCATGTTTGACATGCTCGAGACTTGCCTGGCTCAGATGACGGGAGATGAAGAGGAACCGATCTCGAGGGGTGCTTGGCGCCAAATGATGGCAGCGCTGCGGATCGACCGGGAACAAGAGGTACCAGCCGAGAAGGGGACAGGGGGAACCCTACCTGACAAGAGTCTGTCTGTTTTCGCGACTGAGGACGAAGACGACGGGATAGGTGATTCAGTGGAGGCTTTACCCTCCAACCAGGTGGAAGAGTGTCTGGAGCCTGGAGTCGGGGTGACCCATCGTGCTGATGGCGATCTGCGTGCTGAGCGGCTGATGGACTCTCCACCTCCCGGAGCGACACTAGCTTTGTTCGGTGGTGTCGGGCAGACGCTGGATGTCTGGTCCCCCCCCATGGTTTCACAGCCACACGGGAACCCGCCAGGGCAGGCACAATTTTGGCCTATGCCAGTTTTTCCCCTCTTAACCCCCCCTCCCCTTTTTAGGTCACTAACCACAGCAGTACTTTCATGCAGTCGTTTATTTGTCGTGTTGCATTTTTGTTTTATAGCCTATACTTTTAGTGAGTTTTTGCAGATGACTTCTGAAGACATTCTCGCTTTTCAGTTTCTGATGAGACCCCCCCAATCGGGGATGATTTTGAGGACACTTCTTAGTTATCTACGGCATTGTTTTTGATGGCCTCTTAAATGAGTATGGTATATATGTCTCTTATTATTCTCCCTCTGTTCCCCCCTTCCCCCACACAAGCAATATTTAGGATGTTTTTTCAGCGGACTCTTTTTCTTGATTTTCTATCGCAGTGCTTCATGGATCAAAGTTCTTTTCTTTGATGTCTGTGCGGCCCTGCGAGGCCCTCACTCTATGTTTACTTGTATGATGACATATTTCAAAATAAAAATTTTGAATATAAAAAAAAACAACAAAAAAAACAGAAGATGTTACAGACGTGAAAATCGGTATTTAGATTCTTCTTGAAAAATAAAAAAAACACATAATTTACCATTTTTCAAAAATTCAACTGGGTGGGCGAAAAAAGGGGGTTGAATATTTTAAATATTTTAAACAGGATACCTATATCTTAAAAACAGAAGATGGTACAGACGTGAAAATCGGTATTTAGATTCAAGTTGACAAATAAAAAAACACGTATTTTACCATTTTTAGAAAATTCCTTGAGGGGGCAAAAAGGGGGGTTGAATACTTTTATCATAAACGCGAAAGTCCTGACTGACTGACTGATTGACTCATCAATACTCAGCTGAAACCGTTTAACCTAGGAACGTGAAATTTTGAAGGTGCTTTTTTTTTATGATGTAGGCGCCCACTAAGCAAAGGATTTTTGGAAGCTCCGCCCCATAGGGGGTGAAAAAGGGGTTGAATATTTTAAACAAGATACCTATAGCTCTGTCACGGAATGGCCCAGCACCCTCAGCCAGGGGCGGTGCACACGGACATTGATTTTGCCCTGAACAGTTAGGTGCGGTGGCACGCACAGAGTTTTGCAGTACTTTTTAATTAGATGTGGTTATGTGTTATTATTATTATTATTATTATTTATTTATAAAGCGCCAGCATATTCCGCAGCGCTGTACAATAAGCACAGTACAGACAGGGTTACAATACATTGAACAACATTTGACAAACAGTACAGGAGGAGATGAGGGCCCTATTCCCGTAGGAACTCACAATCTAGGAGGGTTGGGGTTGGAAACAGGAGGAGAGGACTGTAAGGTGAGAGTGATTGATGGTTGCGTCAGTGAGTTGGGTGGTAGGCTTCCCTAAATAGGAATGTTTTAAGGGAGCGTTTGAAGGAAGAGAAGTTAGGGGAAAGTCTGACAGTACGAGGGAGAGCGTTCCAGAGAGTGGGGGCTGCGCGTGAGAAATCCTGCAGTCTATCATGGGAAGAGGTGATGCGGGGAGAAGCTAGGCGCAGGTCACTGTTTGACCTTAGGGAGCGGGCTGGGGTGTATTTGGTGATTAGTGAGGACAGGTAGTGGGGCGCTGAGTTAGTGAGGGTTTTGTAGGTAAGGATAAGGATTTTGAACTTAATTCTGCAGTGGATGGGGAGCCAGTGAAGGGACTCGCAGAGGGGAGCGGCAGAGACAGAGCGGCGGGTGAGGTGAATTAGCCTGGCGGAGGCGTTCAGGATGGATTGTAGGGGGGAGAGGTGGGACAGAGGGAGGCCAGATAAGAGATTATTGCAATAATCGAGTCGGGAGATTACCAGGGCGTGTATGAGTTGTTTTGTGGTGACCGCGGTAAGAAATGGCCGAATTCTGGAAATATTACGCAGTTGGTATCGGCAGGAGGAGGAAAGAGACTTGATGTGGGGGATGAAGGAAAGAGCAGAGTCCAGTGTAACTCCAAGACAGCGAATTTGGCTTGATGGGGAGATGGTGATCCCCTCCACCGTGATAGAGAAGTCAGGAGGTGGGGAGGCATTAGAGGGAGGAATAAGTAGGAGCTCAGTCTTTGACATGTTGATCTTTAGGTGGTGGGAGGCCATCCAGGAGGAGATGCCAGATAAACAGTCACTGACTTTTGAAAGGACAGGGGGAGAGAGATCAGGGGTAGAGAGGTAGATCTGAGTGTCATCAGCGTAGAGGTGGTAATTAAAGCCAAAGCTGTTGATGATTTTGCCCAGGGAGGAGGTGTAGATGGAAAAGAGCAGAGGACCAAGGACAGAGCCTTGAGGTACACCAACAGATAGAGGCAATGAGGAGGAGGAGTTACCAGCAAAGGACACACAGAAGGACCTGTTGGATAAATAGGAGTCAACCCAAGCAAGTGCAGTGTCACCGAGACCCAGAGAGTTGAGGGTCTGTAGAAGGAGGGGGTGGTCAACAGTGTCAAAAGCAGCCGAGAGGTCAAGCAGGATGAGAATAGAATAGTGGCCGTGTTTTTTAGCAGTTAGGAGGTCGTTGGTGACTTTGGTGAGGGCAGTTTCAGTTGAGTGTAGGGGACGGAAGCCAGATTGCAGGGGGTCAAGTAGGGAATTGGAGGACAGGAAGAGGGAGAGGCGGTTGAAGACTAGTTTTTCTAAGAGCTTTGATGTGAAGGGAAGCAGGGATACAGGGCGGTAGTTGGATGGAGAGTTGGTGTCTAGGGATGGTTTCTTTAGTAAAGGGGTAACTAGTGCATGTTTGAAGGCGGATGGAAAGGAGCCAGTGGAGAGAGATAGGTTGAAGATGTGTGTGAGAGCAGGGGTGAGGGAGGAGGAGAGGGGAGGAATTAGATGTGAGGGAATGGGGTCAAGCGGGCACGTGGTGAGATGTGAGGAGGACAATAAGGAATTGACTTCCTCCTCAGTGGTTGGGAGGAAGCGGCAGAGGGTGGCAGAGGGGACCTGTGTGAGTGGAGGAGGCAGATAACTATCTTGTGTTGGGATGTTGCTTCTGATAGTTAAAGTTTTACTGAGGAAGTAGTCTGCTAGGTCTTGAGCGCTGAAGGCAGCTGAGGGGGGAGGTGCAGGTGGGTGGAGGAGGGTGTTGAAGGTGGACCAGAGCCGTTTAGGGTTGGAGGACAGCGTAGATATAAGAGATGAGAAGAAGGATTGTTTGGCCCTGCGTGGGATGTTGGAGAACCGGGGAGGAACGCCGGGTAATAAGAACTGGAAAACCCTGATCAAGGAGCTGACCAGGATGGATCAGAACAGGGTGACGACGCCCGTCCCCAGCCCTGTCCACGCAGAGGTGGAGGAAGATGCTGGCCTCAGAGAGGTGCGGCGTCGGATCGCCCTGCTCGGAGATGCCCCAGCGGCGGCGGACAGATACAAAGTGATTCGGGACGTTTACCGTGAAGTCGAGCAGGAAAAGGACCGCCAGCACGAGCTGCGGTTGGCAGAGCTCCGCGGAGCAGAGCCGGAATATTTTAACCCCGAACCCTACCCCGTGGAACCCTGGGTCGAGGCTTACAGCTCGACTGGAGCTTCACCCTGGGAATCTGCAACCCCCAGTGATTACCCTTTCGGGACTTACGGCTCGCCTGGAGCCTGTATTGGGGACATCACACATCCCAGCGACCCTCGGATGGAGACTTACAGCTGTTGTGTAATACAGTGTTCCCCGTTGATTGTGAAATGTTCCCTTTGTCTGCCTTGCCCGCTGCCATTTTCCGATTGCCTCGTGGCCATTATCAGATTCTTCGAATCGGAAAATGGCCGATTCGAACCATCCGGTTCGATTCGTAAAATGGCCGATTCGGACCATCCGGTCCGAATCGTCGACTCCCCGAACTGTAATGGCCAATGGGTCCTGGGAGGGCGGGCAGGGATTCCCATTGTATTGTAATTCGTGTAAAGTTAATAAATGCTTGAGCTGTGAATAATAAAGCCAGATTTAGCAGTGCATCCAGCCTCGACTGATGTCTTTATTTCCCCGCCGTATTTCATCGTCTGAGTATCCCCGTGGTCTCAGGGTACGGTGTCCACCCAGATCCGAACCGAACCGAGCGCTCTGTGCCTGCATCGAGCATCAGGACAGAGGCGCAGCGTATGGTGTTCGGTTCCCAGATAGACTGAGATCCGATCCGAAGGGCGCGGCCGTGTACCGCGCTTCGGTATTGCAAGAGACCGCGGTAAGATCCGAATCCTTTGCCGATCCCGCAAGATCCGAAGCTGCATCCAGTTCAGATCCGAAAAGTCCTTCACTTGAGATACGAAGATCCACCCGCACCCAGATCCGAAACGTTTCCCACATAAGATCCGAATATTCCTCCGCGGTTGACAGATCCGATCTCCACAGACGTCCCACACCCACAAGGTCAGTGAACCAGCTGCTCGGGACGCTGAGTGCCGTATGGCTCAGTGGTCGGGCTGGTTCTAGGCAGGGGTCCCCTCCACCGCCCGCTAACCCCTTCCCGGGGTCACGCCAGGCCGCACGAGACGCAGAGTGCGCGTCACTCGGTAGTCGGGCCAGCGGTAAGCGACGGGGCCACGCAGATAGAGCACACCCGCAGGCGGAACAACATCCCATTCCGTCATACTGGTGGCAGCGGCGGGATCGCTCTCTGCAGGCCCCTAGGAGACCTACGCCATGGTGGTGTACACCCACTACAACCGGGACACCCTGCGTGGGATGTTGGAGAACCGGGGAGGAACGCCGGGTAATAAGAACTGGAAAACCCTGATCAAGGAGCTGACCAGGATGGATCAGAACAGGGTGACGACGCCCGTCCCCAGCCCTGTCCACGCAGAGGTGGAGGAAGATGCTGGCCTCAGAGAGGTGCGGCGTCGGATCGCCCTGCTCGGAGATGCCCCAGCGGCGGCGGACAGATACAAAGTGATTCGGGACGTTTACCGTGAAGTCGAGCAGAGAAAGGACCGCCAGCACGAGCTGCGGTTGGCAGAGCTCCGCGGAGCAGAGCCGGAATATTTTAACCCCCGAACCCTACCCCGTGGAACCCTGGGTCGAGGCTTACAGCTCGACTGGAGCTTCACCCTGGGAATCTGCAACCCCCAGTGATTACCCTTTCGGGACTTACGGCTCGCCTGGAGCCTGTATTGGGGACATCACACATCCCAGCGACCCTCGGATGGAGACTTACAGCTCGCCTGGAGCTGCATCTGAGGACGCCACATTCCCCGTTGAGAAGCGGTGCCCCTGTGCCGGCACCTTCGCTGACATAAAGGTTGTGTTTGCAAGAAGGCTGCAGGAGGGCCTAGATCGGGACCAGGGGTCCACAGAGGACCTTTGGTACGAGGCCCTGGACCATGAGAGGGACTGCCATGGTGTGTACGTTCCCTCCGACGCTGTCATTCACCGGGTGCAGTACGATGTGCGAGCAGCGTTCCTGCAAGGTCGGGCCCCAGAGGAGTGGGAGGCCGAGCTCCGGAGTCTGGTGCAACAGGAGATCGCACTGGACGCCGCGTACCGCGCGCTCCGGTGGCTAACCGCCCCTCCGACAGTGCGCCCTATTGAAGGCAGCTCCACCGCAGGGCCCCGCTACGGGGGCACGGGGCTGCTCTACGAGAGCATGGCCGCCGACCCCGAGTTCGGAGAAGAGACCGAAGAGCGAATGGAGGAGATTCTGGAGCGACGGGAACTGGAGCTCCCGTCCGACGTCAGGGACTCGGTGTTTGAGGAACTGGAGTCCCTAGCAGAGCGAGAGTGGGAGCTCGAGGTGGCTTACCGAAGATTGTTGGACGGCGCTCCACAGTCGAGCCTGAGTTCCCCGTGCTGGGACGGGTCGGCAGAAGAAGTCGACAGTCCCCAGGTCTGGGACTTATGGGAGGCCGAGGCGGTCCCATGGGTGCCTGTGGGGGTTCCAGCAGAGGAAGTTACCCCCTTCACCCCGCAAGCGGACAGGGTGGCCGAGGCCACGGGTCCAGGGGGGGAGCTGGCAACGGGGCAGAGCGCCGCTGGCCTCTGTCCACTCCCCGACGCCAAGAGAGTTGTCCTCCAACCAGCGGAAGAGCTGGCCACGGGGCAGAGTGCCGCTGGCCTCTGCCCACTACCCACGGTCTGCCAGGAGGAGAAGACGGATGGTTCCCCCGGGCTGGGCTGTGAGCAGCCACGAATTGCCCCGGGGGGTGAAGAGACCATCCTCCTGCAAGGGGATCCTCACCCAGCAGGGAAAGTTATCCCCTTCACCCCGCAAGCGGACAGGGTGGCCGAGGCCACGGGTCCAGCGGGGGAGATGGCAAGGGGCAGAGCGCTGCTGGCCTCTGCCCACCCCCAGTCGCAGCGAGAGTCGTTCCTCAACCGGCAGAAGAGCTGGCCGCGGGGCAGAGCGCCGCTGGCCTCTGCCCACTGCCCAGGGTCTGCCAGGAGGAGCGGACGGATGGTTCTCCCGGGCGGGGCTGTGAGCAGCCCTGGATGGTCCCGGGGGGTGAAGAAACCCTCCTCCTGCAAGGGGATCCTCCCCCGGCAGAAAAGATTACGCCTTTCACCCCGCAAGCGGGCAGGGGGGCCGAGGCCACGGGGCCAGGGGAGGAGCTGGCAACGGGGCCGGGTGCCGCCGGGCCCTGCCCACTGCCCACAGGCTGCCAGGTGGAGCAGTCAGATGGTTTCCCCGGGCTGGGTTGTGCGCAGCCATTGACGGCCCCGGGGGGGGAAGAAACCATCCGGTCCGAATCGCAAGGAGATCCCCCCTCAGCGGAAGAGCTGACAATGGGGCAGAGCGCCGCTGGCCTCTGCCCGTTCCCCCCAATTTGCCCCAAGGGGCAGAGCGAGGATGACCCCGTGCGACTGCCGTTGCAGCCATTTATTTCCCTCTTCGGCTGCCAGGAAGAGCAGCCAGGTTTGGCCCCATTTGTCCCCTCGGTTTCCGTTTCCGTACCTGCCTCTCCAGCGGAAGAGCTGGCAACGGGGCAGAGCGCCGCTGGCCTCTGCCCATCTTTGCAACCCTTGGGCTCGGAGGCCTCACGCAGCCACGGCTCTTTCCAACGGCTGACCTGGGCACCCGGGGCACGTGCAGGTAGCACCCGTTTTCCCCGGGTGAGCGATAACCCTGGAAGGGACACAGGAGGTACTCCTCCCCGGACACATGTCCTTTCGCCCAGCCGGGATAACCCTAAGGACGTGGGGCCCCGACCCAGTTGGCACGGCCGCAAGGCCAAATGGAGAAGCCTGGTGGCCCGGCCTCCTCAGACAGACTACGGGCCTGGGAGCACCGACTTCCCCGGTATGACCCGGTGGGGTCAGACCAGGTGCGTCGAACTGGGGGAGGGGGAGGAGTGTCACGGAATGGCCCAGCACCCTCAGCCAGGGGCGGTGCACACGGACATTGATTTTGCCCTGAACAGTTAGGTGCGGTGGCACGCACAGAGTTTTGCAGTACTTTTTAATTAGATGTGGTTATGTGTGGTGTAATACAGTGTTCCCCGTTGATTGTGAAATGTTCCCTTTGTCTGCCTTGCCCGCTGCCATTTTCCGATTGCCTCGTGGCCGTTATCAGATTCTTCGAATCGGAAAATGGCCGATTCGAACCATCCGGTTCGATTCGTAAAATGGCCGATTCGGACCATCCGGTCCGAATCGGCGACTCCCCGAACTGTAATGGCCAATGGGTCCTGGAGGGCGGGCAGGGATTCCCATTGTATTGTAATTCGTGTAAAGTTAATAAATGCTTGAGCTGTGAATAATAAAGCCAGATTTAGCAGTGCATCCAGCCTCGACTGATGTCTTTATTTCCCCGCCGTATTTCATCGTCTGAGTATCCCCGTGGTCTCAGGGTACGGTGTCCACCCAGATCCGAACCGAACCGAGCGCTCTGTGCCTGCATCGAGCATCAGGACAGAGGCGCAGCGTATGGTGTTCGGTTCCCAGATAGACTGAGATCCGATCCGAAGGGCGCGGCCGTGTACCGCGCTTCGGTATTGCAAGAGACCGCGGTAAGATCCGAATCCTTTGCCGATCCCGCAAGATCCGAAGCTGCATCCAGTTCAGATCCGAAAAGTCCTTCACTTGAGATACGAAGATCCACCCGCACCCAGATCCGAAACGTTTCCCACATAAGATCCGAATATTCCTCGCGGTTGACAGATCCGATCTCCACAGACGTCCCACACCCACAAGGTCAGTGAACCAGCTGCTCGGGACGCTGAGTGCCGTATGGCTCAGTGGTCGGGCTGGTTCTAGGCAGGGGTCCCCTCCACCGCCCGCTAACCCCTTCCCGGGGTCACGCCAGGCGGCACGAGACGCCGAGTGCGCGTCACTCGGTAGTCGGGCCAGCGGTAAGCGACGGGGCCACGCAGATAGAGCACACCCGCAGGCGGAACAACATCCCATTCCGTCATAAGCTCAAAATCAGAAGATGTTACAGACGTGAAAATCGGTATTTAGATTCGTCTTGAAAAATAAAAAAACACGTATTTTACCATTTTCTGAAAATTCCATGGGGGGGCCAAAATGGAGGGATTAAATACATCTATATATATATATACACGCGAAAGTCCTGACTGACTGATTGACTCATCAATGCCCAGCTGAAACCGTTTAACCTAGGAATGTGAAATTTTGAAGGTGCACTGTTTTTATGATGTAGGCACACACTAAGGAAGGATTTTTGGAAAATCCACCCATAAGGGGTTGAAAAGGGGGGTTGAATATTTTAAACAGGATACCTATATCTCAAAAACAGAACATGCTACAGATGTGAAAATCGGTATTTACAGTTGTGTTCAAAATTATTCAACCCCCAATGCTGTAAAGGGTTTTAGGGAATTTAGTGTACATTTGTAATTGTATTCAGAATGAAATCCTACAAGGACTTTTTAAAGAACCATATGCAACTAAAATGACATCAATTGGTTTTGTAATACAGTAGTAAATGTTTATTTTGTGAATTCTTCATTGACACAATTATTCAACCCCTTAAAGACCACCACGCTGAAGAACAGAGGTTCATTCAAGTGTTTTCAATCAGGTATTGAAAACACCTGTGGATGTCACGGAGCAGCAATAAAACATAATAAGCACCAATTAGGCAGCTTTAAAATGACTGTGATACTCAGCTCCTTCTAGACATTTACTGGTGTGGTTACAAACATGGTGAAGTCAAGAGAATGGTCCAGGAAGACAAGAGAAGAGGTGATTACTCTTCACAGGAAGGGCAATGGCTATAAGAAGATTGCAAAGATGTTAAACATACCAAGAGAGACCATAGGAAGCATCATTCGCAAATTCAAGGCAAAGGGCACTGTTGAAACGCTACCTGGTCGTGGCAGAAAGAAGATGCTGACTTCGACTGCTGTGCGCTACCTGAAGCGTAGAGTGGAGAAAAGTCCCCGTGTGACTGCTGAGGAACTGCGAAAAGATTTGTCAGATGTGGGTACTGAGTTTCAGCTCAGACAATACGGCGCACACTGCGTAATGAAGGCCTCCATGCCAGAACTCCCAGGCGCACCCCCTTGCTGTCTCCAAAGAATAAGAAGAGTCGACTGCAGTATGCCAAAAGTCATGTGGACAAACCACAGAAGTTTTGGATAGTGTTCTGTGGACTGATGAAACAAAATTAGAACTGTTTGGGCCCATGGATCAACGCTATGTTTGGAGGAGGAAGAACAAGGCCTATGAAGAAAAGAACAACCTTGCCTACTGTGAAGCATGGCGGGGGGTCAATCATGCTTTGGGGCTGTTTTGCCTCTGCAGGTACAGGGAAGCTTCAGCGTGTGCAAGGTACCATGAATTCTCTTCAGTACCAGGAGATATTGGATGACAATGTGATGCAGTCCGTCACAAACCTGAGGCTTGGGAGACGTTGGACCTTTCAACAGGACAATGATCCCAAGCATACCTCCAAGTCCACTAGAGCATGGTTGTAGATTAAAGGCTGGAACATTTTGGAGTGGCCATCGCAGTCACCAGACTTAAATCCGATTGAGAACCTCTGGTGGGACTTAAAGAAAGCAGTTGCAGTGCGCAAGCCTAAGAATGTGACTGAACTGGAGGCTTTTGCCCATGACGAATGGGCGAAGATACCCGTAGATCGCTGCAAGACACTTGTGTCAAGCTATGCTTCACGTTAAAAGCTGTTATAACTGTAAAAGGATGTTGTACTAAGTACTAAGATTGAATGTCACTTGGGGTTGAATAAAACCGATAATGATGTGAGCACAGAAAAGACATTTGTGGTTATTTCATTATAAATGTTATGTTATATTGCCTGACCTACACGTGCCTCTTTGATTTAATTGTAAGCAAGATGACTGAATGATCAAAATCAATGTCAAATTGGCCAAAACACTCAATTTCAGTGGGGGTTGAATAATTTTGAACACAACTGTAGATTCGTCTTGAAAAATAAAAACAGGTGTTTTACCATTTTCCAAAAATCTCAGGTAGGGGGTGAAATAAAGGAGGGGCTGAATACTTTTAAGCAGGATACCTAAATCTCAAAAACAGAAGATGTTACATACGTGAAAATTGGTATTTAGATTCGTCTTGAGAAACAAAAAACACCTATTTTACCATTTTCCAAAAATTCAGGGGGACAAAAAGGGGGGGTTGAATACTTTTATCAGTCTACCTATATTTCTAAAACCAAAGATGTTACAGGTGTGAAATTTGGTATTTACAATCTTCGTGAAAAAATCCATACATGTGTTTTGCCATTTTCTACAAATCCAAATAAGTGGGGGGGTCGAGGGAAAGGAGTCTGAATACTTTTATGAGTATATCTATAGTTCAAAAACCCAGATGTTACAGGTGTGAAGTTTGGTAATTACAATCTTTTGAAAATAAAGAAACACGTGTTTTACCATTTTCCAAAAATCCAAGTGGGGGGGGTAAAAAAGGGGGGTGAAAAACTTTTAAACAGGATACCTACATCTCAAAAACAGAAGATGTTACATACGTGAAAATTGGTATTTAGATTCGTCTTGAAAATAAAACAACACGTATTTTACCATTTTCCAAAAATCCGGTGGGGGGGGCAAAAAGGGGAATGAATACCTTTATCACTATACCTATATTTCAAAAATCAATGATGTTACAGTTGTGAAATTCGATATTTACAATCTTCGTGTAAAAAAAAACCATGTTTTACCATTTTCCGAAAATCCAGTTAAGGGGGTGGGGGAAAGGGATGTGAATACTTTAATCAGTATACCTATATTTCAAAAACCAAAGATGTTACAGGTGTGAAATTTGGCACTTACGTTCTTCTTGAAAAATAAAAAAATACGTGTTTTACAATTTTCCAAAAATCCCAAGTGGGGGGTTCTTCCAAAAAAAGTCAAGTTTCTTTAAAAAAAACATTTTAACAAATCCTAAAATCCGTGCGAGTGAAGCCGTGGGCAAAAGCTAGTATATATATATATATATATAAAGCTGGGGTCTGCTAGCTGGATATATATAATGCTGGGGGTCTCCTGGCTGGGTAATGTAATTCTGGGGGTCTGCTGGCTGGACATATATAGAATTCTCTGGGTCTGCTGGCTGGGTAATGTAATTCTGGGGTCTGCTGGCTGGATATATATAATTATCTGGGTCTACTGGCTGGATATATATAAGTCTCTGGATCTGCTGGCTGGATATATATTAAATTCTGGTGTGTGTGTGTTTGTGTGTATGTGTTTTACAGATTCTGTAAAGAAAACCAAAAAAAACACTTACTTTAGAGCCATAATCATGGGTGTGTATGATTAGTGTGGTGCATTGAATAGCCTTAACAGACTAGAAAATGCGACACTTAGATCAGACACTTACACCTTTATTCTTCTATTAGACTTGCATCATGTTTCGTAAAGCCTCTGTATTACTATGCTGTATTTTATGACTGTCCCCTTCATGACATTGTCAAAAGGGCAGAATATGGATGCCAGTAAAATTTTTCTCCCCCCCTGTAAAATTTTCTGCGGATGCCCATGCCAGTGTTGTGTATGTATGTGTGTATGTATATGTGTATGTATTTCTGTGTTAATTTGTGTATTTGTGTTTTGTTTCTAATATATTGCATTTATTACTTTGTATCTCTGTAACGACTGTAACATTTCAATGTTCTTGAACCCCAGGACATACTTGAAAACGAGAGAATCTCAATGTATCTTTCCTGGTAAAATACTTTGCAAATAAATAAATAAATGTAAACACAGCAAAAATCTGGATGCACTCCGGGACTTCAGTAAAACTAAAAAGTTTATTTATAAATCAAATTAAAATGCCAACGTTTCGGCCCCCACACCGGGCCTTCATCAAGGATGACATATACTGTACGTATATTAAACACAAATAAACTCAAAGAATAGTTACCTATTTCCCAGTTTTTGCGCGTTATGCGCAACAACTCGGATCCATCTACATGTACACAGCAGCTGTCAGAGATGTACTCTCGATTTATTAAGCGAGGTTATAGATCTGACATTCTTGATAAGGCCTTGAACAAAGCACATGATGGTGTGCTAACACCAGGCCCATGTGATAGGTCAAACTCTCGAATTATATTTGCTCATACGTTTCTGTCACGGTGGCCCATGTCTGGGGAAATGTTGCACCTGAGCCCCATGTCTGGGGAAATGTTGCACCTGAGCCCCATGTCTAGGGAAATGTTGCACCTGAGCCCCATGTCTGGGGAAATGTTGCACATGAGCCCCATGTCTGGGGAAATGTTGCACCTGAGCCCCATGTCTGGGGAAATGTTGCACCTGAGCCCCATGTCTGGGGAAATGTTGCACCTTCGCCCCATGTCCGGGGAAATGTTGCGGCCGTCACAGCAGCTGATATCCAGAAAGCCTTATTCCAGGGTACTGTGTACTACAGGACAGAGAATGGTGCTGCCCGCGAATCAGATGCAACATGCAGGAAGGACAACCAATCGCAGCACATGACCAGCTATCCTATAGCAGAGCAGGGTGTCTCCTCTGAGCACCAATAGGTAGTGCTGTGGCTCTATTTAAAGGGCTTCCTTTCTCTTAGCAAGTTGCCCTAGCGTGTTTCCTGTTACTCCTAGTGCCTTGTTGTTATTTCTTGATTCCTATTCTGACTGATTTCCTGGTTTATACGATCCCGGCTTGTCTCGACTTCCCTGTATTCTGGCGCCCTGATTTCTGGCATAGTATAAACGGACCTCTATTTTCTTAACCCCTGCCTATGTGTGTTTTGTTGGTTTGCCCTGCTCAACCTGGCCATTATTAAGGACCGGCTAGCTAGAGCATTGTGGGTTACTTTATTCCGCAGGTTGTTTTTCTTTGCACTCCACCACATTATTTGTGTTCATCATTCTCAGTATTACTGACCATAACCCGGCCATTTCTAAGGACCGGTTGGTCAGGGTCTGTTGGCTTACAGTCTGCAAGCGGGGTTACCCGATCCTGACATTACGCTAGGGCCATGGACCCTGCAGACGTAGGTCAGCAGCTCGCTGCATGTGCCTCTCGTGTCGATGAATTAGACCACCGCATGGATGCCTTTGCTCAGGCTATACAAACTATTCTTGTCCGTACTACCTATTTGCAGCCTGAACCACAGGTGGCGACCTCTGCCCTGGTCCTGCAATCCCACACACCTGAGGTTGCTTTACCTGCCTCCCATGTATCCATGACTTCTCCAATTCGTTTTGGTGGGGAACAGACTGGGTGTCGTGGCTTTTTGACTCAGGTCAGCATTCATTTTGAACTAAACCCTAGAATGTATGTTTCAGATCGTGCCGTGTGGGATTTATGATAAATCATTTGTCTGGTAGAGCCCTAGCATGGGCTAACTATGACGGAATGGGATGTTGTTCCGCCTGCGGGTGTGCTCAATCTGCGTGGCCCCGTCGCTTACCGCTGGCCCGACTACCGAGTGACGCGCACTCGGCGTCTCGTGCGGCCTGGCGTGACCCTGGGGAAGGGTTAGCGGGCGGTGGAGGGGACCCCTGCCTAGAACCAGCCCGACCACTGAGCCATACGGCACTCAGCGTCCCGAGCAGCTGGTTCACTGACCTTGTGGGTGTGGGACGTCCGTGGAGATCGGATCTGCCAACCGCGGAGGAATCTTCGGATCTATGTGGGAAACGTTTCGGATCTTGCGGGAAACGTTTCCGATCGCGGTGCGGGTAACTCTTCGGATCTCAAGGGAAGACTCTTCGGATCGGATCGGAGCTGAAGGAAGCTTCGGATCTAGCGGGGTGGGCGAGGGATTCGGATCTTACCGCAATCCCTCGCAATACCGAAGCGCGGTACGCGGCCGCGCCCTTCGGTTCGGATCTCCGTCTCTCTGGGAACCGAATCTTCATGCGCTGCGCCTCTGCCCTGCTACACGATGCAGGCACAGGGCGCTCGATTCGGATCGTACCTGGGTGGACACCGTACCCTGAGATCGCGAGGGACTCTCAGATACGAAAATACGGCGGAGAAGAAACCACATCAGTCAAAGCTGGATGCACTGCAAAATCTGCCTTTATTCTGTTCGGTTCAAGCATTTATTAACTTTCACAGAATTACAATACAATGGGAATCCTTGCCCGCCCTCCCGGGACCCATTGGCCATTTACGATTCTGGGAGTCGCCGATTCGGACCGGATGGTCCGAATCGGCCATTTTGCGATCCGAACCGGATGGTTCGAATCGGCCATTTTCCGAATCGAAGATTCTTCACTGCGCCACAAGGTGATCGGAAAATGGCGGCGGGCAAGGCAGACAAAAGGGGGAAATACATTACGCAACAAATCAACGGGGACACTTTATTACACCACACAATCACATCTAATAAAAGTACTTGTAAAACTGGGTGCGTGCCACCGCACCCGAGTGTCCATAGCCACCACTGTCACTGCACCGCCCCTGGCTGGGGGTGCTGGGCCATTCCGTGACACTCCTCCCCCTCCCCCAGTTCGACGCACCTGGTCTGACCCCACCGGGTCATACCGGGGAAGTCGGCGCTCCCAGGCCCATAGTCTGTCTGGGGAGGCCGAGTCACCAGGCCTCTCCATTTGGCCTTGCGGCCGTGCCAGCTTGATCGGGACCCCACGTCCTCAAGGTTACCCCGGCTGGGCAAAAGTACATACAACCGGCCCGGAGTACCCCCTGTGTCCCCCCCAGGGTTGTCGCTCACCTGGGGAACCCGGGTGCCAACTGCACACGCCCCAGGTGCCCCGGTCAGCCGTGGGACAGAACCATGGCTGCGTGAGGCCCCCGAGCCCCAGGGTTGCCAAAATGGGCAGAGGCCAGCGGCGCTCTGCCCCGTTGCCAGCTCTTCCACTGGATGGCCAGGTACGGACACGGCAACCGAAGGAGCAAGTGGGGCCAAACCTGACTGCTCTTCCTGGTAGCCGACAAGGGAGACAAATGGATGCAACCGCAGTGGCACGGGGTCATCCTCACTCTGCCCCTCGGGGCAAGTTGGGAGAAACGGGCAGAGGCCAGCGGCGCTCTGCCCTGGTGTCAGCTCTTCTGCTGGGGGAGGATCTCCTTGCAGGAGGATGGTTTCTTTCCCCCCCAGGCCCATCAGCAGTGGCGCACAACCCAGCCCGGGGGAACCATCTGTCTGCCCCACCTGGCAGACTGTGGGTGGTGGGCAGAGGCCAACAGCGCTCTGCCCCGTGGCCAGCTCTACAGCTGGGGAAGGATCTCCTTGCTGGAGGATGGTTACTTCACCCCCCGAGGCAAACAATGGTTGCGCACAACCCATCCCGAGGGAACCATCCGTCTGCTCCTCCTGGCAGACTTTGAGTAGTGGGCAGAGACCAGCGGCACTCTGCCCCGTAGCCAGCTCTTCTGCTGGTTGGAGATCTCCTTGGGGAAGGATGGTCTCTTCACCCCCCGGGGCAAACAATGGTTGCGCACAACCCATCCCGGGGGAACCATCCGTCTGCTCCTCCTGGCAGACTTTGAGTAGTGGGCAGAGACCAGCGGCGCTCTGCCCCGTAGCCAGCTCTTCTGCTGGTTGGAGATCTCCTTGGGGAAGGATGGTCACTTCACCCCCCGGGGCAAACAATGGTTGCGCACAACCCATCCTGGGGAGACCATCCGTCTCCTCCCCCGCTGGACCCGTGGCCTCGGCCACCCTGTCCTCTTGCGGGGTGCAGGGGGTAACTTCCTCAGTCGAAACCCCCACGGGCACCCATGGGTCCGCCTCGGCCTCCCATAGGTCCCAAACCTGGGGACTGTCGACTTCCTCCGCCGACCCGTCCCACCACGGGGAGCTCAGGCTCGACTGCGGAACGCCGTCCAACAGTCTCTGATAAGCCACCTCGAGCTCCCACTCTCGCTCTGCTAGGGACTCCAGCTCCTCAAACACCGAGTCCCTGCTGTCTGACGGGATCTCCAGTTCCCGTCGCTCCAGGATGTCTTCCATCCGCTCCTCGGTCTCCTCTCCAAACTCGGGGTCGGCGGCCATGCCCTCGTAGAGCAGCCCCGTACCCCCGTAGCGAGGCCCTGCAGTGGAACTGCCTCCAGTAGGGCGCACTGTTGGAGCGGCGGTTAGCCACCGGAGCGCGCGGTACGCGGCGTCCAGTGCGATCTCCTCCTGCACCAGGCTCCGGAGCTCGGCCTCCCACTCCTCTGGGGCCCGACCCTGCAGGAACGCTGCTCGCACATCATACTGCACCTGATGGACGACAGCGTCAGAAGGAATATACGCATCATGGCAGTCCCGCTCATGGTCCAGGGCCTCGTACCACAGTTCCTCTGTGGATCTCTGGTCCCGCTCCAGGCCCTCCTGCAGCTCTCTTGCCAACACGACCTTCCTGTCGGCGAAGGTACCAGCACAGGAGCACCGCTCCTCAACGGGGAATGTGGCGTCCTCAGCGTCTTTCTTTTCTTGTTACCCGGCGTTCCTCCCCGGTTCTCCAACATCCCACGCAGGGTGTCCCGGTCATAATAGATGTACACCACCATGGCGTAGGTCTCCAGGGGGCCTGCAGAGAGCGATCCCATCCCAGCGTGCCACCGCACCCGAGTGTCCATAGCCACCACTGTCACTGCACCGCCCCTGGCTGGGGGTGCTGGGCCATTCCGTGACACTAACCCATTGTGGGAAAATGATGATGCCGTGGTCTATAACTACCACAACTTTGTACGTGCTCTCAGACGCACCTTTGATCCTCCTGGTTGTTCCAAGAGGGCTGGGAGATCCCTGCTCAGAATTAAGCAAGGTTCCAGGTCTGTTGCAGATTATGCCATAGACTTCAAAACCCTAGTAGCAGAGGTTGATTGGACTAATGATTGCCTTGTATTGCTTTTCCAGGAGGGCCTTTCTGATACTATCCTAGATGAGATAGCAGCTAAGAATTTGCCTGAGGAGTTAGAGGATTTGATCGATTACATGATTGATATTGATAACAGAATCAGGGATAGAGCTAAACACAGAGAGAGACCCAGAAAAAGCGTTGCTAGGGTTCCCACACGAGGTTCCGTTAGTCCACCATCTCGCACTTCACAGGTCTCTGATACCAAACCCATGCAATTGGGTCACACTAAATTGACAGAAGAAGAGAAGTCCTATAGGCGTAGAGAGGGTCTTTGCCTATATTGTGGACTTGGGGGGCACCAATGCCTTAAGTGCCCATCACGCCCGGAAAACGCTCGCACCTAAGTCCTAGGAGGGGACCGGCCTTAGGTGTTCTTACTCTGTGTCCCAAACCGACCTCACTACGATTACTTCTTCCTGTCTGTCTAACATGGGGTTCTGTCAAATTCGATTGTGATGCATTGCTGGATTCAGGGGCTGCTGATAATCTTATGGATGAGTTCTTTGCCTCAGGTCATCTTGTTCCTCTGTCCCCTAGATCCAAACCCTTAATGGTACAGGCCATTGATGGTAGGCCCCTTGCCTCTCCTGTTATAACCCAAGAGACAAAAGCTATTTCCATGTGTCTTGGGGATCATCATGATGAATCCGTAGTGTTTCAGATCATATCATCACCGTCTTGTTCAGTCGTTTTAGGTCTCACATGGTTACAAAAACATAATCCTCACATTGACTGGGTAAAGGGAAAGGTCGTTGCATGGGGTTCCACCTGTTCCTCCTCTTGTTTTCCCTCTATGTTACCTATCAGACTACTCAATACCCCTACTGCAAAACCTTTGTCTTCTACCGTTCCGGAGCAATATCTGTCTGTTAAACAAGTGTTTGACAAAAAAGAGGCCGATAAGCTACCCCCGCACCGTCCGTATGACTGTGCTATCAAGTTATACCCAGGTACCATTCCCCCTAAAGGGAGAATTTATCCACTGTCCCCAAAGGAACATAGTATCATGGAGGAATATATCCAGGAATCGCTGGAGAAGGGTTTCATACGAAGATCTTCTTCCCCAGCTGGGGCAGGGTTCTTCTTTGTAGCCAAAAAAGAGGGTGACCTCTGTCCGTGCATAGACTATAGAGGGTTGAATCGTATCACCATCAAGAATGCCTACCCTATTCCTCTAATCTCTGACCTCTTTGACCGTCTTAGAGGTTCCACAGTGTTTTCTAAATTGGATCTTAGGGGTGCATACAACCTGGTACGCATAAAGGAGGGAGACAAGTGGATGACCGCATTCAACACCCATAGCGGCCACTACGAATATCTGGTCATGCCGTTTGGGTTGTGCAACGCCCCTGCGGTTTTTCAGGATTTTATAAATGACGTCCTTCGGGACTACCTCTCCTCATGTGTCATAGTCTATCTAGATGACATTCTGGTGCACTCTCCTGACCTACATACACATTATGATCACATGCGTTCTGTTCTCGGCACTCTGTTACGAAATGGTTTATATTGTAAGCTAGAAAAATACATATTCCATGTGACACAGGTTCCGTTTCTGGGGTACATCGTGTCATCCAAGGGTTTTTTAATGGATCCCAAAAAACTGGAATCCATCCTATCTTGGCCTCTACCCAAAGGGTTGAAACCCATCCAGAGATTTATTGGATTCGCCAATTATTACAGAAAGTTTATCCCACAATTTTCTTCTGTAATTACTCCTATCACCTCTATGACCAAGAAAGGGGCCAATACAACCAACTGGGCTCCCGCTGCCCTTAAAGCCTTTGAGGATTTAAAAACGGCCTTCGCCTCTGCACCTATTCTAGCACATCCTAATCCTTCTAAACCATTTATAATGGAGGTCGACGCATCAGAATCTGGTATAGGGGCAGTACTTTCCCAGAGAGACACCTGGGATGCCCCACTTCACCCTTGTGCCTACTTCTCCCAGAAGTTGTCCGACTCAGAGAGAAACTATGACATTGGCAACAGAGAACTCTTGGCTATTATAATGGCTTTAAAAGAATGGAGACATCTGTTGGAGGGTTCACAAATTCCAGTGATCATTCTAACTGACCACAAGAACCTAGCCTACCTGGCAGACGTGAAGCGACTGCCCCCCCCCGCCAGGCCAGATGGTCGTTGTTCCTAAGTCACTTCAATTATTTGATCACCTACCGCCCAGGGTCACGTAATACTAAGGCGGATGCTCTTTCCATACAGTTTGAGGAAGAGGAACTGCCTCACACCGAACCGGTTTCTCTCATACCCAGTACTCATATAATCGCCACTGTGTGTACGCAAGTGTCTTCTCAGTTGATCGAGCGCATTCTGTCCTATCAGAATGCCGCCCCTATCTCTCTACCTCCAGAAAGATTGTATGTAGGAGAGAATGAGAGAAGGGAGTTATTACAAGTTATGCATGCATCAAAGGTTGCAGGTCACTCAGGAGTCAATAAGACCATTCTCGCCATTTCTCGTCTATATTGGTGGCCCACTCTTCGTGTTGATATGCGAGAGTTTATTGCATCCTGTAATGTGTTTGCCCAGAATAAGACCCCCTGCTGATCTTCCAGTAGGTCTATTACAACTTCTCCCTGTGCCTTCGAGACCATGGACCCATTTATCCATGGACTTTATTGTGGACCTACCCCCATCTGAGGGTAATACCACCATTCTCACTGTTATTGACCGTTTTTCTAAAATGGCCCATTTTGTTCCACTGAAAAAACTTCCTTCTTCAGAACAGCTAGCCGGTATATTTGCTAAGGAGGTGGTACGGTTACATGGGATACCGCAAGAAATAGTCTCAGATCGTGGTACTGGGTATCAATTTATCCTTTTATTCTGCCTACCACCCACAATCTAACGGTGCTGCTGAACGTACCAACCAGTCCTTGGAACAATATTTACGGTTCTTCATCTCCCACCAACAAGATAATTGGAGTTCCTTATTACCTTGGGCTGAATTGGCTAGGAATAACGTGGTACATGACAGCTCTGGTCATACCCCGTTCTTTGCGACCTATGGGTTCCATCCTGCTTTATTACCTGGCACTCCGTCTGAATCACCCATTCCTGCACTTAACGATCACTTACAACTCCTACGTCAGTCCTGGACGTGGATTTAATCTGCTTTGCAAAAAGCTTCTTTAGCCCATAAGAAGTTTGCAGACCGCCATAGACGACCAGGACCTTCTTATGTCCCTGGTCAAAGGGTATGGCTCTCTACTCGGCATATCAAACTCCGGGTGCCCTCTCACAAATTGGCACCACGGTTTATCGGTCCGTACAGGGTCCTCCGACGCATTAATCCTGTCTCTTATGCCTTGGAGTTGCCTAAGTCCTTGAGAATCCCCAACTCCTTCCATACCTCCCTACTCAAGCCCCTTGTCTGTAACCGGTATACCACTCCCGTGAACCAGCCTCCTCCTGTCCAAGTTCAGGGTCAGGAGGAATACGAGGTGCAGGTCCTCATCGATTCCAGGTGGTCTAGAGGCGGATTGCAATATTTTGTGCATTGGAGGGGGTACGGCCCGGAGGAACGTTCCTGGGTTGCTGCCTCTGATGTTCATGCCCCGGGGCTGGTCTCCGCCTATCATCGCCGCTACCCTTCTCGCCCTCGGGCCTGCCGTCAGGGGGGGTGCTGTCACGGTGGCCCATGTCTGGGGAAATGTTGCACCTTCGCCCCATGTCTGGGGAAATGTTGCACCTTCGCCCCATGTCTGGGGAAATGTTGCACCTTCGCCCCATGTCTGGGGAAATGTTGCACCTTCGCCCCATGTCCGGGGAAATGTTGCGGCCATCACAGCAGCTGATATCCAGAAAGCCTTATTCCAGGGTACTGTGTACTACAGGACAGAGAATGGTGCTGCCCGCGATTCAGATGCAACATGCAGGAAGGACAACCAATCGCAGCACATGACCAGCTATCCCATAGCAGAGCAGGGCGTCTCCTCTGAGCACCAATAGGTAGTGCTGTGGCTCTATTTAAAGGGCTTCCTTTCTCTTAGCACGTTGCCCTAGCGTGTTTCCTGTTACTCCTAGTGCCTTGTTGTTATTTCTTGATTCCTATTCTGACTGATTTCCTGGTTTATACGATCCCGGCTTGTCTCGACTTCCCTGTATTCTGGCGCCCTGATTTCTGGCATAGTATAAACGGACCTCTATTTTCTTAACCCCTGCCTATGTGTGTTTTGTTGGTTTGCCCTGCTTAACCCGGCCATTATTAAGGACCGGCTAGCTAGAGCATTGTGGGTTACTTTATTCCACAGGTTGTTTTTCTTTGCACTCCACCACATTATTTATGTTCATCATTCTCAGTATTACTGACCATAACCCGGCCATTTCTAAGGACCGGTTGGTCAGAGTCTATATATACTTAAACTTTGAAAATAAGTCTCCGTGTGCGTCTGGATTTTGGTCTCTTATATATATATATATACAGCAAAAATCTGGATGCACTCCGTGACTTCAGTAAAACTAAAAAGTTTATTTATAAAACAAATTAAAATGCCGACATTTCAGCCCCACACCGGGCCTTCATCAAGGATGACATATTCTATTTATTTGTGTTTAATATATGTATAACACATTAACCACTCACCAATCCCGTTGTGATGACGCCACAGAACACGCCCGTCCAAGTTGGAGAACCGGAAATGACTCATTGAAATGGTAAGTCTCATGGTCCAAAGTTGATCATCTGATCAATTCTATCAAATTGGTTACTTAGTGTATTGTAACCACGGCAACTACGCCATGTGTCGTTAAAATAACGCCAAATAAAAACAAGCTAGGAGGACCGACTTACCCAGAGCAGAAAAATATAAACAAATGGAAATAACAATTGTTGTCTTATATGTATCATGTATATGCAGAACGATAAACTGTGTCGATTTAAATAATATTAATAAAAGTGAAATGTGAAAAATTTGTAAAGATGTGAAAAAATGGATGTGGTCTGAAATGTGGGATAATGTGTTGTATGTGAAGAAAATGAAAAAATAAAAATAAAACAAAAATAGATGGAACGAGTGAACAAGAAATATGTGAAATTTTGAACCATGTCGTGTGTCATCGGGTGTATATGAGTGTGATATGATCCCAATAGAGGGGAAGCGAAACAGAAGATGTGAGTACAATGAATATGTGAAAATGTGTCAGTGTAATAATAAGTGTTAAGTATAGTAAACCAAATAAACAAAGTGCATATGTCTAATGTGACCAAAAGAAACAACCATATATGATCATATAATATGGATACTCTAAGTGCAAAATAAATATATATATTAACAACCTGTTATACAAAATGATGTGAATGATACATATTCATTTAAGCCCATAGGGGCTACTGTGTTGAGAGTTTTTATCCAATATGTCTCTCGTTGCAAGAGTTTTTGAGACCTATTACCCCCTCTGCTTATACTATTCCTTATTGGATTTTGGCACCCAGGCAACATATGATACTTGAGTTGGAGTGCTGGTATCCCGTGTCATATATATACAGTGGCAAGAAAAAGTATGTGAACCCTTTGGGATTACGTGGAGTTTTGCATGAATTGGTCATAAAATGTGCTCTGATCTTCATCTAAGTCACAACAATTTGAAAAACACAGTCTGCTTAAAATAATACAACACAAACATTATATGTTTTCATGTTTTTATTGAACAGAACATGTAAACATTCACAGTGCAGGGTGGAAAAAGTATGTGAACATTTGGACTTAATAACTGACCCTCCTTTGGCAGCAATAACCTCAACCAAACGTTTCCTGTAGTTGCAGATCAGACCTGCACAACGATCAGGAGTAATTTTGGACCACTCCTCTTCACAAAAATGTTTCAGTGTAGCAATATTCTTGGGATGTCTGGTGTGAATCGCTCTCTTAAGGTCATGCCACAGCATTTCAATCGGGTTGAGGTCAGGACTCTGACTGGGCCACTCCAAAAGGCGTATTTTGTTTTGCTGAAGCCATTCTTTTGTTGAATTACTTATATGCTTTGGGTCATTGTCCTGTTGCATCACCCATCCTCTGCGGAGCTTCAGTTGGCAGACAGGTGGTCTTCCGTTTTCCTGCAAGACGTCTTGATAAACTCTGGAATTCATTTTTCCATCAATGACAACAATCCGTCCAGGCCCTGAGGCAGCAAAGCAGCCCCAAACCATGATGCTCCTTCCTCCATGTTTTACAGTGGGGATGAGGTTTTGATGTTGGTGTGCTGTGCCTTTTTTCTCCACACATAGTGTTATGTGTTTTTTCCAAACAACTCAACTTTGGTTTCATCTGTCCACAGAATATTTTGCCAGTAGTGCTGTGGAACATCCAGGTGCGCTTTTGCAAACTTCAAACGTGCTGCAATATTCTTTTTGGACAGCAATGGCTTCCTCCATGGTGTCCTCCCATGTACTCCATTCTTGTTTAATGTTTTCCTTATTGTAGCTGTGTCAACAAAAATGTTAGCATGTGCCAGGGATTTCTGTAAGTCTTAAGCTGACACTCTAGGATTCTTCTTTACCTCATTAAGCATTTTGCGCTGTGCTCTTGCAGTCATCTTTACAGGACGACCATGCCTAGGGAGAGTAGCAACAGTGCTGAACTTTCTCCATTTGTAGACAGTCTGTCTTACCGTGGACACATGAACATCAAGGCTTTTGGAGATCCTTATGTAACCCTTTCCAGCTTCATGCAAGTCAACATTTCTTAATTGTAGGTCTTCTGAGAGCTCTTTTCTGCGAGGCATGGTTCACATCAGGCAGTGCTTCTTGAAACCAGTAAACCCAAAACTGGTGTGTTTTTTTTTTTTTTTGTGAAAGGATTTTACCAGGAAGGATACATTGAGATTTCTCTCGTTTTCAAGTATGTCCTGGGTGGCGAGTACGTACCGTTAGGTGTCTTGCCAAGGACACTTACTGGAGAGGTTGCTCGCTGGGATCGAACCCATGACTCCACAGGCTCTCTCCATGCAGAGCGGTGACATTACCTCTCTTAAAGGGCAGGACAGCTTTCAGCAACACATCCAATAATATCACACTGATTGGACTCAAGGTTGGCTCACTCCTGGCTCCAATTAGCTCTTGGAGAAGTCATTAGGCTAGGGGTTCACATACTTTTTCCACCCTGCACTGTGAATGTTTACATGTTATGTTCAATAAACACATTAAAACATATGTTTGTGTTGTATTATTTTAAGCAGACTGTGTTTTTCAAATTGTTGTGACTTAGATGAAGATCAGAGCACATTTTATGACCAATTCATGCAAAACTCCACGTAATCCCAAAGGGTTCACATAGATTTTCTTGCAACTGTAGATACATACATACATACACAGTATATACTATGTCCCAGGACATACTTGAAAACGAGAGAAATCTCAATGTATCCTTCCTGGTAAAATCCTTTATAAATAAATATATACAGTATATACATTGCAAGGTATGATGGCACTCGAAGGCTCAAAATTCTTCTTTATATCGCTTTATTGGGTTAATCCATAGCAAGACAACCTTATAGATGGTCAAATAGGTTTGTGTGTCGATACAGGATCTTCAATGAAGTACAAAGCCTCTAGAATTAGAGCATACACAAGGACATAGCGTAATACTGTCAAAAAATGTAATAAAACATAAAACCACAGAAAGGAAGCCACTCACAAAATTAGTGGCACACAATAGATAAAAGTGTGCAACAGCGCATATTAAACAATTCGTTCGGATAGTCACCACAGCCGGAAAGACATCGTCCTTAAAGCGTAATTTTCTGTAGGAGAGCCTGGCCAGGATACCACTCCGTGCTGAGAAGTCCAAATCACAGGTGAAGCCACAGTCTTTCAGAACAACCAATTGGGGAACCGAAGACCAGATTTTGCTGAGTTCTGCCTCGGTGCAAACGTCCCTCGTTGAGATATGTAGATTTCCAGTAATTGCAGGGCGCACTCGAGGACTTGAGTTGAAAATAGAAATTTTATTTAGCAAGTAAGTCTAAAAAACGACGTTTCGGCCTACGCAGAGCCCTTCATCAGGTAGTGTATACGTCTTTTGAAGCCATTTTGACGGACCACCGGGTGGTGAATTGGATTAAAAAGAACATGGCGTGGGGGCGTGGCTGACCATGCGAGAGAACAGACGTGCTTCAGCAGAGCTCCGTCTGAATTCGCTGGCGGTGGCAGTTCTGGACTTGAATTTTTGACTGATTTTCCCCTCAGGGTAGTCCCTGCTTGGTCGGCCACCGGGAGGAGAGCTCTGGAGCCTTTTTGGTCCCCCCTCCAGAGCATAGCGGAGATTACGGCCTTGTTTCGCGGTGGTGACTTCCAGACATTGGCCATCTTGAGGCCTATCACCAGAGTCAGCCTCTGTCTGTCCTGTGCTTGCCAGGCTTCCCCTGGCAGATATACATGGATGGGTCTTCGGCTGTAGCAGCTCAGAGGATGGAGGGCCCCTATCTCCTGAACGTAGCGGTGATCACTACGGCTGAGCTGTGGGAGGAACGGCGGCGGCAGCCATGCCACACCCCCGTCAGGGAACTGGGAGCTGTGCTTGCGGACCTGGAAGACTGCATGCGGCTTTTACCTGAAGATGACAAGAGCCCGATGACGCGAGGCTCATGGAGACGATTGTTGGAGGTGATGCGGAATGGACGGGATTCGGGATCGGAGACCATAGATGGAGTGCGTGGTGATGGGTGATCGGAGCACTGGGCGACCAGCAGACCCCCTGCCCTTGGGTGTGGGGTCGGCTTCCTGTGGAGAGTTTGTCCTGGCATTGGCAGCTGTTGGAGGAGCAGAGCCGCCTACTGCGCTGGAGGCCGAGTGCCCCCCACCTGTGCTACAGGAAATGCCGAGGGAGCCACGTTCGGATGAGATACCAGAGGCGGCGACAACACCCAGTCAGATAACCCCTGTGCTGAGTGAGGAGAAGGATGTGGAGAAATGGAAGCTGTATACCCGACAGGCCCAGTGCGAGGCTGGACGCTTGAGTGGAAAAGCCTGTTCGATCCTATGGCTGGATACGGGTTGAAGAGATGTGCCTTTCTGTACTTATTGCCTCTGTATTGGTTTCCAACCGGTAGACCCTCAGATGACTCTTACTCCCCCCCCTTTTCTTTTTCCTTCTCTTCTTTTTTCTCTCCCCACAAGCTGAGATTTCATCTTTTTGAAGACCCCCTTTAAGATTTCCCATCCCCCTCCCCTACTCTGGGACATTGCCTATATGTTGTTATTTGTGGACTCTAGTACTCTGAGATCTCTTGATTTTCATTTACGGAGTTTTAATTTTGCAGATGATGTTGTCCCCTCCGTTTATTTTTGTGTTTACTTTTTTATTTTATATTTTTATTGGCATATCCGGGATGTCTCAGGGTGCATAGCTTGGCCCCCTGAGTGCCTGGGCCTAGTGCCATTATCCCCCCTGGCACCCGGCCCACCCACGGTTTTATATCCATGCGGGAACCCGCCAGGGCAGGCACAATTCTGGCCTTTGCCATCTTTTCCCCCCCATTTTTATGTTTGTTAACCACAACAGTACTTTTATACAGTTGTTACTTTGTTCTGTTGCTTCTCTGTAGATGAGACCCCCCCACTAGGGGAGGTTTTTCTTTGCTTACATAAATCGCTACTCTTAGATGACTTCCTTATTTGTTTTATCTTGCTGTCTATTTTCTGATGACATACCTTGGCCCTGCGCGACCATCCTTGCTTGTAATGTCTCATTGCTAGGCCCTGCGAGGCCATCCATTGTTTTGCAATATGCTATTATGCTGACTATTTTTCAAAATAAAAACTTTGAAATATAAAAAGAACCTGGTGTGAGTGCATGACTTACATGAATATTTACTGTATTCCCCATACTCACTGTTTTGTGTTTTTTTTTTTCTTTCGTTCTTTCCTTTCACATTCCCTTTGAAGTGGACATGATTGCATCTTGCCTGAGACAATTAAATGTTCCCTTTTTTTTCCCCCTCTAAACCATGCCATTTGGCGATGTACAACATCTAACACCCCCAACTGTGCGCCCTATGAATGTCTCAATGTTCAATTCTACTATTCTGATCAGTAAGCTTCTATACCTGACGAAGGGAGGAACACTCTCGAAAACTTGTACTTTAAATGTAACGTTATTGCAATAAAAAAGGTATCACTACAGACTGCTATACTCGTGATTTTGGCATCTGGACTAACACGGCCTACCTAATCTACATTACCATGAATGATACTGCATTTGGCCGCATTGAGAAGCAACTGATCAAACTGACTAGAAGAGAAACAGATCAACAGTGACATATTTTTTCTTACCCAATGTAAAAAGATGAATCTTGTCCCCAAGGGACTCCGCATCTGGAACCCACTTTCAACCACCCACAACTCTCAACATGCTGAAAACATCTGCAAACGCATCAGCGAGAAACTGCGGAACCACTTAATTTTACTTTCTTTATGACAAGAAGCAAAAAATAATTGGTCGGAAAATATCTTTACTGCTCAACCTACAACAAATCCCATTAAGAGCCAAAGATATGGAAACTGAAATGGAATGCCTCTACAAAAAGGAACAACAAAAGCTAATCAACAGGAAAAAGAAGAAACTCGCAGGACTCTTAGCACATAGAGATGGCAATTTTATGCACAAAGACGCCCGGCACAAAAGGTCCATTGATGACACCGATAATGACACTGATCAGATCACCATTTATCAGATATTATCTCTGCACGTGACTACAACATGTCATATATTATTATTCAATAAGAAACTTATACCAGACACAAATATCAATCGTTTAGATTTCCTAGAAATTCTCCTAAATTCTTTTAATTGTCTGTGTTTTGCTTTGAAGAATACACTTATCAATAATCGGATAAAAATATATATATATTTATTACGTATACAAAAAAGTTTCAAATCTCATATCATAAACAAAAATTTATAAACCACAAAATCCATCCACCAGCACATAAACAACTAGGTTCACAATATAAAGTAATGGGGGGTTGAAACTCTTTATTGGTGCCTGTTATTAGTGTGCGTGTGGTGTTAGCTGCTGCTCTTTTGGCGATATGGTGGCACCGTTTCGCTGGTGCCTGTTTAATACATGCGGAAAAGTGGGTTTATATCGCTGTTTAAGGGCGCTGCTTACACCTCTAGATCGGATACACCTCTGGATCTTTTGTACAGGGGTGGTAAACTGTATAATGCAATGCAGACAGTGTGGATGTGTCATCGTCTGTTGGTGTACAAGCTATCTGTTGGTAGCGATGTCAGACGTGGGCAGTAATGAGTAGTACGTGCCTTGAGATGGATGTAGTATTATGGGGGAAGATAGGACTGTAATGGGTCCTAATCAGATAAAAAGAATTTCTAAAATCTGCACTAAGTGGAGAGGATAATTCTTCCTTATGTTATGCTTGTGGCCAAAAAATGGTATAGTCTTTCTGTGATGGCTATTCCTTATGTTATACTGCCACCTTGTGGCCGGAAAAAAGTATCGTCTCTCTGTGATGGATTATTCTTTTAAATGCAGTGTGTCCGTAATTCTGCAGAAGAAGATGCGCTGTCTCTCTCTTCAATTTCGCCGGGTCTTAACTTGGACGGGAGCCTAGGATATATCAGGCTCACTCTTGCTGGCATCTATGGCCCATAGAGGTGGCCAATTTCCCTTCTTTGCTCGTCACCTCTTTGCTCGTCGACCGTATACCTCTTCTTGTTGGATAAAGCTGGAAAGCAAAGCATCAGGAAGGGACCGAAGGAGTGAACCGACTTTTCAGGAAAAACAGGATACGAGGATGATAAAATAAATGGATTTATTATTAAAAAGTGAAATTTAACAATAAATATAAACAGGGGGTATATCCAGGACGCGTTTCGCCAAAATTGGCTTCTTCAGCTGGATAATATGGTGTGCGATGTCCTTTTCTTATATACTCTTCGGTATTGATCTTTGTTGGTTGGTTCTTCCCACTTTCGTTTTTGTTTTTGCGCGCATTCCTTGCGCATGCGCACCGTGGTCCATGTAGGTGGGTGGGTCACTTGGGATTTTCAGCCAATCGGTGTGCTTTGTATCTTAGGAGGATGATCTCCGTTCAGTTTGTTTTGATCTGTGTGAGCTTTGTTAACCCTGCCTACAAGGTGCTGTGAAGCCCTTAATAAGAGCAAAAATGAAAATATGGTCTATTATAGGAGCCTTGGGTCATGTCTGTTAAGAGAGAAAGTCCTGACCATTGGGTTTATTTGGGAATTGTCTGCAGAAATATTGTGCTGTGGTAGATCAACTTTTCGGTGTAACCATTCCATATGTTAAATACTGGGGACCAAGGTGGCAGGTGTTTTGCCTCTTGATCCCTCTGTGTTGGGATTATTCTTTTCTTAGGTAAAAAAGGGGGGGAACCTTTCTTTGGTGGTTTTAAGAGATTTGTTATGTTCTTCTTATTGGTGGAATTCCTATCAATAAGAGTGGGAGGTCCTTAATTCCGGAGTTCTTCAATGTGTTTGTACTGTAGATACATATATGTATTCTAGTGCATATTGCATCAGCTCATAGAGGTTTTTGAGCTTAATAGAGTTTAATTGGAGGTTCTTCATGTGATCTTTAGATGTGTTGGTGATCTTATTTGGTGATGTTATTTCACTTCTGAGGTGATTCGGTATAGAAGTTGTAGGTTGGGTATAATGGTCGTATTTTAGGGCTGCAGATATCTTTATCTGGGCCTTAAGAGTGGGTATATCGGTTATTAGACCCATTGTTCTACACTGGTTCACTGTAGTTCCTTAATAATGACTGTGGTGTGCAAATTATAGAGTAAGGAGTGTGGCTGGTGGTGATGGTTTTATTGGATTATCTAGTGTCCGACTTTGAGCCTAGGCTGGCGTAATTGCAGGGTTTTTAATAGGAAGTCCGGTATCTCCTAATGACGGGAGTTGTATCCTTTTTGGTTGTGTGTTCCGGGCTTTCAAAACCCGTTGTTTACAGATGGAGGGTATATGCTGGTTAGGACGATGTTAGATGATATGTGGTGGAAGAAATGATTCATAGATGTTGTTATGGTATTGTTTTTATAGAAAGTGGCAGAGTTCAAAATCCATATTCAAACCTTTCGGATGCATGGTGTCAAATTCGTAAATACATTTCATTTCTTCCTGTCCTATTCGTTTCGCTAAGTCTCCGCCTCTTTCCATTTTGGATTTTCTTGATGGCCATAAACTCCAGATTTCTTGGGTTACAGTTATGCGTTTTTTGAAATGGGCGAGTACGCTGTGCGTTTCTAAACCTTTCTCGATATTTCTGATATGTTCTCTAATTCTTACTCCTACGGCTCTTGTGGTTTTTCCGATATATTTGAGGCCGCACGGACAAATGAGAAGATATATCACATTGGTCGAGAAGCAGGTGAGCAAGTCTTTGATTTTCCACTCCCCTCTTCTATTTGTGACTCTGGTGATGTGTCTTTTCTTGTTCCCAGTACTTCGACAGCATATGCAGTTCCCGCAGCCATAGAATCCTCCCTTTTGTTTAAAATGGTTGATTGCTTTTTTCGGTGTGTGTTCACTGGTAGTTAATCGGGATTTCAGATTTTTTGTTCCTCGACATACGAACCTGGGTTTAGTCTGTAGTATTTCCTGTAGCATCGGGTCTTCCCGAAGGATTGGCCAAGTCACCAGTGATGTGAGATCTCTATATAGCAGCATTCCACATGAAAATGGAATAAAGGCAATATAAGTCCACCTTGACAAAGAGAACGACATATATGTCATTATATGGCCCCGTCCCTGCAATTAGACGCTGTGTGTGTATTTGTATTCGCTGGCTTCCTGGTTGCTAGGCTGCGATTATCCGTTCCACCCATTAGTCTCTGATTCCCACATGATCACTCACGTGTCAGGAAACGCTGTCCTGACACGTGAACTCAACGCTCAGGACATATGCGGGTCTCCAGCCAGCTGTATGTAATTATCCCTCTTATCTCGCATTGTTTTTTATTAGGGGGGAGATAGGCGGGAATGTTATCTCTGGACTAAGCCCTGGTTGGGTGAAACCAGTCGAGCTATGCTTCTCTCTGTTTTTAACAGTTAAATCTTGATTATTTTTCTATTGTGGCTTCTCTTGTATTATGACTATTGCTGGGCTTTTGTTTTTGTGTGCCCTCTATATTGGTTATGTAGGTGGCTCGAACCACCGAGGTATAGGTAGTTACTACTTCTTTCAATTGTGTATGCCTTGGCTGCTTTCTATATGAATCAGTACTACCTTCCCTCTCATTGCAATTGACCACATTTCTTCTTTTTTATTACTCTCTTGGTGGCTTATTCATATTATTAAAGTATAACCTTTTTGCCACTTTTGTTGCACTTTGTGCAATCTGTTTTTCCTTATTTATTGTTGGGTTATGCCCTGTGGAGTGGCATATTGAGCCTTGTCTTGTTTTGTTTGTATTTTCTTCTAACCGAAGGAATAGCCATCACAGAAAGACTATACCTTTTTTTGGCCACAAGGTGGCAGCATAACATAAGGAAGAATTATCCTCTCCACTTAGTGCAAATTTTAGAAATTCTTTTTATCTGATTAGGACCCATTACAGTCCTATCTTCCCCCATAATACTACATCCATCTCAAGGCACGTACTACTCATTACTGCCCACGTCTGACATCGCTACCAACAGATAGCTTGTACACCAACAGACGTTGACACATCCACACTGTCTGCATTGCATTATACAGTTTACCACCCCTGTACAAAAGATCCCGACCGATCTAGAGGTGTAAGCAGCGCCCTTAAACAGCGATATAAACCCACTTTTCCGCATAGCTTCACAATATATGTATCTCCTGTTAGTAACTGCATATATGATTAATATCATTTACCTTATCAGTTAGTAACTAATAAGCAGAAATGTTTATTAACCATTTGTGTAACAAAACATGTATTTCCCAGCAAACCAATGTTTAACAAGCTAGATCTTATAGAGATATATATAGCTCTCTATGCTACGTGGATCAACAAAAGATGAGCTATCACTTATTCTATTTTAGAATGATAAGTAATAAAAACTTATTTAGTGAATCCTCCCCTAATATCGAGAATTAAACTTCTAATCTTCTGCTTTTTATATTGTAGTTATATAATTCCCTGCTTATTAATTTCAATCACAATAATTTCCAAATTCAATATATATATTGGTATATCAATCTTACAACAGTTGCTTTAGGATGAATCCTTATATCCAATTCTTCGTATCTCTATCTGCAGAATAGAAATATTTTAGATTCTGGATCTAACAATATCTGATATCTCAGTCTATCTGTTGCAAGAAATACTCCAAATATATATAATTTATTAATTTGAATAAAAATAGCTTTCATACATTACCTCCAATCTGGATTAAAGGAGTTACTGCCTTGGAATATTCTTTATGTAATATTGTTTTGGAATATGTGAGAATTATCAATATCAGATAATCAATGCATGGGAGTTAGAGATTTGGTGTGAGTTAGAGATTTTTGGTGTGAAATCTTGAGTGCCACGTCCTGGGATGGTCTGCTAGCGATGTGTGTAAGTCTCTGAATGCCTCATGTCCTGGAATCTCTTGGCATCTCTCATGTCCTGGACTGGCTTGCTTAGCGATGTGTGTAAGTCTCTGAATGCCACATGTCCTGGAATCTGCGGGAATGCCTCCTGCATTGTCAATTATAGTCAATTTGACGTCAATGGCAAATTTTTTATTATATTAAATATAATATTTACTATCCTCTAGAGCAGGGTTTCTCAGCTCCAGTCCTCGGGACCCACTACAGGCCAGATTTTGCAGATCACCTTGGGGAAATGCAGACTGAATGCTGCAATCACTGAGCAGCTAATTAGATCACCTGTGCTGTGCTTCGGATATCCCACAAACCAGGCCTGTTAGTGGGTCCTGAGGATACGAGTTGAGAAACACTGCTCTAGAGGGCAGTATTGCACTTCTTAATTAATTCCACCATTTAATTTTTATATTTCTTATCTCATGTCAGAGGTCAATCTGCACACAAAGACCTTCTTCACTCAGTGTAGACTTTATGTCTCTCATGCCAGAATTAAATTTATGTCCCTACTCCTCTCAAACTAAATAAATTCCTTTCTAGTTAAATCACAGAATCTCTTCTTCAATAATTATACTATTTACCAATTAAACTCTCTACAATATAAATTGGAGTGTCTATTTTCTACTGTAAATATAATAAAATATACCTTGATTATAGAAATACATTTCGTGTATAAAGATTTTAACTTTTATTCCGTTACCCATAGAAAAAATATCTTTTTGTTTTAAAGACTTAAAACAGATCAATAAATTTAGTTTTGACACATCTAGCACTTAGCTCGGCATTATATCAAATAGACATTTTAAGGTTCCCTCATGTCTGGTCACCTAGCCGTGAACTATTACAAAAAAAATCTTTGTTCATTTCTAAAACTAGGGAAAATTGAAAGAAAAGACTTTCTATGTAATACAAAATGGCTACAGGCATCCATTTTAATTTTTCGTTTCCAATATACCTGACATAACCCCCCTTTGGTTTCATCTGTTCCTTGTAAAAGAGAATTGAGGAAAACATGCAATATTTCCACCTTTTACCAATTAGGCTAGGTTTCCACCTTTCACAACACATCTTTCTTCTTTCATCCATTTAATAATTGAAGATGCAGTGTTTTTAAACTTCAATGTACGTACTTTCTTTGTTTGTACAATCATCCAGACAGTTAGAAACATAATTGCTATACAAATCAAAATTTCTGTAATTTTTGGCCCGTTATAAGCAGATAGCAATTGATGATCAAGCTGTGAATACATTGGAGCATAAATTGTTAGATTATCTTTCTTTATTAGAAGTTCAATGGTATGATCATGCTTGTTCTCTAGCAGAATTTCAAATCTGGATTCATAGGTATCTCTTGCCCTTGGAATACGTCAACCATTTGTATCTTGTCATACCAGACTTCCTTTATAAAGAGTAACTTCTCCGATAACAACTCTTGATTCTTTAGAAACTTTCACAAAAATCACTGGTGTAAATATCAACACTTTCTGGTTTTGTACCAGATCCTTCCGGAAAACATTCGCTTCTTGTTCTGTATAAAACAGTGGTTGCAATAAAATATGTGGCAAATCTTTTCCTTCGGTGGTTCTTGTACATAGCAATCAACGGTATCCTGGCTTTATCCAGCATGTCTTTCAGGCTTGCATGAGCTTGATTCGCATGGGACTTTAGCATTCTCCTTGGTCAGAAGAAATCCAGGTGCCTCTTGGATTATTGTGCCAAGAAACGGTCCTGGTTCAAATATTTGATCTGCTCAGAATCGTGCGGAAAACCGTAGAATTTCCAGATAATCGCAATATCCTTGGTGGTCCGATTCATCTTGCGGATTAGCGTCGCAGTTTGGATTAACCACTTTTCTCAATTTCTGTTGAAAGAAAGAGTATAAATAACCATTCATAGACTAGCCATTTCACTCACATTCCCTATAGATACTCTGATCTCTGATTAAATTTAATTAACCGTACAGATCTAGTCTGAGTTAAACATCTGAATGCTGGGAAGAAGAATCACATGTTAATTAAAACATCACTTCACATGATACCAGTTAAGTGTCTTCTGTTGTTCCATCTTCACATTCTTGAGGTGATCTAGGAAGACAATCATACAATTGAGCTTGGCAGTTTTATTTCTTATAGAAATACATAACATACATTTTACAATAACATTATGACTGTCTCCGTCATTATCTAGATCTGTTATCCACTCATCTTGAGGATTTGGGTACCACTTTCAAGTTAGCTATTTTATTCGGCAGGTCCCGGCTAATATAGCTATTTTCTTGGCGCAAATCTAGCTTAGCCATTTTTTCTCTAGCTAAACTATTTACACGTATATGGAAAAATACCTCTTCATTTATCTTCTCTATTTCAGTTAAGAACTGAGAATGGTCACTATGCCCATTTGGTTCTGTCTCCCTCTTGTGGAGGTGAATAATTAGCATGTCATTTTCCATACATATATCTCGAATTCTCTCGGGGGGGAACACATATGGTGCTATCCTCCTGCTCTCCTGGAGTCAGGGGCTTTGGCCTTAAGAAGGAGATATCAGGTGTCTGGCTATTTCTGAAGTGAACTTCAATAGAATCCGGCCTTTCCTCAATCACATGGCAGTTACGCTGAGCGTGATGGGATTGGGATCTATCGTAGCTGATTGGAACATTTACTTGGGACCAAATAACCTCATTGATAAAATCAATGATTGGATTTAACCTTTTGAGAAGGTCCATTCCAATAATTAGGCGATTTTGGGGCAGATCCACGATAAGCGTTGGATGCCGAATTACTTTATTCCCCAATTTAAAATCCAATTTAGCTGTGCCCAGAACTTTCAGAGATGTGCCACTCACACTCACTAGATTAGCATTAGATTTATCTAATCTAGGCTTTCTGGAGGACAGTTCTTGAACCTGGTCAAAATAATTAGCTGATACTAATGTAACCTGGCTTCCAGTGTCTAGCAAGGACGTAATATGTGGTAAATTATCTTGTAATTCTACATTCACATAATATCAGTCTTCAATGCTATGCAATTTACAGAGAAATTTAGAGTGAGATATGAAATTAGGTTTTGTACAGATTTTACCGACAGATTTTCCTCTCTCAAGCATGCTCTTGGCAGCTGTGTTGTCCTTCTCGGATTCAGTCTTCTCAGCTTGCTCGCACTTAGTCTGGGGAGATAAAATACATTTTCCTTCTCTTGGCAGGGAAGGGGTTAAAATCTCATCAACCATACAAACATTTGTATTAATCATTTCATCATCACTTTCTGGTAAATTGTCATGGACACTGGTTACTTCATCAGAATCATCATCTAGTCACTGTTTGGGTGGGGCTGCAGATGTTGCATCGCTTACAACCTGACATGGGTTATTTCCAGTCATTAACTGAGTGATCTGATCCAGTTTTTCTGTCAGCACACGGAAATTTTCCTGCATTTGACCAATACGCTGGCGTACATTATATCTCCGCTTTCTATTCGTCCTTTGGGACAAAGCTTGCGCATTATCAGACTCAGATTCAGTTTTACCTCTGGTCGCTTCCTGTCTAGGCCCATTTTCCCTTGATTTAACCCACTGACTTCTAGGTACCCATTGCTTCCTAGATTGAAATTTACTTCCTGAATTTTCTCTGGCAAACCCTATTTCCTGATCTGGCTTAGATTTCTCCCTTTTAGGTATGGAGTCACGCAAAATTTCCGCATAACTCTTTTTCAGGGACTCAAATTTAATATCACCCTTTTTAACGTGAGTTTCCGCTATTTCCTCAGGTGAGTTTTTCACTTTTTCCCCCTGAGTTTCTTCACTATATTCAAATACAGTAAATAGGGTCATACTTTCTTTTAGTACCCAATCCAAACCATTTCTCGGGTCATAATCTCTTGCCAAAATAACCTTTATTTTATTTGGCAATGCATCATAAAATAATTGGATAAATTAAGGGTTTTCAAAATCTGGGTTTCTTTCAGCCAAGCTGTACGCATTTTTAAGGACTGAAAGAAATTCACGGGGGCTTTGATTAGGTCTGCATTTTAGAGTTAAAATTGCTCTTTTCGCAGCTAGGCTGGTGCGGTGAGGCCCAAATTCAGATTTTACCTCGGAGACTATTTTACTCCAGTTACGTATACCAGATTCTTTCAAAGACTGAAAAAAATACCTATGTTTGCCTTCAAAGACCCATGGGATAAACTCAATTTTCTGAGCATCTAAAGTGATATCCAAAACTGATAATGCTTCTTCAAACACCTCTAAATGGTTTACAATCTTTGGAGAGCCCTTTTGATCCCATATTCCTACTGAGTTTTTTAAAAAAATTGACAATTTTCGTTAAATCCTGCACTTTATGATATTTCTTAATAGGCTATGGCTGGCTAGAGTGATGTGATTTGAAATACCCCTGTGTAAGAGGCTTCACTCTTTTTTTATCATGAGATTTACTTTCACTTTCGCATTCACTCTCGCTCTGCAGCGATCTGTCAGACTTTGAGTTATAGCTCACAACTTTCAAAGGGAACTTCTCTAAGGAAGGATTTTTAACCCTTCGAGCATCAGCTTCAACCTGACGTAACTCATCAGCGAATTTCTCATGTTCGCGTTTCATTCTTGCCACTTGTGCATTCAGTTCCTTATTTAATTGGGACAACTGTTCACTCTCATCTTGCAATTGATCTTTTTCTTTTGCACACACTTTCAACTCCATTATCATTCGTTCTGACTCATCTTTTAATTTATTTATGGTATCATACAAGTCACGATTTTTATTTTTTAAACTGTCTCTGGTCTCTTTGTCATCATTCAATCTCTTGTTCATTTTTGTGATCAAGTATATGCATTCAGGCACAATTTTGAAGACAAGAATCTCTGTCTTTCTTATTTTTGGCTGCACTTATATTTCGCAAACACTCAAGAAAAGTTGACTGATCTCACCAGTTTGGAACAGCATAACTAGAAACATTTGATTGCAATTCCTTTATCCAATCAAATAAATCGTCTGTGACTTATAACTTGTCCTTTAGATAAGACATAACATCTATCAATACTATTTGATCTGCATGTATATGTACATCTTCATGAGTCTCAGATTCTGACTGACATTTTTTACACTGTTTAGTAGACAACCGTAAAACCACAAGTCAAAATACAACAACAAGGAGTCAAAATATATATATATATATATATATATATAATCTCTGTCTAATCAGACAATACTGACAGTTATATTCCAAATAAAAACTACAATCTCGGTTCAGTGCCTCCAATATATCAGATATTATCTCTGCACGTGACTACAACATGTCATATATTATTATTCAATAAGAGACTTATACGAGACACAAATCAATCGTTTATATTTCCTAGAAATTCTCCTAAATTATTTTAATTGTCTGTGTTTTGCTTTGAAGAATATACTTATCAATAATCGGATAAATATATATATATTAATTACGTATACAAAAAAGTTTCAAATATCATATCATAAACAAAAATTTATAAACCACAAAATCCATCCACCAGCACATAAACAACTAGCTTCACAATATATGTATCTCCTGTTAGTAACTGCATATGATTAATATCATTTACCTTATCAGTTAGTAAGTAATACACAAATGGTTAATAAACATTTCTGCTTAACGAAACATATATTTCCCAGCAAACCAATGTTTAACAAGCTAGATCTTAGATATATATATATATATATATATATATATATCTCTATGCTACGTGGATCAACAAAAGATGAGCTATCACTTATTCTATTTTAGAATAAGTAATAAAAACTTATTTAGTGAATCCTCCCCTAATATCGAGAATTAAACTTCTAATCTTCTGCTTTTTATATTGTAGTTATATAATTCCCTGCTTATAAATTTCAATCACAATAATTTCCAAATTCAATATATATATATTAGTATATCAATCTTACAACAGTTGCTTTAGGATAAATCCTTATATCCAATTCTTCATATCTCTATCTGCAGAATAGAAATATTTTAGATTCTGGATCTAACAATATCTGAGAAATCTCAGTCTATCTGTTGCAAGAAATACTCCAAATATATATAATTTATTAATTTGAATAAAAATAAATTTCATACATTACCTCCAATCTGGATTAAAGGAGTTACTGCCTTGGAATATTCTTTATGTAATATTGTTTTGGAATATGTGAGAATTATCAATATCAGATAATCAATGCATGGGAGTTAGAGATTTTGTGTGAAATCTTGAGTGCATCGTCCTGGGATGGTCTGCTAGCGATGTGTGTAAGTCTCTGAATGCCTCATGTCCTGGAATCTGCGGGAATGCCTCCTGCATTGTCAATTATAGTCAATTTGACGTCACTGGCAATTTTTTTATTATATTAAATATAATATTTACTATCCTCTAGAGGGCAGTATTGCACTTCTTAATTAATTCCACCATTTCATTTTTATATTTCTTATCTCATGTCAGAGGTCAATCTGCACACAAAGACCTTCTTCACTCAGTGTAGACTTTATGTCTCTCATGCCAGAATAAAATTTATGTCCCTACTCCTCTCAAACTAAATAAATTCCTTTCTAGTTAAATCACAGAATCTCTTCTTCAATAATTATACTATTTACCAATTAAACTCTCTACAATATAAATTGGAGTGTCTATTTTCTACTGTAAATATAAAATATACCTTGATTATAGAAATATATTTCGTGAATATAAAGATTTTAACTTTTATTCCTTTACCCATAGAAAAAATATCTTTTTGTTTTAAAGACTTAAAACAGACCAATAAATTTAGTTATGACACATCTAGCACTTAGCTCGGCATTATATCAAATAGACATTTTAAGGTTCCCTCATGTCTGGTCACCTAGCCGTGAACTATTACAAAAAAAATCTCTGTTCATTTCTAAAACTAGGGAAAATTGAAAGAAAAGACTTTCTATTTAAAACAAAATGGCTACAGGCATCCATTTAAATTTTTCCTTTCCAATATACCTGACACACTACTCACACCGCAATCTCTGGTAAGATTGACATTGCTGACTTTAGTGAACCCCCCACAGACTATTCTGAGATTGTTAACCTCTCCGATCATGAACTGTCTGTGGCGGAATGGAGTGTTGTCCGCCTGCGGGTGTGCTCCTATCTGCCCCTTTGTGGCTCTCATCGCCCGACCCGACTACCGAGTGTCACGCACTCGGCGTCTCGAGCGGTCTGAACCGACCCTGGAGAGTCCTGGCGAGGTACCGGGAGGGACTCCTGGAAGTGATCAGCCCGACTACCGAGCGTCACGGCACTCGGCGTCTCGAGCGGCTGATTCACTAACCTTGGTGGAGATAGGATCGTCCGTTGAGTAAGCCGTTCGGATGGGAAACATTTCGGTTTTCTTTCGGAAGTATAGCGCTTCGATATACCGATGCGTGGGAGACGCACTGCGTCGAGGCTTCGGATCGGTGCGCGGAGTCGAAGCGGGGTCGCTCGTTCGATCGGTCGATGCGCGGAATATGCGCTGCTGTTCTGTTTCGAGATACAGACACAGGGTAGCGGGACCGTACCTCGTGGGCAATGTACCCTGGAGACCGCGAGGGATCTCAGGTGTACGAACGTCAAGAAAGGACACCAGGCGGAGCTGTATGCACCAGTTGAACTGACTTTTACTGGGAAAACCACATATATTTATAAACAATCGTACAGAGTCAAAACAATGGGAATCCCTGCCCGCCCCCATGAGTCTCATTGGCCATTGCTTGAGTTAGAGTACCTGGGTCCCGCTTCGTATTGGCCGTCCCCGAATCGGGGTGGTGGCGATTCGTAACCGGAAGTTCCGAATCGGCCATTTTTCGATTCGGCCAATCCGACCGGATGTTCCGAATCGACCATTTTACGATTCGGACACTCTGACCGGATCCACGAGGCAATGGGAAATGGCGGCGAGCAAAGCATACAATGGGGTCTAACATACGTTTCACAGTTATACATACAGGGGACACTTTTATTACATCACACAATACAACCACATCTAATAAAATAAAACAAGGTGTTCCTATGGTGCAACGGCACTTAGGAGTCCATAGTAACCCCAACGTCATTAACGCTGTCCCTGGCTGAGGGTCCTGGGCTTTGCGGCCGAGTCTCTTGGGGCATTCCGTGACACTGTCCATACCCGAAAAAGCAGTCCTGTCCAAAGGACTAACTTTTTGTCCCAGAACCAAACTGGACCACATCCAACTATACTCAGACTTGGAGGAGCTATTTAGGAGACTGAGACTTATATTGTAATTTTTGTCAAAGAAGAACTCTTTTTCTACCATGAACAACAAAGGGAGAGCTAGGAACCAAGATTTCACACCTGCAGCAGGACGCAATGACAAATTAGACAACTATATTGAAAAATTCCGCATGAGAGTGGCATCCCTGGTTACCACACAGCAGCAGCAGAAGAAAAAAATACCACCGAACCCTCTCACCTGCAGAAAGGATGGCCCTAAAAAATCTATCCAACAACATCATCATCAAGCCAGCTGACAAAGGGGGATCAGTAGTGGTCATGAACATCCAAGACTACATGGCAGAAGGTGACAGACAACTGTCAGATGTGAAATATTACCGTAAATTGACTGAAGACTAGGGATGCACCGATACCGATACTAGTATCGGTATCGGTGCCAATACTGCCATTTGCACGAGTACTTGGTACTCATGCAAATGGCCCGATACCTCCCCCCGATACCGGAAGCCAGCGCTGGAAGCCACGGGGCTGGGGCCGCATTCTCATCTAGCAGTGGGTCTGGTCGCAAGGTGGATCCGGTCGCATGGCTGTGACGCGGCTGCCGGGCAGTGGAGGCTGTGACGCTGCCACCAGCCGAGATCTCATGGGAGCCTCCCGCGAGATCTCGGCTGGAGGTAGAGTCAAGGCCTCGGCGGCCGGGGACGCGGCCACACGACCAGATCCACCTTGCGACCGTATCCACCAGGTGAGCTGGGGGCATATCCATGAGAGCTGGGGGCATATCCATGAGAGCTGGGGGCATATTCATGTGAGCTGGGGGCATATCCATGAGAGCTGGGGGCATATCAATGCGAGCTGGGGGCATATCCATGTGAGCTGGGGGCATATCCATGAGAGCTGGGGGCATATGCATGAGAGCTGGGGGCAAGCTGCATATCCATGTGAGCTGGGGGCAAGCTGCATATCCATGTGAGCTGCGGGCAAGCTACATATCCATGTGAGCTGGGGGCATTCTGTATGTATATATATATATATATATATATATATAATTAGGGGTCGACGGATTATCGGATCTGCCGATTTTTATGGCCGATATTTGTGGTTTTTTAAATTATCGGTATCGGTGTTTTTAATCACCGATATTGCCGATGTTTATGTTCCCCTTGCTTATGGCACGCTCCCCGTCGCTCCCAGTCACTGGGAGGCGCAAGCAGTGTTCCGTTTCCTTTGCCGAGCAGAAGCCGCCCAATGAGGAGCTGCCCTGCACACCACATGGTCCTTGCGTCATCATCTATCCCCTGCCGAGGAAACCATGCATTCGGATGTCTGGGAGAGAGGCAGAGAGCGAGGTAAAAGACCGAGCAGTGTGGCAGCTGCCCTGTAATACATTGCAGGCTGCTCAGCATGTAATGTGCTGCCTGAGTAAGCAAACTGCATATTGTAATGTATTTTAACATGTAGTGGATATTTTTTTAACTTTACTCGGGCCGTGCTGATGCTCTGTGCTCTTCAAGTTATTCAGCTCTTCCTCCAGCTGCTCCCCCTCCTCCCTCAGCTCTTTTTAAGTGACTCCCTAATTCACCGCTGCTCCCTCCTTACTGAGCTGTCAGTTCCCTCTGATCTGCTTATCACCAGTTTCTGTCTAACGTTTTTTTTTTCCCTCTACAGAACATTAAATTTCCCCTCCCCCTGTGTTCCTCTGCAGGTCTGGTCATTAGCAAAAAAGGGACCTCACAGCAAACCTGTGTTCAACTGGACATCAGGCAGGGCTTAACTCTACATCTGCTGCCCTGATAAACCAGAGCCCTGAAAAGGTGGAAGAAAAAAAAAAAAGGCCCACAGCTGTGTGTGCCCCCTGTACACAAATCTATAAAGGATAGCAAGAGGGGGGTTAAAATAAAAAAAATCCAATAAAATAATGTAAATTTAATATTTGAATTTATATTATTTTAGTAGATTTTTTATTTTAAACCCCCCTCCCCCTCTTGCTATTCTTTATAGATTTGTTTACAGGGGGCTCTGCACACACAGCTGTGGGCCTTTTTTTTTTCACCTGCAGGTTCAGGGCTCTGTGGTTTAACACCTGCGCTGCCTGATGTCCATCTGAGCTGACCCCTTACTTTGCTAGGGACCAGACCAGTGTTCCGTCAAGAAGTGTAACAGCGTTGGAATGTGTAATGACTTAATGAGCATGATCGCACATGCGCGTTCACATGCCTCACATTCCAACACTATGACCCCCCCCAAAAAAAAAAACAGTGCTAGCTGGCTTGCAGGTGGTTATCCTGCTCCCTAACTAGTGTCAACTCTGTGGCCAAATCTCCAGCGCCTGCGGGTACAAGGGAAACTGGCACTGATCAATGTGGGCACTGGGCTCCTGCTGCATTGTGTTTAATTTTCAAAACACAAAGTGTACAGAATATCTGTAACCAATATCGGTTATCGGCCACAAAGGTGACCGATAATCGTTATCGGTGCCAGGAAAATGATATCAGTCTATCCCTAATATATATATATATATATATCTTGAGGGGATATATACATGTGAGCTGGGGGCATTTTTATATGAGGTCTGTTCTTATTGGAAAGCATTCACATGACATAAAATAAAAGTATCGGTACTCCGTATCGGTGAGTACTTTTAAAATAGTATCGGTACTCGTACTCGGTCTTAAAAAAGTGGTATCGGTGCATCCCTACTGAAGACCCAACGAAAGAATACAAAACCCAACTTGGCATACTTATCAGGTCGTTCCCCAAACACCTACAGCAAGATTTTGAGAATCTGGTGCCTTCCAATCCTCACATGGGCACTTTCTACATGCTGCCCAAAATCCACAAGCCCTGGAACCCAGGATGACCCATTATCGCAGGTATGGACACACTTACCGAACTAATTTCTGGCCTTATATAGGGTATCCTGAAACCCTTAGTAACCAACACTGCCAGTTATATACAGGACACCACAGACTTTCTCAACAAACTCAGAGATATCCAGACACTACCGGCCGACACTATATTAGCTACTATGGATGTAGAATCCCTATACAGTAACATCCCACATAAAGATGGAATTAATGCCTGTCTCCAATCTCTTTCCTCCCACAATACTCCACATAAATATAGCGGTGACATTATTACCAAGCTGATTGAATTTATTCTCACACACAACTGCTTCAGCTTCAACAACAACTGCTACCTACAAATGACTGGGACCGCTATGGGTAGTAAAATGTCACCACAATACGCCAATCTTTTCATGGCAGATCTAGAACAGCGGTTCCTGAACACTCACCCTCACAAATATCTACGATACATTGATGATATTTTCATCATATGGACAGAAGAAGAGGAACGCCTTCTAGACTTTCACAAGGCATTTAATACGTTCCACCCAGCGATCAAACTCAAGATGGATTTTTCCAAGCACAGTGTGAGCTTCCTGGACTGTACCATATCAGTTGCCAATGGCACGCTGCACTCATCTGGGTACAGGAAACCCACAGACAGGCCCAGCTACCTCCACAACACCAGCTTTCATCCCAACCACACCAAACAAGGCATCATCTACAGCCAGGCCATCAGGTACCACCGAATCTGCTCGGACACTGGGGACAGTGATAAACACCTGAGCAAACTATCTGCATCATTCCAGCGGAAGGGCTACAAGGAAAGAACAATCTCTGAAAAAATCAAATCGGCCCTGAAAACACCGCGCGAACGGCTGTTGCGCTACAAAGAAAAGAAAAACACCACACGGATCCCTCTAGTTGTTTCCTACAACCCTACTCTAGAGGGAATTCGCAAAATCATCAAAGATCTGCAGCCACTGGTCACAGAGGACCCTGCGCTCAAAGAAATATTCCCACAGCCCCCCTTACTGGCATTCAAGCAACCCCCCAACCTGAGGCAAAAACTGGTCCGCAGCAAACTCGGTCAGGAACAGGATGACATAAAGAATGGGACCAAACGCTGTAACAAACCCCGCTGCAAACTGTGCCAACATATATGCGACAGCAGCACTGCGCGGCACAACAACGCCACTCACAACATCAAGGGATCATACCTGTGCACGTCAGCAAATGTGGTATATATGATCCAGTACACGGTGTGTGATAAGGGCTGCTATATTGGTGAAACCAACCTTAAACTAAGTCTCAGGATGAACCAGCACAGACACTCCATCAGGAACCACCAGAAAAACACATATTGTACCCCAGTGGGACATCACTTCAATCTAGCAGGCCACTCCATCCAAAACCTCAGAATTAAAATCCTCAAAGGCCATGTTAAAGAAAATAAGCAAAACATATGAAATGAAAATGATCACATATTTCAACAGTATAAAACAAGGACTTAATGTAGATTCGCGTTTTCTAACCCACTATAATAATGTCACATAATATTCATAATTCCTATTTTTCTGTGTCTTCCCCATACTCACTGATTTGTGTTATTTTTTCTTTCGTTCTGTCCTTTCACATTCCCTTTGAAGTGGACATGATTGCATCTTGCCTGAGACAATTAAATGTTCCCTTTTTTTTCCCCTCTGACCATGCCATTTGGTGATGTACAACATCTAACACCCCCAACTGTGCGCCCTATGAATGTCTCAATGTTCAATTCTACTATTCTGATCAGTAAGCTTCTATACCTGACGAAGGGAGGAACACTCTTAAAAGCTTGTACTTTAAATGGTTGGTCCAATAAAAAAGGTATCACTACAGACTGCTATACTCGTGATTTTGGCATCTGGACTAAAACGGCCTACCTAATCTACATTGATATATATATATATATATATATATATATATATCAAATGCTGGCAAATTGCCTGCACATACGGTGCCTGTTCGTTGCCTGTTCGAGGGCAGTGAAATCCCCATAGTGAAGCAATGCTTCGTCTATCCAGAGAACATAAATCAGCAGTGAAAAGTTGCCGAATAGCCCTGCTGTTCGGTGGTTTCATTGGACAGGTTTATTCAGGTGAATCCCATTGGCTTCAATGTTAAAAATATTCCTGTTTTAATTCAATATCTAATAAACCGCTGATTATAATATTCTGCAGTAAAAGTCTCTTTATGTATAGATTTAAGATCTTTTATGCATTTTTCTGGATTTTTTTTTTTTTTTTTCAAATCGTTTCTTTTTTCTGTAACATCCCTTTTTAATATCATCCATTGGACCTTATATGTAAATTTCAGACATTTTCATTCTGTAGTTTCTTTGCAAACAGCGTTTCACTTGTCAATCTTTCAAGCATATTGTTGTTTTTTCTTCACTCCATTCGTCTGCGGTGTCGGCTTTTTACGGCGGCTGCTCTGCGCTGTGATCGGCGGCTGCTCCGGTTTCTCCGGCGGGGTTAATAAAATTTTAGGATTAGGTATACTGAGAATAGGTGCTGTACAGAACATTTGTTTTAGGTTTTGGAAGGCCTTTTCTGCTGCTCTGTTCCAGAGGAAGGCTTGCTGAGTCTTGGTAAGTTCTGTCAGGGGAGCACCAATATGAGAAAAGTTTCTTATGAATTTACGATAGTTTGCAAATTCCAGGAATCTTTGCACCTCCTTCACGGATTTGGGTATATGCCAGGTAGTCACTGCTTCTACTTTCTTTGGATCCATCCCAATGTGGCCTGGCGTGAGGATAAACCCAAGGAACTCCATTCGCGTGGCATCAAAGACACATTTCTCCAATTTTGCATACAAACAATGTTGGCAAAGGCGAGAAAGAACCATGTGCATATGTTGACCGTGTTCGTCTAACGAGGAGGAATACACCAGGATATCATCAAGGTAGACAACCACACATTGGTCTAAGAGGTCTCGGAAAACACATCGTTGATGAAATACTGGAATGTTGCAGGCGCGTTACACAGTCCGTATGTCATGACCAGATATACATAGTGGCCATATCGTGTACGAAACGCTGTCTTCCATTCATGTCCCTCACGTACACGGATCAGATTATATGCCCCTTTTAAGTCAAGTTTCGTAAAGATTCTTGCTGTTCGCATACGTTCCATTAATTCAGGTATAAGAGGTAACGGGTAGCGATTCTTTATTGTAACCTGATTTAGCTCTCTATAATCGACACACGGACGAAGCCCGCCATCTTTCTTGCCTACGAAGAAGATACCAGCTCCTACTGGGGAGGTAGATGGTCGAATAAACCCCTTTTTCAGATTCTCCTGTATATACTCATAGAGGGTTTGGAGTTCAGGTTAAATATGCCCATATGGAATAGGCGCCCCTGGTAACAAATTAATGGGACAGTCGTAGGACCTGTGTGGAGGAAGCCTCTCTGCTTCTTTCTCATCAAACGCATCGGCATATGGTACGTATACCACGGGAAGTGAAGTATTGTTCATCAGAACCATATCCTTATCCAATATGGAATAGAGAGAACCAGAGGGAGTCTGTAAACAAGTCGTACGACAGAAAACAGAAGAGAAGGCAAACTGTCCTGTCTCCCAATCAATGGTAGGATTGTGTTTACGAAGCTATGGGAGACCCAAAATTATCGGAAACATAGGGGTAGATACTATGTCAAAACAAATAGTTTCTGTATGGAGTGGACCAATAGACATAGTTAGTGGAACGGTTTCTTGTGTTACAGGCCCTGGCTGTAATGATGAGCCGTGAAGTCAACCACATGGATGCTTACAGGCTTTATTTTCTCAACCAGAGAAACAGTATGAGTATGAGCAAAGGTTATGTCCATGAAACAATTACTCGCCCCAGAATCCACCATAGCGAGCAGCTCCACTATCTTCTTCCCCCACTGTAGACAAATGGAGAGAGACAAATGAGGCATAGGAGTGGAAAAGGGATTAGGGGCGAGTTTATAGATACAATGGTACACAGGGTTACCTCCTCTTGCAGATGTTTTACCGGGGCAGAAGTGAGCTTGATGGCCGACTCGCCCGCAGTATAGGCAGAGGTTCTGTTCACGTCGCCTTCTAGCCTCCTCAGGGGGTAAGCGACCGCGGCTGACCCCTACCTGCATTGGTTCTTCTGGTGGAGCAGGAAGAGCCAACTGGCTCGGTATGGGAGGCAAGGCTCGCATAGGATATGTAGGTGGTCTCTTTACAGGATGTGGTACTGAAGCCCGCTCTCTTTGTCTTTCACGTAATCGCCTATCCATTTGAATTGCCTGATGGATGACTTGATTGAGCGTAGGTGGAAGACCAACTCGGGCAAATTCATCCTTCAGAGTGTCTGACAATCCATGACGAAACTGGTCGGTCAAAGCAGCTTCATTCCAAGACGGCTATTCTGCCCACCTGCGAAATTCAGTTATGTACTCCTCTACCGGTCTCTTTCCTTGGCGAAGGAATCGAAGAGTGGTCTGTGCAGTACTGGATCTAAAAGGATCGTCATACATGTCCTCCAGAAGGGGAAAAAGGAAGGCCACGCCTCCAAGGCCGTATGTTGTGTCCGGATGAGATTATGGGCCCATAATTGAGCCTCACCAGTTAGCAGGGCTATCACCGTATGTATCTTGATGTAATCAGAATAATATGTCCATGGTTACATAGCAAACAGTAACTCACAGGAAGTAATGAAAGTACAGAAAGTCTCTCGCTGTCCAGCATATTTATCAGGCATTGGTACTCCCGGTTCTGGTGCTTGGGCCCCTTCAGGAGGACAAACATTGGGGGGAACAGGTGGTTGCAACTGCCCTTGAATCTGATTGTGACTGGTCTGTAGTTCTTGGACTGTATGCGTTAACATAGAGACCTGTCTGGAAACCGTATTGATTGCGTCTGCAAGTTCTGCGAGGTCCATGGCGGCTGTTGTATAATGTTAGGGTCGGCAGGGTAGGATGGAGGAAGAGCGGACCCCAATATGCAGAACCCCGATATAGTTGGTGTGAAAGATATTCCCAGAACACGGCCACGTTTGCAGGAGGGATACAATACGGATAATCAGAGAGCAGCGAGAGGCAGATAGATAAGCGGCAATCGTCAGGAATGGTGGTATAAGCAGGAGGACAGTATCCAGGAGACTGGGGGAAAGGAATAGCACTACATACACAGAGCGCTATACTACAGCGTCTGTGTCAGGCAAGAGCCGAGTTTAAATAGTCCCGGGTCACAGGCCCCGCCCCCGCACGCCAATCGAGCCGGTGATGTCACTCTTGGGCGTCCACCTGTGACAAAAGGTAAAAGGAGGCCATAGCCGGCGTGCGTGCCGCTAGGAGAACAGAAGGATCTGGAAACAGCAATGCACGGCCCCACGAAGCAGACCGCGATGGTGCCGCGGCACACCGAGGCGGCGTACAGGTAGGCGAGTGCGAGCAGCCCAACGACTGATCCCTGACATTGCTTAAGACGGCCAGCACCAGTTAGAAAGGACAAGCGTGCCCCTGCAGATGATGCACTACTCCACGACGACCAGGGGCACAGCCTTCCGACACAGAGGCTGCTTGCCCTCTTATCTGTGTCTGGGAGCATCTGCCTGTTCTTTTTGGTCTTTCTGACATGGTGAGTGATATATAGATTAAAGATATACAGAACTCTGATTCAACTCTGGTATATAGATTGGAGATATGCAGAACTCTGATTCAACTCTGATATATAGATTGGAGATATGCAGAACTCTGATTCAACTCTGGTATAAAAATTGGAGATATGCAGAACTCTGATTCAACTGTGTTATCTAGATTAAAGATATTCAGAACTCTGCTATAAGTCAGCGATTTCACTGATATTTTCCCTGCAAGGCTGCCAATGTCCTATACTCTCTCTCTGATTCACTTCCTCTCCTGCAGGCTGCAACACCCTGATAGCTGGCAAGACCCAGATTCAACTCTGAATAGATAAAGATACAGATTAAAGATACAGATGAACTCTGATTCAACTGTGGTATTCTATGGTATCTAGAATTAGATTAAAGATATACAGATTTTCCAGAACTCTGGTATAACTCAGTGATACACCCTGTCCCTGAAAGCTGGCAGTGCCAAGACACAGATTCAAATTCCCAGAACTCTGGTATAACTCAGTGATACACCCTGATAGCTGGCAGTGCCAAGACACAGATTCAAATTCCCAGAACTCTGGTATAAATCAGTGATACAGCCTGATATGCAACAATCTCCTCTCCTCTCTGATTCATTCCTGCAACACACATGCTGGGGCTGTGGGGAAGCCTTATATAGTGTGCTGTGGGACTTAGCTCTGTGAGCCCATGATTGGGCAAAACTTGCCCAATCAGGACTCTGAGCCCTGATTGACATAGTCTTGCACCTGTCTTGCACCTGACCTGTGGTCAGGTGCAAGGCTGTAGCCAATTACAAGCTTCAGGCCAGTGGAAAAGTGCATTGTGGTCCATTGTGGTGCATTGTGGGCGAACATGCAGCGAACACGCGGAAATGTTCGCTGTTCGACGAACGGTCGGACGGCCAATGTTCGATGAGAACTCATGTTCGCATCGAACCGCCAGCCCATCCCTAGTGTCTGCTTTCCAGGTATAAATGACTAAGGTCTTGCTTTTAAATTTGCTACTGAGGCATTTTGGAACTCGAAATTCAATTAGAACAAGTAAGATTTAAACTGACATTTATGCTTTCAGTAATAGAGGCAATATGCAGATACTGTCATTATTGTGTAAAATAAGACTTGAATCATTAATGTATTGTATTGGTAATGTTACAAAGTACTGCTTGTGTTCTTAGAGTGATATAAATAGTTAATACCTGAATACAGTAATACCTTGGATTACGAGCATAATTCGTTCCAGAAGCTTGCTTGTAATCCAAAGCGCTCTTAAACCAAAGCAAATTTCTCCATAAGAAATAATGAAAACACTGACGGTTGGTTCCACAACCATTTATTCATATGAAAATTATTACAGTAATACAAAATACTGTACAGTATAAAGGAAAGATGAATCCACAGTAATGTGCAGTGTCTATGAGCATATCACAGAGATCCATAGCAATAAAATTTACAGCAATGTGCATTGTGTAGGAGGGTATCACAGTGCTCCACCGCAATAAACCTCACAGTACTCCAATAAACCTCATAGTACTCCAATAAACCTCACAGTACTGTAATGTGTGCTGTTATACACAGGAGGGACAGAGGACAGGGCCAGATTGCCAGTGCCACCTCCTCCTCATCTGTTTACCTAGTAAGGGGAAACTGAAATGGAAGCCAGAAATAGAGCAAAGGCTAGCACTCCTAATCTCTCTAGCACATACAAATTGACTGTACTTTCTACTGTACCTGATGGTTGGTGTCAGCAAGAGACACTTGATGACAGGGCTCTTTATGAGAGATGATGGGAGACGAGTGGCTGGTAATTAGATCCGCCCCCACCATTCACACACACTCTGCACATATTTTGCTCGTAATGCATGACGGCGCTCGTAATCCAAGGCAAAAATTTGTAAAAAGAGTTGCTCATTATGCAAAACACTCGCACACCAAGTTACTCGTAATCCAAGGTATCACTGTATTAGTTTATTTTTCAGTGCTCTATTATTCTCTATATAGTTTATTCTGCTCAATTACATTTTCCTGTGCTGTATTTTCTGATGCACTTATATCATAGGTGATGATGAAGAGGAGGAGCCTGAAATTCCTCTCAGTCCTCGACCTCGACCCCTAGCAGAACTCCAGCTAAAAGAAAAGGCTGTGCCTATGCCTGAAGCCAGTTCATTTTTCATTTTCAGCCCTACAAATAAGTAAGAGTGCACACATGATACATAATAATATTCTTAAACAATCTTTTGTATGATACAAATCAAAATATTTTTAATGACCTGAAATGATCCACGTTCTGATGCTACCCACATATCACTCACAACGCTCTTTCTTTATTCAATGTTTTCTATATTTCAGGATTAGAGTGCTTTGTCATCGCATTGTTAATGCCACTACATTTACCAACTTCATTCTGCTTTTCATCCTGCTGAGCAGTATTTCACTGGCTGCTGAAGATCCTATACGACCAGATTCCCCTCGCAATAAGGTGATATATAACTTGAAGTAAAGTACGCATTCTTTTATGATTAATCCTGGGAGGAGTTTGCTTGGTCTAGTCTAGTTGTCTCTTGTGTTGGTGTCTTTTCTGTGCATCATTCTGATGACATTTGCCCAGACTTAAGTCATTCTGCTACGTTTTTCCCATACTGTATTACTCTGGCAATGATTGTTCAGATTTGAATCAGCTTGGCAAGGTTTGCCTGTACTTGTGCAATTCTAATGACTCTTGCCCAGACCCTCATATTTCTGCTGGCATCTCCTCTCTGTCATTTGGTTGAACGTATCTGCATCATCTTTCCATGTATCAGTTTTCCACCCCCAGGCCCAAATGGAGCTCTTGTTAAATAATTTTAAAGAGTTCATGTTCCCTAGATTCTTACTATTGCTACCATTTAATGTGTTCTTGTGTGTTTTCTTATCAACCTCATCTTTGATATTTATCTATTCTTGCTGTCTGAAGTCCTTTGACCGGTTGGCCTTTATTTCCATTTACATGTTCCTCTGTTAATGGCTTGTTGTTGGTCAGATTAAAGCTAAGCAAGAAAATAGTCTATTACAATGACCATAACCTCTTCCCAGGCATTCTTAACATAATGTATATCAAAGATATTCCTAAAGCTACCTATTCCGCCAATTCATAAGGAATAGACATGAGTGTTGAGCACAATGATCAGTTTTAAAATATGATGATTCATATTCTGTGCGGACCGGCACCGCAGACTGACCTTTCCTGAGATGCCTCTCTTTTTTTTTCTGTATGTCCTCACAATTAGGAGGTAGAGGGTTCCAGAGGACCATCCCTTTTCAGGTGCTATTCATGCTCTGTCGGGGACGCTGAAACTAGCGTCATCTCGCCGTCATTGTGCTGGGAGGGGTAAAAAAGAAAGGTCTGACTTCAAGGAAGTCAGACCACTGCAGGACCCCGGAGCGAGAGGTAAGTATTGGGAAAAAAAAACCACTGACGTGTGAGGGACGTCCTCCGCATGCAGAGGGGACACTCCATGACATCCACCACACGTCGTCCACAGTGAAAGGATTAACAGGAATATTATGTAAAAAAACAAAATCGATCCCTGCCCCTCTTTTTTTTGTAAGCAATTTGCTTACCGTACGAAACTCTCGTACATACATACTAGACATGTGCATGGCGGTATTTTTTGTTTCGGATCGTTTCGTATCATTTCGTGTTTATTTTCCTTTGTTTCGGGTAATATTGGATCATTAGCGATTCGTTCTTTCTGACGGTTTTGAAATTTCTGATCTATTCGTTTCTATTTTATATAATTTGCTAATGAGTGAAACAAAAGGTAACGGTAAAAAAAGACTACAGGGGACCCTACGAGATGTCCCCATTAACCCTTTGACTCGGGCTTACGCTGTGCCCTGTGAGATGCCCAATGCCATTAACCCTTTGCTGGGACATATGCTGTGCCCTGTGAGATGCCCAATGCCCATTAACCCTTTGCTGGGACATACGCTGTGCCCTGTGAGATGCCCAATGCTCATTAACCCTTTGCTGGGACATATGCTGTGCCCTGTGAGATGCCCAATGCCCATTAACCCTTTGCTGGGACATACGCTGTGCCCTGTGAAATGCCCAATGCCCACTAACCCTTTGCTGGGACATACACTGTGCCCTGTGAGATGCCCAATGCTCATTAACCCTTTGCTGGGACATACTCTGTGCCCTGTGAGATGCCCAATGCCCATTAACACATTGCTTTGTCTTGAATTACAGTACATAGATTTTTTTTTTCCCGTTTCGGATCGATTCGGACCGATTGGAAATCTTGAACGGCCAACTGTCTGTTACATTCCCTCCAGCCATGCCCACTGGTTATGAGAGTTCTTCTCAACCCTTTTGGAGTATAGGGTTAATCTGTTTGGCTCCCCGCCCCTGGAGTCTCAGTGTCTGATCAGACCTGTGATCACATGATCTGTACTGCTCTATTTATATGGCCTTTAGTGCTACAGTTCCTTGATCTAGTATAAGGTTCTCTCGGCTGTGTTCCTGATTTATGTATGTTATATTTGAATATTCTGGTTCTAGACTTCTGGCTCTGTGTTTTGACGATTCTTCTGATCAACCCTTGGTACCGCGTATTTTGATATCCTGGTTTTTGACTTCTGGCATAGTACTCTGACTATTCTCTTGCTTAAATCCCATTTTGTGTTTTGTATGTGTGGTCTTCAGGTTTTGGTTTGCTTGTACCACACTACAGTCTCTGCTGTTTGTTTCTTGTTCTGGTGTTAGACCTAATCGCAAGGCATCCAGTGGTTTTGTGCTGGTTGCAGCATAATCTGTTTCTAGTTAAGTCCTCCCCTGCAGGTTGTAGACTATATTCCTGTCTAGTCTGGTGTTCTGTGTCTGTGTATCTAGTACAGCTACTTATTGTTTATAGAGACAACATCAAGGATCTCTTTCTAGTTAGCACCGTTGTTCAAGTCATGTCTGTTTAACCCCTGATTGTTCATTGTGTGTCATTTCATTTTGTATGTTTCCCACCCTGTACTCTGTATAGACAGAAGGCCATCCAAAGGACCTTACCCCAGAGCAGGGCGTTCCTCGTGTGTGTATACAGTCTTGTCTGGTTATTTCTGTATCCCGTGTTCAGGGTTCTGCATTATGCAGAGAAACACATACCGGCCTAAAGGGCTTAACTATAAACACAGCAACAAGGGCTCCTCTTTGGCTCCTGAGGGGGGCCACCGTGACACTATCATTTTTGGAAATGCTTCTGAAAACAAAAAAATGGTGGATTTTTGGACAAATTTGAATTCGGACGAACCGAAATGCACATGTCTAATACATACACAAATTGCGTTTCCCGCATACTTTTCACACACAAGGTACGCAAGCACCTTCTCAGAAAGATGGATTGAAACTGCATGCACAGCTTAAACCCATGTCTGCTTTCTCCTCAAATGAGACGCTGCTACGAGTGGTCAGATTGACATGATGATACCAGCACAAAAGCAGGGTGTCACGATCCCTAACAGAATACAGTATACGATCCTCGCGTGCAGCACAACTATCCTCTCCCTCTGATCCTTAGAAGTGGTCGGTCAATGCTTTAGCCCTATGCTGGTAAATGTTTTAGCTAAGAGCAGATAACTGAATGAAACCAGGGGTCAAAATACCAGAGAATGTCGGGAAGCCTAAAGCAAGGGGTCAGTACTCCAGAGAATGTCAGGAAGCCGTTTGCCAGGGGTCAAAATACCAGAGAATAATCACAAATACAAGAAGTAGCGCTAAGGGGTTGAGAAACCACATTAGGGCAATGCTAGAATGCATTGCCTGTGGTTTTAAACCTGGCAGTGCCACGTCATCGCGCCCAGCGTCTCACATATCTGCCGGGATTCCCTTCTTCATTCGGCACCCGGCCAGCGAGGACGATGCTGCCGGGTGCCTGGGGACATCAACGCGATATGTAACACAGGGTGAGAAGGAGGGCATTCCATGCAGCCTGATGACTTTAATAAGTCTAAGTAATAAGTCATAAGTCAGTAATCAGGGTGTGTAGAGTGTCCCTTTACAATAATTACATAAACAAACTGAGCGGGAGGAGGGTCCGGAGGTTGAAGGGAGAAAGTGTGGGCAAGGGACTTGACCCAAGTGCTAGTGGGAGTGGGTTTGGGCAAAAGACTGGACCTGAGTGTGGGAAGGAGTTTGTGGGAAGGGACTGGATGGACAAAAGGGAGAGAATAGCAGCTCCAGACCAAAGAGGGGATGGCAGGGAGGGTGGGGTGGTGGTGGCACAAGACTCCAGCTCCAAGTAAGGATAAAACACCAGCAATACAGTGCCCACAACCAGTAGCAGAACTTCAGGGTTTGTGCCTAGAACTAAGTCATACAGCGTAAAGCAGTAGGTATTCTGCAAACAGGTCCAAAGCAGCGCTTGAGGTTATTATTTTTGTGTATCACAATTTTTAACAACCGAGTGTAAGCAGCCAGGTCACAGTTAACAAAAATAGTCACAGAGGGTCGCATTCTAGATGATTGAATTGCATATGAAGATAAAGTCCCACAGTCACTTTTACTCCAGTTAAACACACACACATGGCTTGCACAGCCTTGTTATTGACCCCTTCCTCTTTGTGCACATTCATGAGATGCACATCTTGATCTTATCACCTTTGTTTTATGGGCCTAAGATCTCTATTCATTTGTTTGCCACTTTTGACCATACTATTTCACTCTGATTATTTATGACACCCTTCCCAACCCCCCACCTTTGTGCCCTTTAATGTTCAATTCTGTGATTTTGCTCAGTATAGCTTCCAGACCTGGAGAAGTAGATACACTCTCGAAAGCTTGTATTTTAAATGTAATGTTAGTACAATAAAAAAGGTATCACTACGCACTACTATACTGTGGTGTTTTGGCATCTGGACTAACACGACTTATTCAGTCTACATTGTGTATATATATATATATATATAGAATCCAGCACTCATGATACAAATCACTGCCCGGTGCAATGCCAAGCCACAATAAATTTCAATTAACAGCGGCACGCCAAGGACTTCTTCAATGTTGCTTTATTGCATGTAGATAAAAATCAACGTTTCAATCTGCTCACTGCAGATTTTCTTCGGGACATGTGCAAATCACAAAATACAGACATATTTATACACAAAGTTACTCACCACAGAAGTGCTCCCCGCCCGATCGCTGTCACCTGGTGATGACGTCAGAGCGACCTGGTCATGTGACCCATTACCACGGCCACTAAGGAAACAAAATTTCCATCATAGTCCATCATAGTCATAGACCATTACCTGTGTCCCACAATAGAGTAAACTACTTTTAAGGATCACATTTAAAAACAAAAGAAGGATTAGAACGTGCTGTCGCACTGTGCAGAGTTGCAAATTACAAAAATTGAAAGCCCATCATAGAACTGATTACTGCAGGCCTCCAATCTACATAAGGAAATTAGCAGTGTAAGAATGTACAGGGGGAATCCCAGCTGTGGTCCACCTGCCCAACCATGGGTACTTTAACTATTATAATACATTCATAAACAGTACGAAAGGCAGGCAAACAAAAAGTCTTTTACAAGAAAGGTTGAAATGAGAACCTCTCATTGAGGCCCAGAGGATAAATTGGCACGATCTCCGCCCCAGTTTAAGGGGAGGGACACGAACTATGGCTATAAATTTGAGGGCCGGGAGTTGGTGACCATGCTCCAAGTAATACGGGTTTGTCACTTTCCCATCTCGGTATGCTGTGCTGATGGAGGAGCGATGTCCCCGAATGCGCTCACGAAGTGATGTCTCAGTTTTGCCTGCATAGTTCAAACCACATGGGCATGAGATTTTATAGACCACAAATTCCGTGGTGCAAGTAATGCAATGCCGTATTTGAGACACTTTGTTATTATGTGGATGATAAAACTTAGGACCAGAGATCATGTGACTGCAGGTCACGCAGCCCAGACACCTAAAACATCCCACATTGCTGTTAGTACTCTCTTGTCTGTAGGACTGGAATTGATCCGTCTTAACCAGCATGTCCCTCAAGTTTCTGGAGTGGTGATAGCTCATCATTGGGTTCTTTTTCAATCTAGCGGGTAAAGAGGGATGGTGGGCAATCATAGGCCAATTCCGCCCTACTATTTGTTGTATCAACTGTGATAAAGGGGAATAAGTAGTCGTAAAGACTGGTCGTTTTTTTCTTTCTCTTTGACCCTCTTTTGCTCCCCAGACCTAGCTAGAGCTCTTTCTAGTAAGTGCCGAGGGTATCCTCTCTGAGGTTATGTGGAAGAAATTCCTCTAATCTGTTCGGTGACCTTAGACTGATCTGAATTATTCCTAAAGACTCTTAGAAATTGTGTGTGTGGGATGGATTTTTTCAGATGTGTTGGGTGAGAGCTGCTGGCGTGCAGAATTGTATTACGACCAGTGGGTTTACTGTACAGCGTGTACTGAAGGAGATCCCCATCTCGAGAGATTCTAGAATCCAAAAAAATCAACAGAGGTGGTACTGGACATCATAGTCATCTGAACAGGGAACTGCATGCTGTTTATTGTGTCAATAATTCTCTCTGTATCCTGTACAGTGTCATTTCCCACCAGAAAAAGATCGTCAATGATTCGAGAAAAATGTATCGATTTTTCCACCGTAGAACAGGCCACTAGTTCCTTTGCTCGTCCTCTCGTTTTTCTCACTATAATTATACAGGGTAATCCAGACGTGGACCCCTTGCTTGATGTGCCTAGAGGGGTGTCAGTTATACCCTTCTGACGAGGTGTAACATGGCCGAAATGATTGTCGGGGGTTGCTGCATTTCTCTGCAGGGATGACATTCTTGGCAATCAGTACTTGCCACCCTTTCTGGGTGAGAGCAGGCTGATTTGCATATTCAGCATTTCTCCCTGTAATGGCACAATTGAGCAAAAACTCTGTGAGACCTGAGCGGGCCCCACCGTAGAGCAGACCACTAGTGCTGTTGCTCGTCCTCAGGACCCTCACAAATACCTCTAATTTTTCTCAATTTATCAGCAAACATAGGTATGATGTGCTGTAATTCAAACTGATACATGTATGCATTCGCGTACATTGGCGCAACCGCCGAACCCATGGATGTCCCAAGGGTTTGTGCATACCCAAGGGTTTGTGCATACCATGTGTTCTCAAATCTAAAGTGATTACATGAGAGGGATCCACGCAATGAGGTTGACTTTATCAAACTCAACACACTATAAAGGCCATCCAGTAGAATATCTGTTGGAACTCTTAAACCTGGTACTCTCATGTAATTACTTTAGATTTGAGAACACGTGGTATGTACAAACCCTTGGGACATCCATGGGTTCAGCGGTCCCGCCGATGTATGCGAATGCATAGATGTATCCGTTAGAATTACAGCACATCATACCTATGTTTGCGGATAAATTGATAAAATTTTTCTCGATTCATTGATCTTTTTCTGGTGGTAAATGACACTGTACAGGATACATAGAGAATTATTGACACCATAAACAGCATGCAGTTCCCTGTTCAGTTGACTATGATGTCCAGTACCACTTCTGTTGATTATTTTGGATGTAAGAATCTCTCGAGATGGGGATCGCCTTCAATATATGCTGTACAGTAAACACACTGATCGTAATACAATTCTGCACTCCAGCAGCTCTCACCCAACACATCTGAAAGAATCCATCCTGCACACACAATTTCTAAGAGTCTTTAGAAATAATTCCGATTAGTCACCGAACAGACTGAGGTCATGTGGAAGAAATTTCTCGAGAGAGAGGATACCCTCAGCACATACTGGAAAGAGCTTGAGCTAGGTGTGGGGCGCAAAACAGGGTCAAAGATGAAAGAAAAACGACCAGTCTTTACGACTTATTCCCCATTTATCACAGGCGATACAGCAAATAGTAGGGCGGAATTGGCCTATGATTGCCCACGCTCCCTCTTTACCCTCTAGCTTGAAAAAGAACCCAATGATGAGCTATCACCACTCCAGAAACCTGAGGGACATGCTGATTAAGACAGATCAATTCCAGTCCTACGGAGAAGAGAGTACTAACAACAATGTGGGATGTTTTAAGTGTCTGGGCTGTGTGACCTGCAGTCACCTGATCTCTGGTCCTAAGTTTAATCATCCACACAATAACAAAGTGTATAAAATACATCATTGCATTACTTGCACCACGGAATTTGTGGTCTATAAAATCTCAGGCCCATGTAGTTTGAACTGAGACATCACTTTGTGAGCGCATTCGGGGACATCGCTCCTCCATCAGCACAGCAAACCGAGATGGTAAAAGTGATAAACCCGTAGCCAGAAATTACCGGGAGCATGGTCACCAACTCCCAGCCCTCAAATTTATAGCCATAGATCACGTCCCTCCCCTTAAACAGGGCGGAGATCGTGCCAATTTATTATTGCGCAAGGAAGCGTTTTGGATCAGGGAATTGGGGACCATTCATCCTCTGGGCCTCAATGAGAGGTTCTCATTTCAACCTTTCTTGTAAAAGACTTTTTGTTTGCCTGCCTTTCGTACTGTTTATGAATGTATTATAATAGTTAAAGTACCCATGGTTGGGCAGGTGGACCACAACTGGGATTCCACCTATACATTCTTACAAAGATATTTTCCTTATGTAGATTGGAGGCCTGCAGTAATCAGTAATATGATGGGCTTTCAGTATTTATAATCTGCAACTCTGCACAGTGCGAAAGCAGATTCTAATCCTTTTGTTTTTAAATGTGATCCTTAAAAGTAGTTTACTCTATTGTGGGACACCGGTAATGGCAACCACTATGATGGAAATTTTGTTTCCTTAGTTGCCGTGGTAACGGGTCACATGACCAGGTGGCTCTGACGTCATCACCAGGTGACAGCGATTGGTGTGCTGTGGCACAGGGTGGGGAGCACTTCTGTGGTGAGTAACTTTGTGTATAAATATGTCTGTATTTTGTGATTTGCACATGTCCTGAAAAAAATCTGCGGTGAGTAGATTGAAAAGTTGATTTTTATGTACATGCAATTAAAGCAACATTGAAGAAGTCCTTGGAGTGCCGCTGTTAAATGAAATATATCACGAGTATAGCAGTCTGTAGTGATACCTTTTTTATTGGACTAACGTTACATTTAAAGTACAAGTTTTCGAGAGTGAAGGTATGCTGAGCAGAATGATAGAATTAACATTGGGACATTGATCAGGCACACGGTTGGGGGTGTAGATGTTGTAAAATCCCCAAACGGCAGGGTTAGAGTGGGAAAAGAAAAAAAGGAAAAAAAAAACAATTAAGGCACTGTGACAACAGTGATAAGATCACTTCAAAGTGTTTGTGTATAGAGATGCTGATGGGGTGTTGTATAGAGATGCTGATGGGGTTGTGTACAGAGATGCTGATGGGGTTGTGTATAGAGATGCTGATGGGGTTGTGTATAGAGATGCTGTGTGGCTGTGTATAGAGATGCTGTGTGGCTGTGTATAGAGATGCTGTGAGGTTGTGTATAGAGATGCTGTGTATAGAGATGCCTTGCGGCGCCAAAATGCAGCCTAGCTCCGGTGGGGGCCGCCATCTTGGATGGTGGCTCCACCCCCGGGTCCCCCTTCACTGCCTGACGTCCTCACGCATAGCGTTATGACGTCAGATAGCCGGGGAACCCCTAGCTGCCCGGAATCCCCTGGTGGAGATAGGGGGTTCATTTGAACCCCGATGTCTCCTGAACCGTGGCAACTAGGGGGTCATGGAGGGTGTCAATCGAAAGGCCTGAGCATGGCCTTTCGAATGATACCCAACATGACCAGGTATAAAGTAAAAAATAAAAAGTAACACACAAAAAAAATACATGTTTTTATTTTTTTATTTTTATTAATGCAGCAATATTGTTCACTTTTCAATTATAATGTGAACAATGATGCTGCACTAATGATTTTTTTCTATGGTGTGCGTTTGCTATAAATCACATAATTCCCCCCACAAAATGTAACAAGTCCCCATTTCTAATTTTTGTACAAGCGCACCCCATAGAAAACATAACCGCAAACGCTCATGTGCTAAAATGTGAAAAAAAAAACACTTTACACACTGCAGATGATTAAAAATTCAATTTGCTGAAACAGGCAGGACATGATGTATACATATAAAAATTATATATTATGAATCTGCGGAGTCTGCCTGAAAGAACGATATCTAATATGTCTGGGTCATTTAACCTCCCTGGCGGTCTAATTTTTTCTAAATTTCGTGTCTTAAAGCGTCTCAATTTTTTTTTTAAAGGAAATGTGTTTTTGTACATAGTTAGCCTGTAATAATTAGGAATCACGCACTGAAATCCGTGAAATCAAGAGTTCTTACTGGTAAAATCCTTTATAAATAAATTAATAAATAAATAAAAAATAAATAGTAAATACACTGAGTCCGATAAAGTTTGAAACACGACATAATAATTTATTATCCCAAAAATAATTATCCAAAATAATGCAAATAAATGATATTCCATAAAATACAACAAAAAAACACTGAAATCTGTCTGCAAGCAAGGGTGAGACGATGTATGGTCTATTCCTTATCCTGTACTGCCACCTAGTGGCCGTTCATAAACATTACACTGTATAATCCAAAATGAGAGCTGTAAAAAAGATTCCTTTTATGCTAGCCCCCACCCTGCACCATGTGACTCGCAGGGAGCCTTTCAGGAAGCAGCTCGCCGCGATCACACTGCGGGGGACAGCGAGGGAGCCAGGAGGAGGTGAGTATGTATCCAGCCCGAGTGTGGCTCGGGGTTACCGTTCGCAGTAGCGAAATTTAACCCCGAGTTACACTCGGGAATACCGCCAGGGAGGTTAATAAAATGTGGCTTCAAATCGCGTTTAAACATGATGAGCGAAGCGGTAAAAATGAGCAGAGCACACAGCAGTGAAATGCAGGGTTAAGGGTTTAAACAGCATATCAGAGGAACATTTAGTGGAGAAATGAACACTTCTCAGAAGCATAGGTGTTGTTTGATGCATGTTCAGGAGACACCACACCCTCAGTCTACAGACAATGTATCAAATTCATCAGACCAGACTAATTAAAACCACATGTTATTTCCAAACACTAACACCTGTTGTTTACGCCGTTTGAGAACTGTCACGGAATGGCTCAGCACCCTCAGCCAGGGGCGGTGCAGTGACAGTAAAATGGCCATGGACAATTAGGTGCGGTGGCACGCACGGAGTTTTAAAGTACGTTTATTTAGATGTGGTTATGTGTGGTGTAATAAAGTGTCCCCGTTTGCGTTGTGAAATGTATTTCCCTGTGTTTGCCTTGCCCGCCGCCATTTTCCGATTGCCTCGTGGCCGTTATCAGATTCTTCGAATCGTAAAATGGCCGATTCGAACCATCCGGTTCGAATCGTAAAATGGCCGATTCGGACCATCCGGTCCGAATCGGCGACTCCCCGAACTGTAATGGCCAATGGGTCCTGGAGGGCGGGCAGGGATTCCCATTGTATTGTAATTTGTGTGAAGTTGATAAATGCCTGAGCTGTGAATAAAAAACCCAGATTTAGCAGTGCATCCAGCCTCGTCTGATGTGTTTATTTCTCCGCCGTACTTCATCGCCTGAGTATTCCCCGCAGTCTCAGGGTACGGTGTCCACTCCGATCCGAACCGAACCGTGCACTCTGTGCCTGCATCGCGCATCAGGACAGAGGCGCAGCGGATGGTGTTCGGTTCCCAGAGCGATCAGCCCGAGATCCGATCCGAAGGGCGCGGCCGTGTACCACGCTTCGGTATCGGAAGAGAGCGCGGTAAGATCCGAATCCTTCGCCGATCCCGCCAGATCCGAAGCCGCATCCATTAAAGATCCGAAAAGTCCTCCGCAAACCGATCCGAATATTCCCGGAAAAGATCCGATCTCCGTAATCGGCCGGCCGCCCGCAGACGCACTCCACACCCGCAAGGTCAGTGAACCAGCTGCTCGGGACGCTGAGTACCGTATGGCTCAGTGGTCGGGCTGGTTCTAGGCAGGGGTCCCCTCCACCACCCGCTAACCCTTCCCCAGGGCCACGCCAGGCCGCACGAGACGCCGAGTGCGCGTCACTTGGTAGTCGGGCCAGCGGTAAGCGACGGGGCCACGCAGATAGAGCACACCCGCAGGCGGAACAACATCCCATTCCGTCATACTGGTGGCAGCGGTGGGATAGCTCTCTGCAGGCCCTAGGGGGACCCTCATCATGACCGGGTATAGTGCCTACAAACGGGACGTCCTGCGTGGCATGCTGGAGAACCGGGGCGGCGCCCCGGGCTCCAAGAGCCGGGAGACCATGATGGAGGAGTTGAGGAGGATGGATCAGGAGGCGGCGTTCGCAGCGTTGCCTGCGGACATGGCGCCGGCCACCGTCCCCGCGAGCCCGAAGACAGCGACTTTTGCCGGAAGATGCGGGAGCGGATCTCCATGATGGGTCCGGCCCCATCGGAAGCTGAGATGAGGAGTCTGGTCCGAGAACTCGGCCAGGAAGAGGAGCGTGAGAGGGAGCGAGCGCACGAGCTACGGCTGGCTGAAGTGCGAAGCCGACGGAGTAGCCGTTCCCCGTCGGATCGTTACCCCGGGCGCAAAGTGCCGTTTCAGGCGTTCAAGGAGTTCCGGGAAGCCGAGGAGGAGATAGAAAGTTACCTCCAGGACTTTGAGCGCCTGTGCCGAGTGCATGAAGTGCACCGTGCCGACTGGGTGAGGATCTTGGCGTGTAAGCTGACCGGTCGGGCCGCCGAGGCTTATCGCACGGTGCCGGACGAAGAGGCCACCAGTTACTCACACGTCAAGCAGGCGCTGCTGAGCAGATTCGCTGTGACCCCTGAAGCCAGCCGGGTGAAGTTCCGGAATTCCCGCCGGCCCAGTGGCGCCACTCACGTGGAGTGGGCCCATCGGTTGCAGCGGGACTTGCGCACCTGGCTCTCGGGAAGCCAAGCGGAGACGGTAACGGAGATTACCAAACTGCTGCTGCTCGAGCAGTTTTTCGAGCACACACCCTCCGCTATCCGGGAGTGGGTGCGCGACAAGAAGCCCCAGACAGTGCAACAAGCGGCCACCTGGGCCGACGAGTACACGGACACTCGGAAGATGTCGGGGGGGGAGCGGTCCCTGGCCATCCGCCCAGCTTTACCCGCTCCACCACCTCCACCACCCCCACCACCGGCGGTCCGGACACCGGTAGCACGGCCCACCAGCCGGCCCACCAACATGGCTAACGTCCGGTGCTACGGGTGCAACCAAGATTGGCACTACAAGCAGTATTGCCCCAACCGACCGGAGTTGACCCGGCCGGCCGCCAGGCCATCGCCGACGGTCCATTGCTGCGACGCCGAAGCTCCGTGGCCGGAGGCCCCGGAGGAATGGGAGCAGCTGCATGAGGCCGACCCCGTGCAAGCCGCCGCGGATGACAACCGCCGTCACCACCGTCAGGCGGTGTGGATAAACGGGTGGCCCGCTGAGGGGCTGCGGGACTCCGGGGCTACCATCACCCTGGTCCGGCCTCACTTGGTTCCGCCGAGCGACCGTCTGCGAAGCACTGTTGCAGTACGGGTGGCGGGGGGAAAGGTGCTCCGGCTCGAGACGGCCCGGGTTCACCTGGACTGGGGAAACGGGGAGAGGGAGGTGAGGGTGGGGTTGTTGAGGCAACTGCCGGCCGAGGTGCTCCTGGGTAACGACCTGGGGCAGCTCGTTTCCGCTTACTCCACAGATGCAGCTACCCCGGTAACCACTAGGCAACAGAGCCAACGCCACGACAGGGGCACTCCGAATGGGACCCAGGTGAGATCTCAACCAAAACCATCCCGACCCCCCAAACCTCCTAAACCCCCCCGACCTCCTAAACCGCCCCGACTGCCCAGACCGCCATCACCTCCCATACCCCGATGGGACCCGACCCTTCCCTTCCCACCTGACCTCCCTTCCCCGTGGAGTACCCCGGAGACGCTTCGCCACCAGACCCAGACCGACCCCACACTGCAGGGCTACCGGGACCGAGCCGGTCAGGGCCTGGACGACCAGAGAAAGGACAAGGTAGAGTGGGAGGATGGGCTGCTTTACCGGTACACCGTGAGGGAGGGGGCCAAGAAGAAGCAGGTCCCGCAGAAGCAGTTGGTGGTGCCTCAGGGCCCTAGGCAGGAGCTTCTGCGCTTGGCCCATGACATCCCCCTTGCAGGTCACTTAGGCCAGACGAAAACCCGGCACAGGTTGGCGCGCACGTTTTTCTGGCCCCGCCTTAGCGAAGACACCCGCGACTATTGCCGCACCTGCCCAGTTTGCCAAAAAACTGGGAAGGCCGGGGATCACCCGAAAGCGCCCCTGCGCCCCATGCCCATCATTCAGGAGCCCTTTAGCCGGGTGGCGGTCGACATCATTGGGCCGTTGCCGCGGCCCAGTGCCACCGGTAAAAGGTACATCCTTACCGTAGTGGATTATGCCACCCGGTACCCCGAGGCTGTGGCCTTGGCCAACATCCAGGCGGACACCGTGGCGGACGCGCTCCTCCGGGTGTTCACGAGGGTGGGGTTTCCCTGAGAAATCCTATCCGATCAGGGTACCCAGTTCACCGCTGAGCTCACCCAACAGCTCTGGCATCTCTGTGGTGTTAGGGCGCTGCACAGCGCCCCGTATCACCCTCAGACCAATGGGCTGTGCGAGCGGTTTAATGGGACCCTGAAGCAGCTCATTCGGGCCTTTGTGCACGAGAGCAGGGATTGGGAGAAGTATCTCCCCCACCTGCTGTTCGCCTACCGGGAGGTTCCTCAGGAATCCACCGGTTACTCCCCCTTTGAGCTGCTGTATGGGCGCCAGGTGCGAGGACCCCTGGATCTGGTTAGGGCTCAGTGGGAGGGGGCACAGGAGGAAGATGGGGTTCCTGTGCTGGATTACGTCTTGAAGCTCCGGGAGCGCTTGGCGGAACTCGCGGGGTTCGTGCAGGAGAACATGGAAACGGCCCAAGCTCAGCAGAAGGCGTGGTACGATCGCGCTGCGTGCAGTCGCTCGTTCTGCGTGGGGCAGAAGGTTCTGGTGTTGAAACCACAGCGGCAGAACAAGCTGCAGGCGGCCTGGCAAGGTCCCTACAAGGTGGTAACCCAGCTGGGGGATACCACCTATGTGGTTGTCAGCTGCGCAGACACCAGAATCCAGCGGACGTTCCACGTCAATATGCTGAAGGCCTTCCATGAGCGGCCGGAGACGGTGGACGCCATATGCGCGCCGGCTGCCGAGGAGACGGAACCGTTTCCGTTGGAAGAACTTCCGGGGGTAGCCAGGCAGCCTTCCGGGGTGGATCAGGTGCAGCTGGGGGAGGAGTTAGGACCCGAGAAACAGGCGCAGGCGCGGCAGCTGCTTCTCGCCTACCCGGGGGTTTTCTCGGCTCTCCCGGATACACGGACCAGGCCATCCATCAGGTGGACACGCCCGGTCAGAGACCCCTTCGGCAACCTGCATACCGGCTCCCGGAAGCGGTCCGCGAGTCCATGCGGGCCGAGATCCGGGAGATGCTGGAGCTGGGGGTCATTGAACCGTCGGCCAGTCCATGGGCGTCGCCCGTGGTCCTGGTGCCCAAGAAAGACGGTACCACCAGGTTCTGCGTCGACTATCGGCGGATAAACGATTGTACCATTACGGACGCTTATCCGATGCCCCGAGTCGACGAGTTGCTAGACCAGATCTCCGGGGGTCATTTTTTGACCACGGTGGATCTGTGCAAGGGGTATTGGCAGATTCCCCTTGCCGAGGAGGCGACCCCGAAGTCGGCCTTCATCACCCCGTTCGGCTTGTACCAGTTTCGAGTCATGCCGTTCGGGATGAAGAACGCCCCTGCTACCTTCCAGCGGTTAATCGATCGCCTCCTCGATGGCCTCCAGGGGTTCGCTTGCGCGTACCTGGATGACATAGCCATCTATAGCCAGACCTGGGAGGAACATCTGGACCATGTAGGGACTGTCCTGGGCCGGATTAGGGACGCCAACCTGACCCTGAAGCCGGAGAAATGCAAAGTGGGGATGGCCGAAGTGCAGTATCTGGGCCACCGGGTGGGGTGCGGGATACAACGGCCAGAGCCCGCTAAGATAGAGGCTATCCTAGATTGGCCCACCCCTGTGACCAAGACCCAGGTCCTCGCCTTCCTGGGTACCGCGGGGTACTACAGAAAATTTGTACCCCATTACAGTGACCTGGCCAAACCCCTGACTGATCTGACCAAGAAATCCCTGCCCCGCCAAGTCCTGTGGTCCCCGGAGTGCGAGCAGGCCTTTCGGCAACTGAAGGCCGCCCTGACCCAAGCTCCCCTGCTGGCAGCTCCCAACTATAACAAACGTTTTGTTGTTCACACAGACGCGTCCATGTTCGGACTGGGAGCTGTCCTAAGTCAAGTGGGGACGACGGGGGGATCATCCGGTTTCGTTCATCAGCCGGAAGCTGTTGCCACGAGAGGTGGGGTATGCTGCGGTGGAGAAGGAGTGCCTGGCCTTGGTCTGGGCCCTACGAAAGCTCCAACCCTATGTCTACGGTCGGTCCTTCACCGTGATGACCGACCATAACCCCTTGGTATGGCTCAACCGGGTGGCGGGGGAGAACGGCCGCCTGTTGCGGTGGAGCCTGGCTCTCCAACCCTTCAATTTTACAATTCAATATCGGCCCGGGTCGCAAAACGGTAACGCAGATGAGTTATCGCGGCAGTCGGCCCGGGAACCAGGGGATTGGGGAGCCCCGACTACCTCGGTACGACCCGTTGGGGTCCAACCGAGTGCGTCAGACCTTGGGGAGGGGGAGGAGTGTCACGGAATGGCTCAGCACCCTCAGCCAGGGGCGGTGCAGTGACAGTAAAATGGCCATGGACAATTAGGTGCGGTGGCACGCACGGAGTTTTAAAGTACGTTTATTTAGATGTGGTTATGTGTGGTGTAATAAAGTGTCCCCGTTTGCGTTGTGAAATGTATTTCCCTGTGTTTGCCTTGCCCGCCGCCATTTTCCGATTGCCTCGTGGCCGTTATCAGATTCTTCGAATCGGAAAATGGCCGATTCGAACCATCCGGTTCGAATCGGAAAATGGCCGATTCGGACCATCCGGTCCGAATTGGCGACTCCCCGAACTGTAATGGCCAATGGGTCCTGGGAGGGCGGGCAGGGATTCCCATTGTATTGTAATTTGTGTGAAGTTGATAAATGCCTGAGCTGTGAATAAAAAACCCAGATTTAGCAGTGCATCCAGCCTCGTCTGATGTGTTTATTTCTCCGCCGTACTTCATCGCCTGAGTATTCCCCGCAGTCTCAGGGTACGGTGTCCACTCCGATCCGAACCGAACCGTGCGCTCTGTGCCTGCATCGCGCATCAGGACAGAGGCGCAGCGGATGGTGTTCGGTTCCCAGAGCGATCAGCCCGAGATCCGATCCGAAGGGCGCGGCCGTGTACCACGCTTCGGTATCGGAAGAGAGCGCGGTAAGATCCGAATCCTTCGCCGATCCCGCCAGATCCGAAGCCGCATCCATTAAAGATCCGAAAAGTCCTCCGCAAACCGATCCGAATATTCCCGGAAAAGATCCGATCTCCGTAATCGGCCGGCCGCCCGCAGACGCACTCCACACCCGCAAGGTCAGTGAACCAGCTGCTCGGGACGCTGAGTACCGTATGGCTCAGTGGTCGGGCTGGTTCTAGGCAGGGGTCCCCTCCACCGCCCGCTAACCCTTCCCCAGGGCCACGCCAGGCCGCACGAGACGCCGAGTGCGCGTCACTCGGTAGTCGGGCCAGCGGTAAGCGACGGGGCCACGCAGATAGAGCACACCCGCAGGCGGAACAACATCCCATTCCGTCATAAGAACAAAGGTCATTTAGAGGTGAGAAACGTTGCACGTAGACATTATTTTTTAATTCAATATCTAATAAACCGTTGCTTATAATATTCTGCAGTAAAGAGTCTCTTTATTTCTAGATTTTTTTAGTATTTTTTAAGCATTTTTTTATACTTTTTTCAATTATTTTTCGAACCGAACACGGCAAAAAGTTCGAAGTTCGCGAACTTGCGAACGCCCAAAGTTTGAATCGAACTCCGAACTGATCAAACCGAACAGCTCATCCCTAACGTTGTTATGATAATGGGTTAAGAACCCCGATTCGACATTGAGTCCGGCATTTATGGTGTTAAAATATGTGATCATTTTCATTTCATATGTTTTGCGTTCACAATTGTCTTAAAAGTGTCCTTTGAGGATTTTAATTCTGAGGTTTTGGATGGAGTGGCCTGTTAGATTGAAGTGATGTCCCACCGGGGTATAATATGTATTTTCCTGGTGGTTTTCCTGGTGGTTTCTGATGGAGTGTCTGTGCTGGTCCATCCTGAGGTTCAGTTTAAGGCTGGTTTCGCCAATATAGCAACCCTTATCACACGCCGTGCACTGGATAATGTATGCCACATTGGCGGATGTACAAAGGTACGAGCCCTTGATTTTGTGTGTGGCATTGTTGTTGAAAAAATAAATAAAGCATATACCATGTGTTAAAAGTTGGTATCATGTACCCATGCATGGAGCTGTTGTTACAGGTTTTTGAATGTGTTTTGTCTGGAGTGCTCTCTCCGTGGTTTTGTTCTGTATTTTATTTTGAGACGCACCCGCACTGTAACGCTTAGTTTAGGCTGAGTGCTACCCCCCCATGTGTATATAATATATATATATATTGCTTTTTTTCTGGAAAAAATAGGTGGGGGTACTCTCACGCCCAGGGAAAAACTGATTATTATGACGATTTTTCATGTCCTAATAAATACTCCTTTATTCACACTGGATATATTGCCCCCAGCTCACACATGGATATATTGCCCCAGCTCACACATGGATATATCGCCCCAGACTAGCTCACATGGCTATATTGCCCCCAGCTCACATGGATATATTGCCCCAGACCAGCTCACATGGATTTATTGCCCCAGGCTCACATGGATATATTGCCCCAGACCAGCTCACATGGATATATTGCCCCAGACCAGCTCACATGGATATATTGCAGCAGACCAGCTCACGTGGATATATTGCCCCAGCTCACATAGATATATTGCCCCAGCTCACATGGATATATTGCCCCAGACCAGCTCACATGGATATATTGCCCCAGACCAGCTCACATGGATATATTGCCGCAGACCAGCTCACATGGATATATTGCCCCGGCTCACATGGATATATTGCCCCCGGCTCACATGGTTATATTGCCCCTGGCTCACATGGATATATTGCCCCAGCTCACATAGATATATTGCCCCAGCTCACATGGATATATTGCCCCAGACCAGCTCACATGGATATATTGCCCCAGACCAGCTCACATGGATATATTGCCGCAGACCAGCTCACATGGATATATTGCCCCCGGCTCACATGGATATATTGCCCCTGGCTCACATGGATATATTGCCCCAGCTCACATAGATATATTGCCCCAGCTCACATGGATATATTGCCCCAGACCAGCTCACATGGATATATTGCCCCAGACCAGCTCACATGGATATATTGCCGCAGACCAGCTCACATGGATATATTGCCCCGGCTCACATGGATATATTGCCCCCGGCTCACATGGATATATTGCCCCTGGCTCACATGGATATATTGCCCCAGCTCACATGGATATATTGCCCCAGCTCACATGGATATATTGCCCCAGACCAGCTCACATGGATATATTGCCCCAGACCAGCTCACATGGATATATTGCCGCAGACCAGCTCACATGGATATATTGCCCCCGGCTCACATGCATATATATTGCCCCTGGCTCACATAGATATATTTCCCCAGGCTCACATGGATATATCGCCCCAGGCTCACATGGATATATTGCCCCAGCTTACATGGATATATTGCCCCAGGCTCACATGGATATATTGCCCCAGGCTCACACATGAATATATTGCCCCAGCAGCTCACACATGGATATATATTGCCCCAGGCTCACATGGATATATATTGCCCCAGTCTCACATGGATATATTGCCCCAGGCTCACACATGGATATATTGTCCCAGGCTCACACATGGATATATTGTCCTAGGCTCACACATGGATATATTGCCCCAGCTTACCTGGATATATTGCCCCAGGCTCACACATGGATATATGGCCCCAGGCTCACACATGGATATATGGCCCCAGGCTCACCTCTGCCATGCATGTCCGAGGGGCGGATCCAGCGGCCGCCTCTTTCCTTTCATTAACGAGTGGGCACCTGCATGAATATCTGCTGCTTGCCTGGGATCCACCCTCCAGCCTGCCGCAATCTCGCGAGATCGTGGAGTTCACGTGAACTCCGCGATCTCGCGAGATTGTGGCAGGCTGGAGGCTGGATCCCAGGCGAGCGGCAGATATCCATGCAGGCAGCCGCTCAATGAAGGAACGAACACGGCGGCTGCTGGATCTGCCACTGCGCCGACGAGACAGCTCCGGATTCGGACTCCGTGAGTCCGATACCGGAGCTGTGAATTTTTTTTAGGGCGGCTGGCGATGAGGTGCTGGTATTGCGCACCGGTGCATACCACCTAAAAAAAAAAAAAAGCTGTGTGTATATATATATATATATCCCCAGAGTTCTGGCCCCAGTTGATGATGATGGTGATGATGTGTTGATAACAACAGTTTATTAAATAGGTTTATAAAAGACAGAGGTTTCGGCTCACCTGGAGCCATTATCAACCTTGATAATGGCTCCAGGTGAGATGAAACAGCCTGTCTTCTACAAAATTGTTTTTATTAACATTCAAGTGTGGCCAGTATTCTTGTTTCATATGTAACTACATCATGTCTGAGCGTCGAGATTTTTTATTATTAGGATTTTTTTTCTGTTGAGGTTCAGGCAATTTTTTAAAAAAAAATTTGAGAAAATATTTTACCAGGAAGGATACATTGAGATTTCTTTCGTTTTCAAGTATGTCCTGGGTGGCGAGTATTTAATGTTAGGTGTCTTGCCCAAGGACACTTACTGGAGAGGAGCTCTTCGGGATCGAACCCATGACTCCACAGGCTCTCTCCATGCAGAGCAGTGATGTTACCTCTACTCCACCCAGCTGGTGCTAGATTAACATATATTTATATTAGTATTCTGTAATAAAAAAATATATATATTTATGTATTAGGCTGTGACTCCATTTTTGTGGACTGTGATTTGGCTGCTTGCTTTCTGCTGTTAAAATTTGCAATACCTGTTTTTGTTTTTGCATATGCCAGTCAAGTGGTCTATTTTGGGTATATTGGTTCATTGCAGTGTTTGGGGACAAGGTATCTTTAGGCTGGCCATCCACTGGAACCGTTTTCGTGCGATGATCAGATATCGTCTGTCGTTGTACGTCCGATCCTGTAACATGAATGTGAATGGAACCATCGTCCATTGCAGCAGACGTCCGACTTCTGGCGATGGGTAAAGACCGCAGCAGACGGGCGATCACACCTTGCAGGCCGGGAGTTCAGAATGATTGCTTTTGCAAGATGGACGTTGACAAACCCATTAGGGGAGTTAAAAAAACGCATTTATATTGGTTTTGCTGTTTTTTGAACTCCCGTTGAAAATAAATGTGCAGACATGATGCAAGTTTACCAAAACACCTTTTTGCATGGTGGGACTAGCTGTGTAACATGGTGGGACTAGCGGTGCTGCTGCTCAAAGGGGTTTATTTACTAACCACTAGGGATGAGCCGAACACCCCCCGAGTTCGGTTCGAGCCCGAACACGAACTTCCCATTTGTTCGGGACCGAACCCGAACCCGAACTCGAACCCAGTGCAAGTCAAGGGGGCTGAAAATTCGGTTTTTAGAATGCCCTCCAAGAGGGCATATATGCTAGATATTTGCCATAAAAGGTGTATGGGGGTCCAGGTAGTGCCCTGGGGGACAGGAAACAAGGACAAAAAGTAAAAAAAAAAACGTTTTTAAAGGGACAGTGAAATTTCCATGAAATAAGGGTTAAAAATAAAAACGAAAAATTCCTTCAAATATCGTGCGTAGGAGGTCCCCATAACCTGCCCGTGAAGTGGTGGATTTCTAGGATGTATAGAAACACTTAAAAACAAAAAAATGACGTTTCATATGACGGATAATCTATCGATAAACAACTGCTTGGGGCGGCAGTCTGTATGAAAAGAGGAGACATTTTCAGACACGCAGAAAAAGTTTACTGATTTTTTTTGGCTAAATTGTTGTGAAATATATGCAGGCTTTGGATGAAAGTAACAATAGGTGCTTTAAAATTGGTCCTTTAGCGTCCCCAACAGTGCCGTCACACCGTAACCCCTCTGAGGATATGAATCTGATACAGGCGTCAGTGGCAGTGCACCCAAATATTGTGCTTTTGGTGCCAGGCCTGCAAGTACTATCATACAGTAACCCCTCTGTGGTATTGTGGAAGAATGCAGGGGTGGACCATGTGGTCCTATATTGAAAAGATATGATTCTGGTCAAGGCGTCAGTGCACCCAGATATTGTGCCTTTAATGCCAGGCCATCAAGTATCATCATACAGTAACCCCTCTGTGGTATTGTGGAAGAGTTCAGTGCTGGAGGTTTTGTGAATGCAGAAGACATCCCCGATCTATTCTGTTACATCAGCATCAGGGGATTGATAGCTGCTGATCCAGGACTGATTAATTTTTATAAATGTCAGCCGGTCTACAGAGTCGGTGGACAGACGCACTCTTTTGTCTGTGACGAAACCTCCAGCGGCACTGAACGTCCTTGCGGAAAGCACGCTAGATGAAGGGCAAGCTAGTAGCTGCAGAGCATATTGGCTAAGTTCTGGCCAGTGATCCAATCTCAACACCCAGTAAGCCAGTGGATCATCTGCTGGAAAGGTATCCAGGTCTGCCCTTACCCCTAGGTAGTCCTTCACCATATGGTGAAGACGCTGGCAATGGGTGCCTACATTTGACGTCCCTGGGCGTCGAGGACTAACATTTTTTAAAAGGCATCAGTCAAGGAGCCCTGGCCTTCGCCACTATTCCTCTGATCACCCGCAGCCTCAGAAGCACGTGTGTCAGCACTTGGTAATCTACCAGTGCCTGGAAAGGTGTTACACAAGTGTCGCTTTAGAGAGTCCTCAAGTTTTTTTCATCCTGTGCTCCCTCTGTGCGGGCATGATGAGCTCTGCAACTTTCCCCTTGTATCGTGGATCAAGAAGGGTTGCCAACCAGTAATGATCCCTCTCCTTGATAGCACGAATCCTGGGGTCCTTTAGCAGGCTTTGCATCATTAGGGAGCCCATGCAGCGTAGGTTGGAGGTGGCATTAGCTTCCGAGTCTTCCTGGTCAATGAAGATGACCGTATCGTGCACTTCCTCCTCCCAGCCACGAACTAGCCCTTCTGTGTCTGGGCACACAAAACCCTCCCTTGAGGAATCCCCACCTTCAATGCCCCCACTACTTAAATACTCCTCCTCCTCATCCTCCTCCTGTCTAATCTGAGTAGGACCCGCTGGAATGCTGTCTGCGGAAAGACTGGGGCCTTGAGAGCTAGGGAAGGCCTCCTCTTCCTCCCTCTGCTCTGCCACTAGAGCCACATCTATAATTCCCTGCAGAGTGTGCTCCAGCAGGATCACTAAAGGAATTGTGTCACTGATGCATGCACTGTCCCTGCTCACCATCCTTGTTGCCTCCTCAAATGCTGACAGTACAGTGCATGCATCCTTGATCATCAGCCACTGCGGGGGGGAAAAAAACAAGTTGACCTGAACCTGTCCTTGTGCCATACTCACACAGGTACTCGTTGATGGCCCTCTGCTGCTTGTGCAGGCGCTGCAGCATTGATAATGTCGAGTTCCACCTGGTGGGCATGTCCAGATCAGACGGTTTGTGGGAAGGTGGAATTCTCTTTGAATTTCTGCCAGGCGAACGCTCGCTGGGAATGACCGTCTGAAGTGGCTGCAGACTTTTCTGGCCTGGATGAGAAGCTCTGGCAGCCCTGGGTACTTGGTTAGGAAATGCTGTACCACCAGATTTAGGACGTGTGCTAGGCATGGTACATGCATCAATTTACCCTTGCGTAGGGCGGAGAGAAGGTTGCTGCCATTATCGCAAACGATCATTCCCAGCTCAAGCTGGCGTGGTGTTAACCATCTCTGCACCTGCCCCTGCAGAGCTGACAAAATTTCTGACCCGGTGTGGCTCCTGTCCCCTAAACAAACCAGCTCAAGCACAGTATGGCATCTTTTTGCTTGAGCCATTGCGTAGACCCTGTCAGGCGTCGGTTTAACTGCCACTTCACCAGAGACAGAGAAGGAGGAGGAGGAAGAGGTTTTGGTGGTGGAGCAGACAGACCTCATACAAGCAGCTTTCTGGAGGCGTGGTGGATGAACAAGCTCCAGCACAGAGCCCCATCTTGGATCCCTCCCAGCTGCGATCAGTTACCCAGTGTGCCGTGAAGGAAATGTTACGACCCTGTCCATGCTTGCTGGACCACGTGTCTAAAGTCACATGCACCTTGCTGCTGACTGCCTTTCCCAATGACTGGATAACATTGTCTTCCACGTGCTGGTATAGTGCTGGAATGGACTTGCGTGAAAAGTAATGGTGTTTTGGAACCTGCCACTGTGGTACAGCACATTCAGCAAATTCACAGAAGGGAGCAGAGTCCATCAGCTGGAAAGGCAGCAGCTGCAATGCGAGTAATTTTGCTAAGCTGGCATTTAGACGCTGTGCTTGGGGATGGTTGGGACTATATTTTTTATTTCGCTGCAGCAGCTGCGGCAACATAATCTGACTGCGTAAATCTTCAGCTACTGGGATGATGTCACATTGTGAGGAAGGACCTGGTACATCCATTACTGTAGCATCATCCCTGTCGGTGGAGGTTGTAGGCAATGACATGGCAGGACATACATTGGGGGTAGAGACAGATGAGGAGGAGGACCTACGCAAAGTTTTGCACCAACGGGATGTGTGGCACTTGTTCATATGTCGCCTCAAGCACGTGGTACCCAAGTGTCCGGTATCTTTCCCATGCTTAAGCCTCATCTGACATAGATTAGAAATAGCAACTATGACGGAATGGAGATGTTGTTCCGCCTGCGGGTGTGCTCTATCTGCGTGACCCCGTCGCTTACCGCTGGCCCGACTACCGAGTGACGCACACTCGGCGTCTCGTGCGGCCTGGCGTGACCCTGGGGTAGGGTTAGCGGGCGGTGGAGGGGACCCCTGCCTGGAACCAGTCCGACCACTGAGGCGCGCAGCACTCAGCGTCCCGAGCAACTGGTTCCCTGACCTGGCCGGTGTGGGATGCCTGTGGGAATCGGCCCTAGCAGCCGCGGAGAAAGATTCGGATCTTATGGGGAAACGTTTCGGATCTTATGCGGGAAACGTTTCCGATCCGGGGGCGGGTGTCTCTTCGGATCTTGGGCGGTGAAGGTTTCGAGTCGGGAAGGGATGGCGGGTCGGATTGGAACTGGAGGGCTTCGGATCGATATGGGAGGGAGTTTTGGATATGGCGGGACCAGTGGAGAGTTCGGGTCTTACCGCAATGCCGAAGCGCGGTTCCCGGCGGGGCCGTTCGGTTCGGATCTCCGTCTTCCTCCGACCGAATCTTCCTGAGCAGCGCCTCTGCCCTGATACTCGATGCAGGGTCAGAGCGCTCGATTCGGATCGTATCCGGTGGGCACCGTACTCTGAGGCCGCGGGGGACACTCAGATCCGAAAATACGGTGGAGAATAAAGTCACACCAGTCAAAGCTGAATGTACTGCAGAATCTGCCTTTTTATTTACAGTCCAAGCATTTATTACCTCTGCACACAATTAGAATACAATGGGACTCCTTGCCCGCCCTCCCAGGACCCATTGGCCCTTGGCCTTCAGGGAGTCACCAATTCGGACCGGATGGTCCGAATCGGCCATTTTACGATTCGAACCGGATGGTTCGAATCGGCCATTTTCCGAAACGAGAATTCCAACTGCGCCACAAGGATCGGAAAATGGCGGCGAGCAAGGCAAACAAAGGGAAAAGTCATTACACCATAAACCAACGGGGAACACTTTATTAACACCACACAATGTCACATCTAAATAAAAACTGGTAAACGGGGTGCGTGCCACCACACCCAAGTGTCCATGTCCCCACTGTCACTGCACCGCCCCTGGCTGAGGGTGCTGGGCCATCCCGTGACACTCCTCCCCCTCCCCAAGGTCCGACGCACTCGGTTGGACCCCACCGGGTCGTACCGAGGTAGTCGGGGCTCCCCAATCCCCTGGTTCCCGGGCCGACTGTCGCGATAACCCATCTGCGTTACCGTTCTGCGACCCGGGCCGATATTGGATGGAAAAGTTGAAGGGTTGGAGAGCCAGGCTCCACCGCAACAGGCGGCCGTTCTCCCCCGCCACTCGGTTGAGCCATACCAAGGGGTTATGGTCGGTCATCACGGTGAAGGACCGACCGTAGACGTAGGGTTGGAGCTTCCGTAGGGCCCAGACCAGGGCCAGGCACTCCTTCTCCACTGCAGCATACCCCACCTCTCGTGGCAACAACTTCCGGCTAATAAACGCCACCGGATGGTCCCCCCCGTCGTCCCCCACTTGACTCAGGACAGCTCCCAGTCCGAACATGGACGCGTCTGTGTGGACAATAAAACGTTTATTATAGTTGGGAGCTGCCAGCAGGGGCGCTTGGGTCAGGGCGGCCTTCAGCTGCCGGAAGGCCTGTTCGCACTCCGGGGACCACAGGACTTGGCGGGGCAGGGATTTCTTGGTCAGATCAGTCAGGGGTTTGGCCAGGTCACTGTAATGGGGTACAAATTTTCTGTAGTACCCCGCGGTACCCAGAAAGGCCAGGACCTGGGTCTTGGTCACCGGGGTGGGCCAATCCAGGATAGCCTCTATCTTCGCGGGCTCCGGCCGTTGTATCCCGCACCCCACCCGGTGGCCCAGATACTGCACCTCGGCCATCCCCACCTACACTTCTCCGGCTTCAGGGTCAGGTTGGCGTCCCTAATCCGGCCCAGGACAGTCCCTACATGGTCCAGGTGTTCCTCCCAGGTCTGGCTATAGATGGCTATATCATCCAGGTACGCGCAAGCGAATCCCTGGAGGCCATCGAGGAGGCGATCGATTAACCGCTGGAAGGTAGCAGGGGCGTTCTTCATCCCGAACGGCATGACTCGAAACTGGTACAGGCCGAACGGGGTGATGAAGGCCGACTTCGGGGTCGCCTCCTCGGCAAGGGGAATCTGCCAATACCCCTTGCACAGATCCACCGTGGTCAGAAAATGACCCCCGGAGATCTGGTCTAGCAACTCGTCGACTCGGGGCATCGGATAAGCGTCCGTAACAGTACAGTCGTTTATCCGCCGATAGTCGACGCAGAACCTGGTTGTACCGTCCTTTTTGGGCACCAGGACCACGGGCGACGCCCATGGGCTGGCCGACGGCTCAATGACCCCCAGCTCCAACATCTCCCGGATCTCGGCCCGCATAGACTCGCGGACTGCTTCCGGGATCCGGTAGGCGGGCTGTCGGAGTGGTTTCTGACCGGGTGTGTCCACCTGATGGACGGCCTGGTCCGTATATCCCGGGAGGGCCGAGAAAACCCCCGGATAGGCGAGAAGCAGCTGCCGCGCCTGCGCCTGTTTCTCGGGCCCTAGCTCCTCCCCCAACTGCACCTGCTCCACCCCGGAAGGCTGCTTGGCTACCCCCGGGAGTTCCTCCAAGGGAAAGGGTTCCATCTCCTCGGCCGCCGGCGCGCATATGGCGTCCACCGACTCGGCCGCTCATGGAAGGCCTTCAGCATATTGACGTGGAACGTCCGCTGGATTCTGGTGTCCGCGCAGCTCACAACCACATAGGTGGTATCCCCCAGCTGGGTTACCACCTTGTAGGGACCTTGCCAGGCCGCCTGCAGCTTGTTCTGCCGCTGTGGTTTTAACACCAGAACCTTCTGTCCCACACAGAACGAGCGGCTGCACGCAGCGCGATCGTACCACGCCTTCTGCTGAGCCTGGGCCGTCTCCATGTTCTCCTGCACGAACCCCTGGAGGTCCGCCAAGCGCTCCCGCAGCTTCAGGACGTACTCCACCACGGGAACTCCGTCCTCCTCCGGCGCCCCCTCCCACTGAGCCCTAACCAGATCCAGGGGACCTCGCACCCGGCGTCCATATAGCAGCTCAAAGGGTGAGTACCCGGTGGATTCCTGCGGAACCTCCCGGTAGGCGAACAGCAAGTGGGGAAGATACTTCTCCCAGTCCCTGTTCTCATGCACGAAGGCCCGGATGAGCTGCTTCAGGGTCCCATTGAACCGCTCGCACAGCCCGTTGGTCTGGGGGTGATACGGGGCGCTGTGCAGCGCCTTAACGCCACAGAGACGCCAGAGCTGTTGGGTGAGCTCAGCGGTAAACTGGGTACCCTGATCGGATAGGATTTCTCGGGGAAACCCTACCCTCGTGAACACCCTGAGGAGCGCGTCTGCTACGGTGTCCGCCTGGATGTTGGCCAAGGCCACAGCCTCGGGGTACCGGGTGGCATAATCCACTACGGTAAGAATATACCTCTTACCGGTGGCACTGGGCCGTGGCAACGGCCCTACGATGTCAACCGCCACCCGGCTAAAGGGCTCCTGGATAATGGGCATGGGCCGCAAGGGCGCCTTCGGATGGTCCCCAGCCTTCCCAGCTTTCTGGCAAACTGGGCAGGTGCGGCAATAATCGCGGGTGTCGTTGCTAAGGCGAGGCCAGTAAAACGCGCGCGCCAACCTGTGCCGGGTTTTACTCTGGCCTAAGTGACCTGCAAGGGGGATGTCGTGGGCCAAGCGCAGAAGCTCCTGCCTGGGTCCCTGCGGCACCACCAGCTGCTTCTGCGGAATCTGCTTCTTCTTGGCCCCCTCCCTCACGGTGTAACGGTACAGCAGCCCATCCTCCCACTCCACCTTGTCTTTCCCCTGACCGTCCAGGCCCTGACCAGCTCGGTCCCGGTAGCCCTGTAATGTGGGGTCGGTTTGCGTCTGGTGGCGCAGCGTCTCCGGGGTACTCCACGGGGAAGGGAGGACAGGCGGAGGGGGAAGAATCGGGTCCCGTCGAGGTCGGGGAGGTGATGGCGGTCTGGGAGGTGGGAAGGGCCTGGGGTTTTGGGCTGTCGGGGTCGGGGGGAGGTCGGTAATGGTTGGGGGGTCGCGGAGGTCGGGGAGGTTTGGGAGGGTTGGGAGGTCGGGATGGTGGTGGTGGAGGTCTCACCTGGGTCCCATTCGGAGCGCCCCTGTCTTGTCGTCGGCTCTGTTGCCTAGTGGTAACCGGGGTAGCTGCATCTGTGGAGTAAGCGGAAATGAGCTGCCCCAAATCATTCCCCAGGAGCACCTCGGCCGGCAGTTGTCTCAGCAACCCCACCCGCACCTCCTTCTCCCCGTTCCCCCAGTCCAGGTGCACCCGGGCCGTCTCGAGCCGGAGCACTTTTCCTCCCGCCACCCGTACTGCTACAGTGCTCTGCAGGCGGTCGCTTGGCGGGACCAAGTGAGGCCGGACCAGGGTGATGGTAGCCCCGGAGTCTCGCAGCCCCTCAGCAGGCCGCCCGTTTATCCACACCGCCTGGCGGTGGTGTCGGCGGTTGTCATCCGCGGCGGCTTGCACGGGGTCGGCTTCGTGCAACTGCTCCCACCATTCCTCCGGGGCCTCCGGCCACGGAGCTCCGGCGTCGCAACAATGGGCCGCCGGCGATGGCCTGCCGGCCGGCCGGGTCAATTCCGGGCGGTTGGGGCAATGTTGTTTGTAGTGCCCCTCCTGGTTGCACCCGTAACAGCGGACGTTAGCCATGTTGGTGGGCCGGCTGGGAGCCCGTGCTACAGGCGCCCGGACCGCGGGTGGTGGAGGTGGTGGAGGTAGTGGGGCGGGTAAAACGGGACGGCTGGCCAGGGTCCGCTCCCCCCCGGCAACTTCCGGGTGTCCGTGTACTCGTCGGCCCAGGTGGCCGCTTGTTGCACCGTATGGGGCTTCTTGTCGCGCACCCACTCTCGGATAGCGGAGGGTGTGTGCTCGAAGAACTGCTCGAGCAGCAGCAGTTGGGTGATCTCGGCCACCGTCTCCGCTTGGCTTCCCGAGAGCCAGGTGCGCAGGTCCCTCTGCAGCCGATGGGCCCACTCCACGTGGGTGGCGCCACTGGGCCGGCGAGAATTCCGGAACTTCGTCCGGCTAGCTTCCGGGGTCACGGCATATCTACTCAGCAGCGCCTGCTTGACGTGCGAGTAGCTGGTGGCCTCGTCGTCCGGCACCGTACGATAGGCCTCGGCGGCCCGACCGGTCAGCTTACTCGCCAAGATCCGGATCCAGTCGGCCCGGTGCACTTCATGCACCCGACACAGGCGCTCAAAGTCTTGGAGATAGCTTTCGATTTCTTCCTCGGCTTCCCGGAACTCCTTGAACGCCTGGAACGGCACTTTCCGCCCGGCGTATCGGTCCGATGGCGAGCGGCTACTCCGCCGGCTTCGCACTTCGGCCAGCCGCAGTTCGTGCACCCGCTCTCTCTCCCTCTCCTCTTCCTGACCGAGTTCCCGACCCAGCTTCCTCATCTCTGCTTCCGATGGGGCCGGACCCATCATGGAGATCCGCTCCCGCATCTTCCGGCAGAATTCGCTATCCTCGGCCTCAGCGGGGACGGCAGCCGGCACTGGGTCCGCGGGCAACGCCGCGAACGCCTCCTCCTGATCTATTCTCCTCAACTCCTCTATCAGGGTCTCCCGACTCTTGGAGCCCGGGACACCGCCCCGATTCTCCAGCATCCCACGCAGGACGTCCCGCTTGTAGGCAGTATACTTGATCATGATGAGGGTCCCCCTGGGGTCTGCAGAGAGCTATCCCACCGCTGCCACCAGTATGACGGAATGGAGATGTTGTTCCGCCTGCGGGTGTGCTCTATCTGCGTGACCCCGTCGCTTACCGCTGGCCCGACTACCGAGTGGCGCACACTCGGCGTCTCGTGCGGCCTGGCGTGACCCTAGGGTAGGGTTAGCGGGCGGTGGAGGGGACCCCTGCCTGGAACCAGTCCGACCACTGAGGCGCGCAGCACTCAGCGTCCCGAGCAACTGGTTCCCTGACCTGGCGGGTGTGGGACGCCTGTGGGAATCGGCCCTAGCAGCCGCGGAGAAAGATTCGGATCTTATGGGGAAACGTTTCGGATCTTATGCGGGAAACGTTTCCGATCCGGGGGCGGGTGTCTCTTCGGATCTTGGGCGGTGAAGGTTTCGAGTCGGGAAGGGATGGCGGGTCGGATCGGAACTGGAGGGCTTCGGATCGGTATGGGAGGGAGTTTCGGATATGGCGGGACCAGTGGAGAGTTCGGGTCTTACCGCAATGCCGAAGCGCGGTTCCCGGCGGGGCCGTTCGGTTCGGATCTCCGTCTTCCTCCGACCGAATCTTCCTGAGCAGCGCCTCTGCCCTGATACTCGATGCAGGGTCAGAGCGCTCGATTCGGATCGTATCCGAGTGGGCACCGTACTCTGAGGCCGCGGGGGACACTCAGATCCGAAAATACGGTGGAGAATAAAGTCACACCAGTCAAAGCTGAATGTACTGCAGAATCTGCCTTTTTATTTACAGTCCAAGCATTTATTACCTCTGCACACAATTAGAATACAATGGGACTCCTTGCCCGCCCTCCAGGACCCATTGGCCCTTGGCCTTCAGGGAGTCACCAATTCGGACCGGATGGTCCGAATCGGCCATTTTACGATTCGAACCGGATGGTTCGAATCGGCCATTTTCCGAAACGAGAATTCCAACTGCGCCACAAGGATCGGAAAATGGCGGCGAGCAAGGCAAACAAAGGGAAAAGTCATTACACCATAAACCAACGGGGAACACTTTATTAACACCACACAATGTCACATCTAAATAAAAACTGGTAAACGGGGTGCGTGCCACCACACCCAAGTGTCCATGTCCCCACTGTCACTGCACCGCCCCTGGCTGAGAGTGCTGGGCCATCCCGTGACAGCAACGCTGCGCTCTACTGCACATTTCTTAAAGAACTCCCAGACAACAGAGTTCCTGCATGTGTTCTTTGAGACAACAGCGCTCTGCACTGGAGCAGCTCTGACATGTGATGCCTTGGACTGGCTAGTGCTACGGTTGGTCACAGAGGATGTTGTGCCTCGTGTTTGCTGTGCCTCCTCCTCTTCCCCCTCCTCCTCACTTGATTCCTCAGTTCGATCTGGCACCCAGGTGGAGTCAGTGACCTCATCATCATCAATGTCATCTTCACCCCCTATCTCCTCGTCACTGGAGCCAACTTGGCAGTATGCTGCAGCTGCTGGGGCAACATGAGTGCCAGTTATTTGTGTGTCATCACTGGCACCCCCTTCCTCTAGGTTGATTATACTCCCTTGCTCAACCTCAGAGATTGAATCAGAGCACTGTACTTGCTGCGCATCCTCAAGCAGCATGTCACTCTCATTGTAGTCAAACAATTCAGCTGACTCCTCCGTGTGTGATAGCGAGGCTACGGCAGGAGTAGCTGTGGACATGGAGGCTGCATTAGACGCTTTGGCAGCTGAGGTGGACTGTAAAGCACTAGAAGCCTGGCTGGCAGAGGACTCGGAGGATGAGGATGGCCTGGTTAGCCAATCCACCAAGTCCTCTGTATGTTGCTGCTGCTTAAAACGGCCAGCACCAGTTAGAAAGGACAAGCGTGCCCCTGCAGAGGATGCACCACGTCCACCACGACCAGAGGCACAGCCTCCCGACATAGGGGCTGCTTGCCCTCTTATCTGTGTCTGGGAGCGTCTGCCTGTCCTTTTTGTTCTTTCAGACATGGTGAGTGATATATAGATTAATATATACAGAACTCTGATTTAACTCTGGTATAAAGATTTAAATAACTCTGGTATAACTCAGTGAGACACACTGATAGCTGGCAGCCAGTGACGAGACACAGATCACCTCAATTCACAAATGTTTTAATAAAATTAGTGAGCCCCAAAATAATGCGTGGTACTGGTTGTGTGACAAGACACAGATCACCTCAATTCACAAATGTTTTAAAGAAAGTTGTAAACCCCAAAAAAACTTGCTGGCACAGTGACAAGACACACATCACCTAAATTCCCTGATATTTGGTAGAAATGAGACCCCCCAGACCCCCCCAGTAGTGTGGCAGACCGGCAGTAACAACTATCTCCTTTAAAATCTCCTCTGAAATGCGTGCAGAATCGGCGCGTGGAAACGTTATATAGTGTGCTGCGGGACTTAGCTCTGGGAGCCCATGATTGGGCAAAATTTGCCCAATCAGGACTCTGAGCGGTGATTGGCATAGTGTTGAACTAGTCTTGCACCAGACCTGTGGTCAGGTGCAAGGCTGTAGCCAATTACGAGCTTCAGGCCTGCACGACAGATCGCACGAGGAGGACGACCCTAGACTGACCTGGTCGGACATCCGACGTCATCCATGGTCTGACGAAAAAGTCGGTCTTCCGACTATGGATCCAGTGGACGGATGTGGATTTTTTTACAATAGCAGAGCGCTGTAACCTTATTTATATGAGATATGCACACTAACAAATAGATACTTATTGGTTGGAATTCATTTACACATTTTTAACAGTCACTTGAAAACCCTCCTTTCCAAAAGAGGTGTTTTTAATCATCATACAGTTTCTTGCTTTGTTGATTAAAATCTTCAGGCTATATTACAATCTTTGCGCAAAAACGCTCGCGCAATACGTGAATTTGTGCGCCAAGCGTTAAACGTTTGCACGTGCAAATCACCGCTGGAATTATAATCCTTGCGCATTTTTTCATCCATCGATCAATAACGCGCGTAAACCAGACGCGCCCAAATGCTCGCACAGTACTGTCGCGCACAGAAATCCGTGTGCGCACTGTATTTTCACTCGATTCAGGGTCAGATGAACACATACTGTGCGTCTGTGCACAACGTACGTACGTTCTTACGGAAGACAAGGTAGTGGCCACACGGTCCGTTTGATGTCCGTTATTTTTGACGGATCTATGAAAAAGAATGAAATATGAGAAACCAAAAATGATTGCAAAAGTGGAAAAAAAAGGGGAAAATGGTATAAAAAGTCATTTTGTGGAAGGAGGAGTTTTTTCCAAGATGGATGCAGTTGAAGTCTTTGTGTTTGCTGCAACGGGCTACCTGTACCTGAAGAGCAAGAAGAAACAAAGGTCTTGGGTTCATCCCATCAACGCTGCCAGATACTCCCATGGCCACCTTTGCCACACTGTACAGGCCAATCTGAGAGAAGGACCCGGAGAAGTTTTTCAACTATCTGCGGATGTCAATCAACTCCTTCGACAAGCTGTTGTCCAAGGTACGCAAGCCGCTGATGAAGAGGGGCACCAATATGATGGCCGCCATACCACCGGAGGAGATACTGGTCATCACGCTGCGGTTAGTACTCTCAAACACCAGCATTCACGACTTCGCTGCCAGTCTGCAGACACGTGCTTTGTGTGCAGAGCCCCTACTGTCACGGTCCGCAGTGATATGCCCACAAGCCCATTTGCACATGCATACCCACACACCCTCATGCATCACATTCCAGCACACGTACTCAATAATTAATGAGACCAACAACAATGTAAGGAAAAAAATATGTTATCCAAAGACATGTGGAAAAGAGTGCAACAAAATATTAGCAGCATATATTGTGCAGTACAACGATAATGACAAATAATATAAAAAAAGAACACTACAAATCCTCATAGTGAGGCACATCAGAGTCATGAGGACCATGCAGGCAACTTTGATGGTACTCAGTGTCTCGGTGTGGGTCTGGCACAGCACCAGGGGCCATGGAATGGTGTGGAGGCTGGCCATGAGTGGTGCGGTGATAACCACCTCTGTAGCGCGGGTTGGGGACAGCACCAGGAGACAAGGGGGATGTTGTGCCCGGTACATGGGTGGTATGTTGGGAACCACCTCTGTAGTGCGGGTCTGGCACATACCTACGGGACATGGTGGTGTGTGGAGGCTGGTCCAACAAGCTACGTAGCTTTGCAAGGCAGTACTGGCGCAACACAATTTTCTGCTCCAGGCTCAACCTATACAGGATTGGCATGCATGAATTAATAAAAGACATATCGGCGTTGTCGGCCAACATGCATCGTTGTGGTGGTGGTGGTTGGTGCGACTCCACAAATGTCACTGGCCTGCTTGAACTGGGACCTGCTGCCCTCTTTCTGTTTGACGCCGATCTGGCTGTGTCAGTTGATGATGCTCCTGGCAGCGGTACAGCGGTATCGTCCTCAGATAGCTGAGACTCAGCCCCACATTTGTCATGGTCCTCGCCACTGCCGGCGCCGCAAAGGCAAAACAAGTGCTGCTACGTGCTGAAACTCCCTGGACAGCACAGGAAAGGTGCTGCCCCAGGATAAACTGACTTCTCAGCCAGCTCTGTACTGACTCTCAGGTGCACCTAATCAGTCAGCCTGACTGCTTCTATTTAATGGAGCTGCTCCCCTCCCTAGATGCTTCAGCATCAGTTTACACTCCAGAGTGGAGCTTGTGCAGCCAGGAGCCTATCCTGTTTGAACCAGCTTTCAGCTTAAAATGTGTACCAGACCCCCCTGCTTGCTCAACGGATTGCCACCTTCTGTATCCCTGGACCTATGGAACCAATTTGACTACTCTTCTGGATCATCCCTTTAAGACCTCGCAAGATTCCCTCACCTCTACATTTGGAACCCCGCTTCACCTGTGATCCCCACTTCATCCAAGGACTCCTTCACATATTACAGACTCTCACCTTTTGCTTATCCAGCTGCCTGACTTCCTGCATACCGGACTTATTCTACATTCCAGTGAACCCTTCTCTCAGCCCTGTTCCTGTGTTATCCCTCTGTCTGTAAGTTAACCCTTCCCTCTCATGTCCACTCTCAGGTTCCCCTTTTGTATGCATTGTCTGCCCTGCTCCAGTCCTGTTTATTTGGTTAGTTTTCTTCTCTCTCTGCCCCTGAACCTGTATATTGTATGGTTAATCCCTTCCGGTCTATTCCCAGTTCTCCCTTTATTTATGTTAGGCAGCCCTCTTCCTATCTTTCCAATTTGTTATACATCAAATAAACCCTTCTATTATTTGAAACATATTGCCTGCATTGTGTCACTGCAACCTGGGCTCGCACCCTCACCCACCCAGCCTGGCTGGACCTGACACATTGCAGAACATCCAACAGCACAGCTGGCAGATCGACTTGACATAATGGTGAGGTGCTCCTGCGCTGCTGACATCGACAGCTCTAGGCTGCTGGTGGTCGGTCTTGGCTCAAGGGTCCTCCGCAGAAAGGATAATTGCTCCGTGTACACATAACCGTGGGTCTTCTCGGCCCCGGTCCAGACCGTGCCGCTACATCTTGCTTTTTCAGGCTGCAGACATACTTGTTCCCAACTGTGCGCCATTTTACGATGGCCTCTTGCGCTGAAAAAAAGAGAAGAAATGGCATAGGTTAGCTTCATTGCATTTGATCATAACACACTTTTTGCTCGTGGATGCAGTTTACAAGATCTGCATTACAATTTCTGCATTGGACGATCTACAGCTGGTGAGATTGTACGCAAAGTGTGCCAGACAATATGGGACACAATGAAGGAGCAATGTTTACCAACACCCACAGACCAGGCATGGGCACAAATTTTGGCTGGATTTTGGGATAGGGCTAACTTCGCTATCTGCCTGGGAGCAGTGGATGGCAAACACATCCGTATAGTGCAGCCACTGCAAAGTGGTTCACTGTACCAAAATTGCAAGCATTTCTTTTCTATAGGCCTACTGGCGGTGGCAGATGCCAACTATAATTTCATCTATGTGGATGTGGGATCCTATGGAAAGGACTCTGACTCCACATTGTTCAGGAACTCAGCACTGTGGAATGAGATTGAGAACAGGACCCTGAACATCCCCAGACCCACACCTTTGCCTGGCAGTGATGTGACAGTGCCCTATGCATTTGTGGGGCATTTGGGCTATCTACACATCTGCATGCGCCCATATTCGGGGACACACCTGACTGTCAAGAAACGTGTGTTCAACTACCGGCTGTCATGGGCAAGATGCTACATTGAATGCACCTTCGGCATCCTGAGCAAGAAATGGAGAATATTTCATAGGCCGCTGGATGTTAATGTTGAATTTTGTGTAGATATTATAAAGTGCTGCTGCGTCTTGCATTATTATGTTCGTGGGAGGGATGGTTTTAATTTAGATGATTCCTTGACAGTTATAGGTTTGAAGGAATAGGAAAACGATGACATTATGCCTGTAAATAGACACAGCAACAGGTTTCGTGATGCTCTGGCTAATTATTTTACGAGCGAAGCAGGTCAGGTGCCCTGGCAGCTGGGGTGCATTTGACATGTGATGACAATTATTTTGTTAGCCATATACATTAATTTCAAATTTGGATTTGATTATGAATAAAATAATCGTATACTCACTCTGCAGCTTCTGTTCTTCTTCAGACTATGTGTCGTACACCGGTAACAACACCCTCGCCACTGCAGCCCATGCGGTCCCCTTCCAGGCCATGTCCTTATGCAGGTCACAGGCCATGTCCCACAGTTGTGGGTGCTCACCAACTGTGGCATGAGTGTCTCCACGTCCATTGCACCAGCAGCAGCTCCACAGGTACACTCCAGCCACACCAGGAAAGTTCTGGAGTCTGGATGTGATGTAGGCCGGAAATCTGCAGCGTTTGACATCTACTCTTCACCCACACAGTCCCATATGCGGACACAGCGGACTCTGTGCTTCCGTGTAAGCGGATTGATGTTCTTGCCTAACTTGCATCCGTTTGCCGTGTCCGATGTGCGTCCACAGTTCGGTGCGGACGGTTGTTCAGATTTGCCATTAACACCAGCTTTTAGACTAGGGTCAGACTAACGCATTTTTCGCGATGTCCGTGAAAAAGTGCGTTCGAACGAATGGATGTATTTTTTCACGGAATACGCGATAGCGGTCATACAATGCGCATTTTCGTCCGTGATTTTGTACGGATCGTCAATAAAACACTTTTTTCGTCTGGACGTTATGTTGGCCGGACGTGTGCAGCATCTGACGTCTCCCAATCACGCAAACACGCCGCTATGCGGACGCAGTGCACTCTGTACGTCAGTACTAGCGGTTTGACGTTCTCGAAAAAATGCGTTCGTTTGCCACTTGCGTTGCGCGGCCGCACTTTTGTGCGGCCGTTCTTCATATGCTGCCCGGCATTGGACGTCATTTGCTGCTAGCACGGCCGTGATTTAGTGCAGTTAAACGCACATTAAAACTGCTTTCGTCTGACCTTAGCCTTAGGAGTTGCTAAAATTATGCACGCAAAGGCTATGTGTTAATTCCTGTGCATAGATTCTATTACCATCCACATACCAGCGCACATACGCATTGCGTGAAGATTGTAATTTAGCCCTTCATCTGCAGTGCCAGTCTTGTGTTTCCCCAATCATGCCAGCAGCACATAGGGAGGAAAAAAAACAGAACATGGTGCAAGAGACCTCTAGGCAAAAATACATATATATCGGTAGGAGTCAAACTCACATGGTTCTGAGCCTCACTAACAGGGGCTCTCCTGTGTTTCTACATGCGGTGTAGTTCGTTTGGGATCACCACCCCTCCACATCTTTAGGATGTGACTCATTGTGGCACTATTTTTGTTGGTTTTGATCTTGTAGCTTGCATTTAGTTTGCCATTAATTATTGTGATTTACAATACTCGTTCCTTTTTTTTGCATATGCTGGTCAAGTGTTAATTATGGGTAAATTGATTTGGGGACAAGGTTCCTTTAGGATGTGACCCTATTTTTATGGTTTCTGACCTTGTAGCTTGTACTTGGTTTCCCTGTAATTATTTGCATTTTGTGATTAGTGTTACACATTTTTGCATTTACACTGAATTTAACAGTAATTATAGCAAACTGGGTTTTTGTTTGAGTGTGGGTGCAACTAAAATATTTTGGGGGTACTTTTTTGTGGGGAAATCATTAATATAATGTAAAAATGTAATATACATTACATTATATGGGGTTACTAATACATAGGGTGTCCCCGGGGTCCCCCTATGCTATTAACCCTTTAAGGACATTGTTTTTTTTAGATGGGGAGCAGTGCAGTCCAGCTCAACCACTCTTTGTAATAAGCTCTGAACTGCCTGCTTCAGGTTGCCAGCAAACCTACAGTTCAGGTAGGATCGCATAGTGGCAGATGCGATGCTCGCGATCCTGACTTTGTGGAACGGGGGGACGGATGGATTCTGGGTTTGGCCACTGCATCACACCGTAGCAAGTTTTCAGATCGCGAGGTGAAGCATGGGCTTCCCATTACGATCCTGCGTTTAGGATCCCCGGGACGGCACACATCGATAGCGGGTGCTTCGTACCTGTCACATTTCAGCCCTGCCCCCTGGTGGCGGAAGCAGGGATCCCTCTGTTTGATGGTCTGCAGAGCCTGGGCCTGAAATCCATCTCTATTGGGCTGATAGTATGCGGTCACATGACCTGCTCAGCCCTATATATAGGGCCAGCAGTACACTTGCTCCTTGGGCCAGGATAGGTCTATACCAAATTTGAGTTCCTGCTCACTGTATTGCTGTTTTGTATCTGATATCTCTGTGTATGACTCTCTGGCTCTGGTTCCTGGAATATTCTCACACCTGTCCCCTGAAGTATATCTCTGCATTTATCGTGTATGACCTGGCTTGTATATTGGACCTCTTTTCTGTATGTACCTTGTCTGTTAGAGATACTCAATCTTACTCCTTGAATATGCTCATAGTGTTCTCTGTGTAGCTGAGTATATGTATAGGCTGTTTCACATTACTGTTGAGTGGGGTTCTGCCCTGCAGGGTGTGGGATTCAGCGAACTCGTATTCTGCCTTGTTCATACGATTTATAGGAAAGTCCTCTCTGTTGCTAACCTTGCATGTATGACTACTCCCTCTGGTGCTAACCACGATTGTGTAAACCACTGTTATTAGACATTTATAAATATCTCTGCCTGTGCATAGTTAACGTGCTTTTGCTCCGTATACACTATACAGTTGGTCATGAAACCATTTGCAACTGAGCAGTATTGATTGTTTACATTCTGTCTAACCTCCCTGGCTGGGAGTGTTAGGATCAGCAGTGTTGATTGTTGTGTATTCAAGTACCAAAGATGTCTGTCCTGCAGGGTAATGAATACATTGAAGTCTCATTCAATCCTGTTGAGAAATACCATGTGTGTGACATCATTGTGTTACGTTCTATTGCCAACTCCTGTTATTCTTTATGTCCACCCTCAGCCCTGCAAACAATATTTAGATTTAGAAATCTTACCCAGTGCAGGGCTCCCTCTTGTGCCTGTCTCCTGATTAAGTGAATGCTGGAGTCTGCATAACACATCAAACCACTAACTTGCCTCAAGGGCTTAAAAATGTCCTGGGACCCCTATTACACTACCCCTATTTTTTTTTTTTTTGTGAAAGGATTTTACCAGGAAGGATACATTGAGATTTCTCTCGTTTTCAAGTATGTCCTGGGTGGCGAGTATGTATACCGTTGGGTGTCTTGCCAAGGACACTTATTGGAGAGGTTGCTCGCTGGGATCGAGCCCATGACTCCACAGGCTCTCTCCATGCAGAGCGGTGACATTACCTCTACTCCACCCAGCCGGTACTACACTACCCCTATTGAAGCTTTAGTACATCCTCCATTTAAATTGTATCTCTGAGACAGATTATGTTAGCATGACTATAGACTATCAGGGTTATTCAGAGAGCGTGAAAAGCAGGAGAATGACTGGAGAATGACTGGAGAATGAAAAATTCTAGGTCAAAATAGCCGATTTGGAAAGTGAGATGAAAGGGAGAATTTTTCTGGTTTGGCTATTTTGTCCTAGAATTTTTCATTCTCCAGTCATTCTCCAGTTATTCTCCTGCTTTTCACGCTCTCTGAATAACCCTGTATGTGCTTTGAAAAGAAATTCTAAATATTGTTGTTTTTGTTTCTTTCAGATTCTTTCCTATTTTGACATTGCCTTCACTGTCATATTTACCACAGAAATCGTTCTAAAGGTAATATTTGAAAAATATGTTTTTATAACAAACTAAAAAGTTTTTCAGGATGTAGTAATATTTTTTTATTGCTAGTCCAATTAAAAAAGACTTAGGTTAGGACCCATCTCGAAAATGGTTGCTGTGATGTGGCAGGTCGGCTTAACACTTTAATGGCCATTTAAGTAAATTAAAACCTTTTTTTTGTTAAGCAATTTTGATTTGGTACCTGTAAAGTAGACATGTGCATTCATTTTAGTACTAAAACGAGTTAGTCCAAATTTTGGGATAATTTAGTTTTCGTATGACTCAAGAGATACGAAACTGCTCAGTACAAAAAACGAAAGAAACTAAAATAAAGTGCACTACATTTTAGTTTCCGTCCTTTTTGTGATATTACATTGAGGACTGAAGGAGACCAGCAATGAAGAGCGCAACATCCGCAGTTCTGCACCCTCCACATGCCACTGCAGTAGGATGTTCTATACAGAGAGGGGCATTAATTAATGCAGGAGGATGTTCTATACAGAGAGGGACATTAATTAATTCAGGAGGATGTTCTATACATTATACAGAGAGGGGTATTAATTGATGCAGGTGGATGTTGTATACATTAATTAATGCAGGAGGATGTTATAAACATTATACAGAGAGGAGCGTTTTTTTTTTTAGCCCTTTAAATCCAGTGGCTGTGAGCGCTGAGATCGGCTGCTTGTTATATTATCGCAGTACAATGTATCAGGCTCAGATGTTACAGTAACTGACTGTAACAGCGCTCAGAGCTTCAGCAAAACAAGGAAATAATATTGTTCTAACTCTTATATATAAAAATATTATTTACTAGTTTTACTTAGACTTGTGCACCAATTATTTTTTCGGTTCGTACGGATTCTGTAAATTTTCGTTTCGGCTCGTTTCGGCCGATTTCCGTTTCGGTTCGTTTCGTTTTCGTTTCGTTTTTCGTATCGACTTTTTTTCGTAATTTCAGAAATTTTCGTGTTTTTCGGAACGTCTGTTCTCCTCATTTCAAAGTGTCTATTCGTTTTGACATAAACTAATGGTTTTTCGGATCCGATATTTCTGTCGATACGATAATTCTGCCATTGAGATTTCTCATGTTTTACAAGAAGGATACATTGAGATTTCTCTGGTTTCCCGGGAAGGATACATTGAGATTTCTCTGGATTCCCAGGAAGGATACATTGAGATTTCTCTGGTTTTCCAGGAAGGATACATTGAGATTTCTCTGGTTTTACAAGAAGGATACATTGAGATTTCTCTGGTTTCACAAGAAGGATACATTGAGATTTCTCTGGTTTTACGAGAAGGATACATTGAGATGGGAATGATACAAAATTACAGAATCAGCGATATAACCAAAAAATACGTTGTCCGAAATTACTGAAATGGAACCTGAAATCAGGAATGGAGCCAAAATTACGAATGGAACGAAAATGATTTTCGATTTTACACATTTCTAGTCCTTTCGAAAATTCCAAAAAAAAATTCGCTTCGTTTCGGAAATTTTTTTCAGATCTGCAAATTTTCGGAAAATCGGCCGAATCCGAATGCACGAATTGGGAAATTTCGTGAAAATTCCGAAACCCGAAACGCACAACCCTAGTTTCTACTGAAACTCTGAGCGCTGTGATGAGCAGCAGTCAGTTACTGTAACAGCTTTCCCTGACACGGGGCAGTATTACAATGTTGGTGCTAATTTAACCAGAGCTGTTGTAAACTGAAAACCTCCATAGGCTATAATGGCTCTGGGAAGTTTACAACAGCTCTGGTTAAGTTAGCACCAACTATGTAATATGGCCCACATATCTATTAGTTCAAAACGGAATTTTGTGCTGTGCACATGTCTACTGTAAAGTAGTATAGTAATGTTATCATCAAGAAGGAGATGCCATTCTGGAGTTGTAAATAGCCAGCTTTAGGCTTAAAGTGTGAAGTAATAGGAGAAGGGGGTGGAGTAACAAAATCCACATACTGCTTGAATACACAGAACAACTTTGTACATTTCTAACACATTTTGTGGTATAAATGGTCTGACGAACCCCATTTATGCCAACTGGATATCTCCACCAAACAGTGCTTCCCTCGCTCCAGGACCACAGAAAAGAAATACGTTTTGCAGCAAAATACCCTAAACACAAGACAGGACTCAGATTGAAGTAAACCCCGGAACAACTGTGTATTTCAAACCAGCACTTAGTTATACATTTTACAGGGGAAATCCCCCTTCATGACAAACAACAGATAAAGACAACAAATAAACCGATCACTGAAGAAGGGGCAGGAAAAATACAGATTCCCAGAAATGACTCACTCAGGCACATACAATCGTTTAAGCATTAATCCAATTATCTACCAGGCATATGAATACTTCTTGTCAGTAATCTTTAATTAGCTGGGGGATGGTCAAACAGTGATCAGATGTACATTGAAAAACAAAATATATTTATAAGATCCACCAATTCCCCAATAGTCTTTAGCTAATGGAATAAGTCTCTTTTTAATCTAAAAGCATCAATTTACACTTAGCTGGGCAAATGTATCCATATACGGCTCCACAGACCGGGCTACAAAAGGTGGATCTGCCGGGCACTTGGGAAGCCGGTCTCAAATCCCCGGCTCCCTTCCGTGTCCTTACCAGGCAAATAGGGCAAATCCCCTGGTCTCTTCTACGGACCATAGTCGCTGGGCAGGAGGCTAGACCATAGCCCCCTCCAGATGCCCCAGTGACAGTAGGTTTCGTAACAGATGGCATGCTATGAATTCAGATTTCAGACACTTGACTATACAAAGTTTTTACTTTAAACACTCTAGTCTATATAGTGAATCTATCTGAAAACATATACAGGGTTATTCAGAGAGCGTGAAAAGCAGGAGAATGACTGGAGAATGAAAAATTCTAGGTCAAACAAATTCTCCCTTTCATCTCACTTTCCAAGACGGCTATTTTGACCTAGAATTTTTCATTCTCCAGTCATTCTCCAGTCATTCTCCTGTTTTTCACGCTCTCTGAATAACCCTGATAATCTCAGTATAAAATTAAAATTTCATGTTTGATGAAAATTCTATTGAAGAAAATTTGAACACAAGTGGAAAGTTCATTAAGGACATTACAATTACCTTTTAACCAAAGCATTCTCAAATTCTGTGCTTTTACCCTGCTTGGCACATGTTTTGCCATTGCCCACACTTTATATGGCCTCTGTGCCTGTTGAAGTGTGGATACTGGCCTCCTGCCAAGGGACCGCGTTGTTAAATATATTGGTATCTGAATTCATAGAATGCTGTGTATACCTTAAAATGTGTTAAATGTATGGGTATCCAAGCAGTATCTGTTTTTTGTTACTCCATCCCATCTCCTATTACCTAGCACTTCAACTTTCTTTAGAGTTTGGTTCGTTTAAGTAATCCTATTTAGAGCTATTCTTCTGTCCTAGATTGATTTGATGTTGAGTTGATTTTGATAATGTGCTAATCCTGTCTAGTGTAAACGAATCAAGGTTCAGTATCTTCTGAATAAATTCTCATCTGCCTTCATGTAGTTAATGTTTCTATTGATTGTGTCATTTTATCACCACTACCATGTTTCCGAAATAAACTAGCCCCCGTTTCAAATTAAACATCATTATTCTTCCCTGCACTAAATTGTTTTGGGTGTTTTCGGAGGGCTGCCAGAAGTTATACAGGGGTCGCAGTGGATGTGATTGGGGTCGCAGTGGATGTGATTTACTTAGATTTTGCCAAAGCCTTCGACACAGTTCCACACAAAAGGTTACTATTTAAATTAAGAAAAAATGGTCTAGATGAAAATACTTGTTCTTGGATAGAAAACTGGCTAAAAGATAGGGTACAGAGAGTGGTCATAAATGGTACATTTTCAAGATGGACACCAGTGGTAAGTGGTGTCCCTCAGGGGTCTGTTATAGGACCAATACTATTCAATTTATTTATAAATGACCTTGAGATAGGCATTGAAAGCCATGTATCAGTGTTTGCAGATGACACAAAGCTAGGAAAAGTAATACAATGTGAGCAGGATGTTACTTCGCTGCAGAGGGATTTAGATAGATTGGGGGACTGGGCACTTAAATGGCAGATGAAATTTAATCTAGATAAATGCAAAGTTATGCACTTTGGAGTGAAGAACACACAAGCAATTTATACCCTAAATGGTACGGAGTTAGGAAAATCCAAGCAGGAGAAGGATTTGGGAATAATCATAGACTTCAAACTAAGTAACAATGTGCAATGTCAAACAGCAGCCGCCAAGGCCAGCAAAGTACTAGCATGCATTAAAAGGGGAGTTCACTCACGGGATGAAAACATAATTTTGCCTCTGTATAAATCAATGGTCAGGCCGCACCTTGAATATGCCGTGCAATTTTGGGCACCTGTCTTAAAAAAAGATATTATATCGCTAGAAAAAGTGCAGAGACGGGCAACTAAATTAATAAGGGGGATGGAAGGGTTAAGTTATGAGGAAAGACTAACAAGCTTAAACCTGTTTAGTTTAGAGAAAAGGCGCCTTAGAGGGGATCTGATAACCTTATATAAATATATACGGGGCCATTATCAACCATTGTCTGATAACCTATTCATTAACAGGTCTATACACAGGACACGGGGTCATCCATTTAGACTGGAAGAAAGAAAATTTAGCTTAAAGCATAGGAAGGGTTATTTTACGGTGAGAACAATAAAGCTGTGGAATTCTCTGCCTGTTGAGGTGGTTGGGTCAGAGTCTGTACAGACTTTTAAAAAACGACTAGATGACTTCCTGCAGACACAGAATATTAAGGGTTATAATATTTAATATGTGGGTAAAAGCTTCTTGATCCAAGGAGAAATCTGACTGCCATTCTGGGGTCAAGAAGGAATTTTTTCCCTGTATGTTGCATATTCAGACTGGGTTTTTTGCCTTCTTTTGGATCAACAGCAGTAGGTTATGTGGGAGAGGCTGAACCCGATGGACGCATGTCTTTTTTCAGCCTATATAACTATGTAACTATGTAACTAACTATGTAACTATACAGCTCTCCCTCAAATTCTGGCCAAGTGTAGTGGAGAAAGGAAAGTTGCTGCAGATCTACTTGACTTGGGAGAAGGGAAAAATGGTGTAACAGGTTGGGGTCTGGTTCTCAAGTCAGACTAGTCAAACCCTCCAGTTCCTGTTTCATACTAGGGATGGGCCAAACACCCCCGTGTTCGGTTTGTATTCGAACTCGAACATTTGAAAAAGTTTGAATTCGAACACGGTTCGAACGCATTGCAAGTCAATGGGGCTCAAAAGATAGAAAATCAAGGTCCCCTCCAGAGGGCATATATGCAAGATATTGGTCATAAAAGGTGTATGGGGGTCCGGGTACTGCCCTGGGGGAGAGGAAACCATGAAAAACAAATAAATAAAAAAAAGCGTTTTTAACCCAAAAACTTTTCTTTGAGCCATTTCACCGCTGTGCGCTGAGCTAATTTTTACCGCTTTTGCTCATGTTTAAACGCGATTTGAAGCCATGGAAAATGAGCAGCAATGAGTGGGAAAAATTACGATCTTAACGCAAACGTTAACGCTCACTTGCATGAGCATTAACGATTGCTGCGGTGTTCACCGTATATTTGTAACGATTCCCCAGGACAGACCTGGTAGGATCCCTGGTAACATACCTCTAACCCTCCGATCCTTAGGATGGTCGGGACCACTAAACCTACGCTCTAGCAGCCACACAGGCCAGGGAGACAGCACCAGCAATATACACCACAGACTGAGATCAATATAAGTTTGTAATGCGCTACAGTGTATGGCAGGAGGAAGGAAGCGCACCAGCAGTAACAAGCAGTGGAATATACCAGACAGGGGCGCAGAGCGAGAGTAGTTGCTATAACAAAACCCGGTCAGCAACGTTTAGGCACTTGTACTGCGCTACTATATGTGGCACGATCTGTGGCACACATCAGCAGTAACAAGCAGCAGATATACCAGACAGGGGCACAGAGCGAGAGTAGTTGTTATAACAAAACCGGGTCAGCAACGTTTAGGCACTTGTACTGCGCCACTGTATATGGTGAGAATCGGTGCACACCAGTAGCAACAGGAGGCAAACAGAACAGGCAGGGAGTACACAGAGAGAATAGTCAAATGACAAGCAAAGTCAGCAACATATCGGGTCCTCAGAACAAGCAGGGTCAGTAACAAGTATACAACCTGATTTGGTAAGCTAGCAATGCGGGAATGAAACTCCACGGCATGGCAAGGTGTACAGCGCACGCTCCTGATTTAAAGGTCCCAGCAGCTCCACGTCATCATGCCGCGCCCTGCCCCCTGATCACTCACAGCTGCGCCGGGTGCCCCCGGCGCTCCTGGCATTTGGCCAGCTGGCAGCACCATGCATCTGGGCCCCCCCCCGATCGCCACCCGGGGCCCTGGATGTCACAATATTACAATTCAAACGCAAACGGGTTAAGTAACCAAATTTGTAAGAAGAATAATTAATGCAGCATATCAATCCTCACACTGCAGGGCAGCACCTCTACAGTCTGACGCTAGCTTTAACCAGCGCGCTGTGTGCAGTTTCTGAGAAGATACACTATTAGTGTAGCGGGGAAGCCGGCTGCGCATTTTGCATCGCTCCCTCTACAATAATAGTGTATCTTCTTAGAAACTGCACACAGTGCGCCGGTGTATGCAGCATCTAACAGCGTGGGAGATAGGAGGCTGCGCTTGTTGGTGTATCCAGGAATCAGGTGAGTATTAGAAAGAAGAAAAAATATATATTTTAAGTTCCCGGGGACATTTAAAAATGTCCTTAGGTTTTATTTTTTTTAGAAATGTGTCACCTCACCTTAGCCTGGTGGTCAGTCAGTGGGGGCTCCCTGGAGCCTGGTTGTGGGGGGGGGGTCTTCCATGGCGCAGGTGCAGTGGCTCCCTCCCTGCGCCACCTCTCTGCCACATGCACCTGGCCGGCCAGCCCGCACAGTCGCAGCTCTGTTATCCAGCAGCCGCATGCTCCTCAAGGGATCCTTGGGAGGCCCCGGCGGGCTGCCCTCTACAGTGCCTGATTAGAGGGCCTCGTCTGCCTGATGTTTTAGCAACAAGATTGTTTTATCCCATAGGTTTCAATGTTAAAAATATTCCCGTTTTAATTCAATATTTAATACACCGTTGCTTATAATATTCTGCAGTCAAGAGTCTCTTTATTTTTAGATTTTTTTATGATTTTTTTTTAAGCATTTTTAAAAAAAAAATCAATTTTTTTTAACTTTTTGCAAACGGCCTGAAAAGTTCGAAGTTCGCAAACTTTCGAACTGCCGATGTTCGATGCGAACATCGAACCGATTCGAACCAGCAGCCCATCCCTGTTGCATATAACTAGGGATGAGCCGAACACCCCCGAGTTCGGTTCGCATTCGAACTCGAACTTTCCAAATGTTCGAACTCAATACAAGTCAATGGGGCTGAAAGTTAGATTTTTAGAGTGCCCTCCAAGAGGGCATTTATGCTAGATATTTGCCATAAAAGGTGTAATGGGGGTTCGGGTAGTGCCCTGGGGGACAGGAAACAAGGACAAAAAGTTTAAAAAAGGGGGCGTGGTTTGGAGCCCACACGAGATGGCAGCCTAACTTCGGAGCTCCCGCTGACATAAGCACCCAGAACTGCGTTATTTTTGGACATGGTCCGCACCAAAACAAGGGGAACGTCTGCCACACCACTTAAGGTAGCTGGAGGTACTCAGAAAGGCACCCTAGACACTTTGTTATCGTCCCCGGCGCCTGCCTCCCCGCTCCTGCCGATCCCCAAAATGGCGGCCGCATCCACTCAGGCAGGAAATGGCTCGGATGAGACACCTGGCCTACAACGAGTGGAGGCGCTGATTTCATCGCTCCCTACCCGGGCGGATATTGACCGCCTGATCACATCTGTTCAGGATACATACAAGGCGGAACTGGCTGTTGTTCGCACTGAGCTTACCGAGGTCGGCTCACGGGTCACCCGGGTGGAGCGCCACTTGGAAAAAGTCTCTGCCTCGGGGGAAGCGAGGCAACTTCCAGATTTTCGCCGCAGACTGGACGATCTGGAGAATAGGTCGCGCCGACAGAATATCAGGATCAGAGGGGTGAGTGAGGAGGTGACTGACATCCCTTCGTATTTACTGGGTCTATATAATTCCATTCTGAAGATGGATAAGATCACGCGCCTTCATATTGACAGGGCCCACCGCGTGTTTAGGCCCGCGGCCCCAGACACCCTCCTCCCCCCCCCCAGGATTTCATTTGCCACATAACGGATTTTTTATTGAAAGAAGAAGTGCTGAATACGGCCAGAAATGCCTCCCCATGGCGCTACTTAGATATGGATGTGGAATTATATCAAGATCTCTCGGCCTTCACTCTCGCTGCTAGGAGAGCCCTGCGCCCAGTGACGTCGTCCCTCAGAGAACCGGGGATCCCGTACCGATGGGGTCACCCATTTGCTTTGGTGGTTCGCAGAGGTCCAATCCTCCATGCTATCAATTATTACTCAGATGTACCCGATTTCCTGATAGCTCTAGACATGCCTCCACTGGACATTGAGGATTGGGAGAAGCCTGCGCTGGCGAGAGGAGCCATACATCGTGCAAGCCTTCGCCAAAATCGACATCGGCCTCAAAACACCCGGTCACGACAAGCAAGTGACCCAGAGATGGATACCCCTGCTCCGCAATAAATTTCGCTTCATGACACTTTTTGGGACTCTCAGGGTTTTGTTTTTTTTTATTTTTATTTTTTATTTTTATTATTTACTATTCCCTGGGACCCTACTGAACTTCCTGCATTATCGTTCCTTCATACAGGGACTGATACCGTTGCAGATTATCCGGTGGGACTCCAGTTTGTTGGCGACAACTCCCTGCCAGGGATTTGGTAGCGCAGAGCCCGGGACGCGAGGTTCGGAAGTCTTGGAGTGTCCCTGATGAACTCTCAATCTTGCACCCCCGGGTCTTGTTGCTGAGTCTCCTTTGTGTGACTAATGGGTTTGGTTACTAAAAACGGTTCAGTTACAATTAGACTAGGAACAGCTTTGGAAGAGGGGGAGAATGTTGTTTCATACGCCATATTAGGGTGGGGAAAGGAGGGACATATTTTTCTATGTCGCTACCTGATGATCGCCTTGGAGGGGTGGGGGGAGGGAGGGGGACAGGTGGCAGGAAAAAGAGAAAGGGAAGAAAAGGGGGGGGGGAAAGGAAAAAAGGAAGAAAAAAAAAAAAAGGGAGGGAAGAAAAAGGAGGGGGGGGAAGTAAGAAAAGAAGAAAAAAAAGAGAAGGAAAAAAGGTAAGGGAAAAGGGGGAAAGGGAAAAAAAAAAAGGAAGAAAAGAAAAGGGGATAAACATAGCGAGTGAAAGAAAAAAAAAAAGGGGGGAAAACTAGGTTATATGACTGTTTAGCTGCATCTTCTTGTGGATTACTGAACTATGTTATAATTACCTGATGCACCAATTTAATATGTTGATTACTAGACATACAGTCCCTGATGTACTCGCCATCTTTGCTACCTATATATGACTGTAGCTCAGACGCTGGATGCCCGTTGCCCCGTACCCTTCTGCCCCCGAGTCACCCTGGATATGATGCTGAGACTCCCTGGTTCTGGATTATGTCTCTCAAACTGTCTTACATTTATTTTCCCTGTGAAACATAATCCCTGAGTAGCTCTCCCCCTCCTTGCTGGTTTTTGTTGGGTTTTTTTTTTTATTGTTTTAATTGCTCCCTATCAAAATGGTCGACTTTTTTCGACTCCATTTCCCCTTGCTTCTTTTCATTCCATGTGATTGGATTTTATTGTGCATAGCTATGCGGTTAGTGGTGGTTTTACTTTTATGTTTTGGTTAGCTAACTCTTGTCTTGTGTGAGGTACTCTTTCCTCTTCACTTCCCCGCCGAGGACTGACACAAATTCTCTCCGGAGGACAGTTAGGCCTGTGACTTGTTGCAGTCTACGGTCTTTTCTCCGGCCTTGTGTCTTACCTTTTTGTTCTGTCTCTTCTCCTCCTCCTCTATTCCCTTTTCTCTCTTTCGTTCCTTGAAACCTTTGATCTTATCGCTCTCTTATTTCCACCTTCCTCCCCCCCTTAAAACAGTTTTTTTTCCTTCTCCTCCCTTTTTTTTTCTCTCCTTGTAATACCTTCCTCCTAATTTAATAACTGCTACTCATCTCACAACTTCATACCTAAAATGTATTCACAGACACCCTTAAAATTACTTTCTTACAATGTGCATGGCTTGAATACACCTGAAAAACGTCGTAAATTGATGGAAGAATTGCATACTTTACGAGCATCTGTTGCGTTTCTCCAGGAGACCCATTTCAGGGAGGGCGGTGCAACTTCTCTTGGTGGTGCCAGATTCCCCATTGGTTACTTCAACAACTATTCCTCTGGGAAAGCTAGAGGTGTGGCTATTTTATTCTCTAAACATGTCCTAATTGAGCTTGGGAAGCCTTCTAAGTGAAGTCTTCAAAGTGAGCACTTAGAGATATTCTGGAGATACTCTGGAGGTAGTCTGAGGTTAGACAGGAGGTAGAAAACCTACAAAAAGGTAAGATTTGTTGGTTTAACCCCTTCACTGCTGAGGCATTTCACCGCTGTGTGCTGAGGTCATTTTTACCGCTTTCGCTCATCATGTTTAAACGCGATTTGAAGCCATATTTTAATAAATGACCCAGAAATATTATATATCGTTCTTTCCGGCAGACTCCGCAGATTCATAATATATCATTTTTATATGTATACGTCATGTCCTGTCTGTATATTATAACAAAAAATACAATAAAAATTTAGTTTTTAATCATCTGCAGTGTGTAAAGTGTTTTTTTTCACATTTTATTACATGAGCGTTTGCGGTTATGTTTTCTATGGGGTGCGCTTGTACAAAAATTAGAAATGGGGATTTGTTACATTTTGTGGGGGGATTTACGTGATTTTTATCAAACGCACCCCATAGAAAAAAATCATTAGTGCAGCATCATTGTTCACATTATAATTGAAATGTGAACAATATTGCTGCATTAATAAAAACAACACACAAAAAAAAACATGTTTTTTTTAAATTTATTTATTTTTATTATAATTTTGTTTATTATTTTTTTTTACTTTGTACCTAGTCATGTTGGGTATCATTCGAAAGGCCATGCTCAGGCCTTTCAAATGACACCCTCCATGACCCCCTAGCTGCCACGGTTCTGGAGATATCGGGGTTCACAAGAACCCCATATCTCCACCAGGGGATTTCCTTGGGAAATCCCCTGGCAGCTAGGGGTTCCCCGGCTATCTGACGTCATCACGCTATGCATGATGACATCAGGCAGCGAGGGGAGACCCGGGGTGGAGCCGCCATCCAAGATGGCGGCCCCCACTGGAGCTAGGCTGCACTTCAGCGCCGCAAGGCGCTGAAGTGCAACCCGGGGCTTGAGGGGTTAAAGCCAGGCACCGCTTAAAAGGGGAGACTCTCCCCTTTTAAGCGGTGCCTGGCTTTTGGCGCTGCTCCTTTCCGATCGGGAGGGAGAGGGATCCGAACGGATCCCCCCCTCCCTTCCAGGCTATCTCCCGGCATTGCCGGGGGGTCGCCTGGAAATGACATCATCGTGCCAAGCGCGATGACGTCATTTAAGCCGGGAGGAGCTTGACTTCAGCGTCTGAGGACGCTGAAGTCAGAACACCGCGGGACCCCGGACAGAGAGGTGAGTATCTCCGCCGGGGGTCCCGCACAGCTGATGACGTGTGGGGCACGTCCTCAGCATGTAACGTGCATCAATGAGGACGTGCCCCACACGTCTTCAGCAGTGAAAGGGTTAAATCCATTCTTTTATAATGGCAGGCTTGGTCCAGTGTAAGAGCTGTCATGCATTTGTTTTTAGATCCAATTTTTGGAGGTTTGGAGTGTGCCTGATATGTAGGCAGCTCTCTTTATTGCAGCAGGAAATTGCCTGTTTGAAGTCTGAGATTTGTAAATTATCTGTTACACAAACTCAGGCTATGGCTATGACTGTTACAAAGCCACTGCCACAGAGGCCTCCTAGGAGTGGCAGATGGACTACTGTAGGATCTGGTAGACTTAGAGTTGTGGATAGAAGGCATGTCCCACAGTCTGTGGCTCTTCTTAATTCTTTTGAGGCACTTTCAGAGTGTAGTGGTGAGACGGAAGTAGACCATAGTTGAGGACCACCATCCCCTATGCCTAAGGTATGCAGGACTGCAACCAAGAACAATAAGGAAAAGGTGGGACATGATAGACGGCAATTGTTGCTGGGTGATTCTATCATAAGAGGTGTTGAGCTGGAGAGTAGTGGTTTGGTGAGATGTCTTCCTGGGGCTACTGCTCGTAGAGACAAGAGACGTATTCTCAATATTGTCAAACAAGCAAAGCAGCAAGGGGAATTGGATGTTCTAGTCCATCTAGGGACAAATGACTTGGCTAGCAATGAGGTTTCTGAGATTAAGGAAGATTTTTGTGTTCTTGGAGGTGAAATACAGCAGATTACGTCCACTGTGTCATTCTCTGAAGTTTTGCCTATGCATAACATTCAGGAAAGGCAGATGCGCAATAGGGAATTTAATTTGTGGCTTCGGGAATGGTGTCGAGAGCAAGGATTTGGCTTTGTGTCCCATGATAGCTCTAATTGGAGCAGAAAGGAACTGTATAAAAAAGATGGTTTGCATCTTACTCATAGGGGAACATATGTTCTCAGTGAGAAGTTCAAAGGTTTCGCAAAGAAATATTTTAACTAGGAGGGGGGGACAAAAGGGTAAAAAACAATCTGCCTGATTGTCCCCCAAAACTAAATCGGAGGGTGCAAGCAACATGCGGGGAAAAAAATGACAAGCTCAGAGTCGTGTCTATAAATGCTCGCAGTTTAGTCAATAAAATCCATGAACTGGAGGCAATGATGGCAGCTGAAAAAGTAGATTTAGTTGCGGTTACTGAGACATGGTTCAGTGAGAAAAATAACTGGGACATAACAATACCGGGGTACTCTTTATATAGAAAAGACAGAGAAGGTAGGAAAGGAGGAGGAGTGGCCCTGTATGTGAAAAATAACATAAAAACGAACCAAATAAAAGTGAGCGAGGTGTACATAGAGTCAGTTTGGGTTACGCTAACATTTGGCAATCATGCAGTAGCTCGTGTAGGTGTGATCTATAGACCCCCTGGACAAGTAGAAGAGCTAGATAATCTGCTGCTTGAGGAAATAGCCAAAATGGCAATGAAGGGGGAAGTTATTATCATGGGGGACTTTAATCTTCCTGATGTGAACTGGAAAACCAAAACAGCTGGGTGCACCAGGAGTACAAATATTCTAAACTCCCTACTGGGATTATCTCTAACACAAGTAGTTGAGGAGCCGACCCGTAAAGAGGCCATATTGGATTTAATACTCACAAATGGAGGTTTGGTATCAGACGTTGTTGTAGGTGAAAATTTGGGATCTAGTGATCACCAGTCAGTATGGTTTAATATAAGAACAGGGATGGAGCCGCACCACACAAAAACAAAAGTTTTAGACTTTAAAGAAACAGATTTTTCTAAAATGAGACTTTGTGTGAAGGAGTCATTATCAGACTGGAGGAGTTTAAAGGGAGTCCAGGAGAAATGGGATTATTTAAAGGAAGCATTATTGAAGGCCACAGGCAATTGCATTCGACTTGTTAGCAAAAACAAAAAAGGGAAGAAACCACTGTGGTACTCTGCAGAAGTGACCAAAATAGTGAAGAACAAAAAGACAGCATTCAATAATTATTAAACCACTCAGAGTGAAGAAGATAGGCAAACCTATAAGATTAGGCAGAAAGAGGCAAAGCAATTTATAAGAGCTTCCAAAGCACACGCAGACGAGAAAATAGCTCAGTCAGTAAAAAAGGGGGACAAAACATTTTTTAGATACATAAACGAGAAAAGAAAAGTAAAACAAGGATTAGTTAGATTAAAAACAAAGGAAGGAAGGTATGTAGAAGAGGATAAAAGTCTCGCTGACTGCCTCAATGAATATTTTTGTTCAGTCTTTGCAGAAGAAAAGGAAGGAAAGGGACCTCAGTTAGGAGGAAACACTAACAAGACAATTACATATCAGTTTACAGAGGAGGAGGTTCTACAGCAGCTGTCTAAAGTAAAGACAAATAAGTCAATGGGGCCTGATGGGATCCACCCTAAATTATTAAAAGAGCTCAGTGATGTAATAGCAAAACCTTTAACAGATTTATTTAACCAATCCTTGCTAACGGGAGTCGTCCCAGAAGACTGGAAATTAGCAAATGTTGTGCCCATTCACAAGAAGGGTAGTAGGGAGGAATCTGGGAACTATAGGCCAGTTAGTCTTACGTCAGTAGTGGGGAAATTAATGGAAACCATGTTAAAGGAAAGGATTGTTGAACATCTAAAGACACATAGATTACAGGATCAGAAACAACATGGGTTTACCTCAGGGAGATCATGCCAAACTAATCTTATTGATTTTTTTGATTGGGTAACAAAAATAATAGACACAGGTGGTGCAGTAGACATTGCTTATTTAGATTTCAGTAAGGCTTTTGATACTGTTCCGCATAGAAGGCTTATCAATAAATTGCAATCTTTGAGCTTGGATTACAATATTGTTGAATGGATTAGGCAGTGGCTGAGTGACAGGCAACAGAGGGTTGTGGTAAATGGAGTTTATTCGGCGCAAGGTCTTGTTACCAGTGGGGTACCTCAGGGGTCAGTACTTGGACCCATTCTATTTAATATTTTTATTAGTGATATTGCAGAAGGTATTAATGGAAAAGTATGTATTTTTGCTGATGACACAAAGATTTGCAACAGGGTTGACGTTCCTGGAGGGATCAGCCAAATGACAAATGATTTAGGTAAACTAAAAAAATGGTCGGAGCTGTGGCAATTGAGTTTTAACGTGGATAAGTGCAAGATAATGCACCTGGGACGTAATAACCCAAGGGCTGAATATAGAATGTTTGATACAGTCCTAACCTCAACATCTGAGGAAAGGGATTTAGGGGTTATTATTTCAGAGGATCTAAAGGTAAGTAGTCAATGTAATAGAGCAGCAGGAAATGCTAGCAGAATGCTTGGTTGTGTAGGGAGAGGTATTAGCAGTAGGAAAAGGGAAGTGCTCATGCCACTGTACAGAGCACTGGTGAGACCTCACTTGGAGTACTGTGTGCAGTACTGGAGACCGTATCTCCAGAAGGATATAGACATCTTAGAGAGAGTTCAGAGAAGGGCTACTAAAATGGTGTACGGCTTGAAGGAGAAAAGTTACTAGGAAAGGCTTAATGATCTTAACATGTACAGCTTGGAAAAAAGATGAGACAGAGGAGATATGATAGAAACATTTAAATACGTAAAGGGAATCCACAAGGTAGAGGAAGGGAGTATATTTAAAAGGAAACCAAGTAGCAAAACAAGAGGACATAGTCTTAGATTAGAGGGGCAAAGGTTTAAAAGTAACATCAGAAAGCATTATTTTACTGAGAGGGTGGTGGATACATGGAACAGTCTTCCAGTTGAAGTGGTAGAGGCCAAAACAGTAATTGAATTTAAGTAGGCATAAGGCTATCCTAAACAAAAGATAAATCCAGGTAAAGTATCCATGTAATTGGGCAGACTAGATGGGCCGAAAGGTTCTTATCTGCCGAAATTTTTCTATGTTTCTATGTCACTTTTGTACTTGAGACACTTCAAACTGACCCGGAAGGCCGTTACCTTTTTGTCAAAGGCACCATCGCGGATACAAAATATACATTCGCATCTATTTATCTTCCTAATAAGGCTCAACATAAGGCTCTCGCTACGATTCTCCGTCATCTCTCGACCTTTGTCTCTGGCTGCCTGGTCCTGGCAGGAGACTTCAATGTCCCTCTCGACCCTCACTTTGATACTTCTAAAGGATCTACTTCCATCCCATCAAGTGCGATACGACATGTTCATCGATCCCTCGCGAAAATGCAATTGGTTGATTCCTGGCAGGCCCATGGTGGTTCGGCACGGGAATACACACACTACTCATATGCATCCTCGTCATATTCCAGATTGGATTACATTTCTCTTCAACAACATTGCTTTGATATTTCCTCTAAAGCTTGGATAGGTATGCGGACCTGGTCGGACCATGCTCCGGTTATGCTGGAAATTACATCTCCTTTGTTCCGCCCCAAAGAACGTCAGTGGAGACTGAATGTCTCTTTATTGACAGACCAGATGTTTTGTTAAGACATAGACACGGTGTTGCAAAATTACTTTATGGAGAACTTGTCTACGGAGGTACCGATACCAACGATTTGGGAGGCCCATAAGGCCGTTATACGGGGTACTTTTATCAGCAAAGCGTCGGCAAATAAAAAATTACGCTCTCATGAACTCTCTGCATTGCTAACCGACATCAGATCATTGGAATTGGAACACTCTCATACTCCGACGGACCTTATATCCTGTTTTTGGAGCCATTGTTGACGTCTGTTAGGGCCAATGCGAAAATCACAGGCATTGAAGGACAGCATCAGCCTCATACTCACAAACTGTCAGTTTACGCCGATGACCTCATGTTTATGGTCACGGAACCCTCTGTAACCATCCCGGAAATCTCTACTGAACTAACCCGATTTGGGTCCCTTTCTGGATTTTATGTTAATACTGACAAATCGGAAATCTTAAATATTACGCTTACTAGTCTACAATGCACTCAGATTCGAGATATCATACCATATCGCTGGTGCGATGGGAAACTGAAATTTCTGGGAGTCTGGCTCGCGACCACTCCCGACCGATTGTATACGGAAAATTTTTGAACTTTATTTACTACTCTTTCAGATGACTTGCGGTTTTGGAAGACGAAAATGCTCTCCTGGATAGGCCGCATTAATGTACTCAAAATGAATGTCCTGCCCCGCTTACTGTTTCTTTTCCAGGCTCTTCCTATCTTATTGCCTGCAGCCTTTTTCCGCTCTTTACGATCCTTGTTCTGGCCCACTTTGCTTGGGTTGCTTTATCTGGCCCACTAGGAGCTCTCGATTACAATATAGGACCCTAGCATTATCTAAACAATCTGGAGGCTTAGCACTACCTGATATGAAGTGGTATTATTACGCGTCTCATTTGACGCGCATAGTGGATTGGATGTCTTATGACTCCAGCCAACGTTGGCTAGACTTGGAAACTGCCCTCTCTGGTATCCCCTTATGGGCGGTCCCTTGGATTCAGAAGCCCTTACTCCGACATAGAGTAGTATCAGACACTTCGGTTTTGGCGATTCTAGTAATATGGCACTCAATACGCAGTCAATTTGCTCTTTCGTCGGCTCCTTCACCACTTCTCCCACTAATTCATAATCCTGACTTTCCAGGAGAGATTAGCAAATCATTGCAGGAAAAATTTACCAACGAACCCCGCTTCCAAGTGCGTCACGTACTAAGAGACGGACAATTTGTAGACGTAACTACTCTAGACCCTTCGATGCCTTGTTCATTCTTGGACACATTTCATTATCATAGACTACGATTGTACCTTCGTCGCTTACCCGGAAACTCGGGTCTGCTGCGCCCCCTGACCCCATTTGAAAAATTTTGTGCGATGGGCCTACAATTGGATCATAGCATCTCAGCGTTGTATAAAATCATACAAAAAGCAGACGATTATATCCCCACATATATGGGTAGATGGGAAAGAGAGCTGGACATGCCCATATCCACGGAACTATGGACTAAAACATTACAACTGACCCATAAAGGAACTCGAATTTCAGCATTGGTGGAAAATTCCTTTAAAATTATATCTTTTTGGTATCGATCCCCCCTCCTCATGGCACGGATCTCAGACAATGGTGACCCGTCTTGTTGGCGAGATTGCTCGCAAATTGGTCCCTATTTACATATATGGTGGACCTGCCCACTGATCCGAATCTATTGGACGTTGATTTCTACCTTATTGACAAAGCTCACAGATCATACTCCTCAATTTAGCCCGGTGGTTTATCTCCTATTACAGGTTGAAGGATCGATAAGTGGCCTGAAACGTTCTATGTTGTTGAGAGTGCTGCTGTGTGCCAGGGCATTGGTTCCGCGACATTGGCGTTCACCCACGCTGCCTTCAATCTCGGAACTGGTTACGAAAGTCCGAGAGCTACGGCTTGCTGAAGAGACCCTAATTTTTTCTGACAAAACCAGACAAGCTTTTTATGATACATGGTATTACTGGGATACTACCCTGGCAACTGCGGACTTCCGTGCCTTCAATGGGGAGTGGGGCGCCTCGCTGACGCTGTTGGATGGGTCTCCTGGAGCGCCATAAGCACTGCTCCCTCGTGCTCTCTATTAACACTATCTTCAAGACTCCCTGCCTGCACGGCCTAAGACAACCCCAACATTCTATGACTTGCCTTAATATCCCTCCATTGTGAGTAGACTGTGTATAGCCCATAACATCTACATCCTACCCCCACTTTTTTTTTTTTCCCCTCTTCTTTTATTCTTCTTCTCTCTCTCTCTCCTGTGCACTCTCAACATATCTCTTCTCCCCCCTTTCCTTTTCTACACTATCACTTGACTCTTTTCTATTCATCTTTAAATTGTATTGAAACAGTACTACTACACGTATATTGATTATAAACAACCCGCTGGTACTGCTCACTGAATGAGACCTTTGAACGTACTCTTTCCATGATAACTCAGATGATAATGTTTAGAAGTACCTCACTTTATGCACACATCTGGAAAACGTATTTTTTATGTAAAGATAACACCGGTCTCACTGATGTACTATTTTATGCTTGAACATTACTGTGATCACTCTGTTATACATGTTTTTTGGATGTTCATTCTTTAAATAAAAATCTTTTGTTTCATAAAAAAAAGATGTTTAAAAAAAAGTTTTTAAAGGGACAGTGAGCTGGTTGTGGGGGGGATGGAAGCATGGCCGCAGGTGCAGTGGCTCCCTCCCTGCGCCACCTCTCTGCCACATGCACCTGGCCGGCCAGCCCGCACAGTCGCAGCTCTGTTATCCGGTGGCCGCATGCTCCTCAAGGGATCCTTATTCATGAAATAAGGGTTAAAAATAAAAACTAAAAATTCCTTCAAATATCGTGCCTAGGAGGTCTCCATAACCTGCCCGTGAAGTGGCGGATTTCTAGGATGTATAGAAACATGTAAAAACCTAAAAATGACATTTCAAATTACGGTAAATGGTTTTCCTTTAATCTATCCATAAACAACTGCTTGGGGCGGCAGTCTGTAACCCCTCTGACCGTGACACCGTAACCCCTCTGAGGATATGAATCTGGTACCAGTGGCGTAGCGTGGGTTTTCAGCGCCCAGGGCCAGCCAAGAATTGTGCGCCCCAACCTGTGGACACGTTATCGATATTGCCCCAGCTCTCACATGGATTTGCCCCAGCTCATGGATTTGCCCCCAGCTCATGGATTTGCCCAGCTCATGAATTTGCCCCAGCTCATGGATTTGCCCCAGATCACACATGGATTTGCCCCAGCTCACACATGGATTTGCCCCCAGCTCACACATGGATTTGCCCCCAGCTCACACATGGATTTGCCCCCAGCTCATGGATTTGCCCCCAGCTCATGGATTTGCCCAGCTCATGGATTTGCCCCGCTCATGGATTGCCCCAGCTCTCACATGGATTTGCCCCCAGCTCACACATGGATTTGCCCCCAGCTCATGGATTTGCCCCAGCTCATGGATTTGCCCCAGCTCACACATGGATTTTCCCCAGCTCACACATGGATTTGCCCCAGCTCATGGATTTGCCCCAGCTCCCACATGGATTTGCCCCCAGCTCACACATGGATTTGCCCCCAGCTCATGGATTTGCCCAGCTCATGGATTTGCCCCCAGCTCATGGATTTGCCCAGCTCATGGATTTGCCCCCAGCTCATGGATTTGCCCAGCTCATGGATTTGCCCCAGCTCATGGATTTGCCCCCAGCTCATGGATTTGCCCCAGCTCATGGATTTGCCCCAGCTCACACATGGATTTGCCCCCAGCTCACACATGGATTTGCCCCCCGCTCATGGATTTGCCCCAGCTCACACATGGATTTGCCCCAGCTCACACATGGATTTGCCCAGCTCATGGATTTGCCCCAGCTCACACATGGATTTGCCCCAGCTCACACATGGATTTGCCCCCAGCTCACACATGGATTTGCCCCAGCTCATGGATTTGCCCCAGCTCACACATGGATTTGCCCCCAGCTCACACATGGATTTGCCCCCAGCTCATGGATTTGCCCCAGCTCACACATGGATTTGCCCCAGCTCACACATGGATTTGCCCCTGCTCACACATGGATTTGCCCCTGCTCACACATGGATTTGCCCCAGCTCACACATGAATTTGCCCCAGCTCATGGATTTGCCCAGCTCATGGATTTGCCCCCAGCTCATGGATTTGCCCCAGCTCATGGATTTGCCCAGTTTACACATGGATTTGCCCAGCTCTCACCTGGATATTGCTCCAGCTTCGGCAGGGGTTGAGGGGACCCAGATGCCGGGCAGCGCGGGAGTGCCTGCCAGGTCCTGAAGAGTCCGTCCTGTTGAAGGGGATGCGGCTGCGTGGCGTGCGTGCGCAGGTCACGCGGTCCGGCCAGTCAGGTGGTACAGAGACTCAGTACCACCTGATTAGCCGGACCACGTGACCGGCTGCGCCTGCACGCAGCCGCTTCCCTTTAACAGGACGGACTCTTCAGGACCGGGCAGGCACTCCCGCGCTGCCCGGCATCTGGGTCCCCTCAACCCCGGGCCAGTTTTAGGGGTGCAAATGCGCCCCTAACAAAACTGCGCCCGAGGCCACGGCCCCCCCACGCTACGCCACTGTCTGGTACAGTGGCATTGCACCCAAATATTGTGCCTTTGGTGCCAGGCCAGCAAGTGCCATCATACAGTAACCCCTCTGTGGTATTGTGGAAGAGTTCAGGGGTGGACCATGTGGTCAGGGCCGGTGCTAGACTATTTTGCGCCCTAGGCAAGACCAGCTACTTGCACCCCCCCAAAAAAAAAATACACAACATGAAACTGCTAAATTTCTTTTTATTTCAGAATAAAGTTTGAAAAGCACCAATAGTAAAGGTAAAATAAATATAAATAAACTGTATTAACCACTTCCATGCTCAGCGCGTCCTCCACATGGCTCCCGCTGTGCGGAGGACGCGCTGAGCGCGTCCTCCCTTTGGGGTCAGCGTTCGGCCGGGTTCCGGCCGATCGCTGGCCCCCCCGGTGCGGGCTGACATCCTCAATGTCATCCCAGCATCCGGAACCGCCGCCGGTGAAATTAGGTGTCATCGCGGCAGTGCGATGACACCTAATTCAGGCGCCCCCCCCCCACATGTGCGGAGGAGGCGCCTGAAAGGGAGGGGGGGGAGGTCCTTCGGACCTCTCTCCCTCCCAATCGGCGGCGTTGCGGGGGTTAACCCAGGCACCATTTGGAAGGGCACAGCCTGCCCTTCCAAATGGTGCCTGGCATTAACCCCTGGGGAGCTGGATCGCGAATCGGTGCTGAAAAGCGCCGGTTCGTGATCCTTTCCCGGAGCTGGCCGACATCTTGGATGTCGGCCAAGCCTCCGGGAACGCCCCCTGAGGACTGGCATCATCGTGCATAGCACGATGACGCCAGTCCTAGAGTTAACCCCTAACTGCCACCAACGGTGGAGATAGGGAGTTCATTGGAACTCCCTATCTCCCGATCCGTGGCAGCTAGGGGTTAAAGTTTGGTATGGTTGGATCGGCCAGAGCATGGCCGTTCCAACGATACCAAACACTACTGTGAAAAAAGTTTTTTAAAAAAAATAAAAATTAAAAATAGACATATATTTAAAAAAAAAAAAAAAGCATTTTTATTTTCTTTTTTTTGGTTCGTTAATGCAGAAATATTGTTCCCATTTCAATTATAATGTGAACAATGATGCTGCACTAACGATTTTTGTATGCGGTGCGTTTGTTAAAAATCGTGTAATTTTCCCCAAAAAAAAATGTAACGAGACCCCATCTCTAATTTTTTTAACAAGCGCACCCCATACAAAATATAACCGCAATTGCTCGCATGTTAAAATGTGAAAAAAAACACTTTACACGTTGTAAATTATTGAAAATACATATTTTATTGCATTTTTTGTTATAATATACATATAATAATGACATATTATGAATCTACCGAGTCTGACGGAAAGAACGATATATAATATGTCTGGGTCATATACTAAAATAAGCCTTCAAAACACGTTTAAACATGATGAGCAAAACCGGTAAAAATGACCTCAGCACAGAGGTGTGAAAAGCCTCAGCAGCGAAAGGGTTAAACCATTTTAAATTAACTCTATTAAACAAATTAAAATGAACAGTATTGAACAAATATAAATTAACTAAAAAAATAAATAAGAGTTGTCACGTAAGTTTTAATTTCAGACACATCAAAATTTCACTTTGCGTGCCTTATCCTTTGCAAATTTTCACCATGCGTATATATATATATATATATATATATATATATATATATTGCCCAGGCCAACTCACATCATGCGTATATATATATTGCCCAGGCCAGCTCACATCATGCTCACAGACAGTCACAGATGCACCATCATGCGTATATATATTGCCCAGGCCCAGGCCAGCTCACATCATGCGTATATATATTGTCCAGGCCAGCTCACATCATGCTCACAGACAGTCACAGATGCGCCATCATCATAGGCGTGCACAGCCTATTGCATTAGGGTGTGCACCCAAAAGCTCAAACACATGAAAAAAAACTTATATATATATATATATATACACCCGCACCCTTATACATACACACGCACGCACACACTCTCACACATTCAGCCTAAATATATCATTACAATCAGGGTAATTCAAAGAGAATTGAAAAGTCAACGCACGTTCGGTGACTTTTCGTTCTCTTCAATTCGGTTTGTTTTGACGATTCCCAGTTCGGCGACCCTGCGGTGTATTTTTTCAGCAAGCACCACAGGGTCCGCGAATTGCAGGGAAAGGTCGCCGCAAAGCCGCCGAAAACTAACCCGCAAAACCCGGCGAATGAAGGCCGAAAACCCGCAAAAACATCTAGATTAACCCGTCGGAAAAAGCCGAGCAGGAGACGATCACACGCAGGGAAGCTGCCGGAAAAAGTCGACACCGCAGACGAATGGAGTGAATAAATTAGCAAAACAGTTTGCTTGAACGTTTGAAAAGTGAACCGCTGTTTGCAAAGAAACTACTGAGCGAAAATGTCTGAAATTTACATCTGAGGTCCAGGGAATGATAATAAAAAGGGCTGTTACAGAAAAAATAAGTAAAAAAAAAAACAAAATGGAAAATGCTTAAAATATCCTAAGAACAAATCTATAAATAAAGAGACTTTTTACTGCAGAATTTTATAATGAACGGTTTATTAGATATTGAATTAAAAGGGGAATATTTTTAACATTGAAGCCTATGGGATTCGCCTGAATAAACTTGCCGAATTAAACCACCGAACAGCAGGGCATTTCGGGAACCTTTCACAGCTGGTTTTTGTTCTCTGAATAGCCGAAGCATTACTTTTTTATGGGGATTTCACTGCCCTCGAACAGGCACCGAACAGGCTGATTTTCAGCGTTCGGTTACCTTTCTCCAGCCATTCGGATCTCTTTGGATAACCCTGTATGTTTATAATTCAGAGGTGCAGCAACCTTGGCCATCCAGTTGTTTTTGAACTACATTTCCCATGAGTCTCGACTAACCCAATTAGTGGCTGAGTATTGTGGCCGATTTGTGTTTTATGACTATCAGGGTTATTCAGAGAGAGGTGAAACTCAGGAGAATGACTGGAGAAGTGAAAATTCTAGGTCAAAATAGCCAAACCAGAAAAATTCTCCCATTTATCTCACTTTCCAAATCGGCTATTTGGTCCAGATTGTTCTCTTTTCCTGACATTCTCCTGGTTTTCACCTTTCTCTGAACAACCCTGAGAGAGCCAGGAGAACTGGCAGGAGAAGAGAACAATCTAGACCAAATAGCCGATTTGGAAAGTGAGATAATGGGAGAATTTTTCTGGTTTGGCTATTTTGACCTAGAATTTTCTCTTCTCCAGTCATTCTCCTGAGTTTCACCTTTCTCTGAATAACCCTGTCAGGGTTATTCAGAGCGGTGAAAAGCAGGACAATGACTGGAGAATGGAAAATTCTAGGTCAAAATAGCTGATTTGGAAAGTGAGATAAATGGGAGAATTTTATGGTTTGGCTATTTTGACCTAGAATTTTCACTTCTCCAGTTATTCTCATGCTTTTCACCGCTCTCTGAATAACCCTGTGAATGTTTAATCCCGAGGTGAAAAATAACATTGCTTTAGATGTTAAAAGCGGGCAATGAGGAAATTTTGTATTTTTTCACACAGCAGTTAAATGCAGCATATTAGAAGAAGTTTTAGAAGGGAAATTAACACTTCTCACTCAGAACAGAAGCAGACACACCACACCTTCATTCTACATACAATGTATCAAATTCATTACACCAGACAAAAAACACCTGGTGTTTACCTTTTGAGAAACACAGGTCATTTAGAGGTGAGAATCTTTGCATGTACACATTAGTTTTAATTCAATATCTAATAAACCGTTGATTATAATATTCTGCAGTAAAGAGTCTCTTTATTTCTAGATTTTTTAGCATTTTTTATACTTTTTTCAAAATTTCCTTTTTTTTTTGCGAACTCGAACCGAACACACACAAAAAGTTCGAAGTTCGCGAACTTTCAAACGACCAAAGTTCGAATCGAACCGAACAGCTCATCCCTACATATAACCAGGGATGTAGTGATGGAGGGGATCATGTGGGGGGAACATTATCGATGTCCATCATGTTCCACCCAAGAGTAAAGGGGGAGAATGGGCCAATGAATTATTGAAACGAGAATCCTATTAGATCTTTACTTTAAACACACTTGCCCCTCTCAGTCTAAATGAGAAAAACTATTGTACTCCATTTCTATCGGTCAGGTAATGTGAGTCACCACTCTTACCATCGCAACGGCCTTAGTCCTCTCCTCCATGCACAATTCAGGTAACCATAGTACCACGTATACACAATGCAACAAAACAAAGGAAGCCTGGAGGAACCAGGCTACATAATGATCAAAATAAACATACAATTTAAAGCAAATATAAACCAGTGTAGCACTCAAGCCTGATCCTTTTGGGTCGGGCTTACAGCTTTTCCTTTTTTTTTTTTTGATATTCAAAATTTGATTTTGTAAATAAGCCAGCAGTAGATCATACAGAAATTGAAACAATAATGAGAAGAGCCAGCGAGGTTCATCAAAGATAACAAAAAATAAGGGGGGGATGGGGAAGGGCACTCAGACATAAGTGACCAGGGAGGTGGTCTCGTCATCAGACAGACATGGGGTCGGGCATCCATGGGAAAAAAGGGGGTATAAGGGGTAAGGTGGGGGACCGCCCGTTAAAAAGTGGCATTCCTGGCTCACTCCAGCAACTTCGCAAGAAGACTGGTGGCAGTGGAAGGGGTCACAGGGCCAGGCGTCCTGGGGCCAGAGGAAGCGGTCAGAGCCATGGTATCAGAGTTTTGAGTGAAGTCCTGAAGTACTGTCCTCTCCTAGGTCCTATGTAAACTCCCAGTTCCCAAAATTTGGGAAGAAAGGGGAGAGGGGTAGAGGGGAAACAGAAAGAGAAAATTGTGCAATATTGATTGGTAAAGGGTTAAGTGCCCAATGACAAGGGAACACTTACAATGTATAGAGCCTCTCGTACCGGCTCTGGTGTGGAGTGCCTTGGGCCTAATCAAGGGTGGCCTATGCCCTTCTTTAAAGTTTTCCTGGGGTGGCCTTCGCCTTTCCTCTAATGCTTACTCGATCGTCTCAGATACAAAGAGAAGACATCCTCATAGCGCAATATGCAGCCAATGGTTAAAAAGAGGTAAGTAGTAGTCGAAAACAAACTCACCGATGATGGAGCCTTAAATTCCAGGCTCAACTTGTGGGCATATGGTACTGCTTTTTCGGTGGGTACCTGCACCTCTTTCAACGGCAGACAGTCTTCTTGTGAGGGGAAAAAAAGGGGGGAGACAGGGTATATAAGGCATACACTGTGAAATAAAAGCTGGATGCAGATGGTAGAGAAAAAAGAATTTATTAATTAAAAAAAGGAGGGGGGTATCACAGATACGCGTTTCGGCTATAAAAACAAAGCCTTCCTCAGTCCATGTGCAGGATAGTTAAAAAAATAGGGGATATGGAACACTCCACGTGTCTGTGTTTATATAGTGGACGCTGAACGTTAATTTCTGGGGTTACTTCCGGGTTCGCGGAGGTCACGTGGTGCGTGCCGAGTCATTGCGTTGCGGCCATCTTGGACGTGCGTTCCATTGGCCGATTCCATGCGTTCCATACAATTTTGGTGCGGACTTAGCGGCAGAGTTGAGGAAAAGTGTAAAACGATTCCTCTGTTTGCTGGGGGAGTGATACCAAAAACATATGGGAACATACACAGAGGACAGTCAAGTCAAAAGGTCAGTCAGTATAAATGTGTATGTGCCAGTGGCCACAACGTTGCACCAGTAGAGAGATGATGCAAGTGGTGTGGTCTAATGGGAAAAATACACATGATTATGGTAAGGAATGTGTATAATATATGTCCCATTGCGAGTGGAGGGGAGTGTAAAACGGTGAAGTGTCGAAGTGACTAAATAAAAGGAGCGGCATATTGACAGGGCACAATATGGCAAATACTAAAAAGGATGATTTTAAAACGTCATAAAAACAGAAAAACCAACATAGAGACAAAATGACTGATTGGTAAAAAGGGATATTGTAAAATATATAAAATACCAACGATAAAAACAATAAAAAGCGCAATATAAAAGGCGCAATATAAATCAGATTAAAGGAGATGGGTTTAAAATGAAAACCAGAAGGGTGAAGAGGCATGATGTGATGATTGCAACCAACCAATGTATAATGAAATGTGTAATCTAAGTGTCATAGAGTAGGCAGATCAGGTGGAGGGGGTATATATACGTGGTAAATGTGTCTCCTGGGTCTGGGAGTGTAAATGGGCTGATATGCATCAATGGGAATGCTGCATACTCATAGTGGATGTTTGACGGATCGATAGTTGATGGTCAATGGTCAGTTGAGGAAGTGGCATAACTCAAAACCGGCGTTCAGACCTTGCGGTTGGAGGGTACCCAAGTTAAAGATCCAGCTCATTTCCTCCTTTCCAATTGTTTTCTCAAAGTTGCCACCTCTCCAGGGTGCTTCGACTTTCCTAATCCCTATGAAGGTTAACCCTTCTGGGTTCATAGCATGTTTGTTTTTGAAGTGTAGAGGGACACTGTGATTTTCATTCCCGTTCCGGATGTTCCTGATGTGTTCTTACACGTACACTAAGGGCTCTGGTCGTTCTCCCTACATATCTTAAGCCACACGGACATGTTAACAGATAGATCACATTTTTGGTGAAACCGGTGATTATGTCCTTTATTTTTATCGGTCCTGTGCTTCCGTCAATCTGCGTGATGATCTGTTTCTTACTTCTAGTGTTCCGACAATTGAGGCAGTTCCCACACTGGTGAAACCCTTTTTGTATGCCATGATAGTTATTATTCGAAAGGGTCTTCTTTGTGTGTTTTTGCGCTAATTTCATTTTGAGGTTGCCGGCTCCTCTGCAGATCATCCTCGGTTTTTCGGGTAGAATTTCTCTTTGTGATGGATCTTTCCTTAATATCGGCCAGTATTTGTCACGGCTCACTGCAGGGTTAAGGATTCGAGCCCAATATGCGGTTACTCAGATGAAGAGGCAGAAAAGGGGGGTTGTAATCAAGAACATAGGTTTATTGAATAAACAAACTTAAACCAGGAAGGGGAATCTGAATAACTAATAACAATAGATAGGAGCTGGATGGGCAGGATAAAATATACAGAGGACAAGATATACTTAGCAGAAGGGGTATACAGGACAGGACACTGAATAGCACAATAGGGCTAACAGAAGATACTGGATGCTGAATAAAGAATAAACACAGGTGAACAGGAACTGAACACTGAATAAAGAATAAAACACAAATCAGAGCTTGACTGAACAAAAAATGGAAAACAGATACAAAAGAACACACTAACTGGTACAGAGGGTGGAGGATCAAAAGACACAGAAGGCAAGAAGACAACATAAGATCAGGCGCGGTATCAGAAAGGTCAAGACTGGAGAGTGGTTAAATCAGGCATTGGTCGGTGGCAGGCGGCTGGCATAGAAGTAGTCAGAGTCCAGAATCCAATGTCATACACGGGTTAATCAATAGATGGGATGATGGGAGTTGCAAAGGGATCCAGAAAATGGGGAATGCAAGGAATGTCCAGGAAGGAGGGTAGCAGAGATAAGGGAGTCCTCAGGATACCAGATGGAGGGGTTCTCAGGATACCAGATGGAGGGGTTCTCAGGATACCAGATGGAGGGGTTCTCAGGATACCAGATGGAGGGGTTCTCAGGATACCAGATGGAGGGGTTCTCAGGATACCAGATGGAGGGGTACTCAGGATACCAGATGGAGGGGTTCTCAGGATATCAGAAGGAGGGGTTCTCAGAGTGCCAGCTGAGCATCAGGCAGGTCAGTGCATAGCACACAGGTCAGGCTTGCAATGAGTCGTTCTATTGTTAGAAAAGACGATGCAGAAGCCCTGATTCAGAGGTGAGGCTGGATTAAATTGGCAATGCAGGCCCAGCCCACACCTGAGGCTGGAGAGGTGAAGGAAAATCAGGAACAGATCCCAGTGTAGTTAGACACCAGTCCAGGTAAAGGCAAAATCAGGACTGGAACTGCACTTCATTTGCCTTTTTTACCGCGTCTGCGGCGCGAATCGTGACAGTATTTCTTTATCGTCTTCCTAATGTATTGGTTTTGGGCATTGTATGAAAAGATGAAGGGTACATCAGTTGTGTATTGGGTTCCGGTTTTGGGTTTCTTCTTCAATAAAGAGTTTTCTTGAATTTTATTGAAGAAGAAACCCAAAACCGGAACCCAATACACAACTGATGTACCCTTCATCTTTTCATACAATGCCCAAAACCAATACATTAGGAAGACGATAAAGAAATACTGGCCGATATTAAGGAAAGATACATCACTAAGAGAAATTCTACCCGAAAAACCGAGGATGATCTGCAGAGGAGCCGGCAACCTCAAAATGAAATTAGCGCAAAAACACACAAAGAAGACCCTTTCGAATAATAACTATCATGGCATACAAAAAGGGTTTCACCAGTGTGGGAACTGCCTCAATTGTCGGAACACTAGAAGTAAGAAACAGATCATCACGCAGATTGACGGAAGCACAGGACCGATAAAAATAAAGGACATAATCACCTGTTTCACCAAAAATGTGATCTATCTGTTAACATGTCCGTGTGGCTTAAGATATGTAGGGAGAACGACCAGAGCCCTTAGTGTACGTGTTCAAGAACACATCAGGAACATCCGGAATGGGAATGAAAATCACAGTGTCCCTCTACACTTCAAAAACAAACATGCTATGAACCCAGAAGGGTTAACCTTCATAGGGATTAGGAAAGTCGAAGCACCCTGGAGAGGTGGCAACTTTGAGAAAACAATTGGAAAGGAGGAAATGAGCTGGATCTTTAACTTGGGTACCCTCCAACTGCAAGGTCTGAACGCCGATTTTGAGTTATGCCACTTCCTCAACTGACCATTGACCATCAACTATCGATCCGTCAAACATCCACTATGAGTATGCAGCATTCCCATAGATGCATATCAGCCCATTTACACTCCCAGACCCAGGAGACACATTTACCACGTATATGTACCCCCTCCACCTGATCTGCCTACTCTATGATGCTTAGATTACACATTTCATTATACATTGGTTGGTTGCAATCATCACATCATGCCTCTTCACCCTTCTGGTTTTCATTTTAAACCCATCTCCTTTAATCTGATTTATATTGCACCTTTTATAGTGCGCTTTTTATTGTTTTTATCGTTGGTATTTTATATATTTTACAATATCCCTTTTTACCAATCTGTCATTTTGTCTCTATGTCTGTTTTTCTGTTTTTATGACGTTTTAAAATCATCCTTTTTAGTATTTGCCATATTGTGCCCTGTCAATATGCCGCTCCTTTTATTTAGTCACTTCGACACTTCACCGTTTTACACTGCCCTCCACTCGCAATGGGACATATATTATACACATTCCTTACCATAATCATGTGTATTTTTCCCATTAGACCACACCACTTGCATCATCTCTCTACTGGTGCAACGTTGTGGCCACTGGCACATACACATTTATACTGACTGTCCTTTTGACTTGACTGTCCTCTGTGTATGTTCCCATGTGTTTTTGGGATCACTCCCCCAGCAACAGAGGAATCGTTTTACACTTTTCCTCAACTCTGCCGCTAAGTCCGCACCAAAATTGTATGGAACGCATGGAATCGGCCAATGGAACGCACGTCCAAGATGGCCGCGACGCAATGACGCGGCACACACCACGTGACCTCCGTGAACCCGGAAGTAACCCCAGAAATTAACGTTCAGCGTCCACTATATAAACACAGACACGTGGAGTGTTCCATATCCCCTATTTTTTTAACTATCCTGCACATGGACTGAGGAAGGCTTTGTTTTTATAGCCGAAACGCGTATCTGTGATACCCCCCTCCTTTTTTTAATTAATAAATTCTTTTTTCTCTACCATCTGCATCCAGCTTTTATTTCACAGTGTATGCCTTATATACCCTGTCTCCCCCCTTTTTTTCCCCTCACAAGAAGACTGTCTGCTGTTGAGGTGCAGGTACCCACCGAAAAAGCAGTACCATATGCCCACAAGTTGAGCCTGGAATTTAAGGCTCCATCATCGGTGAGTTTGCTTTCGACTACTACTTACCTCTTTTTAACCATTGGCTGCATATTGCGCTATGAGGATGTCTTCTCTTTGTATCTGAGACGATCGAGTAAGCATTAGAGGAAAGGCGAAGGCCACCCCAGGAAAACTTTAAAGAAGGGCATAGGCCACCCTTGATTAGGCCCAAGGCACTCCACACCAGAGCCGGTACGAGAGGCTCTATACATTGTAAGTGTTCCCTTGTCATTGGGCACTTAACCCTTTACCAATCAATATTGCACCATTTTCTCTTTCTGTTTCCCCTCTACCCCTCTCCCCTTTCTTCCCAAATTTTGGGAACTGGGAGTTTACATAGGACCTAGGAGAGGACAGTACTTCAGGACTTCACTCAAAACCTCTGGACTACCTCAGCGGAGACCCTACCGGACTATCCTTGCCTTCAACATAGAACATACGGTCCGAAATATTTCCCCTTTTTTTTGCCCTCACAAAAGAACTGGAAAACGAGACTTTTTTTAAGAGACTTTTAACGTTTCCCCACGCACTTATATATGCACTATTCCTCCATTTTCTTGCATTTGCACCTTATATGCACTTTATACCCTTTTCCTGATTATATGAAGACACTTACTGCTACTTTGCACAGTGTATACTATTGCACATAACAGGACATCGACTACCCTACCTTGTACAGTGCTACTACTGCACACAGCTCTATTTGTAACAGCACTTTAGTGGTCTTTTCGACCTTGCACCCATTGGATTAATAGGAATACTATACTTACCTACTATATATAGATCACCCTCAGAAGAGACTGCGCCACTAGGATCTCCTTTCTTTTGCTCTACTGTAATTTGCACATTTCTGTCGAGGTTTTGTGTTATAATCCCTGTCGGCCGCACAACGCAAATACACACAACACATTAGCGCCTCCACTGTACTCCCCTTCCCAGAGCCATGGTATCCGCTACAATGGCTCACCCAGGGCAACCTATCGTCCCGCACACAAAAAGAAAAATAAATAAAAATAATAAAATATATAAAAGGGGGCCAGATGCCCAGATCATCACACCAAACCACGTCCTGGTCAGGTGAAGTAATTTCCGCTAAAGAGTGTCGGGGGGAGAATAAATCAGCAAGAGTTCTCAAAAAGTTGTGTGTGGTGGGTGTCAGCAGGGGAAAACATCGGGGGTAAACACTTCTTAGGGGGAAAATGGGGAAACAGCCACGTAGGGGAGATCGGCAGCCAGGAATCTGGAAGTGGGGCTATCCAGTTCAGCCAGTGTCCAGGGGAAAAATAAGACACAGGATCTCCCCGCGTTCACCATCCAGGAGCAAGATCGAAGTCGGCAGAGGCAATGAGTTGCAGCGTGGAATGTGACCCAGGACTTCCCCAAGGACATCCGGGGGAGAAGGCCTTGCCATCTGCACAGCCTCCAGGCAGCCTCGGTCCCAGGCCCACAAGGAGTCTCTATACCCCACCTCATCCTGAGAAGCAGCTAGGCCAACGGCATCATCGCGCGGGGAGATCCATCCGATGTCTCGAGTGCCATAGAGCCTTCCTGGGACCCATAATCCACCTGGATGGCTCCCTCTGAGAGCCCACAGACAGTAGGCAAGCTAGATACCATCGGCACATAGAACAACCCAGCCGGATCACCACAGTCGGTCTGCTGCAACGCGACTTCAGGACCGCCACTCCCTGGTCTCCATACCTCTTCTCTCCATTCAGCCGAGCAGGTAAGCTCGCCACACTCGTGCAGGGGGCCCTCAGTCATACCTCCAGACGGAGCAGTTGCATCCCGGCCGAGCCGCATCTCTGCTACAGGGCGCCAGACATCCACACATGTAAGTGGCCGCTCCCCCTCCAGTAACCAAGCCATGGACTCATCCAGGCGCTCCTTCAGGGCCCCACCGCTTCAAGGAAGGGGGGATACGGATCTCTATTGCACCGCAACGAAAGCTCAAAGATGGCCGCCCAGGGTAGGCCTCAAAAACAGGCCGGAGACCGCAAAGTGCCCCAAACAGCTCAGAGAGCACAGAAAAGACCGGGCACAGATCAAGGGGCCCCCTGCATAGTCCTCTCCCTGTCGAGCACAGCAGCTGGAGGTAGGTCGCAAGGATCAGCAAAAGATGAGGCAAGCCTCGTGGAGGTCAGCAAAATGCAACCTTCCCTGTCGGCTGTCGACAGTCAGCTCCGCCCCCCGGGCTTACAGCTTTTCATGCGCTTCATAGATGACATCTTCATGGTGAAGCATTTGATGCTATTATGACTCAATTGAATTCCGTGCCCACCACAGTGAGATTGTCATCACAATACAGTTACAGTAACATCAATGTTGTTGATCTGTGTATTTCAAATCAAGATGACAAACTTGAGTATTCTTTGTTTTGTAAAGCCACAGATAGAAACACTGTATTACATGTGTCCAGTTTTCACCTGAAGAAATTGAAAGAGTCCTTGCCAATCTCTCAATTCCTTTGTGCTATGCATAACAATTCCAGTCTTCCTAATTGTGAAATTCAACTGTCTGAAATGTATTCCCGCTTTATCCACTGTGGATAATACCCCAAATGCCTTGATTCAGCTCTGGACAAGGCACGTGGCACTTTAGGAACACTGATACGCCTTGTAGACAGGGGGCTTGGATAGGTTTTGCTCAAAATTTCATACCCAGTCTGATGCTGTTTCACGCATCATTAAGCGACATTGGCATATTCTCCAAAAAGACCCACGGCTAGTGGTTGCTACCTGAGATCCTCCCTTATTGTGTTCTAAAAGAAATCGCAATCTTTGAGACTTGGTGCGTACTGATCAATACAATAATTTTGCTTCTATTAGTTCACATGAAAATACAGGCTGTGTTTGCTGTTTAAATTGCACCACCTGTAATCCCCTTATTCCAGGCAATGTTTTCTACCATCCGTACCGTGGGACTAAATACCAGGTTAGATACAAAACAAAAAGTGTGAAGCGCCTACTGGAAAAGAGTGCCTAAACCACTCGCTGAATGTTGCATACAGAGGTTTCTCTCTATATACCTGGATAACAAATAGATGAAAATATCACAACACAGCGCTTCATAGACCTAGGTCCGTAATAAAGTGGGATAGACACGCTATATGTCCATAAACATAGTGATCTTCATTTTCAAGCAATATGCTTCTTTATAGTGCAGCTGGTGGAACGTACACTGTAGGAGAAAAACAAAAAAAGGACCGGAATTGCGCAGTACACCAGCATCAGATGGAAATAAATCTTGTTCGTATTCAACTCACATTTGGAGGAGCCCACAACCGGCTCTCGGGAATATAGTGAACAGGGACTTATATCAGGTGCCCATATACCCCTCGGTCTGTTCCACCAGTGTCGCCATAATAGTACTGTAGTGTGGATCGATAAGACCAGAAAAAAACACCTCTTGGTACAATAAATCACAGATAATTTAGCAATTAAGAAAAGAAGCCAAATTCAAACTCACAGACACTGAGCCTCTATTGGCTCCGTCACAATTTGCGCAGGGAATCATACAGGAGTTCCCCAAACCTTCTTTTTCAGGATCATAAAGGCAGACAGCAATCAAATTAGGTTAAAAACATTTATTAGTTTAAAACAGACAATTTATATCTACCAGGACGCGTTTCGCCAGAATGGCTTCCTCAGCTGGTAGTTACACTTCTGTCCTTGCTGCTGCCTTTTATACAATCCCTTTATCCCTCAGTAAAACAATTCACGAATGTTTAATAACAATTAAAACATAATTCTTAACAGATACCTTAAAATTGTGCCTGCCATTTTGCGCATGCGCATCAGCTCATTATTCCTCCGTGGAACGCAGAACCTAATCCTTCCCAATTTCATTACGGCGCATGCGTCGGTGCTAGTGCGTTTCACCTTGGAACGCCAGAAGAAATGTACGGATCAGAGCTTTTCATTACTCATTCCTGCGTGTGCGCAAATGCCCCTGTTTTTCACATTAGAATATCGGACCAAACTATACAGAATGATGCTGCCTAAATATATATATATATATTTTTTCTGGTTTTATCGATCCACACTACAGTACTATTTTGGCGACACTGGAGGAACAGACCGAGGGGTATATGGGCACCTGATATAAGTCCCTGTTCGCTATATTCCCGAGAGCCGGTTGTGGGCTCCTCCAAATGTGAGTTGAATACGAGCAAGATTTATTTCCATCTGATGCTGGCGTACTGCGCAATTCCAGTCCTTTTTTCTGTTTTCTCCTACAGTGTACGTTCCACCACCTGCACTATAAAGAAGCATATTGCTTGAAAATGAAGATCACTATGTTTATGGACATATAGCGTGTCTATCCCACTTTCTTACAGACCTAAGTCTATTAAGCGCTGTGTTGTGATATTTTCATCTAAATACCAGGTTAGATCACTTGCACCACAGAATTTATAGTATACAAAATTTCTTGTCCTTGTGGCAAAATGTATATAAGCAAATCCATCAACAACCTTAGGGAGCGCATGGCGAACCACCGATCGGCCATCAGGGCTGCATTAGCCGGTGTAGATAATCCCCAACCCGTAGCATGCAATTTTCGTGAAGCTGGCCATCCACTTCCTTCCCTTAGAGTAATGGCTATTGACCATGTACCCCCTTTGTGGCGAGAGGGTGACTGTGCTATTGAGCTACTCAAACGAGAGGCATTTTGGATTTTTACTTTGGATACAATCTAATCACATGAGATCCTATAGTCATCACATTCTCTGTATGCTATATACAAACACAAGCTGCGTGGCTACACCTAGAAGGGCAAGAGTCCAAATGACAAACGGGTGCAACATCCAGGGATCCGCTATCCCAGTAAAACAGAAAAAAGAAATAGATAGGCAACACCGAATTTTCTTACTTGATCAGCTTTAATTCCAATCCATCGCAGGTAAAGAGAGTGCTACAATGTTTTGGCTACAAAGCCTTAATCATGATTAAGGCTTTGTAGCTGAAATGTTGTATCACTCACTTTACCTGCGATGGATTGGAATTAAAGCTGATCAAGTAAGAAAATTCGGTGTTGCCTATTTCTTTTTTCTATTCTCTGTATGCTGGTGAGCTATGACACATCAGCACAACCCACTGACATCTGTATACTGTTTTATCTAATTCCCAACAGTAGCAACAGCCTTTTCTCCTCACAGGGATGTGAATTTAATTACTTTTGCCCTGTTTATAACCCTGGATATGATCCCTCTTACCTGCAACACATAAAGCATGACTTCAGTTCTGGTAGGATTTGCACTTGTTATTTGGTTCCTACCAGGAATGAAAGCTCTGCTCTTTGGTTCCCACCTTCTCAGGGAAACATCTTACATGAACACGTGCTCATCATTCAGGTTTTTCACTCTGCTGCCATCTACTGGTGGTTTAATAGAAATGCCATTAGTTTGCTTTATTATGTAACATTTATTATTGTATGTTTATGGGGTACCTGCTTTATTTTAATGGGGTACCTTATTTTGACATACCTTACACTCTCCCCCACAAAATTTTATGATGTCCCAGACATACACAGACTTTAATATAAGAACTAGGGATGCACCGATACCCTTTTTTTAGGACCGAGTACAAGTACCGATACTTTTTTTCAAGTACTCACTGATACAGAGTACCGATAATTTTATTTAATGTCATGTGACGCTTTTCAATAAATAATTTAGGATTTTGCTGAAAGCCTGTCCTGTTTAAGTTAATATTGCAATGTTTGGCTAGACACCCCATTTACCCACTGCCTGCACACACCCTGACCACACACAGACGCCAGATATACATTCATATATACACACACACTGGTCTGGTGTCTGTTGGGTATACATGTATCTAATGCCTGTGGGGTATATTATTTATATCAGATACATTTGCATCAGATACATGTATACCTAACAGACACCAGACCACAGTGTGACACACATATACACATATGCCCTCAGAGTGTGTGTATATGTGTAATATGTAATATATATGTGTAATATATACATACACACTTACTTCAGACCTCAGTGTGTGTATGTGTAATATATATACACATGCGCACACACATTGGCCCATATCAGACCTCAGTGTGTGTGTGTATGTGTTATATACACATACACACACATTGGCCATTTCAGACCTCAGTGTGTGTGTGTGTGTTATATACACATATACACACACACTGGCCATTTTAGACCTCAGTGTGTGTGTGTATGCGTAATATATATACAAATACACAGACACACACACACATTGGCCCATTTCAGACCTCAGTGTTTGTGTGTATGTGTAATACACGTGGGAGTTCGCGAGATCGAGCGGACGTGCAAAAACTTTGTCGGCGGCGCTCGTGGAAGGTAACTTTGTACTAATGGGGTACCTTAGCTGCAGGGACCTGTCCGAGTGCCGATAGATCATTCAGACAGCCGCCCCAGCCCCTCGGATGCCAGCAAGCCAGCTCAATGCTGGCTTCCAGTATCGGGGGAAATATCGGGGGCACTGCATGAGTACCAAGTACTCGTGCAGTACCCGGTATCTATACCGATACTAGTCTCGGTATCGGTGCAACCCTAATAAAGAACCATTCTCTTACTTATCTCACAACAACTATAGGGAGTCAAGGTTAAGTAGTAATAAGATTACTTGAGGAACCATCCTCCCTGCGACATCTACTCCCAGTTATGTCACAGCTTCCCACCAGGTCCACAGTGCTATGGAGCCTGGTGACATGTTGTTGCCTATAGCCAACCAATTAGTAAACCTCTTTAACACAGGGTTGTATAAATTATTTCAGACAAGAGTTGATGGAGCGACTTTAGTTTCTACCTAGTTCCATCACTTGAAAATATTTAACTGGAATGTTGGCAGTAAGAGTGCAAGAAATGTCCTTTTGTTAACCACAGAACATAACATATAACATTTCAGTGAACATTGCCTATAATGCTATGGTTTATTATAGATACAAGTACCAACTTTAGAGTCCTTAGCAAAACAGTCTGGGCTTAGGTACCAGCTAAGGCAAACAGGTAGTGTAGAAACACAGTCTATGGCCTATACTGCTGCATTTCTGGCAACACTACTGGGTTGACCCAAAGAGTCGTAAGTCAGAACTTTCGCTGTCTCCTGTTCCTGCTGGGCGGTATCCGGCGTAGTAGAAGGGCATCTGAATCGTCCTCAAACTCGCCTCCGTCCCTGTCAACTGTCTCTGTTGATTTTTCAGCCAAAGTGTTTATTTTTTCTGGGTCTTCCGCTGAACATGTAGTTGGTTCATGTTGAATCACAGGTGCTTCCTTGGTTGTTTCCACTGTAATGTCCTCTCTATTTTCCACTGTACTTTCCTCACACGTTTCCAACTGGCCAGGGTAGAACTCTGCCGCTTCAGGATTCAGGTTTATGTCTTCCCTTGTGTGATCTCTCTGGGTTACAGGGATGAATGTTCTCCATTGTTCTTGTTCAAGATCTGATTCATCTTCTGATATTCCCTCAGACGTCTGCGTAGCTGGGTTAGGAGTCTTCAAAACTTGGCCTCGTTTATTGGTCCTGGGTCTGTCCGAGCTCTACTGACCTTGGTCGATGGGTAAGTAATTGCAAGGCAATAGCAAATTGCGGTGTATGATTCTTGTTCGTCCTTTCCCAGTTTCTGGCTTTACCTCATACACTGGACTAAGGACAACATGTACAGTCTTCTCAAAACGATCTCAGTTTTCCTGGTCCTCATCTTTCAGTAAGGTTTCTTAGAAGGACTCTGCTACTGTCACGGTCCACCCGGAGTACCTACTGAGGTGCTTATATTGCACAGCTGGTTCTATGAACCTTGCCCTGGATCTCTTGTTCTTGGATTGTATCCCGGGTTTTACCCAGGCTCAGCACCTGGACCTGGCTCATGGAGATCCAGCCTGGGTCTTCCTTTTCTAGCCCTGGACTTCCAGCTGAGGTCCATCCATGATTAAGCCTCCATAAAAGGCAGAGAGACCCAGCCAGCAGTGGATCTGCATTGTGCTCCCTGACTGAGGTCATCTGGATGTGTGCAATCCTGCTCCAGCTTATCCAGCGCTTTATCCACAGTCTGTGGTCAAAACCCTCCAGGACACCGCTCAAGTGGGTACTCCCAACCGTGTAGCCCACTATCCCCTGTGTATGGAGACCTGCCTGTGGATTACAAGTGTTTACCACCGTCTCTGACCTTTGATCCGGGTACCACTGCCAGCTGTCCAGACTTATTCTTGGTGGGCCCTGTCTGCAGTCTGGGACTGCATTGCCCACAATCCTCTGGCTCTCCAGTCAAGAACTCTCCCTGGACTTTATAATTCCTCTATTCTTTCTAGTGCCTGCTGCCAAGGCCTATTTATGTTCAATTAAAGTTATATTCATTGCTTGAATCCTGTTTGGCCTCCCCTCTGTGTCGCCACCTGCTGGGCTCATACCAGAACCGCACACGCCCATGACAGCTACCAGGTGAGAGTTCCACTCCATGAGTTTTTCTGTCATAATACTCTTTACCTCTTTGCGCAGCTAGGGTAGCTACCTTTGAAGCAACCTGATAGGCTTCAGTCATCCTATCTGTGCACGTTTTTACATACTCAGTGTGATTCTTGTATTGTTCCGTCACTGGGGTGTCAAACATGTTATCTATTGGAAATCTTGGCGACCTCCCGAAAAAGTAGAAAAAAATGGAAACCCTGTAGCTTCACTTTTGGTGCAGTTGTATGCGTGTACTACCTGTGCAAGTGAGTTCTTCCAGTCTTTCTTGGTATCTGGCGACAGGGTCCGAAGCATAGACAACAGCATATTATTGAATCTTCCACATTGTCCATTACCTTCTGGTTGATATGGAGTTGTGTGAGAGTTCTGGATGTGGCAGTGTTTTCCTAGTGCCAAGAATAATTTGTTTTCAAATTCTTTTCCCATGTCATGGTGGATTCTGGTAGGGAATCCAAACTTTAAGACAAAGTCGCTGAATATCTTTTCGGCGACAGTCTTTGCAGACTTGTTTTTGGTGGCGTAGGCCTGAGCAAACCTGGTGAAATGGTCTATTACCACTAGTATGTACTCATAACCTACTGTACATGCCTCGATATGGAGGAAGTCGACCATCTCAAAAGGATAAGTGGTGGCGATATTGTTCAGTGGAGCTCTAGTCGGCTTATTAGGGCATTTGTCTTTCAGACAAGTGCACTGATGGTTGATGTATTGCTCTGTGTCCCTCTGCATGTGTGGCCAAAAGAATCTTTCTCTAATCAGGTTTACAGTCCTTTTGATTCCTAGGTGACCCATGTCTTCGTGTAATTCCTTCAACACCAATTGATGATACAACTTGTGTAACACTAGTTGAGAACCTGAGGACGTTTTCCGTCTCAAGATTCCATCTTCGTCGAGGTATAACTTGGTCCATTGCTTCATTAGTATGATGAGATCAAGCGGTCTTCCTTGTCGTTCCTGTTTCGATGGAAACTTATCTTGGTTTTTGTACTTCCACACACAATCACAGAGTCTTCTTTTTGTGCTGTCCTTATGGTCGCTTTTGGTATTTGAGCTACCTTCTTTTGGGTACCATCTATTACTAATGTTGTATTGGCGATGGTTATTGGACACAATCATGGCGTTTCTTCTTTCTGTCGTACTTGAAGTGCTTGGGTTATGCAACTGATTACTTTGGGGTCCACTTCTTGCGAACATGTATTGTTGCATGTATTGTTCTGGACTTAATGGCATGCAAGAGAGTACATCCGCATCTGCATTTATCTTTCCTGGACGATACTTGATAGTGAAATTAAAATCAGCTAGTTTAGCAACCCATTGATGGCCTGTTGCGTTCAATTTAGCTGTAGTGAGAACATCATTTTTTATTTTTTTTGGAGAAAGGATTTTACCAGGAAGGATACATTGAGATTTCTCTCGTTTTCAAGTATAATTAGTGGATTATTGTCTGTATATACTACAAAGGATGGACTGTAGTATAGGTAGTCCCGGAATCTATCACATATGGCCCACTTCATCGCTAGGAACTCTAATTTTCCTGAATGCATGTGATAGTTCTTCTCGGCAGGTGTGAGAGTTCTAGATCCGTAAGCAATTACTTTTAGCTTTTCTTCCTGCTCTTTGTACAACACGGCTCCTAGTCCTTCTGGCGAGGCATCACAGTGCAGAACAAATGATTTGCTGTAGTCAGGGTAACTCATAACTGGAGGATGCGTTAACACCTCAATTAGCCAGTTCAGCACTACCTGGTGGTGGTCAGTCCAGACTATAGACTGATGGGAAGGTAGTTGACCTCTTAGTTTTGGTGATGGCTTCTTCTTCTTCTTGGGCTGGCTAGCCGGAGTTGACGTTGTGGTAGGTGTTGTATCTGCTGATAGTATTTCATATAGGGGTTTTGCAATCCTGAAAAAATCTTGGACATAAGGGCAATAGTAAGAAATAAATCCTAATAATTTCCTGAGTTCCCCCAACAGTCTTTGGCTGGTTGTTCGTCAAGGCCAGCACAGGCGCAGTGTCTGCTGGATCCATGGAATGGCCATCTTTGGATACAATCTTGCCCAAGAATCTGACTTTGTTTCAGAAAAGTTCACACTTCCTCTCTGTTAACTCCATGTTTCTGATACCCTTGCAGTACTAACCGGACATGTTCCACATATTTTTGGAATGATCTGCTGTGAACCAGGTTGTCATCTAGGTGCGGCAGACAGATCTTGTCCCTCAGTCCCATTAGACAGGTTTCCATGCTGCGTTGAAATTCAGCTGGTGCAGAGCTAAGGCCAAAGGGTATTCGGATCCACTCATATAGTGTCAAGGTTTGACTGCAGTTCGTGTAGCAAGATGGGGTTGTGAGCCCAATATGCAGTGATCTAGGCAGATTCAAAATAACAAGGGTGTTTATTGTGAAACAAACACGAGAACAAAATATCAGGCAAGGTTTAGACAATAGCGTGGTCAGGTTTCAGCAAGGGGTCTGGTACACGGGGGGTCCTAGATGTGGGGCAGAAGGAGAGCAGGATGGGAGGGTACCGGTATATAGAAGCAATGAAAATCCAGGTGATATAACAGAGGGTCCTTGGAGTCTTTGGCAGCGAAGTCAGGAGATTGACAAGAGGTATCAGGTATCAGGCTTTGTCAAAACAGGTATGCAGTCAGCGAATTCAACTTCAATGTGGAAGTCCAGGGTTGAGGGTGGGAATCCCTTATATGCAGGGCTAATCAGGGAGGATAAAGGGCAGGTGTGGATCCAGGGCCAGAACGTCATAATCAGGAAGGTGCATTGTTCATACAAGAGTCTTGGAATCTGCAGGGGACATGCAGGATAATACACAAAAAGGGGTCGTCCGGGGGTCAGGGCCTCCAGGGCCTGACATAGCCCCCCCTCTAAGGGCCGGACTCCGAACGGCCCAGGCCGAGGTCAGGGTCACACTGGCAGATGAAAGGACAAATATTCATTGCACCATTGGAGTGCGTAATAGTGGTCATGATGATCAGGGGTTCCTTCGGAACATAGAGTCCGTGGGACTGACTGGCACAGGTAGTCGGTGGCAGCAACGGCTGGGGTAGAGATCACGGTGTCAAGATATGCAATCCCTTGGTATGGTTGTCCAGAAATAAGCCCAAACTTGCGGCTGTGAGGGATGGGAGAGTCAACCTTTGCAAACCCCCAAACCCTCCTTGGCGCGGCTAGGGCTGGAAACTGCCAACAATGGGTGGTGGAGATGGGGGTCTCCATGGCAACAGCTGGGCATGGTGGGGCAGTGCCCTTGGTGAGATGCGGAGGGGCAGCGCCCTTGGCAAGGCACAGAGGGGTAGCGCCCTTGGCGAGGCACGGAGGGGCAGCGCCCTTGGTGACAACCTTGGCACTGCACGGCTCAACGGCAACGTCCTTGGCAAGGCACAGAGAAACAGCGACTTTGGCGAGGCCCTTGGCACTGCACGGCTCAACGATGACATCGTTGGCAAGGCACGGAGGAACAGCACCCTTGGCGAGGCACTTGGTACTGCACGGCTCAGCGTCGACCTGGGTACAGCACGGCTCAACGGTGGCAACCTTGGTGAGGCACGGCACTTGAGCGACCTTGGTACGGCATGGTACTGGAGCGACCTCGATATGGCACGGCACTTGAGCGACCTCGGTACTGCACGGCACTTGAGCGACCTCGGTACTGCACGGCACTTGAGCGACCTCGGTACTGCACGGCACTTGAGCGACCTCGGTACTGCACGGCTCTGCGGCGACCTGGGTACAGCATGGCTCTGCGGCGACCTGGGTACAGCACGGCTCTTGCTGGGCAGTGAGCGGCTTGGCCTTACGGCGGGGTCGACGGCCCCGTGGTGGTGATAGCTCAGGAGAACCTGCGGGATGCAGGGCAGCGACAACTGGAGAACCTGCGGGATGCAGGGCAGCGACAACTGGAGAACCTGCGGGATGCAGGGCAGCGACAACTGGAGAACCTGCGGGATGCAGGGCAGCGACAACTGGAGAACCTGCGGGATGCAGGGCAGCGACAACTGGAGAACCTGCGGGATGCAGGGCAGCGACAACTGGAGAACCTGCGGGATGCAGTGCAGTGACAACTGGAGAACCTGCGGGATGCAGGGCAGCGACAACTGGAGAACCTGGGGGATGCAGGGCAGCGACAACGGGAGATCCTACGGGATGCAGGGCAGCGACAACAGGAGATCCTGCGGGATGCAGGGTAGCAAATTCTGTAGATCCTGCGAGATGCAGGGCAGCAACTTCTGTAGATCCTGCGAGATGCAGGGCAGCAACTTCTGTAGATCCTGCGAGATGCAGGGCAGCAACTTCTGTAGATCCTGCGAGATGCAGGGCAGCAACTTCTGTAGATCCTGCGAGATGCAGGGCAGCAACTTCTGTAGATCCTGCGAGATGCAGGGCAGCAACTTCTGTAGATCCTGCGAGATGCAGGGCAGCAACTTCTGTAGATCCTGCGAGATGCAGGGCAGCAACTTCTGTAGATCCTGCGGGATGCAGGGTAGCGAGTTCTGTAGATCCTGCGAGATGCAGGGCAGCAGCTTCTGTAGATCCTGCGGGATGCAGGGCAGCAACTTCTGGAGATCCTGCGGAATGCAGGGCAACGACCTTTGGCTTTTGCTCAACCTCCAATTCCAGGAGGCATGGGTGAGTCTCCAGCTCTTGGGGTTTCGGTTTCACAGACAACCGAACAACTGTGGGTGACATGGAGATCAGGGCACCAATGAAGGCAGATCTTTGGTATGGTGCACTCGAAATGGTTGTGGTAGCTGGAGTTCTGTAGTTGGCAACCGAGCGGCAAGGATAGATGGCTGGACTTATGGAGGGCCACCTCTCCTCCATTGGTTCCCTTTCTTCGGACTCCGAATCATCCTCAGAGGGACACGGTGAAGGTGGCACAGTGTGTCCATGAGGAGCGGCTTCCTGAAGTCTCAGGGCCGATTCGAAGATCTCCAGGTCCTCCCTACGAACGACAGTTCCGTTTGAGGCATATGTGCAACAAGGAGGTAAAGGGCTGGGTTCTGGCTTTTTGTCAACACCAGCCATGATGTATTGGCTAGGCTCGGTCTCCATAGGCATGGCTGATTCAGCGTCTATGGAATCTTGCTCCATTGGCATTTCGGGATCAGAATCCGGTGCAGCGCACTCCATAGGGGTCTTGTGGTCTGACCCCTCAGAAGGAGCTTCTTGAATAACCCGGTCTCTGGGTACAGAGAGTCTGGTAGCTCTTGACTCCGCTCTTCTGGGAACAGGAGCACGCTTTTGTGGAGGACTAATTACCTGGGTTCTTCTGGGAGCAAGCTGGGATAGGGTTTTTTCTTTGGGTGCGTGTTTTTGTAACTTGACAGTTGATGAGGTCAGTTTTTGCAGGGCAGGCACCGGTTTCCCCAACAAAGACTTTGTGAGCTTGACAGTCGGTACAGGTTTGGTACAAACAGGCATGGCATGAACAGGTGTAGAAAAACTTTTTGTACCTGGCTTAGGTGGGCGCAGTGGGCAGGCCGATATTAGATGCAAGGGACCCCCACAGTAGAAGCAGAGGTCTAGCGCCCTCCTTCTTGCCTTTTCTTATGGGGTCAGCGGTCCTCTGGCTTCCTCTGTAGCAGGAACGCGCATCTTAGATGAGGTACCCCTTGGGTTTTGCTGCATATAATCAAGCAGGGAGTCCAGGTACTGCTGGATCTTCAGGAAGGCATCTTTTAAGTTTTCCACCATTGTGTAGATCACTGCGGGCTCACAGGTTGTTGACTTCCACATTCTGTCAGGGTTTGACTGCGGTTCGTGTAGCAAGATGGGGTTGTGAGCCCAATATACAGTGATCTAGGCAGATTCAAAATAACAAGGGTGTTTATTGTGAAACAAACACGAGAACGAAATATCAGGCAAGGTTTAGACAATAGCGTGGTCAGGTTTCAGCAAGGGGTCTGGTACACGGGGGGTCCTAGATGTGGGGCAGAAGGAGAGCAGGATGGGAGGGTACCGGTATATAGAAGCAATGAAAATCCAGGTGATATAACAGAGGGTCCTTGGAGTCTTTGGCAGCGAAGTCAGGAGATTGACAAGAGGTATCAGGTATCAGGCTTTGTCAAAACAGGTATGCAGTCAGCGAATTCAACTTCAATGTGGAAGTCCAGGGTTGAGGGTGGGAATCCCTTATATGCAGGGCTAATCAGGGAGGATAAAGGGCAGGTGTGGATCCAGGGCCAGAACGTCATAATCAGGAAGGTGCATTGTTCATACAAGAGTCTTGGAATCTGCAGGGGACATGCAGGATAATACACAAAAAGGGGTCGTCCGGGGGTCAGGGCCTCCAGGGCCTGACATAGCCCCCCCTCTAAGGGCCGGACTCCGAACGGCCCAGGCCGAGGTCAGGGTCACACTGGCAGATGAAAGGACAAATATTCATTGCACCATTGGAGTGCGTAATAGTGGTCATGATGATCAGGGGTTCCTTCGGAACATAGAGTCCGTGGGACTGACTGGCACAGGTAGTCGGTGGCAGCAACGGCTGGGGTAGAGATCACGGTGTCAAGATATGCAATCCCTTGGTATGGTTGTCCAGAAATAAGCCCAAACTTGCGGCTGTGAGGGATGGGAGAGTCAACCTTTGCAAACCCCCAAACCCTCCTTGGCGCGGCTAGGGCTGGAAACTGCCAACAATGGGTGGTGGAGATGGGGGTCTCCATGGCAACAGCTGGGCATGGTGGGGCAGTGCCCTTGGTGAGATGCGGAGGGGCAGCGCCCTTGGCAAGGCACAGAGGGGTAGCGCCCTTGGCGAGGCACGGAGGGGCAGCGCCCTTGGTGACAACCTTGGCACTGCACGGCTCAACGGCAACGTCCTTGGCAAGGCACAGAGAAACAGCGACTTTGGCGAGGCCCTTGGCACTGCACGGCTCAACGATGACATCGTTGGCAAGGCACGGAGGAACAGCACCCTTGGCGAGGCACTTGGTACTGCACGGCTCAGCGTCGACCTGGGTACAGCACGGCTCAACGGTGGCAACCTTGGTGAGGCACGGCACTTGAGCGACCTTGGTACGGCATGGTACTGGAGCGACCTCGATATGGCACGGCACTTGAGCGACCTCGGTACTGCACGGCACTTGAGCGACCTCGGTACTGCACGGCACTTGAGCGACCTCGGTACTGCACGGCACTTGAGCGACCTCGGTACTGCACGGCTCTGCGGCGACCTGGGTACAGCATGGCTCTGCGGCGACCTGGGTACAGCACGGCTCTTGCTGGGCAGTGAGCGGCTTGGCCTTACGGCGGGGTCGACGGCCCCGTGGTGGTGATAGCTCAGGAGAACCTGCGGGATGCAGGGCAGCGACAACTGGAGAACCTGCGGGATGCAGGGCAGCGACAACTGGAGAACCTGCGGGATGCAGGGCAGCGACAACTGGAGAACCTGCGGGATGCAGGGCAGCGACAACTGGAGAACCTGCGGGATGCAGGGCAGCGACAACTGGAGAACCTGCGGGATGCAGGGCAGCGACAACTGGAGAACCTGCGGGATGCAGTGCAGTGACAACTGGAGAACCTGCGGGATGCAGGGCAGCGACAACTGGAGAACCTGGGGGATGCAGGGCAGCGACAACGGGAGATCCTACGGGATGCAGGGCAGCGACAACAGGAGATCCTGCGGGATGCAGGGTAGCAAATTCTGTAGATCCTGCGAGATGCAGGGCAGCAACTTCTGTAGATCCTGCGAGATGCAGGCAGCAACTTCTGTAGATCCTGCGAGATGCAGGGCAGCAACTTCTGTAGATCCTGCGAGATGCAGGGCAGCAACTTCTGTAGATCCTGCGAGATGCAGGGCAGCAACTTCTGTAGATCCTGCGAGATGCAGGGCAGCAACTTCTGTAGATCCTGCGAGATGCAGGGCAGCAACTTCTGTAGATCCTGCGAGATGCAGGGCAGCAACTTCTGTAGATCCTGCGGGATGCAGGGTAGCGAGTTCTGTAGATCCTGCGAGATGCAGGGCAGCAGCTTCTGTAGATCCTGCGGGATGCAGGGCAGCAACTTCTGGAGATCCTGCGGAATGCAGGGCAACGACCTTTGGCTTTTGCTCAACCTCCAATTCCAGGAGGCATGGGTGAGTCTCCAGCTCTTGGGGTTTCGGTTTCACAGACAACCGAACAACTGTGGGTGACATGGAGATCAGGGCACCAATGAAGGCAGATCTTTGGTATGGTGCACTCGAAATGGTTGTGGTAGCTGGAGTTCTGTAGTTGGCAACCGAGCGGCAAGGATAGATGGCTGGACTTATGGAGGGCCACCTCTCCTCCATTGGTTCCCTTTCTTCGGACTCCGAATCATCCTCAGAGGGACACGGTGAAGGTGGCACAGTGTGTCCATGAGGAGCGGCTTCCTGAAGTCTCAGGGCCGATTCGAAGATCTCCAGGTCCTCCCTACGAACGACAGTTCCGTTTGAGGCATATGTGCAACAAGGAGGTAAAGGGCTGGGTTCTGGCTTTTTGTCAACACCAGCCATGATGTATTGGCTAGGCTCGGTCTCCATAGGCATGGCTGATTCAGCGTCTATGGAATCTTGCTCCATTGGCATTTCGGGATCAGAATCCGGTGCAGCGCACTCCATAGGGGTCTTGTGGTCTGACCCCTCAGAAGGAGCTTCTTGAATAACCCGGTCTCTGGGTACAGAGAGTCTGGTAGCTCTTGACTCCGCTCTTCTGGGAACAGGAGCACGCTTTTGTGGAGGACTAATTACCTGGGTTCTTCTGGGAGCAAGCTGGGATAGGGTTTTTTCTTTGGGTGCGTGTTTTTGTAACTTGACAGTTGATGAGGTCAGTTTTTGCAGGGCAGGCACCGGTTTCCCCAACAAAGACTTTGTGAGCTTGACAGTCGGTACAGGTTTGGTACAAACAGGCATGGCATGAACAGGTGTAGAAAAACTTTTTGTACCTGGCTTAGGTGGGCGCAGTGGGCAGGCCGATATTAGATGCAAGGGACCCCCACAGTAGAAGCAGAGGTCTAGCGCCCTCCTTCTTGCCTTTTCTTATGGGGTCAGCGGTCCTCTGGCTTCCTCTGTAGCAGGAACGCGCATCTTAGATGAGGTACCCCTTGGGTTTTGCTGCATATAATCAAGCAGGGAGTCCAGGTACTGCTGGATCTTCAGGAAGGCATCTTTTAAGTTTTCCACCATTGTGTAGATCACTGCGGGCTCACAGGTTGTTGACTTCCACATTCTGTCAGGGTTTGACTGCGGTTCGTGTAGCAAGATGGGGTTGTGAGCCCAATATACAGTGATCTAGGCAGATTCAAAATAACAAGGGTGTTTATTGTGAAACAAACACGAGAACGAAATATCAGGCAAGGTTTAGACAATAGCGTGGTCAGGTTTCAGCAAGGGGTCTGGTACACGGGGGGTCCTAGATGGGGGGCAGAAGGAGAGCAGGATGGGAGGGTACCGGTATATAGAAGCGATGAAAATCCAGGTGATATAACAGAGGGTCCTTGGAGTCTTTGGCAGCGAAGTCAGGAGATTATCAAGAGGTATCAGGGAGCTTTGTCAAAACAGGTATGCAGTCAGCGAATTCAACTTCAATGTGGAAGTCCAGGGTTGAGGGTGGGACTCCCTTATATGCAGGGCTAATCAGGGAGGATAAAGGGCAGTTGTGGATCCAGGGCCAGAACGTCATAATCAGGAAGGTGCATTGTTCATGCAAGAGTCTTGGAATCTGCAGGGGACATGCAGGATAATACACAAAAAGGGGGCGTCCGGGGGTCAGGGCCTCCAGGGCCTGACATATAGACCCCAAGGTGTGATGAAGGCCATCAGTGGTCTACTGGATTCTTCTAGAAATCCTTGATAATAGGCTTTCCCTTGGTCTAGCACCGAAAACCATGAGCTTCCTCCTAGGCTTCTTCACCCATTGTGTGCGTTCTTCTTCAGCTCCTCGTGTTCCGGTCGTTTGTTTATAACTTCCGGGTTCTTCTCTATGATGCAGTGTCACTTCCGGTCGCCGATCTTTCTCCTTAACAGATCGCACTGGTTTCAACTCGTGATGCCATATTACTTCCGGTGGCAGAGCCTTCTCCTTATCGTGCGTTCCTTTCTACTTTCACTTTCGGTTTTTCTGTATTGATGTAAACATTCCGTCTTTATTATTCCACCTCATCATTCAATCACCAACCTTCAAAAAGAGAGTTTATATGTTCTTATAAAGATCGTTATAACACAAAATAATTTACTGTAAAGTAAAGTGAAGTGTGACGTTTTTTCTGAACCACACACCACGGAAGTATGGTACGCTGCCCTCTCATTGGAGAAACTGGTTCTATGTACAGAACAGGAACGGGCTGAGAAATCCCAAAAGCAGTCCACTATTAAGATAAGTCATGTTGAATTTTATTGATGTTACTAGCAGTGGTTTATGTAATCCATAATGCACTCTAACCGTTGTTTGAAACTCAGTCCAATACCCACTGATCTTAGGAATTTCTTCTGTATCAGCTCAGTCCAGAAATGTTCATCGAGCCTTCTCCTTGGGAGACAAATCGCAAACGATCTTTTAATTCAATCGCTCTGAACAGGAAATTCTGAGGAGTTTCATTACTCTTCTGAACGATGTTGAGTTGCTGGTACAGTTCAGAGGCATTCTCCTCTTTATAGTGACTTTTCAAGATTCATCTAAATTGCACTAGAGTCAGTCCATTTTTCATCTCCAGCATACCTCTTAAGCTTAGGCTAGGACTAATGATTTTTACCACAGCTTCTACGATCTCAGTCTCAAGATATCTTTTCTGTAGTCCCAGATCGATTTGGTGCATTAGATTGGTGTAAAACAGCTTGTCCTTCTGCTCTTTTTCTCCAATCTGGCCTGTGATCTTGAAGTCTTTTCTAACGGTCATCTCTGGCAAGCTACCATGGTGTAATCGCTGCGTAAGCGGAACTGGCTCTAATTTTGGCTGACTGTCAGGCTAGGGTCAGACTGAGGCAGTGCGAACGCGCGTGCAGCCGCACTTAATCACGGCCGCACTAGCAGCAGATGCCGGGCAATGACGGCCAATATACGAAGTACGGTCGCACAAAAGTCCGGCTGCGCAACGCAAGTGGAAAATGAACGCATTTTTTCGAGAACGTGAAACCGCAGGTACTGACGTACAGAGTGCGCTGTGTCCGCTAGCGGCGTGTGTGTGTGATTAGGAGACGTCAGACGCTGCTCATGTCCGGCCAACATAACGTCCAGACACAAAAAGAGTTTTATTGATGATCCGTACAAAATCACGGACGACAATGCGCATAGTATGACCACTATCACGTATTCTGTGAAAAAATGCGTCCATTCGTTCGAACGCACTTTTTCACAGACAACATAAAAATGCGTTCGTCTGACCCTAGCCTCACTCGAGTCTTTTCTTTTAGTACTAAGCTCTTTCATCTGTTCCTCGATCATTCTGGACGTTTCCTGGAACTTCTCCTGCATAATGTGATATTGTCGTTTTAAGTCAGCTAATTGTTGTTCTGGTAGGGGGTCTTTCTCACTGATACTTGGGACTTCCACATTGTCCCTCTTCTTCTCTAGCTCGAAAATGTATTTTTTTGTTGCCTGCAGAAATTGTGTCACCGCCTCCTCACTTTCAGTTTCGACCAGTTCATCTATTACCTCATTAACGATTCGCATATAATCCCGTCGGGTTTTTCCTTTCACCATGCTGGCATCGGGGGCTTTGATGAATTGGCAAGTCCCGATGAGATCACCCACTGACAAGTGGATCAGGTGTCCACTGATTTCACAAACAAATTTGCACAAAGTGCAACAAAAGTGTCAGAAACACACAAATTTATTGAAAAATTACACCACCGCACTATAACAAATAAAATTCGAAACAGGAGGAAAATTGTATTTTAGAATCTGTCTATTGGTAAAAACGGCATTTAAATGTTGAAATAGCCACTTGGTTCGATCTGTTCGGAGTTCGCATCGAACATCGGCCATTCGACAGTTTGCGAACTTCGAACTTTTTGGGACGTTCACCATAAGTTCAAAAAAAAATAATTTGAAAAAAGGATAAAAAAATGCTTAAAAAATACAAAAAAAAATAGAAATAAAGAGACTCTTTACTGCAGAATATTATAAGCAACAGTTTATTAGATATTGAATTAAAACAGGAATATTTTTAACATTGAAACCTATGGGATAAAACATTCTTGTTACTAAAATATCAGGCTGACACGGCCCTCTAATCAGGCACTGTAGAGGGCAGCCTGCAGGGGCCTCCCAAGGATCCTCTTGAGGAGCATTGAGGAGCATGCGGCCGCCGAATGACAGAGCTGCGACTGTGTGGGGCTAGCTGCCTGGGTGCATGTGGCAGAGACAGGCAGCGCAGGGAGGGAGCCACTGCACCTGCGGCCAAGGCAGACCCCCCCACAACCAGGATCCAGGGAGCCCCCACTGACCACCAGGCTAAGGTAAGGTGACACATTTCTAAAAAAAATAAAATCCGAGGACATTTTTAAATGTCCCCGGGAATATAAAATAAAACCATTTTTTTCTTTCTCTACCTGGCTGAATGTATTTAATTATATATATTAGATACATTCAGCCAGGTAGAGGGGGGTGGCATTTGGGCTGCGCAGGGTCTCAGGCAGTGGTTTGTTTTTTTGTGTGTTTTTTTGTTTTAATCTGTGTCTTCTCACTGCCAGCTATCAGGGGGTCCCACATACTTCTAGCAGATTTATGCGAATTGTAATTTGTGTTTTCTCACAGCCACCCATCAGGGGGTCTCACTGATTTATAGGAGGTTTCTGAGATTTGTAATCTGTGTCTTCTCACTGCCAGCTATCAGGGGGTCCCACATACTTATAGCAGGTTTATGCAAATTGTAATTTGTGTCTTCTCACAGCCACCCATCAGGGGGTCTCACTGATTTAAAGGAGGTTTCTGAGACTTGTAATCTGTGTCTTGTCACTGACAGCTATCAGGGGGTCCCACATACTTCTAGCAGATTTATGCGAATTGTAATTTGTGTCTTCTCACAGCCACCCATCAGGGGGTCTCACTGATTTATAGGAGGTTTCTGTGAATTGTAATCTGTGTCTTGTCACTGGCTGCCAGCTATCAGGGTGTCTCACTGAGTTATATCAGAGTTCTGGAAATCTTTAATCTTTATACCAGAGTTGAATCAGAGTTCTGTATATATTTAATCTATATATCACTCCTCATGTCTGAAAGAACAAAAAGACAGGCAGACGCTCCCAGACACAGATAAGAGGGCAAGCAGCCCCTGTGTCGGGAGGCTGTGCCTCTGGTCATGGTGGACGTGGTGCATCCTCTGCAGGGGCACGCATGTTCATTCTAACTGGTGCTGGCCGTCTTCTTAAGCAGCAGCAACATACAGAGGATTTGGTGGATTGGCTAACCAGGCCATCCTCATCCTCCGAGTCCTCTGCCAGCCAGGCTTTTAGTGCTTTACATTCCACCTCAGCTGCCAAAGCATCTAATGCAGCCTCTATGTCCACAGCTACTCCTGCCGTAGCCTCGCTATCACACACGGAGGAGTCAGCTGAATTGTTTGACTACAATGACAGTGACATGCTGCTTGAGCATGCGTAGCAAGTACAGTGTTCTGATTCAATCTCTGAGGTTGAGGAAGGGAGTATAATCAACCTAGAGGAAGGGGGTGCCAGTGATGACACACAAATAACTGGCACTCATGTTGCCCCAGCAGCTGCAGCATACTGCCAAGTTGGCTCCAGTGACGAGGAGATAGGGGATGATGATGACAATGATGATGAGGTCACTGACTCCACCTGGGTGCCTGATCGAACAGAGGAATCAAGTGAGGAGGAGGAGGCACAGCAAACACGAGGCACAACATCCTCTATGACCAACCGTAGCACTAGCCAGTCCAAGGCATCAGATGTCAGAGCTGCTCCGGTGCAGAGCGCTGTTGTCTCAAAGCACACATGCAGGAACTCTGCTGTCTGGGAGTTCTTTAAGAAATGTGCAGCAGACCCCACCGTTGCTAATTGTAAACTATGTCAGATGAGGCTCAAGCATGGGAAAGACACCAGATGCTTGGGTACCACGTGCTTGAGGCGACATATGACCGCCTGCCACACCTCCCGTTGGCACAAAACTTTGCGTAGGTCCTCCTCATCTGTCTCTACCCACACTGTATGTCCTGCCATGTCATTGCCTACAACCTCCACTGACAGGGATGATGCTACAGTAATGGATGTACCAGCTTCTTCCGCACAATGTGACAGCATCCCATCAGCTGAAGATTTACGCAGTCAGATTACGTTGCCACAGCTGCTGCAGCATAAGAAAAAATATAGTCCCAACCATCCCCAAGCACAGCGTCTAAATGCCAGCTTAGCAAAATTACTCGCATTGCAGCTGCTGCCTTTCCAGCTGGTGGACTCTGCTCTCTTCTGTGAATTTGCTGAATGTGCTGGACCACAGTGGCATGTTCCAAAATGCCATTACTTTTCACGGGAGGCATGCATGTGCATGTGACTTTAGACACGTGGTCCAGCAAGCATGGACAGGGTCGTTACATTTCCTTCACGGCACACTGGGTAACTGTGATTGCAGCTGGGAGGGTTCCAAGACGGGGCTCTGTGCTGGAGCTTGTTCATCCACTACGCCTCCAGAAAGCTGCTTGTATGAGGTCTGTCTGCTCCACCACCACCTCTCCCTCTTCCTCCTCCTCCTCCTTCTCTGTCTCTGGCGAAGTGGCAGTTAAACTGACGCCTGACAGGGGCTACACAATGGCTCAAGCAAAAAGATTCCATACTGTGCTTGAGCTGGTTTGTTTAGGGGACAGGAGCCACACCGGGCCAGAAATTCTGTCAGCTCTGCAGGGGCAGGAGCAGAGATGGTTAACACCACGCCAGCTTCAGCTGGGAATTATCGTCTGTGATAATGGCAGCAACCTTCTCTCCGCCCTACGCAAGGGTAAATTGACGCATGTACCATGCCTAGCACATGTCCTAAATCTAGTGGTACAGCATTTCCTAACCAGGTACCCAGGGCTGGCAGAGCTTCTCAGCCAGGTCAGAAAAGTCTGCAGCCACTTCAGACGGTCATTCCCAGCAAGTGTTCGCCTGGCAGAAATTCAAAGAGAATTCCACCTTCCCACAAACCGTCTGATCTGTGACATGCCCACCAGGTGGAACTCAACATTAGCAATGCTGCAGCGTCTGCACAAGCAGCAGAGGGCCATCAATGAGTACCTGTGTGAGTATGGCACAAGACAGGTTCAGGTCAACTTAGTTCCCCCCCCCCGCAATGGCTGATGATCAAGGATGCATGCACTGTACTGTCACCATTTGAGGAGGCAACGAGGATGGTGAGCAGGGACAGTGCATGCATCAGTGACACAATTCCTTTAGTGTTCCTGCTGGAGCACACTCTGCAGGGAATTATAGATGTGGCTCTAGAGGCAGAGCAGCGGGAGGAAGAGGAGACCTTCCCTAGCTCTCAAGGCCCCAGTCTTTCTGCAGACAGCATTCCAGCCGGTCCTACTCAGATCAGACAGGAGGAGGATGATGATGATGAGGAAGAATATTTAAATAGTGGGGCATTGAAGGTGGGGATTCCTCAAGGGAGGGTTTTGTGTGCCCAGAAACACAAGGACTAGTATGTGGCTGGGAGGAGGAAGTGCACGATACGGTCATCCTCATTGACCAGGAAGACTCGGAAGCTAATGCCACCTCCAACCTACGCTGCATGGGCTCCCTTATAATACAAAGCCTGCTAAAGGACCCCAGGATTCGTGCTATCAAGGAGAGGGATCATTACTGGTTGGCAACCCTTCTTGATCCACGATACAAGGGTACTGGTAGGCACTGGTAGGTTACCAAGTGATGACACAGGTGCTTCTGAGGCTGCGGATGATCAGAGGAAAAGTGGTGAAGGCCAGGGCTGCTCGACTGATGCATTTTTAAATTTTTTTAGTCCACGACACCCAGGGACGTCAAATGTAGGCACCCATTGCCAGCGTCTTCACCGTATGGTGCAGGACTACCTAGGGGCAAGGGCAGACCTGGATACCTTTCCAGCAGATGATCCACTGGCTTACTGGGTGTTGAGATTGGATCACTGGACAGAATTTAACCAATATGCTATGCAGCTAATAGCATATGCTAATAGCTAATATGCCCTTCATCTATCGTGCTTTCTGAAAGGACGTTCAGTGCCGCTGGAGGTTTTGTCACAGGCAAAAGAGTGCGTCTGTCCACCGACTCTGTAGACCGGCTGACATTTATAAAAATGAATCAGTCCTGGATCAACGGTTATCAATCCCCTGATGCCGACGTAACGGAATAGATCGGGGATGTCTTCTGCATTCGCAAAACCTCCAGCACTGAACTCTTCCACAATACCACAAAAGGGTTACGGTGTGAAGGCACTTGCTGCCATGAAAGGCACAATATTTGGCTGCACTGACGCCTGTGCCAGATTAATATCATTTTAATTTTTTGAACAGCAGGGTCCAACCCTGCACTCTTCCACAATACCACAAAAGGGTTATGGTGTGAAGGCAGTTGCTGCCATGAAAGGCACAATATCTGGGTGCACTGACGCCTTTACCACATTCATATCTTTTTAATATAGAACTGCATGGTCCACCCCTGCACTCTTCCACAATACTACAGATGGGTTACTGTATGATGGTACTTGCTGGCCTGGCAGTCTGGCACCAAAAGCACAATATCTGGGTGCACTGACGCCTTTACCAGATTCATATCTTTTTAATATAGGACTGCATGCACCACCCCTGCACTCTTCCACAATACTACAGAGGGGTTACTGTATGATGGTACTTGCTGGCCTGGCAGTCTGGCACCAAAAGCACAATATCTGGGTGCACTGATGCCTTTACCACATTCATATCTTTTTAATATAGGACCGCAAGGTCCACCCCTGCACTCTTCCATAATACTACAGAGGGGTTACTGTATGATGGTACTTGCTGGCCTGGCTTCAAAGGCACAATATCTGGTTGCACTGATGCCTTTACCAGATTCATATCTTTTTAATATAGGACTGCATGGTCCACCCTTGTACTCTTCCACAATACCACAGAGGGGTTACTGTATGATGGCACTTGCTGGCCTGGCACCAAAAGCACAATATTTGGGTGAATATTTGGGTGCACTGCCACTGACGCCTGTATCAGATTCATATCCTCAGAGGGGTTACTGTGTGACGGCACTGTTGCCGACGCTAAAGGCCCAATTTTAAAGCACCTATTGTTACTTTCATCCAAAGCCTGCATAAGTTTCACAATAATTTAGCCAAAAAATCACTAAACTTTTATTGCGTGTCCGAAAATGTCTCCTCTTTTCATACAGACTGCCGCCCCAAGCAGTTGTTTATGGATAGATTAAAGGAAAACCATTTACCGTCATTTGAAATGTCATTTTTTGGTTTTTACATATTTCTATACATCCTAGAAATCTGCCACTTCACGGGAAGGTTATGGGGACCTCCTAGGCACGATATTTGAAGGAATTTTTTGTTTTTATTTTTAACCCTTATTTCATGGAAAACTCACTGTCCCTTTAAAAACGTTTGCTTTAAAACTTTTTGTCCTTGTTTCCTGTCCCCCAGGGCACTACCCAGACCCCCATACACCTTTTATGGCAAATATCTAGCATATATGCCCTCTTGGAGGGCACTCTAAGAATCGAATTTTCAGTCCCATTGACTTGTATTGAGTTCGAGTTCGAATCCGAACATTTGAAAAGTTCGAGTTCGAGCGCCAACCGAACTCGGGGGTGTTCGGCTCATCCCTAATAGCCACCAGCTAATTGACCCAAACAGGAGAAGATCACAAGAATAATATACTCAGTATAATGGCGGCACAAGCCACCTCAGCTCCTCCAATAAATTGCCTAGGTAGCGGGGCAATACAAATCACAATAGCCATATCCAGACCTTAATCAGGAATTAAACTGTTAAAAACAACATAAGGAACTTATAGCACAACACATTTCGCCCAGCAGGGCTTAATCTTGAGCCGTAAAATGACCACAGTGCACACTGACATATATATACCTGTTGAAATATGAAACAGCTGGGGGGGCCTTTGAATGCGGTGAACTGGCGTGCATATCCCGGCAAGTGAACACTTCCTCGCTCGTCATGTGTCACCTGACCATTATGGGCCAATAGAATGCAGCGGGACCCAAGCACACTCATGATCGTTCATAAAAGTTACGGAGCCACTACAGAGAGATGCCCAGCCAGCCGCAGCCCTAGTAACCATGGCGGCAAAGCCAGACAAGGTTGTAATTGGCTTGCCAATGCCATTGGAACCATGAAGGCCACAGCAAGGCTAATAACCTCGCCCAGCTTAATTGTAATGAATGAAAAGCAAATATGTAAAAGATTCACATGTCCAGTGCATATAATTAATTATCAGACAACAAATATTTAGTGTGTAAAGGACATACAAAGATAAAGTAAACAATTATGACAGATATCATATTTGTGTATCCTCAATTATTATAAGTACATGTATAACTACAGGGCCAGATTGTTGAGTATAAAAGGCTCATTAGAAAAGATTAAAGTTAGATAAAAGGGGCAAATGTAAACCCTTCATTTAAGCCACATGGAGAACGGGTGTTTAAACGATAAATACAAAAAACCTCACATCTAAGAAGTTTAATGTCCAGATTTCCTTTTCTAGGGCCAGACTTAATCTGCTCCAAACCCAGAAATTTCAAGTTGTTGAGGGAGCACGATCCACATTGTTGGAAATGCCTAGTTACAGATTTATCTTTATTAAGTCTGATAGATCTGATATGCTCCAAAATTGGAACTTTAAGGGGGCGGATGGTCTTGCCGACATATTTTAATGTATCACTGACTTATACCAGAGTTCTGTGAATTTGAATCTGTGTGTTGGCACTGCAAAGGCTATCAGGGTGTATCACTGAGTTATACCAGATTTCTGTGAAATTGAATCTGTGTGTTGGCACTGCAAAGGCTATCAGGCTGTATCACTGATTTATAGCTAATTCTAGATACCATACAATAACACAGTTTAATCAGATATTGTGCCTTTGGTGCCAGGCCAGCAAGTATCATCATACAGTAACCCCTCTGTGGTATTGTGGAAGAGTGCAGGGGTGGACCATGTGGTCCTATATTGAAAAGTTTTTTGTTTTTTTTTAATATGCGTCAGTGCAGCCAGATATTGTTCCTTTCATGGCAGCAAGTGCCTTCACACCGTAACCCTTTTGTGGTATTGTGGAAGAGTTCAGTGCTGGAGGTTTTGTGAATGCAGAAGACATCCCCGATCTATTCCGTTACGTCGGCATCAGGGGCAGTCAGCAGCAAGGTGCACATGACTTTAGACACGTTGTCCAGCAAGCATGGACAGGGCGTTACATTTCCTTCATGGCACACTGGGTAACTCTGCTTGCAGCTGGGAGGGATCCAGGACGGGGCTCTGTACTGGAGCTTGCTCATCCACCACGCCTCCAGAAAGCTGCTTATATGAGGTCTGTCTGCTCCTCCTCCTCCTCCTCCCTCTCTGTGTCTGGCGAAGTGGTAGTTAAACCGACGTGTGGCAGGGGCTACGCAATGGCTCAAGCAAAAAGATGCCATACCATGCTTGAGCTGGTTTGTTTAGGGAACAGGAGCCACACCTGGCCAGAAATTATGTCAGCTCTGCAGGGGCAGGCACAGAGATGGTTAACACCACTCCAGCTTCAGCTGGGAATGGTCGTCTGTGATAATGGCAGCAACCTTCTCTCTGCCCTACGCAAGGGTAAATTGACGCATGTACCATGCCTAACACACATCCTAAATCTAATGCTACAGCGTTTCCTAACCAGGTACCCAGGGCTGGAAGAGCTTCACAGCCAGACCAGAAAAGTCTGCAGCCACTTCAGAAGATCATTCCCAGCAAGTGTTCGCCTGGCAGAAATTCAGAGAGAATTCCAACTGTGTTATCTAGATTAAATATTTCCAAAACTCTGGTATAACTCAGTGACACACCCTGATAGCTGGCAGCCAGTGACAAGACATAGATTAAATTTCACAGAAACCACCTATAAGTCAGTGAGACCCCCTGATGGGTGGCAGTGACAAGACACAAATCACAATTCCCAGGAACCTCCTATAAATCAGTGAGACACCCTGATGGGTGGCAGTGACAAGACACAAATTACAATGCCCAGGAACCTCCTATAAATCAGTGAGACCCCCTGATGGGTGGCAGTGACAAGACACAGATTACAATTCCCAGATATCTTCTAGAAGTGAGACCCCCCAATAGCTGCTGGCAGTGAGAACACACAGATTTCAACAATTCCCAGATATCTTGTAGAAATGAGACCCCCACAATAGCTTCTTGCAGTGAGAACACACAGATTACAACAATTCCCAGATATCTTGTAGAAGTGAGACCCCCACAATAGCTGCTGGCAGTGAGAACACACAAATTACAACAATTCCCAGATAGTGTGTGTTCTCACTGCCAGCAGCTATTGTGGGGGTCTCCCTTCTACAAAATAACAGAACAATCTGCACTCAAAAAACACGTGCTCGGGGCTGTGTGAAGCCTTATATAGTGTGCTGCGGGACTTAGCTCTGTGAGCCCATGATTGGGCAAAATCTTCAGGCCAGTGGAAAAGTGCATTGTGGTCCATTGTGGGCAAACATGCGGTGAACACACGGAAATGTTCGGAGTTCGCGAACGGCCGATGTTCGATGCGAACACCGAGCTGATCGAACCGAACAGCTCATCCCTAGTCCTAAATCTGGTGGTACAGCATTTCCTAACTAGGTACCCAGGGCTGGCAGAGCTTCTCAGCCAGACCAGAAAAGTCTGCAGCCACTTCAGATGGTCATTCCCAGCAAGTGTTCACCTGGCAGAAATTCAAAGAGAATTCCACCTTCCCACAAACCGTCTGATCTGTGACATGCCCACCAGGTGGAACTCGACATTAGCAATGCTGCAGCGTCTGCACAAGCAGCAAAGGGCCATCAACGAGTCCCTTTGTGAGTATGGCACAAGGACAGGTTCAGGTCAACTTGTTCCCCCCCCCGCAGTGGCTCATGATCAAGGATGCATGCACTGTACTGTCACCATTTGAGGAGACAACGAGGATGGTGAGCAAGGACAGTGCATGCATCAGTGACTCAATTCCTTTAGTGTTCCTGCTGGAGCGCACTCTGCGGGGAATTATAGATGTGGCACTAGAGGCAGAGCAGTGGGAGGAAGAGGAGGACTTCCCTAACTCTGGGGGGCCTCAGATCAGACAGTAGGAGGATGAGGAGGATGAGGAGTAATATTTAAGTTGTGGGGGCTTTGAAGGTGGGGATTCCTCAAGGGAGGGTTTTGTGTCCCCAGAAACCCAAGGTCTAGTACGTGGCTGGGAGGAAGTAGTGCACGATACGGTCATCCTCAGTAGGGATGAGCCGAACACTCGCCGAGTTCAGTTCGAGCCCGAACCCGAACTTCCCATTTGTTCGGGACCGAACCCGAACCCAAACCTGAACCCCCATGCAAGTCAATGGGGCTGAAAATTCGGTTTTTTGGAGTGCCCTCCAAGAGGGCATATATGCTACATATTTGCCATAAAAGGTGTATGGGGGTCCAGGTAGTGCCCTGGGGGACAGGAAACACGGACAAAAAGTATTAAAAAAAACGTTTTTAAAGGAACAATGAGTTTTCCATGAAATAAGGGTTAAAAATAAAAACCAAAAATTCCTTCAAATTGCCTAGGAGGTCCCCATAACCAGCCCGTGAAGTGGCGGATTTCTAGGATGTATAGAAACACTTAAAAACAAATAAATGACGTTTCATATGACGGTAAATGCTTTTCCTTTAATCTATCCATAAACAACTGCTTGAGGCGGCAGCCTGTATGAAAAGACATTTTCGGACGCGCAGAAAAAGTTTAGTGTTTTTTTGGGCTAAATTATTGTGAAACTTATGCAGGCTTTGGATGAAAGTAACAATAGGTGCTTTAAAATTGGGCTTTTAGCGTCGGCAACAGTGCCGTCACACCGTAACCCCTCTGAGGATATGAATCTGATACAGGCGTCAATGGCAGTGCACCCAGATATTGTGCCTGTAGTGCCAGGCATGCAAGTACTATCATACAGTAACCCCTCTGTGGTATTGTGGAAGAGTGCAGGGGTGAACCATGTGGTCCGATATTGAAAAGTTTTTTATCTGGTAATGGGGGTCAATGCACCCAGATATTGTGCCTTTAATGCCAGGCCATCAAGTATCATCATACAGAAACCCCTCTGTGGTATTGTGGAAGAGTGCAGGGGTGGACCATGTGGTCCTTTATTGAAAATTTTTTGATCTGGTAATGGGCGTCAGTGCACCCAGATATTGTGCCTTTGGTGCCAGGCCAGCAAGTATCATCATACAGTAACCCCTCTGTGGTATTGTGGAAGAGTGCAGGGGTGGACCATGTGGTCCTATATTGAAAAGTTTTTTGTTTTTTTTTAATATGCGTCAGTGCAGCCAGATATTGTTCCTTTCATGGCAGCAAGTGCCTTCACACCGTAACCCTTTTGTGGTATTGTGGAAGAGTTCAGTGCTGGAGGTTTTGTGAATGCAGAAGACATCCCCGATCTATTCCGTTACGTCGGCATCAGGGGATTGATAACCATTGATCCAGGACTGATTCATTTTTATAAATGTCAGCCGGTCTACAGAGTCGGTGGACAGACGCACTCTTTTGCCTGTGACAAAACCTCCAGCGGCACTGAACGTCCTTTCAGAAAGCACGATAGATGAAGGGCATATTAGCTATTAGCATATGCTATTAGCTGCATAGCATATTGGTTAAATTCTGTCCAGTGATCCAATCTCAACACCCAGTAAGCCAGTGGATCATCTGCTGGAAAGGTATCCAGGTCTGCCCTTGCCCCTAGGTAGTCCTGCACCATACGGTGAAGACGCTGGCAATGGGTGCCTACATTTGACGTCCCTGGGCGTCGTGGACTAAAAAAATTTAAAAATGCATCAGTCGAGCAGCCCTGGCCTTCACACACTTTTCCTCTGATCATCCGCAGCCTCAGAAGCACCTGTGTCATCACTTGGTAACCTACCAGTGCCTACCAGTACCCTTGTATCGTGGATCAAGAAGGGTTGCCAACCAGTAATGATCCCTCTCCTTGATAGCACGAATCCTGGGGTCCTTTAGCAGGCTTTGTATTATAAGGGAGCCCATGCAGCGTAGGTTGGAGGTGGCATTAGCTTCCGAGCCTTCCTGGTCAATGAGGATGACCGTATCGTGCACTTCCTCCTCCCAGCCACATACTAGTCCTTGTGTTTCTGGGCACACAAAACCCTCCCTTGAGGAATCCCCACCTTCAATGCCCCACTACTTAAATATTCTTCCTCATCATCATCATCCTCCTCCTGTCTGATCTGAGTAGGACCCGCTGGAATGCTGTCTGCAGAAAGACTGGGGCCTTGAGAGCTAGGGAAGGTCTCCGCTTCCTCCCGCTGCTCTGCCTCTAGAGCCACATCTATAATTCCCTGCAGAGTGTGCTCCAGCAGGAACACTAAAGGAATTGTGTCACTGATGCATGCACTGTCCCTGCTCACCATCCTCGTTGCCTCCTCAAATGGTGACAGTACAGTGCATGCATCCTTGATCATCAGCCACTGCGGGGGGGGAAAACAAGTTGACCTGAACCTGTCTTGTGCCATACTCACACAGGTACTCATTGATGGCCCTCTGCTGCTTGTGCAGACGCTGCAGCATTGCTAATGTTGAGTTCCACCTGGTGGGCATGTCACAGATCAGACGGTTTGTGGGAAGGTGGAATTCTCTTTGAATTTCTGCCAGGCGAACACTTGCTGGGAATGACCGTCTGAAGTGGCTGCAGACTTTTCTGACCTGGCTGAGAAGCTCTGCCAGCCCTGGGTACCTGGTTAGGAAATGCTGTACCACTAGATTTAGGACATGTGCTAGGCATGGTACATGCGTCAATTTACCCTTGCGTAGGGCGGAGAGAAGGTTGCTGCCATTATCACAGACGATAATTCCCAGCTGAAGCTGGCGTGGTGTTAACCATCTCTGCTCCTGCCCCTGCAGAGCTGACAGAATTTCTGGCCCGGTGTGGCTCCTGTCCCCTAAACAAACCAGCTCAAGCACAGTATGGAATCTTTTTGCTTGAGCCATTGTGTAGCCCCTGTCAGGCATCAGTTTAACTGCCACTTCGCCAGAGACAGAGAAGGAGGAGGAGGAGGAAGAGGGAGAGGTGGTGGTGGAGCAGACAGACCTCATACAAGCAGCTTTCTGGAGGCGTAGTGGATGAACAAGCTCCAGCACAGAGCCCCGTCTTGGAACCCTCCCAGCTGCAATCACAGTTACCCAGTGTGCCGTGAAGGAAATGTAACGACCCTGTCCATGCTTGCTGGACCACGTGTCTAAAGTGACATGCACCTTGCTGCTGACTGCCTTTCCCAATGACTGGATAACATTGTCTTCCACGTGCTGGTATAGTGCTGGAATGGCCTTGCATGAAAAGTAATGGTGTTTTGGAACCTGCCACTGTGGTATAGCGCATTCAGCAACTTCACGGAAGGGAGCAGAGTCCACCAGCTGGAAAGGCAGCTGCAATGCGAATAATTTTGCTAAGCTGGCATTTAGACGCTGTGCTTGGGGATGGTTGGGACTATATTTTTTCTTTCGCTGCAGCAGCTCCGGCAACGTAATCTGACTGCGTAAATCTTCAGCTATTGGGATGATGTCACATTGTGAGGAAGGGCCTGCTGGTACATCCATTACTGTAGCATCATCCCTGTCGGTGGAGGTTGTAGGCAATTGCATGGCAGGACATACAGTGTGGGTAGAGACAGATGAGGAGGAGGAGGACCTACGCAAAGTTTTGCCCCAACGGGATGTGTGGCACTTGTTCATATGTCACCTCAAGCACGTGGTACCCAAGCGTCCGGTGTTTATCCCACGCTTCAGCCTCCTCTGACATAGATTACAAATAGCAACGGTGGGGTCTGCTGCACATTTCTTAAAGAACTCCCAGACAGCAGAGTTCCTGCATGTGTTCTTTGAGACAACAGCGCTCTGCACCGGAGCAGCTCTGACATGTGATGCCTTGGACTGGCTAGTGGTACGGTTGGTCACAGAGGATGTTGTGCCTCGTGTTTGCTGTGCCTCCTCCTCTTCCCCCTCCTCCTCACTTGATTCCTCAGTTCGATCTGGCACCCAGGTGGAGTCAGTGACCTCATCATCATCAATGTCATCTTCACCCCCTATCTCCTCGTCACTGGAGCCAACTTGGCAGTATGCTGCAGCTGATGGGGCAACATGAGTGCCAGTTATTTGTGTGTCATCACTGGCACCCCCTTCCTCCTAGGTTGATTATACTCCCTTGCTCAACCTCAGAGATTGAATAAGAGCACTGTACTTGCTGCGCATCCTCAAGCAGCATGTCACTCTCATTGTAGTCAAACAATTCAGCTGACTCCTCCGTGTGTGATAGCGAGGCTACGGCAGGAGTAGCTGTGGACATGGAGGCTGCATTAGATGCTTTGGCAGCTGAGGTGGACTGTAAAGCACTAGAAGCCTGGCTGGCAGAGGTCTCGGAGGATGAGGATGGCCTGGTTAGCCAATCCACCAAGTCCTCTGTATATTGCTGCTGCTTAAGACGGCCAGCACCAGTTAGAAAGGACAAGCGTGCCCCTGCAGAGGATGCACCACGTCCACCGTGACCAGAGACACAGCCTCCCGACACAGGGGCTGCTTGCCCTCTTATCTGTGGCTGGGAGCGTCTGCCTGTCCTTTTTGTTCTTTCAGACATGGTGAGTGATATATAGATTAATATATACAGAACTCTGATTCAACTCTGGTATAAAGATTTAAATAACTCTGGTATAACTCAGTGAGACACACTGATAGCTGGCAGCCAGTGACAAGAGACAGATCACCTTAATTCACAAATGTTTTAAAGAAATTAGTGAGCCCCAAAATACAGCGTGGTACTGTTTGTATGACGAGACACAGATCACCTTAATTCCCAAGTGTTTTAAAGAAATTAGTGAGCCCCAAAATACAGCGTGGTACTGTTTGTATGACGAGACACAGATCACCTTAATTCACAAGTGTTTTAAAGAAATTAGCGAGCCCCAAAAATAATTGCTGGCTGTGTGACGAGACACAGAAGATCACCTCAATTCACAAATGTTTTAAAGAATGTTGTAAACCCCAAAAAAAATTGCTGGCACAGTGACAAGACACACATCACCTAAATTCCCTGATATTTGGTAAAAATGACACCCAAAAAGTCTTGCTGGCACAGTGGTGAGTGGTGACAAGACCCAGAAGATCACCTTAATTCACAAATGTTTTAAATAAAGTTGTAAACTTGGTATCAAATCAAAGGAACCCCATCAATATAAATCAAAAAAGAGTCAGTGAAAACCGGCCGAATAGCCAAATACTCCCACGGGAGGCCCAAAGGACACCCGATCACCCCAATCGCATTTAAGTAATCAGAACGCCCCTACCCAAGCGGTCCGTCCTTTACCTGACAATCAAAAACCTTACCTCATCGGCTGACAGAGAAACATGCGCAAGGCAGAATGCATCTGAGAGTTAGGAGCAACCAGCTCACCCACCCTCAGGGCACCATAAAAGGCAAAAGCAAACGCAACTCTAAACAGTCGCGACCTCAAAAAGATCACGACAAACGCCGAGTAAAACATCCAACAGTTCCAAAAAACATGGGGCCAGAAGCTGGGCGCCGAACCTCAGACACCGCGGTCCGCCACCAACCCGAAACAATCCCTCAAAGCAGGAAATCCTGACCAACATCCTCCCAACCAACCGCCTCGCACCAAAAGAAAGGGCAGTCAGTACTCCGGCCGCTCCCAAACCGGAGCCCCCTTACTCCCGGAGGGAATCGAAATAAATCAAGGTTGCCCCTACGATCCTCCGCAGAATGCCAACCCCATTCCCAACTTCTGCCAGACCTGAGAATATGCCGTCCACCTCGCTCCCAACAGAATTCCCCAACAAAATCCTCAGCCTGGCGAAGCGAGGGTCCAGAGCCACAGTGGACAGGGTGTTGCATTCCTTGCTGCTCCTGGAGCCACTGGAAGTGGGAGGGAGCGTCAGCAATCACGTTCCGCACACCCGGCACGTGCCAGGCCCGCAACCACACATTCCGCTCGAGACCGTGCAGCACCAGGTCACACAAAAGAGCCAAGACAGGAGGGAAACTGGCCAACGAACGATTCACCACCCCAGGTTGTCCATCCAGAACACCACTCGCCTATTAGCTAGATGCTCCCCCCACAGCTCCAGGGCCACAATCAAAGGAAAAAATTCCCGACTTGTGAGATTCCTCACCAACTCAGACGCCACCCAGCGCGGGTGCCACGCTTCGGCACACCAAGCACCCTGAAAGTACATGCCAAAGCCAGGAGCCCCAGAAGCATCGGCAAAAACTCGAGGGACTTATTGTTCACGTCCGCCTCTTGCCAATACGTCAGCCCATCATAATGCAGCAAGAAGGATTGACACACCACAAGGTCCGCCTTCAAGGAACTGGTGATGCGAACAAAGTGGCGAGGTGCGCGTACCCCGGTGGTAAAGATTAAATATCAGAAGCCGCAACTTCGCAACACCCCCGCGCCCTCCCACCAAACGCACAAGGTCTGAATTTCTCTACAGACAAACGGAAAACACGGACAGTATAGATCTCAATGCCCAAAAAAGGCAAGCGATTAAACTGGGCCCCCGTCGTATCATCGGCCAAAGGCACACCGAATTCCTCGGCAACCTCCCGAAAAACTGCAGCAGCGCAACGCAATCGCCGGAATCCGCCAGCCCCACGAATAGAAATCATCCTAATAAGGACCACCGGACTCCGTCCAGCGCGCCCCACACCACCAGTGCAAACAGGAAGAGAACAACTCAAAATAGTAGCAAAAGATCAAGCAGCCATCAGAAGACAAGGTCGTAATAAAAACCTCCACGAAAGGAACACCCCAGCAAGTGATAGCAATCGGCTCGAATCGTACAACCGAATGCCGACTCCGGGCGTGGCTAGCCGGCGACACGAGCAGCCGCATGTTCTGAGAGCTCTGTGTGCGGCGCTCGGTTTTTCCATTCCAGCGGCACTTACAAGGGGCACCCCAACTTCAAATTACTTCCCTCGGGGTCCTAACACCATCCGGAGGCAGGATGGCACCTCCAAAGGCCCAGCGGCAGCTTGAAGGGACCCGGACCAGCCGATCTGAGAAAGGCCGCAAAATCCAAGATGGCGGCTCCCCGATTTCGGGCTCCTCTCTCTCTGGCCTGGACTTGGAGGAACAGGATGCGGACCTCCTCTCTAACACGTCCCCAGCATCTGAGAGGGCAATGCATGATATGCTCCAGGGACTCCGCACTACCCTCCAGGCTGACTTCAAAGAGGCGCTGCAGGAGCTGCGCCACGATGTTCAGGATCTAGGTGAGCGTACTGACAACCTTGAGACCAAATCTGACGATATTTGTCTGGCTCATAATGATCTTGTGGACAGACACCAGAATTTACAAATCGCACATGATGCGCTGGCCACCAAAGTTGCTGACTTAGAGGACCGCTCACGCAGAAACAACATGCGGATCCGTGGAGTCCCGGAGGCAGTGGGCCTGGCTGATCTCCCGGCATATCTCATGGAGGTCTTTCAACTTTTACTCCCATCGGCCTCTCTCCAGGACTTACTCCTAGACCGCGCTCATCGACTGCCCAAAGCGAAACATCTTTCACCGGATGTCCCCCGAGATGTTATCGTCCGAGTTCACTTTTATCATATTAAGGAGTCCTTAATGTCTGCGGCTAGGAAAGGCCCGGCCCTGCCTACTCCGTATGCTAACTTGCTACTGTTTGCGGATCTATCAGCGATGACCCTGGCAAAGAGGCGCGAATTCCTCCCCTTGACGAAGCTCCTGAGGAACCACGAGGTGGCTTACAGGTGGGGTTTCCCGACCAAATTGCTTATATGGAGAGAAGGGAGGCTACATGCTATCACCAACATCCCGTCGGGCATGCTGCTCCTGCAGGAATGGGGGTTTGTGAAGGAGTACACCCCCCTCGCGTGGTAACTACATCTCCACTTAAAGTTTCGCCAGAGTGGCACCGCGTCAAGCCAAAATGATCGGCGCCTTATGTCTGGGCCTGTTTTGATATCGTTCTCCTCTGCCCAGCTGTCCCGACTGCTTTCTACTTCTTCTTAAATGTTGGAGAGACCCTCTACTTCATAGAGAACCGAGCTCCCTCACCCCCTGTTGGTGGCTCATATCTGACACGAGCTTATTGCTCTGGATATTTTTGTTTGCGTTCTTCTCTGGTACGCCAGGGATACCCCGGTGGGTGTTTACTACCCTGAGACTTTACCTCGCTTTTTTTTTTCATCACGGCGAGTTACACCTCTTTACACTGCGGGCTCGCAGTGTTTTTTTTGTTACTGAATTTCTCAATTTCTTTTTCCTTATTTTGTCCTCCCTTTTTATTTATTTTTTATTTTTATTTCGGTTCGTCTGGTCCAGTACTCCCTCCAGTTTTCCTGCTGTATGGTCCCCTGGACGAACGCTTCTTCCTCATGGGGGACTGTCTACATTGGGGGTTGGGAGGGGATGGAACGCTTACAAACGGATGTTTCCCAATATATGATTGATGGGTTCCCCTGAACTGAAATTTTTCTCCTTAAACGTTAGAGGTCTGAATGTTCCTTTCAAAAGACACTGTCTTTTCCGAGATTTGCATAAATATAAACCTGCGGTAGTGTGCTTACAGGAGACACATTTTCGGTCTCACGATGCCCCCCGTCTTCGGTCTCAGATGTACCCTGAAGCTTATCACTCTATGTCTCCAACCAAATCGAGAGGGGTCTCCATCCTCTTCCATAGAGACTGGTTGTTTCAGGTTGCATCTCAACACCAGGACAAGGAGGGGAGAATGTTGATATTGATTGGCTCTTTAAATGATGTTCCGGTGACTATTGTTAATTTGTACTTCCCGAATGTTAACCAGTTGCAGTTCCTCAGGAAAGCCCATAAACAAATTCAGTCCCTTAGCCAAGGCGCGGTGTATATCTGTGGCGACTTTAATATGACCCCCTGCCCCATGGTTGACTGCCAGTCCTCTGGAAGCCGCCTCCCCTCTCAAAAAGCGAAGTCTCTTGGCCGACGCTTCACTGATTTTCTGCACTCTGTTGACCTGTATGATGTCTGGCGCATCTCCCACCCCCAGACTAGGGATTACACTTTCTATTCCCAGGTGCATTCCTCCTATAGCAGAATCGATTTATGCCTCATACACCGGACTATGGTCCACCACCTCTTAGATGCTCACATCGGACCCATGACATGGTCTGACCATGCCCCCTTGATTCTGTCCTTCCGGGCTCATTTTCCGGCTCGAGGTATGGGCTCGTGGCGTCTAAATGATTCCTTGATTGTGGACCCGGCTGGGAGGGATGGGGCGGCGTCGGTTCTTGAGGACTACTTCAGATTGAACACCTCGGAGGAGGTTGCGATCTCCTCTGTGTGGTCAGCCCACAAAGCGGTTATCAGAGGTCATTTCATTAAACAGGGGGCTTATAGAAAGAAACAGTATACTCTTAAAACATCAACTCTCTTACAACAAATCTCCTCCTTAGAATCCCAAAATAAGAATAAGCCGACCCCATCGATTGCATCCCAATTGCTTTCCTTGCGGAAAGAGTTGGAGCACTTAAACCTACAGGCTATGGAACGATCCCTACGCAAATTAAATTACACTTCCTATACTCAAGGTAACAAGGCGGGAAAGTTACTGGCCTCTAAACTCAGGGCAAGACGCGTTCAAACTAAAATCACCCATATTGAAGGATTAGGGGGACAAATAGTGCGCAACCCAGCGCTGATTGTCTCAGAATTTGCCAACTACTATAGCTCTCTTTACAATCTTAAACTTGACTCGGCCATTTCACCGCCCTGCTCGGCAGAAATTTCTACCTTCTTAGCAGAAGCGCAATTGCCGACATTACTGCCCCATCAGCAAGCTGACTTACTAACTCCTTTCTCTGAGGAGGACGTCTACAAAGCAATCCGGGCTCTCCCGAAGGGTAAAGCACCCGGCCCTGATGGCTTATCTAATCTCTACTACCAAAATTTCGCCTCCCTCCTGGTCCCTACTCTGACAGCCTTATTTAATCATATTAAAACCACTGGCCAAGTTCCCCCAGAGATGCTCCTGGCCACCGTAGTCACTCTCCCTAAACCCGGCAAACCCCCCACTCATTGTGCGAATTTTCGCCCCATATCCCTACTGAATGTTGATATAAAACTTTATGCAAAATTATTGGCCTCGCGCGTTGCGCCCCTGCTCCCTAAATTGATTCATCCGGATCAGACAGGATTTGTACAGGGGAGGCAGACTTGTGATAATACACGTCGCCTGTTTGACATAATAGACTTAGCTAACCGTTCTGGAACCCCGGGGCTCCTACTGTCTTTAGACGCAGAAAAAGCGTTTGATCGCATGCACTGGGGCTTTATGCGCCAAACGCTGGAGGCCTTTCAATTTCCCGCCTCATTTATCCAAAGTGTTATGGCTCTGTATTCCACCCCCTCGGCAAAGGTGTTAAGCATGGGATTTTCATCCCCTACTTTTCCAATTACGAACGGCACTCGTCAAGGTTGTCCTTTATCCCCACTAATTTTTGTCTTGGCACTGGAGCCGTTAGCATCTCATATTAGGTTGAACACATTTATATCAGGTCTGCCTACACCGGCAGGCGAACAGAAACTCGCTCTATTTGCAGATGATATCCTCCTATATTTATCCACCCCAGACACCTCACTCCCTCCTCTTTTTAATTTACTGGAGACATATGGTCGGCTATCCTACTATAAAAATAATGTTGGTAAGACTCAGGCCCTCCCTTTGCATATTCCTGGTCCCTCGCTGGGTGATCTTAAAACTCAATACTCGTTTGACTGGCGTTCGGACTCTATTAAATACTTAGGTATTTTCCTAACAAAAAATAGGAGCTCCATCGTTAAGCATAATTATCTCCCTCTCCTGCAATCCATTGAAAAACAACTGCAATCATGGCACTCAGTGGATCTGTCCTGGCTGGGCCGCATGGCCTCCTTAAAAATGTCAATCCTCCCGCAAATCCTTTACTATTTTCGCAATGTTCCGATCTTTCTCCCAGCACATATCCTCCTACGTCTGCAGAAAATGTTATTTGCCCACATCTGGAAACGCAAGCCCCCTAGAGTTTCGGCTACTACAATTACAACTCCGAGAGAGTTGGGCGGCCTTGGCTTCCCTGACCTGTTAAGATATTATAGAGCTTCCCTATTAGCCCAATTATTGGCCGCGCTGCACTCCTCAGAACCTCCTGTATGGCTACGCCTGGAAAATGCCGTTATCGCTCCTAATTCTATACATGACTTTATGTGGTATGACCCTCTCCCTAGAAGTAAACTGGAAGGGATACTTCCCTCCTCTTATCTCTCGGTCCTGACCTGGCGCCATTGGGGTAGACCATTATTGAAACCGCTTTCACTGCTCAGTTTTGCACCTCTTAGTTTTTTAAGTAGATTATCCCCTGACCTGAACCTTGCCTCCTGGACGCTTCAGGGAGTGACCCTTGTCCAACACCTTCTCACTCCAACCTCTATTAAACTGTTCCCTGACCTAGTACAAGAATTTGGTATTTCCTCCAAAGAAATTTTTACCTATCTTCGTATTAAACATATATTGTTGGCGCACAGGACCAGGGCGATACCAGGCAAAGAAATGACAGCTTTCCACAGGCTATGCTTGGGTAAAAAAAACTTAAGGAAACCGTTGTCTCTATGTTACCGTTGCTTAGTGTCTCCTAATACGGAATGCAAACTGCCATATATGTTGAGATGAGAAGGACCTAAATTTATCATTCTCACGAGAGGACTGGTTTTATGCCACATCATCAGTGTATCGCCTATCTAAAAGCACAGGCATGAGAGAAGCACATCTTAAATTATTATACCGCTGGTACCTTACCCCTGCTCGACTGCATCATATCTCTAAGGGTGCCAACGTATGCTGGCGTTGTTCAACAGAGAAGGGTTCTCTGTTACACGTTTTTTGGTCCTGCCCGAAAATTAGCTCTTACTGGGCTGATATCCATGGCCTGACCAAATTATGCACCTCATTGGATATTCCTCTGCAGCCTGAAACGTACCTGTTACACTTCATCCCCATCACCATCCAAATACCACCCAGAGGGTTGATGTCGGCTATTTTCGGGGTCGCCAAGTTAGTGTTGGCTAGTCACTGGAACTCGACCTCCGCCCCCTCACTCTCAGAAGTCCTGACCCGTTTAGATAGTATCTGTAAATACGAGGAAATGTTCGCTTCGGCCCATAACACCCTTCCACAGTATCAGGCTACTTGGGAAGGTTGGATATCTTATAGATCCTCCAAGGGATCCTCTTCATCCCCTTAAAAACTCTTCAAACCCTTAAAAACTCTTCAAACCCCTAGCAACAAAAATCCTTTTACACCCCCTCTTAAAATTATTTCAACCAGCCGAACCGCATGTTTTACTCTCTGTTTCCCTTTTCTTTTTCTTTTTCCCTCCCTTTTTTTTTTTTTTTTTTTTTTTATCTTTTAGTTTTTTATCTATGTTTATTTCACTACTATATTAACCACTATATTTGTTTTATATTTGTTTTTTATTGTTTATTTACCATGTAAAAAGTACCGTACAATGTTGATAACAATCTAACTGCACATATGTGATATATAGCGTTGACAGGCCCTGCGTGGCCGTTATTGTCCTTTCATATTTTGTACTTCAAATTTTTAACGGTACTCAATAAAAATCTTTATATTGAAAAAAAAAAAAAAGAAATGCCGACTCCATGTCCGCTTTTGCCAATAACAACCAGGTCCAGCCACCAAATCGAGAAAAGTCAGAAGGCACATGTGGAATAACAAAACCCTCACGAAAACCCACAATAACAACGCAGTGCATCGCCTATTGGGGTACCAGTCTAGCCAAGGAGCCATGGCCCGCACGATCACCGGGGTGATCCCTTCTATCAGGCTGTCTGACCCGAAGCCCTAAAGGCCGAGCCATAGCCCTTCTGAAACATCGAAATGCCGGTTGGGACCCCCCCACAGGAAGAACATTCATGCTTGAACCTGCAATAAGAGGACCAATGGCAATGGGACTCATTAAAGAGCCAGCATCACCCCCTCTCTGCACCCGCGGGCACTCCAGGGGCTCCGGGCACCGCGGATGCAGGAAAGGGTGACACCACTGGCCAGTTTGGCATCATGAGTAATAGCCACAGATTGGCGTCCTGCAAAACAAGCGGAGCCCAGGATGCACCGCCATCTTCTGCCAAAACTGTTGGTCGTAACAAAACAAAATAGACCCCCGTAAATTTTGCAAGCCTCCCAAAACCGCAAACAAAGACACGCTGTGGTCGTGTAAACCCTCGCACAAAATTGCGCTATAAGCTAGAAAAACCTTGAATCCAGTTACCAAAGGTCTGTGGCAAAGTCATTGCTTGGTCCTTATCCTTGCCCCGGGCAAGGAATCAACACCTGGACGATCAATTGTCTCCCTATCCGAAGAAAACCAAAGTCATAACATCAACATATTCACCTTCCCAAATTTTCTCCTTAATGTCATTAAAGACCTGTAGGCCCATTGGACATAAATCACAAGCCCCATAAGAGCCTACCGCAGGACCAACTGCACCAGGCACAGGAATACCACTAGCGAGTGGCGCAGGAACATTTACCGTAGCAGGTACCGAAGGTCCAACCACCGCGTCCAACGGGGAAGCCCCAGCTGCAAGCGCCGCTCCACCGAGCACAGCAGGATCCTGCACAGGAGCAGAAGCAGGCCCCAAACATTGTGAAAGAGCAGACTCAGGGGCTCCCATCACAGCGGAACCAGGCGCAAAATTAACACAGACGCCGCGCCCCCAGCAACAGCATGCCCAGCTGAACCCAGCGACGCTTGCGCACATGACGCAGCAACTGACCCATCCTGCCAGTGCCTAATAGCCGCAACCAGGGTCTCTATTAACCCCGTCGTCACCCCACTAGCCAAGCCAGATGCATCAGTGCCCGAAAGGCCCAGCGATCCAAACACCGCACCCTCAAAACCCGACTCACCAGCCGCCAGCATGGATGATCCTCCAGCAGCCCTTGGGACAGCAGTCAAAGGTGGATCCAGCGATGGTCGCCCAGAAACCGCACCTCCACTGATATTAGGCATCCACCGCAAACCTCCAGATCCAGAATCCAAGCCACCCCTCGGAAGAGAGCGCTGTAAACGACCATTCCGACCCATAAAGCCACCAACCGAAGTGCTAGGTAAGCGGCGCCGATCTGTCCACAGCCAATTACGGTATATCAGCGGTCCTCACCAGCATGGCCAGCACCATCCGCTTGTTGCTCCCTACCAACCACTGCACCTAAAACCAGAGGGGAAAAAACCTGCAGCAGCAGCACGCACCATGCTCACCCTCCGCCACAATCCAGAACGCAGCTCACGAGGCAGCGTATCTAAGACGATAAACCCCTCAGATGACCAGGGAAATGGCGAAATGGCGTCCTGCACCTCAGCTCCACCATCACACCTCTGAACTCCGAGGCCTCGGGCTTAACCGAACTGGGGGCTTAGAGTGCCGTTCCCTCTGCCACTGGTGGGGCTCCTCAGCGTCCTCAGGAGACTGTTCATGGGCCGGCACCAAAGTCTTGTACAGCAAGTCCTGCAAAATAAAACCTCGAGCAGCAGAATGCTCCCTGTAATGATGTGTATGCTTCATATTATATATTAAATATATCATAATTATGCCTAGTTCATTCAGCATGTTAGGAAACAGTTAACAGTCATGTGATCCGGGGCAGGGAGTGGCAGCCATTGTAAGATGATGCTGCTGAGTAAAATCTTTTCTTATCAAGCTCCTTGTTGTCTGCCAATACTTCAGTGGATTCATCACATGGTACCAGGAGTGATGTTAGAGAGACATAGCAGCAAACAGAAACACAAAGAGCATTCCTTCCCTGGATTTAGAATCAGGGAACATATCAGAAAATTAATCAAACTAAAGGGAGCTGATAAAACTTGTGTTTACAGGCCTAGATACACACGAATCGACTGATCACAAAAAGCAGCTCATATCCTGATATGTGGGACACAAAAAGCATCTCATAAGCTGATATGTGTGACACACTCCCTAAGCTGATCCAACAAACAAAATAAATAACAGCCATTTCAATCACCAAGTTTCCTGGTCTCTCACAGAATCTCCTTGATGCACAGTTGAAGCTGGCAGGGAACAAAGAGACAGAACCCACCCCCACAGATGCATATATAGGTAATTGAAACAATGTTGCACACGTATGACCAATAGCTCCACATTTCCTTTTCTGACCATCCGGCCCAGGCCATCAGTCATGTCCCCCTTCCTTAAAGGTGCAGGGGATTCTTTATCACCACTATTGTACGTGCTCGTATTACAACCCCTTGCACAAGCTATACGGCAATCAGATTATGTACAGGGAATTGACATGGGTCCTCATACACATAAACTCAACCTCTTTGCGGACAACATCTTGCTAACCTTTGCAACCCCGGTGACTTCTCTAATATATTTGAGACTGCTTTTGACGGTGTATGGCGAGGTCTCATCTCGTAAAATCAACTTTGCTAAAATGCAGGCCCTTTCAATGCACATACCAGATGCAGTACTGACAGAGCTGAAATTGACGTACCCGTTTGACTGGCGTTCTATGTACATATCGTATCTGTGTATTAAATTGTCATTCTTGACTGACTCCTTATTTGCCTTTAACTATGGGAAGCTCCTGGACGGGATTCGGGCTGTCCTTTTGAAATGGCGATCTCAGAGACCGACATGACTGCCTGCCTTTGCTAGTGACAGAGTGACTAACCTCGTGTCCTAATTAGATGACCTGCTCATATTTGTTAGTGATAGAATGTCCTGACTAGGACCATTCCACTCATAACTTATATGTCCTTACAGCTTGTACGGCTGTAGAGAAAACAGGGTTTTAATATATCTATAAAAACATGTTTTTCCTGATCCCCTACAAAGGTTTCTCCATTTACAGGCACATGTAGGCAACTGATTTGCAATGAATGTGTTTGCTGTTACAACATGCGTACATGTACACAAGTCAATTCCAAAGGGCAATGAATGCAAAATGCCACCCTGCAACATGTATAAGTCATGAACTGCAGGTAGGAGATCGTGGCTGATCACCTGGTGTTTCTTAAGGATTTCCTACCTGCAGCATAATACATGCTGCGGCGTGGATTTGTAAACGCACTGCCCATCAGCATGAATAAATAATATGTATCCAGGAAACCATGCCCGGCCTGGCAACCCTACACTTCATACAACTTAAAGAACATGCAGAAATAGACCTTGGCACTGCCAGCAAAATAAATCTCATGTGTGAAAGGTTTGTTACGCTCACCAGGTTAGCAAATCATAGGTATCAAGTGGATACATGTGTGTAATGCTAAATGCACCCCCCTTGTTAACTCTATGATGTCACCAACAATTTTAATGCTTCCTTGCAGTCATACTGTGCCCATGTTTGGCCCCATTCATCCACACTATATTGCATTTCATAAAAGTGGCTCTGTTTTGTATTTAAAATATATGTGCAGTCATGGATGTGTGACTAATGTATATGTAACCCTGTAGATCCTGACAGAGAATGAGCTGATGCAGCAAGCCGACACAATGAGTACAAAGCTGCATGCTTTCATCATCTAATGACCCCCAGATGTTCAGTGTCCTGTGTGCAATGGTGTTACATAGTTATATAGGCTGAAAAAAGACATGCGTCCATCGGGTTCAGCCTCTCCCACATAACCTACTGCTGTTGATCCAAAAGAAGGCAAAAAAACCCAGTCTGAAATGCTTGCCAATACTGGGAAAAAATTCCTTCTTGACCCCAGAATGGCAGTCAGATTTCTCCTTGGATCAAGAAGCTTTTACCCACATATTAAATATTATAACCCTTAATATTCTGTGTCTGCAGGAAGTCATCCAGTTGTTTTTTAAAAGTCTGTACAGACTCTGACCCAACCACCTCAACAGGCAGAGAATTCCACAGCTTTATTGTTCTCACCGTAAAATAACTCTTCCTATGCTTTAAGCTAAATTTTCTTTCTTCCAGTCTATATGGATGACCCCTTGTCCTGTGTATAGTCCTGTTAATGAATAGGTTATCAGACAATGGTTGATAATGGCCCCGTATATATATTTATATAAGGTTATCAGATCCCCTCTAAGGCGCCGTTTCTCTAAACTAAACAGGTTTAAGCTTGTTAGTCTTTCCTCATAACTTAAATCTTCCATTCCCCTTATTAATTTAGTTGCCCGTCTCTGCACTTTTTCTAACGCTATAATATCTTTTTTTAAGACAGGTGCCCAAAATTGCACGGCATATTCAAGGTGCGGCCTGACCATTGATTTATACAGAGGCAAAATTATGTTTTCATCCTGTGAGTGAATACCGTGTTAATACTGGACAGAATTATGGAGACTTCTTATTCATAACAAAAATAAAATTTTGAGAAACATTTGTACAGTTGGAGACCTGGAAGGTTGGCAACGTGACACCAAAAATAGGATGATGTAAAAATAATTTTTACATAGATATATATTCCACCGGGTGTAGGCACCATGTATAGGCACCATCAGTCACAAACCTACAATATGATGACAGTCGCTTGTGAGCGGATGGATTGAACGTATCACCTTAACCTCAACAAGCACCCTTTTGTATTGCAGGTGGAAACACCACAGAAGAAGTAATCTTCACTTTGCAAATATAACTATGTTACAATCCCTAATGATACATTACTGGAAATGTAGAAAATATAATTTCATGGACAATAATTTCTTACATAGTAAGACACGTCCTGTGAGAAAAATAAATTCCTTCAAAGAACAAACACCTGTAATTGTCATTTGCTAAGTACATTGTCAGTCACCAATATCCATTGCACGATTGTGTAGACGTGATGTAAGAATTATGATCTATTAAGTGGGAGCAGCAGACCCCCATTATGTGCATTATTTGTGCCAGAGACATTTGTTTTGAATATCATCATCTGTGTGTCTCGCAGAAATCCACATGGATGGATCCTGGTGCTACCATTGCAAGGATGTGGTAATGTGGATGAGACCACATGTGACACTAGGTAAAAAATAAGCATCACACAATAGAGGATACATGCGCACTATACAACATGTATGATGTGTGTGTCATGTCATAGCACTATATATTGTACGTCAGAATGTGATGTGGCATATTACAGTATAGCACGTAATACAATACCTTATTATTGTCACCTTGGTCACATAACCTGTATAGTTGTGACACAATCATTTGCAAACATTAATAGGGACACAGTTGTCAAAAAATAGGAGCTGCAAGGTAAACCTCAGGTGCAATATCCCAATACCAGGATATTTAAAAATAAGAGGCATCAGAGGAAGTGTAGGACATGGAAAAGCAACATGCATAAATTTGTATTGAGAGCTGTATAACTGTAAACGCCATCATAACTGTCGTAACGGTTAACTTAAACCTGAAACAAACTACATAAAACTATATGGACAGAAAAAAAAGGATTTATCACTCTTCCTCTTAGCTCTCTTAGATCTACGCTGTGACTGCACTCTAGAGGAGGAAGCTGATGAGGCACTGGGCTGACTGGACATATGGCGGGTACTGCATCTGGGGCCCGCTGTTGGTGGTGGCTGGAGCTGCAGTGCTGGTGGCTGGTGCTGTGGTGCTGGTGGCTGGACAGGTGACTGGACAGGAGATGGTGGTCGTGTGATAAAGGTGGACTTGACCGGTGCTGCTCCACCAGCACCTCCAAGATGTTACCCAGATGGTTGAGGCCTGTGGAGATGTCCTTCCTAATGAGGCGCATGTGGGTGCCCATCTCCACGATGCCCCTATGTGTCTCCCGGCGCATGAAACGCATCTCCCTCTGCAGGTCATACATCCTCTCCCCCAGGATCACAGTTGCCTGGTCCCCAGCCTCCTGTCTCTGCAGCAGTTCAGTCACGTTGCCGAGTAACTGGCGGAGACCTTCGTCATACACAGCCAGTGCAGCTGGAGGCTGTGGACCAGGCTGTTGCTGAGGCCGCTACTGTCGCTGAGGCCGCTACTGTCGCTGAGGCTGCTGCTGGGGTTGAGGCTGCTGCTGGGGTTGAGGCGGCTGCTGGGGTTGAGGCTGAGCCGCAGCATGAGGGACACGGTGGCCTCAGGGCTGTGTTCCATGCTGATACAGGGGTGAAGGGGGGTCTGGTGAGGGGGGGTTCTGGTGTGGGCGCAGCTTGTGGTGTTGCCTGTGAAGATGCTGGAGGTGAGATGTCCAGTATTCTTCCTCCTCCAAGAAGTCAGGCAGTGAATGTTCACTTAGGTAGTGATGTTGAACGGGGAGGGGGAGCAGGTGTTGAGGTTCGTGGGAGGGACTGGGCATCAGGTGTTGTATCTGTGAAGAGAGGACAGGATGACATGAGTGCAATGCTCAATACACTGTTGGATGTATGTCCAATAAATAGTAAAACATTAAAGTGTCAGACCCAGGTGCCAGCATGATTTCAGATGCAGATGAATGTGAAGCAGTTTCTACTTGCAGGCCTTTCCTTTTGCACAAGTCAAGCACAGGTATTTGAGATCTGTAGATTCATACCTGCATGTAGTGTTACTATATCGGCCATGTTGAACTGGGACACATATTATTGAATCATGCTGATGTGAAGTGCATCGCACATGACACCCTACAGCGTTTCACACCAATGCACTGCATTTTAGTATACAAGGGTGTGCTCACGTGATGCAGCCCTATGTCACTGATGCTGTACAATAAGGGCAGGTCACCGCTATTTGCTTTCGGATTTTGCACCAGCTGTGTTTGGATTATACATGTTGCAGGGCAGCACTGTACGTGACGTGCACATCAGCATGAATCTGTGCTGTATACAATATTGATTGTGCACTGTGCTATTCTTGTTGAAACCCACATGCAATTACGTTCAACACCCATAACAATGAATTCAAAACACACCATTATGAATTACAATTCCTTTTCTCTTTTCTTTGGAATCTACATGCTGTTTGTCCTTTCCACTGATGAGGAACCTTTCATATTTCAATACAATGTACTGTATGCATCACTAGTGTTGACCTGTCAGATATGAAGTTATTGGGACGTCTTTGACACTGTGACCATCAGGGAGATGTGTGCTATTGGCACAGATATGGTGCACTGCCACGGACAGGTCGTACCATCAACTCTATCAAGGATCAACAACAATGAGTGGGCTGTGCACAGATGGCCATTAGACCAGGGGTCAGCAAACTTGGCTCCCTAATGCTTTGGAAACTACAATTCCCATGTGGCTCTGTCAGCCTAACGGTTGACTGAGCATCATGGGGTATGTAGAGAAGCAAGCACCCACTCAAAACAGGGTGGGGCATGGAGTGGCAAGTGATTACTATAGCCTCTGAGTACTAGCAATCGTCCACTAAAACTTGCAGGACTTAGCCCTAATGATGAAGGAAGAATTGGATTCCAAAGAACGCAAAAGGAAGGTGGGAACAAATGATTAAAATTCTAAACCTTTATTGGACTTCTAAGAAAAAAAAGTACACACCCACAAAATGTATAAAAAACACACAAAAATGGTCATAGATTAGAGACCATAACTCCAGGTCAATGACCAATCACAAAAAAGCATCTAATGCAGGGTGAGGTCTCTGTGACAACAATTGTATGTCAAAAACTGAGAACCACCACCTGAAAAGAATAATCAGCAAGAGATGCCTAAGGATCCCCTCAGAAAAGTATGCACAGGTTAGAGTATACTTAAATGCTTAAAGACATGTGCCACCAGCGTCACGATGAGGTGCAAACATAAGTGGTCCATGTCACGGAATACAACTGGTTAATGCAGAGACAAGAGTGAGCCTGGTAGCTACAATTTACATGCACTGATCGAGAAATCACAATAAAGTGCAAGCAGTAGCAATCACCCAGCCAAAAGTGTATTCCTCAGTGCAAAAAAAAAATGTGTGCATACGTTGGAGTATACTTAAATGCTTAAAGACATATGCCACCAAATTTGTTGTTGTAATTAGCATGCACCACTCAAAAGCGTCACGATGAGGTGCAAACATAAATGGTCCACGTCATGGTATACAGCTGGTAAATATAAAGACAAGGAGTGAACCTGGTAGCTACAATTTGCATGCACTGATCGAGAAATCACAATAAAGTGCAAGCAGTAGTAATCTCCCAGCCAAAAGTGTATTCCTCAGCAAGAAAATTCATATAATACATACAGGGGATCATGAGATTAAAAATCCATCTCAACATTAAACATGCTACAATGTTGCTGAACGGTTATGGGCAATCAGTCATAGCCCAAACAGATTGTGCTGTAATGGTATTGTTCTCTATGAAATATAGATGCGTCCAGCTCAGGCATGCAACGAGAGGAAAACCTTAAATGGGTTAATAGAGCACGTCCAACGTGGCGTTTCACTTGTGTCTGCTCCTCAGGGACGTGGAAAGACAAATAAACATATGATCTCTTTTATAGATTGTGCCGTCTGGAATCAGGTGGTCACATGGGAGAATTCGGCCAATCGTACCATTGTAAGAATAGACCGCTGTGATTGGTCCACGGGTGTCATGTGAAAACATTGGTCCAATTATAGCCTTGCTTGAGTAAACCATCGATCAAGCCTGAAGGAGACATATATTGCAAACAGCAGGATGATCATTTTGACAGGCTAGAGAGTTAACTCGGGGGTATGAAGGACCTGTAATGGCTATCCAATGTCATACTGTCTCAATCATAATGCCGAGCTGGTCCTCCGCACATAGTATTGCCCTGATCACGTATCATCAGAATATAGCTATTAGGGGCAAACCTATAACAAGGTCTGTACAGCGACAAAAAAAAGATTGCCCAATAACCCCGTAATTCGTACTATAGCACAATGTAGGCGTGACACCATTGGGAAATCTGATTGTATTCTGTAATACCTAAATCCCTAGTCGTACTGATTACTGTATATACCCAGCGGGTCTATGAAATAGATGAATACCCTTGGTAAAGGAAATATCAGGATTACAGCAATGACGTATAAAAGTGTACAGCATATCACGTGTGAAACAAAAATTGATGAAAAATAAATTCCCATGTGAATAAATAATTGGATGTAAAAGAAACGTTAACAATGCCTGGCATACAGTAATAATTAAACGTTGAAATGTATACTCAGAGGATAGCCCCAATACGGCTATATAGTGACATAATCGTGATGATTACCAATAGAGTTATATGATGACAAAATATATGCAGTTATAGGAATGAGGTATAATTGAATTCTTCATTCAAACCCGCAGGGTATTGGGTGTTCAATCTAAAGATCCACCTCGCTTCATTTTGTCTAAGCCTTAGATCGAAATCACCTTTCCTGGGGCCTAAGGTTATTCTTTCTATAACCTGAAAAGAGAGACATGAGGGGTCGCCATTGTGATGGCAATGTACATATCTGGAAATTGATGTGTCAGTCTCATTGTTGACACTGCCAATGTGTTGCAGAATGCGGCTACGCCATTGCTGATATGTTTTACCCTCGTATTGTTTGGAACACGTGCACGTGATTAAATATATCACCATAGTGGATGAACAGTTGGCAAATTGTTTCATAAGGTATGTTTTTTGAGTAGTGTTGCTATTGAAAGTTTTGGATTTCATAACAAAGCCACAGGCCTTGCAATGTCCACATTTGTAAGTGCCCAATGGTTTGGCTAGCCAGGTTTCCATTCTTGGAGCCAGGTTAGGATAACTATGGACCAAAATATCACGTAGATTATTGGACCTCCTGGCAACAAACATAGGTACTGATGGTAGTATTTCTGCCAGTGATTTATCGAGGCATAATAGAGGCCAATATTTGCCGCACATGTTCTTAATAGGACCCCATCTCTTATCGAAGGTGGCTACAAACCTAACTGTTCGCATCTTATCATTCTTAGGTTTCGGAATGAGTAGTGTTTCTCTATCCGCTGCTATCAGACGTTTATATGCACGTTTCAAACAGCGATTGGGATATCCCTTTTTGCGGATTCTTAATTTGGAGGCTTCCTTCTGGAAGTCCTCAATATTGGAGCAATTTCTCCGTGCTCGCAAATATTGGCCAATAGGGATCCCTTTCTTTTGAGGATTTGGATGATGAAGTCAGTGATAAGTTGTCCATCTGGACCCTTAGATATAGTTAAGTCCAGAAATTGTAGGTGGGTAGGGTCTTTGACCATAGTAAGTGACAGCCCAATGCTATTGGAATTATGTACATTCAACCACTCAGGGAGCAGTGTATCCGATCCTTCCCAAATACAAAACACATCATCAATATACCTAAACCATGTCTGAACATTCGATGTATATTGAAGCATGGTGGGTATAAAAACGCATGTCTCGTCCCAGTATGCTAGATATAATATTGCGTAGCTTGGGGCACTGGCAGTCCCCATAGTTGTCCCCCTTAGCTGCAGGAAGTACTTTCCTTCAAACAAGAAATAATTGTGTGTTAACACAAACTCGAGTAACTTGAGTATGTAATTTACAAATGTGTCAGAGTGTTCCTTGGCCAGGAAGTACTTGGTGGTGGCGGCTAATCCTATATCATGTGGAATATTATTGTATAAGGAGACAACATCAAAGCTCACTAGAGACGCATTGGATGAAATTCTGCTGGTAGAGAGACATTTTAAAGCATGTTGAGTGTCTCTAATGTATGTGGGAGTGTTCAACACGAGAGGGTGTAGATGTTCATCAATGAACTGGCTCACTCTTTCCGTAAGAGAATATCAAACAGCAGCCGCCAAGGCCAGCAAGGTATTGGCATGCATTAAAAGGGGAGTTCACTCTCGGGATGAAAACATAATTTTGCCTCTGTATAAATTAATGGTAAGACCGCACCTTGAATATGCTGTGCAATTTTGGGCACCTGTCTTAAGAAAAGATATTATAGCGCTAGAAAAAGTGCAGAGATGGGTGACTAAACTAATAAGGGGAATGGAAGGGTTAAGTTATGAGGAAAGACTAACAAGCTTAAACCTGTTTAGTTTGGAGAAATAGCGCCTTAGAGGGGATCTGATAACCTTATATAAATATATACGGGGCCATTATAAACCATTGTCTGGAAACCTATTCATTAACAGGACTATACACAGGACACGAGGTCACCCATTTAGACTGGACGAAAGGAAGTTCAGCCTAAAGCATAGGAAGGGTTATTTTATGGTGAGAACAATAAAGCTGTGGAATTCTCTGCCTGTTGAGGTGGTTTGGTCAGAGACTGTACAGACTTTTAAAAAACGACTGGATGACTTCCTGCAGACACAGAATATTAACCCCTTAAGGACCGCTGACATACCCTGTACGTCCTGTCCACAGGTCTCCCTTAGACCCGCGGACGTAAAGGGTACGTCAGCGGCGCCAAATCCCCCTCCCGCCCGATACTCACCTCCCTCGCTAGATCTCTCGGCGATCTGGCAGGGAGGAAGCCTGCCCATGTGATTTACATGGGCAGGCGAGGCTGATGACGTCGCCATGCTGCGTGGTGACGTCATCAGCAGGCGTCCCCATGCAAATCAATGGAGGGGAGGGGGGGCTCCTTCGGAGCCCTCTATCTCCCCAACCATTGAAGCTAGGGAGATGCTGTTTGCACCGCTGAAAAGGGGAGAGTCTATAGCATTAACAGTTTCACCGCCGAATCACGTTTCGGCGCCAATTGGCGCCAAAACGCGATTCTAACCTGGAGGGGGGCTGACATCTTGGATGTCAGCCAAGCCTCCAGGTCCCCCCCACCCACTGACAACCTCACCATATGTGTGAGGATGTCAGTGGGCCAGTTAACCATCTAGCTGCCATGTAGAGATAAGGGGATCCTAAGGATCCCCATATCTCCCGATCCATGGCAGCTAGATGGTCATATTTGACATCTTTTGAAATTTGAAAGGCCTGATCATGGCCTTTCCAATGATACCAAACATGTCCAGGTTTGGTTTAAAAAAAAATTAAACAAATGAAAAAAGTAAAAAAAAAATAAAAAATTAAATAAAATAAAAAATGTTTTTTTTTTAAAAGTTTTTTTTGTCTGGGGGTGTTTAATTAAATAGGACCTAGGCTGTCATCTCAAAATAATTAGCACAAAATGAGCACAGCGCACATAGGTGAACTGTCTCAGCAGTGAAGGGGTTAAAAAGAATACACATGTAAAAATTGGGTATTTCTAGTCTCGGGACAAAATTTTTAACCTATTTAGCTGGGGTCTTTTTGGGTGGTTGTAGATTTTGGGGATTAAATTACGAAAAAGTGTGTTTTTACAATTTTTTCATCATATTTCATATTTTTTTTATAGTAAATTATTCAATATGATGGAAATAATCGTATTTCTAGAAAGTCCGTTTAATGGCGGGAAAAAGGGTGTATAATATGTGTGGGTTGAATAAACGAGTAAGAGGAAAATTTGACCTAAACACTAACAGCGCAGAAACGTAAAAACAGCAGCGTCACTAAAAGACGGATTTGTGTAAAACCGCCCGGTCACTAAGGGGTTAAGGGTTATAATATTTAATATGTGGGTAAGCTTCTTGATCCAAGGAGAAATCTGACTGCCATTCTGGGGCCAAGAAAGTATTTTTCCCCAGTTTGTTGCATATTGGAGAGCATTTCAGACTAGGTTTTTTGCCTTGTTTTGGATCAACAGCAGTAGGCGTTGTGTGACAGGCTGAACCCGATGGACGCATGTCTTTTTTCAGCCTATGTAAATATGTAACTATGTAACTGTATGTAAGTGGGAGCTGAAGGCAAAGCTGGCCAGGGAGCTATGTGAAGCATGGCAAATTGGTGGTGGACAGCCGCGCGTATATGTGTATTCGCAGTGGGAGGAGCTGATGAAGGAAAGGGTCAGTGCAACCGGTGTGGCAGGATTCTCAGGCGTCCAAACTCAGCCAGAGGACACATCCACAGAGTGTGAGTATAGCTTACATCCTGACTATTTCATGTGTCAATTGTGATTCAGGTTTTTTTTATCAGCCAAATAGAGTATGCTGATGTTTGGACTACATATCTGATGCCCTGTCACCCAATTGCTACACAGTGCATGATGGGACTTGTAGTGCAAAACTATTAGAAGGTGGCAGGATGCCTGTAACTCTGAAAGAGACAATAATGTGAAGATGTATTCCGGTTTCCAGTTGATATGGGGGAAATGCAAGAACAGAGTGGATATAACGGATTTAAAACGAGGTCAAAGATGTTGAGGCAAGATAGGGTTAAATGTGTATTTGGTTAATGGGGGGATGCGCCTCAGTCTTTGTAGATATCAGTAAGGCCCTATACAATGGTCTAATGCAGGGGTCAGAAAACCTGGCTCCCTGATGTTTTGGGAACTACATACCCCATGAAGGAAGAATTGGATTCCAAAGAACGCAAAAGGAAGGTGGGAACAAATGACTAAAATTCTAAACCTTTATTGGACTTCTAAGAAAAAACGTACACACCCACAAAATGTATAAAAAACACACAAAAAAGGTCATAGATTAGAGACCATAACTCCAGGTCAATGACCAATCACAAAAAGCATCTAATGCAGGGTGAGGTCTCTGTGACAACCTTTGTATGTCAAAAACTGAGAACCACCACCTGAAAAGAATAATCAGCAAGAGATGCCTAAGGATCCCCTCAGAAAACTATGCACACGTTAGAGTATACTTAAATGCTTAAAGACATGTGCCACCAAATTGGTTATTGTAGTTATCATGCACCACTCAAAAGCGTCACGATGAGGTGCAAACATAAGTGGTCCATGTCACGGAATACAACTGGTTAATACAGAGACAAGGAGTGAGCCTGGTAGCTACAATTTGCATGCACTGATCGCAAAATCACAATAAAGTGCAAGCAGTAGCAATCACCCAGCCAAAAGTGTATTCCTCAGTGCAAAAAAAAAAAGTGTGCATACGTTGGAGTATACTTAAATGCTTAAAGACATATGCCACCAAATTTGTTGTTGTAATTAGCATGCACCACTCAAAAGCGTCACGATGAGGTGCAAACATAAATGGTCCACGTCATGGAATACAGCTGGTAAATATAAAGACAAGGAGTGAACCTGGTAGCTACAATTTCCATGCACTGATCGAGAAATCACAATAAAGTGCAAGCAGTAGCAATCTCCCAGCCAAAAGTGTATTCCTCAGCAAGAAAATTCATATAATACATACAGGGGATCATGAGATTAAAAATCCATCTCAACATTACCTTGCTGGCCTTGGCAGCTGCTGTTTGACATTGCACATTGTTACTTAGTTTGAAGTCTCTGATTATTCCCAAATCCTTCTCCTGCTTGGATTTCCCTAACTCCGTACCATTTAGGGTATAAGTTGCTTGTGTGTTCTTCACTCCAAAGTGGATAACTTTGCATTTAGCTACATTAAATTTCACCTGCCATTTAAGTGCCCAGTCTGCCAATCTATCTAAATCCCTCTGCAGCAAAGTAACATCCTGTTCACATTGTATTACTTTTCCTAGTTTTGTGTCCTCTGCAAACAGTGATACGTGACTTTCAATGCCTATCTCAACGTCATTTATAAATAAATTGAATAGAATTGGTCCTATTACAGACCCCTGAGGGACACTACTTACCACTGATGTCCATCTTGAAAATGTACCATTTATGACTGTCACGACCTAGTCCTAGCTATGTCAATCATGACGCGTGAAAGGAAAGCGTACAAGGGGATTACAGCTCCAAGCCTCTGGATTTAAAAACTCTACCCGCTCAAAGGGCCCCAAGTTATGCCAACCTAAGCCACTGCCACCATGAAAGTAATAGGGCACTCTCAAAACCCCACTAGCTGTATATCACCCCAATCCAAGAGCCCAACCATATACAGCTAATATATTAATATATATATATATTCAACCAAAGGAATTCACCAGCACTCCAGGATTTTCAAAGGATTCCAAAACTTATTCAATTATGTTGTCAAATCGTCAACGTTTCAGTTCTCAATCCGGAACTTTCATCAGGACAAAAACATTTACATTTTGTCCTGATGAAAGTTCCGGATTGAGAACTGAAACGTTGACGATTTGACAACATGATTGAATAAATCTTGGAATCCTTTGAAAATCCTGGAGTGCTGGTGAATTCCTTTGGTTGAATATATTCGTAAGAGGCCAACACCAAGCACCGGGTGTGTGAAGACTGGGTGAACCGTGAGTGCAGACCTAGCCACTTTTTTGTGTATATATATATAATATAAAAAACAAACCACAGGGTGGGTTGCACTCAACCTAAACTTGCAACAAAAGCGGGTGCATCTAAGACTTCATATACAAAACACCAAAAATAGAGCAGACCATACCAATGACCACCTTCATCCACCATTTTCTGGAAGAAAAAAACACATTTAAAAAATTTAAAAAACCTTACTGAGGTAAAATGATGGGAATTCAGTTAACAAAGTATGATCATAGTTTGTGTAAGCCTGTCACAGTCGCCAATGTACCCCATCGTTGACAGGTCCTATCTTACTTGACTGTATCTGGATTTACAGAATTAACTCAACTTTGAGCTTCCCCATAGGGACTAGCCTTTATAGGTTGTCACGGTGGGACACACCTGTGAACAGGGAGGGGTGCATACCCAGGAAAGTAGTCAGCTCTCAATATATATATAAAAAAGAAAACACAGGGTGGGTTGCACTAAACCTAAACTTGCAACACAAGCGGGTGCATCTAAGACTTCATATACAAAACACCAAAATAGAGCACACCATACCAATGACCACCTTCATCCACCATTTTCTGCAAGAAAAAAACACATTTAAAAAATTTAAAAAACCTTACTGAGGTAAAATGATGGGAATTCAGTTAACAAAGTATGATCATAGTTTGCGTAAGCCTGTCACAGTCGCCAATGTACCCCATCGTTGACAGGTCCTATGGTCATTGGTATGGTGTGCTCTATTCTGGTGTTTGGTATATGAAGTCTTAGATGCACCCGCTTGTGTTGCAAGTTTAGGTTGAGTGCAACCCACCCTGTGGTTTGTTTTTAATATATATGGAGAGCTGACTACTTTCCTGGGTATGCACCCCTCCCTGTTCACAGGTGTGTCCCACCGTGACAACCTATAAAGGTTAGTCCCTATGGGGAAGCTCAAAGTTGAGTTAATTCTGTAAATGCAGATACAGTCAAGTAAGATAGGACCTGTCAACGATGGGGTACATTGGCGACTGTGACAGGCTTACGCAAACTATGATCATACTTTGTTAACTGTATTCCCATCATTTTACCTCAGTCAGGTTTTTTGAATTTTTTGAATTTTTTAAATGTTTTTTTCTTGCAGAAAATGGTGGATGAAGGTGGTCATTGGTATGGTGTGCTCTAGTTTGGTGTTTTGTATATATATATATATCCCAAATGTTAAATACTACAGTAACGATACCTAAGCGATTCTACTCGCAAAGTATGAATTATCTAGATCAAGACAATACTGGTTTTAAAATTTTAATGGAAGAAGTTAAAAAAATACAACTTTACACAGTGCCAGTATCACATTAAAAACAAGACATACAAAATATACGAATACAGTCCTTGAAATAAAAGGGGACTTACATAGAAAATCTAATTTGAGTAGATACTTCCATGGGTATTTCCACATATCAGATGTCCCAGAAGGGTTCTTAGATGTTCACTCAACCCAGCGTTTTGGAGAAATACCCATTGTCCAGGGAGTGCTGGTTCCTTGTCCCACATCCCCAACCAACCCCCAACCATTTGGTTCAGGTCTCAAGTTTCCATTCAGCTCCAGAGAGCAGATCAGATAAGAGGGTTGGAAAAACCAGTGGCCTTTTGCTGTGCAAACTCCGTTGCAAAGACCAGAGAGAAAAAACACACCGATTCTGCGTTTAAAATACTGCTTGCAGAGAATGATGCCCGTTTGTGACAATGACCACTCTCTGTACCCTATCTTTTACCCCCTCCTTACAATCCTGGTACCGGTGCTTTATGGATTCCATGAATCGGTTCCTCCCCAGCGCGCACACACACAGCTTTTCGGATCTCCCTCCACAGCCTTTGACGGTGGTGTCCAGTAATTGACATGTCATCCAGCCGCTGTGCCCTTGCCGTATATTCCTCTATGAGGACATTTTTTTCCTCTAGAGTGTAGCGCTCCTCGCAGATACGCTGACATGAGGCCCCTTCAGACACCTGTCTCCCGGAGTGAGTCTGCCCTCTGACTCCCTCTCCTGTCCCTTGCACCACACCTGTCCCTTGGCTAGATGGGCCTAGCCTAGCATCTTCACTCCCTTCGCTCTCAGTGCTACGTCTCTCCCCCTCTCCACAGGTGACCCTCTCAGGACTCAAGGCCCTGGCACCACTTCTACGCTCTCCACTTCTAACACTGCTACGCTCTCCACTCCTAACAGTGCTACGCTCTCCACTCCTACCACTGCTACGCTCTCCACTCCTAACACTGCTACGCTCTCCACTCCTACCACTGCTACGCTCTTCACTCCTACGCTGACCCTCTGCAGGCCTTCTGCTATCTCCACGCGTGCTATCTCCATCTCCACCCCTACTGACACCCTGCACACGTGTCTTGTCGCTCTGACTCCCACGCCCTGACACCTCTCTTAATCTCTTCACCTCCTGCTGCTCCTCAACACCCCTCCTCCCTCCATCTCCTCTCCCTGCACCCTCCATGACAAACAGTGACACACAGGTTCAATGGGGAATACACTGGGTTAGGACGACAAAATGGATACAATAGAGGGTAGGATAGGGGTTATAACTAGTATGTATGTGCTGTTTGGTGGTGTATGTGTGACTGTGTAATGTGTATTTATGTGTAGTGATGCGTGCTGCTTAGTAATGTATAGGTGTGCGTGTGATTATGTGTAATGTGGATCTATGTGATGTATGTGTGATGACACGCAAATGAACCTGCACTAATATTCTCTCTCTCTCTAAACAACTGCGCATGCAAAGATTGTAATTTCAACGGTGATTTGCGCAAACAAGACTTTACCACTTAGAGCAAAGATTTTCACTTTGCGTGAGGATTTTAGCGTTAAGAATGTAATGTGGCTCAAAGTCTATGGGGCTACTGTTTACAACAGATCTGGTTCAGCTTACATAGGTTGGAATAAAGCTATTTGAATTCAGTATTTTTATAATTTCTTCACGCTTTTAACATACAGCAAATATTAATTTCTTAATTAATTAACTGTGCCTGGCATCCTCCACCATTACCTCTTCACATGCCAGACTGCAGGACTTTTCTCGTGCGGCGCCGACCACGGGAATAGGGCCCTCACATCCTCCTGTATCTGCTGGCAGCAAAACTGACCTTCTCCTGTATGTATTGTAGAATTGTCCTGTCTTTATCCTTTGCACCTTGTACAGTGATGCGGAATGTGTTGGCGCTTAATAAATAATAATAATAATATTTGTACACAGAAACCTATTTACACATTCATTTATTACCAAGATATTAATTTGTTTATCCGCACTTTGTTCACAGTTTCACTCCTTCTGATTTGTTCATTCTACAGTCTTAATCATGTTTTCCTTTTAAAAATTCACATTATCTATCTCTTTTATAGATGACAACTTATGGTGCGTTTCTCCACAAAGGATCCTTCTGCAGGAACTATTTTAACATACTTGATCTTTTGGTTGTGGCAGTTTCTCTTGTTTCCTCTGGTATTAAGTGAGTTAATGCCTTTATTGTTTATTACAACTTGTATTGTCTTTTTGTAGTGTTACAATATTCATCACTGTCAAATTCATTCTTCGTTATTTAGCAATAGTTTTTTTATTTCCTATGCAGCAAAAGAAAACACAGGAAAAACCAGAGATAAAGATAATGTGGGAAAGGGAAAGGGGATCAAGGTTCCAAAATTAGTCCATCAAAGTCTATATCCGTAGCATTTGCAGTAAAATGTCCATAGTGGAACGTCCATCGAGTGCCGATTGCAAAACCCAGGGCCACGGCACATCACAGTATGCACATTTTGTAAATTTTGTGAATATCCCACAGTGAACACAGATCTTTCCTGCAAGGGCAAAGCCCAGACAGTCTCATGGCTTTTGAATCAAATAGGCGTACTGATCGAGTAGATCTACTATTTGTATTTGGGTCAACACGTTAGGTATCCTCCAGTTTCTTACTATTAATAAATGTTGGATATGTGATGCAGGCTTTATATCGGAGGTTATAAGAATTGAGGTGACCACCTTTTCAGCAATATATATTATGTTGCAGATGTAATTGGAATCAATGCAGAATCACATTAATCTCTCATTCTTTTAAAACATCAATTGTTCAATCAATCATGCCACGCCTTAACCAGTTATTCCAGAAGATCCCAGTATGGGCATAATAAACATTCTGGTTAGTACGTAAACCAAGATGTATAAACCTTTAGATATTCTTATCAATTGAATTCTATCAAACACAGATCATACCCAGTCAATAATGCAGTAAAAGTATTTCTTTACTGCAACAAAGTGTGTATATATATATATATATTTTTATTCATACAGATAACAAGTATTTGAATATATGTTTGCACTATAACATGGATCAGAGCTTACACATTTCAGAAATATTTTTCTTACGTTAGTTTTGTTTATCCATATTTCGATATTTATCCCACTTGGAAGTTATAACTAAGGAGACAATATAATTTATTATCCTCAACCAACTCGTAAATACATTTAGTTATGAAAACAGACAATTTGGTCTGGAATTATTAGGTAAAAAAGGGAAGTTTGGCATACAATTGTTACTCTGCAGAAGCAAGCAATAATGCCTTATACTCAATCTATAATTCTATCATTATCAAATAAGTTATTTGAAGGTGAGTTTGTCAAGGGCAGATAAACTCTTTGTCGACTTTCTCAGCTTAAAATCAATTAATTATCATCATGCTTACCGCCTCGAATGATTGACTTTAGCAGCGATCTGGAGATAGGGAGGATGAGCGTTCGGTTCGGATCAGTTTCGGAGTTCGATTCGAACATCGCCCGTTTGGCTGTTCGTCGAACTCCGAATGTTTCCGCGAGTTCGCAGCATGTTCGCCCACAATGCACCACAATGCAATTTTCCACTGGCCTGAAGCTTGTAATTGGCTACAGCCTTGCACCTGACCACAGGTCAGGTGCAAGGCAGTTGCAAGACTATGCCAATCACGGCTCAGAGTCCTGATTGGGCAAATTTTGCCCAATCATGGGCTCACAGAGCTAAGACCCACAGCACACTATATAAGGCTTCCCTGCCTGCAGTCCCAGCGTGTGTGTTTGCAGGAGTGAATCAGAGAGGAGAGGAGATTGTTCAGTCAGTGATGTTGTAGGAGATTTCTGGGAATTAGAATCTGTGTTGGCACTGCCAGGTAATCAAGTTCTACCAGAGTTCAGCAAATTAGAATCTGTCTTGGCACAGTCTGTTATTAGTGTGTATCAGTGAGTTCTACCACAGTTCAGCAAATTAGAATCTGTTTTGGCACAGCCTGTTATCAATGTGTATCAGTGAGTTATACCACAGTAAAGGAAATTAGAATCTGTCTTGGCACAGCCTGTTATCAGTGTACAGTTGTGTTCAAAATTATTCAACCCCCACTGAAATTGAGTGTTTTGGCCAGTTTGACATTGATTTTGATCATTCAGTCATCTTGCTTACAATTAAATCAAAGAGGCACGTGTAGGTCAGACAAATATAACATAACATTTATAATGAAATAACCACAAATGTCTTTTCTGTGCTCACATCATTATCAGTTTTATTCAACCCCCAAGTGACATTCAATCTTAGTACTTAGTACAACATCCTTTTACAGTTATAACCGCTTTTAAATGTGAAGCATAGCTTGACACAAGTGTCTTGCAGCGATCTACGGGTATCTTCGCCCATTCGTCATGGGCAAAAGCCTCCATTTAGTCACATTCTTAGGCTTGCGCACTGCAACTGCTTTCTTTAAGTCCCACCAGAGGTTCTCAATCGGATTTAAGTCAGGTGACTGCGATGGCCACTCCAAAATGTTCCAGCCTTTAATCTGCAACCATGCTCTAGTGGACTTGGAGGTATGCTTGGGATCATTGTCCTGTTGAAAGGTCCAACGTCTCCCAAGCCTCAGGTTTGTGACGGACTGCATCACATTGTCATCCAATATCTCCTGGTACTGAAGAGAATTCATGGTACCTTGCACACGCTGAAGCTTCCCTGTACCTGCAGAAGCAAAACAGCCCCAAAGCATGATTGACCCCCCGCCATGCTTCACAGTAGGCAAGGTGTTCTTTTCTTCATAGGCCTTGTTCTTCCTCCTCCAAACATAGCGTTGATCCATGGGCCAAAACAGTTCTAATTTTATTGCATCAGTCCACAGAACACTATCCCAAAACTTCTGTGGTTTGTCCACATGACTTTTGGCATACTGCAGTCTACTCTTCTTATTCTTTGGAGACAGCAAGGGGGTGCGCCTGGGAGTTCTGGCATGGAGGCCTTCATTACGCAGTGTGCGCCGTATTGTCTGAGCTGAAACTTCAGTACCCACATCTGACAAATCTTTTCTCAGTTCCTCAGCAGTCACACAGGGACTTTTCTCCACTCTACGCTTCAGGTAGCGCACAGCAGTCGAAGTCAGCATCTTCTTTCTGCCACGACCAGGTAGCGTTTCAACAGTGCCCTTTGCCTTGAATTTGCGAATGATGCTTCCTATGGTCTCTCTTGGTATGTTTAACATCTTTGCAATCTTCTTATAGCCATTGCCCTTCCTGTGAAGAGTAATCACCTCTTCTCTTGTCTTCCTGGACCACTCTCTTGACTTCACCATGTTTGTAACCACACCAGTAAATGTCTAGAAGGAGCTGAGTATCACAGTCATTTTAAAGCTGCCTAATTGGTGCTTATTATGCTTTATTGCTGCTCCGTGACATCCACAGGTGTTTTCAATACCTGATTGAAAACACTTGAATGAACCTCTGTTCTTCAGAGTGGTAGTCTTTAAGGGGTTGAATAATTGTGTCAATGAAGAATTCACAAAATAAACATTTACTACTGTATTACAAAACCAATTGATGTCACTTTAGTTGCATATGGTTCTTTAAAAAGTTCTTGTAGGATTTCATTCTGAATACAATTACAAATGTACACTAAATTCCCTAAAACCCTTTACAGCATTGGGGGTTGAATAATTTTGAACACAACTGTACCTATGATTCACCGGTACATAGCACTGAAGAAGCTGTTACCACGGTGCGAAGGCTGCCCGAAGTGGATGTATATCTGACCCATTATATGTCTGCTACTGAGCCTGAATGTATTGATTTAATGTAAATATTGCAATGTTATGTATCTGTTACACTCCCTTGGAGGGACCCAAGACTTATGGGGGGAGAGTGTAGCGCTGCTTTAAAAACTGTATTCTGGTGCATTGCATTATTATGGCCACTAGGGGGAACCAGTGTATAACAGATGGAAAGGGCCATGCTGGAATAAAGAGACATTGTGGACTTTGCTGGACAAAAACGAACTCCATGTCCCAGAGACCTTTGCAAGAGAAACAGGAAGGGTGTGTGCTCGCCAGGGAAGCCATCAGCAGCCTCGTGCAAGGCATGGGGAAAGTGAGCGGAGCAGTGAAAGGTGGAGGACGCACGTTGGAGCTGGCAGGGATCACAACCAGGCCGGAGTACAGACGCTGTCTTACTGGTGCTGGAGATCGGGACAGTAATCGTGTTGAGACCTACCTGCGCAACGCTGAGAGGTCTGGAGGAAAAGCTGGTTCCAGCAGGACCCCACGTTAGGAGGCCGCGCCGATCGATTGGGAGTGCAGGCGGCGGATCGTTTGTTCCAGTTGCGGAGATTTGGCAAGCAGAAAGCAGATTCAGTAGCACGAAGTCCCAGTACACAGGGGAGAAGATCTTTTGGTCGAGGCATCGAGTGCTGGGCCGTTTCATTCATCGGATTGGTGAGAGGCCTCCAGGCCACAGTTCCAAAACAGAAACGCACGCTGCAATATTGTTTAAATTCACAGGGCCCCAACGGTGACTTTCGTTCACTGGCCAGTCGAACACAGTACCCGGGTACCCTAAACTTTGTACATCTATATATATTGAGCTATTTTGCGGGACTTACACTTCAGAACTGAGGGGTTTAACCGTTCTTTTTACGCTGCGTGTTTTTCCCGCGTGACGCATCCTGTAATTTCATTCAACGCGCATTTATCTTTTAGTAAAGCATATAAAACTAGAAAATCTACAACAGTGCTGGTGTATAATAATTCCTAGTGCGGTGAGACTATCCCGAGGTTTATTCAGCGGCTCCTTCGGGGGTTAGCGCTACAGTTACATTTAAAGTACAAGCTTTCGAGAGTGATTCTCCCTTCATCAGGTATAGAAGCTTACATTTAAATACGTAAAGGGAATCCACAAGGTAGAGGAAGGGAGTATATTTAAAAGGAAACAAAGTAGCAAAACAAGAGGACATAGTCTTAGATTAGAGGGCAAAGGTAGGGATGGAGCCGCACCACACAAAAACAAAAGTTTTAGACTTTAAAAAAACAGATTTTTCTAAAATGACATTTTGTGTGAATGAGTCATTCTATAATTATAAAAAAAACTCAGCGTGAAGAAGATAGGCAAACCTATAAGATTAGGCATAAAGAGGCAAAGCACATGCAGAAGAGAAAATAGCTCAGTCAGTAAAAAAGGGGGATAAAACATTTTTTAGATACATAAACGAGAAAAGAAAAGTAAAACAAGGATTAGTTAGATTAAAAACAAAGGAAGGAAGGTATGTAGAAGAGGATAAAAGTCTCGCTGACTGCCTCAATGAATATTTTTGTTCAGTCTTTGCAGAAGAAAAGGAAGGAAAGGGACCTCAGTTAGGAGGAAACACTAAAGAGACATTTACATATGAGTTTATAGAGGAGGAGGGTCTACAGCAGCTGTCTAAAGTAAAGACAAATAAGTCAATGGGGCCTGATGGGATCCACCCTAAATTATTAAAAGAGCTCAGTGGTGTAATAGCAAAACCGTTAACCGATTTATTTAACCAATCCTTGTTAACGGGAGTCGTCCCAGAAGACTGAAAATTAGCAAATGTTGTGCCCATTTACAAGAAGGGTAATAGGGAGGAATCGGGGAACTATAGGCCAGTTAGTCTTACGTCAGTAGTGGGGAAATTAATGGAAACCATGTTAAAGGAAAGGATTGTTGAACATCTAAAAACACATAGATTACAGGATCAGAAACAACATGGGTTTACCTCAGGGAGATCATGCCAAACTAATCTTATTGAATTTTTTTTGATTGGGTAACAAAAATAATAGACAAAGGTGGTGCAGTAGACATTGCTTATTTAGATTTCAGTAATGCTTTGGATACTGTTCCGCATAGAAGGCTTATCAATAATTTGCAATCTTTGAGTTTGGATTCCAATATTGTTGAATGGATTAGGCAGTGGCTGAGTGACAGGCAACAGAGGGTTGTGGTAAATGGATAAGAGAGAGGGGATCCTAGTGGCGCAGTCTCTTTAGAGAGTGGTCTATAAGGCAGGTACAAGTTATGGTTGGGTATGGTATTCCCACTAATCCAATCAGTGCACGGTCGAAAGGACCACTAGAGTGCTTCTATGAATAGAGGTATGTGCAGTCTTCCACTGTGCAAAAAAATGACAGTTGATGTCCTGTTACATACAAATTGCAAAGTGCAAAGTGACAATAAGTATCCTGATACAATCAAGGAAATTGCATATAAAGTGAAAATGCAAAAAGGAGAGGAAAGTGAATATATGAGTGCATGTAGTGCAAATTAAAGGTCTTTCAAAAAAGTCTCGTTTTCCAGTTCGCTTATGAAGGCAGAAAAAACAGTCCAACCGACCGTATATTCTGTGTTGAAGACAGAGATAGTCTGGTTGAGTCTCCGCTGGGGCAGTCTAGAGGCTTTACACGAAGTCCTGGAGTACTGTCCTCACCTAAGTCCTATGTAGACTCCCAGTTCCCAAAAAAATGGGAAGAAAGGGGAGAAGAATAGAGGGGAAACAGAAAGAGAAAAAAATGGTGCAATATTGATTGATATAAAGTTAAGTGCCCATAGACAAGGGAACACTTACAATATATAGAGCCTCTCGGACCGGCTCTGGTGTGCAATGCCTTGGGCCTAATTGAGGGTGGCCTCTGCCCTTCTTTAGAGTTTTCCTGGGGTGGCCTTCGCCTTTCCTTAATGCTTGCTCGATCGTCTCAAATACAAAGAAAAGAGATCTTCATAGCGCAATATGTAGCCAATGTTGAAATGAGGTAAGTAGTGATCAAAACAAACTCACCGATGTTGGAGCCTTAGGTTCCAGGCTCAACTTGTGGGCATATGGTACTGCTTTTTTCGGTAGGTACCTACACCTCTTTCAACAGCAGACGGTCTTCTTGTTAGGAGAGAAGGAGAGACAGGGCATATGGAGCATACGCTGTGTAATGATGGCTCTCAGGCGGATGCAGATAGTAAAAAAGGGATTTATTAATTTAAAAACAAAGTAAGGGGGTATCAGAAAAGTGGGATACGCGTTTCGGCTATCAGACAAAGCCTTCCTCAGTCCATGTCCAGGATGGTTTAAAAAATTCCCCTAATTTTTTAAACCATCCTGCATATGTGGTCCTTTCGACCGTGCACTGATTGGATTAGTGGGAATACCATACCCAACCATAACTTGTACCCGCCTTATAGACCACTCTCTAAAGAGACTGCGCCACTAGGATCCCCTCTCTCTTATCCTACTGTATTTGCACATTTCTGTCGAGGTTTTGTGTTATAATCCCTGTCGGCTGCACAACATAAACACATTCACTATATTAGCGCCTCCACTGTACTCCCCTTTCCCGGTTGTGGTAAATGGAGTTTATTCGGCGCAAGGTCTTGTTACCAGTGGGGTACCTCAGGGTACTTGGACCCATTCTCTTTAATATTTTTATTAGTGATATTGCAGAAGGTATTAATGGTAAAGATTTGCAACAGGGTTGACGTTCCTGGAGGGATCAGCCAAATGACAAATGATTTAGGTAAATGAAAAAAATGGTCGGAGCTGTGGCAATTGAGGTTTTTTTTTTATTCAAAATGTTTTATTTTGAGAAGTCAGCAGTGTTACAACAAATACAAAAATAGTACAGCCACAAAAGACATCACAGGGCCTATAGTCACTTAGGACTAGATGACCGCAGGGTTACATCGAGAATGTGAGTAGCGAGAGTCATAAAAAAAGGAAGTATGAGAGGAGGGACATCACGATACTTCGACCGCGGTCCAGCTGATGGTGAACAAAAAAAAGAAAAAACGGAAAGTGAAGTGGGAAACGGCATAGGCCTTCTCCGTGATGTTCCTGGCTCGCTCCCGGAGGAGGCCATGGAGGGACAATGTCACGAGGCCCTGGAGCCCGGGGGCCAGAGATGGCAGACAGAGCCATGGTGAGTGCCACAGTGGCTCGCCCCGGTGCAGCCCAAGTAATGCCAAAAAATATAAAATAAATAAATAAATAATAATAATAATAAATGGGAGGAGGGGCGAAGAAGGGTACACCATCAGTGGCCGGGTAAGAGTCAACCAATGACTAGTGCCCGCAGAAAGGGGGGGTATAAAGGAGGGGGGGATACAAACAACAAGAAAACTCTTCAATTTTACTATGAGGGAGCGTCATCTGGAAAATAGACAGGTCAAACATAGATTCATCACATCAGGTAGTAGACAGACAGTGGGGGGGGGTGTATCAGCATGGTGGGTGTGTCATCAAAAATTCAGGAACAGTAGCGTTGTATAGCCGAGGATCGGTAGCCAGTAAAGTGAGAAGGACAAGTCTCCGCTATTGAGAGTCAGCCAGTGTCCAGCAGGATAACGAGGCATACAGCCCCCTCAGCGACAGCACCCAGAAGAGACACTCTGCATCCAAACACAAAAATGCGCTCTGCCACAGCAACTTTTGCATCTATAGGCACATCCATTCATTGCTTACCATCCAGCAGATGCAATATGCCCAAGCCCGGCGGCCCCTCCAGCGGCCGGTCTGCTGAAAGAAGAGCGCCTCCCGGGTCTTCACTTGCAGCCTCCTGGGCCCTCATCCCTACCGGGGAAATCAGGATCTGTCCCGGCCGTGCCTGAAGCGACATCTTCACCTCCGCAGGTATGGTCGCCGTCTGCAAATCAGCAGCAGCAAATTCAGGCCGAGGCTCCGGTACTCCAAACACTGCACCCGCAGGAGGCGGTCCAGCCACCACTGCACTCTCAGCAAGCGGCTCCAATTGCGGTGCACCATACGGTCTTCCCCGCAGAACGTCTAGAAAATTACGTATGTCTCCCCGGGTAAGTGGCCGGTCATCATTGGAGGACAGGGAGCAAAGGTAGCTATCCAGCCGCAGCAGCGCGGCACTCAGAATCCCAGGGTGTGGGAGAAGGGCCTCTTCCAGGGAGCCACAAGCGGCCCAGCACAAGGAATCCACCGCTGGGGAAGGCATCAACCCATCCTCCGCAATTGAGTTTTAATGTGGATAAGTGCAAGATAATGCACTTGGGGCGTAAAAACCCAAGGGCTGAATATAGAATATTTACTACAGTCCTAACCTCAACATCTGAGGAAAGGGATTTAGGGGTTATTATTGCAGAGGATCTAAGGGTAAGTAGTCAATGTGATAGAGCAGCAGGAAATGCTAGCAGAATGCTTGGTTGTGTAGGGAGAGGTATTAGCAGTAGGAAAAGAGAAGTGCTCATGCCACTGTAAAGAGCACTGGTGAGACCTCACTTGGAGTACTGTGTGCAGTACTGGAGACCGTATCTCCAGAAGGATATAGACATCTTAGAGAGAGTTGAGAGAAGGGCTACTAAAATGGTGTACGGCTTGAAGGAGAAAAATTACCAGGAAAGGCTTAATGATCTTAACATGTATAGCTTGGAAAAAAGACGAGACAGAGGAGATATGATAGAAACATTTAAATACGTAAAGGGAATCCACAAGATAGAGGAAGGGAGTATGTTTAAAAGGAAACTAAGTAGCAAAACAAGAGGACATAGTCTTAGATTAGAGGGGCAAAGGTTTAAAAGTAACATCCGGAAGCATTATTTTACTGAGAGGGTGGTGGATACATGGAACAGCCTTCCAGTTGAAGTGGTAGAGGCCAAAACAGTGATTGAATTTAAGCAGGCATGGGATAGGCATAAGGCTATCCTAAACAAAAGATAAATCCAGGTAAAGTATCCATGTAATTGGGTAGACTAGATGGGCCGAAAAGGTTCTTATCTGACGACATTTTCTATGTTTTCTATGTCACTCTTATGCGGAATTTTTCAATATAGTTGTCTAATTTGTCATTGCGTCCTGCTGCGGGTGTGAAATCTTGGTTCCTAGCTTTCCCTTTGTTATTCATGGTAGAAATTTTGTAATTTTTGTCAAAGAAGAACTCCTTAAGTCTTTACCAGGAAGGATACATTGAGATTTCACTCATTTTCAAGTACGTCCTGGGTTCAAGAACATTAAAATGTTACAGAAATACAAAGTAATACAATGCAAGATATTAAAAAAAACACAAATATACAGATTAACAGAAAATAAATATGTAGGAAATAGTCATTATGTTACATGTTTACAGGTGCATTCCGTATTGAGGTATGTTAATAGGGAGCTCTTGAGTGACTTTAGACTGGGGGAAGATTTGATGGCATCTGGGAGGTTATTCCATAATTGTGGTGCTCTGTAGGAAAATGAGGACCGAGCCACTGTCTTTTTGTATTGCAAGTAAGGTGCTGGTCCTGGATCGGTGGTTATAGGATGAGGGAACTGCTGGAGGAAGCAGTCTATTCAGATAGGGTGGCAGCTTCCCAGAAAAGCTCTTAAACACCAGGTTGGAAAGGTGAAGGGTGCATTTAGACTCCAGCGACGGCCAGTTTAGCTCTTTTAACATGTCACAATGGTGGGTCATGTAGTTACATTGTAGCGCAAAGCAGCATATATTTATTTATATTTCAAATCAATATATGTTTTATAAACAATTAGACACATCTACATCAACATTCAGACCTCTTCCTTTCAAAGTTCCGATCTCTAAGATCCACTTTGTTTCTCGAATAGCTATGTTTCTTAAGGCATTTCCCCCTCTCCAGTTTGGCTTTATCAGATCAATCCCAATGCAGATAAAATCCTGCCAGTTGAATAGAGGACATGTGTTACAATGTATAGGTGCGGAGTGATCAGTGGATTTCTTTTATATATTGTCCCTGTGTTCCATGAGCCTCACTTTCAACATTCTAGTGGTGAGTCCTATATATTGGGCCCCGCATGGACATTTAAGTAAATATATAACCTGCTTACTAGTACAATGAATGAAGTGCTTTATTTTATAAGTTTTGCCTTTCATATCTGACTTGAAATCCACAGTCTTCTTTTTTTGATGTTTGCAGGCCAAACATTTCCCGCATTTGCAAGTCAATGGGACTCAAAAGTTAGATTTTTAGAGTGCCCTGCAAGAGGGCATATATGGAAGATATTTGCCATAAAAGGTGTATGGGGATCCGGGTAGTGCCCTGGGGGACAGGAAATAAAGGACAAAAAGTTAAAAAAAGAGTAAAACCTTTTTAAAGGAACAGTGAGTTTTCCATAAAATAAGGGTTAAAAATACAAACGAAAAATGCCTTCAAATATCATGCCTAGGAGCCCCCATAACCTGCCCGTGAAGTAGCGGATTTTTAGGATGTATAGAAACATTTAAAAACAAAAAAATTACATTTCAAATGACGGTAAATGGTTTTCCTTTAATCTATTCATAAACAATTGCTTGGGGAGGCAGCCTGTATGAAAAGAAGAGACATTTTAGGACACGTAGAAGAAGTTTAGTGATTTTTTTGGCTAAATTATGGTGAAACTTAGGCTAGGGTCAGACAAACGCATTTTTCATGAATGGACGTATTTTTTCATGGAATACGCGATAGCGGTCATATGATGCGCATTTTGTACGGATCATCAATAAAACCCTTTTTGCGTCTGGACGTTATGTTGGCCGGACATGAGCAGCGTGTGACGTCTCCTAATTAGGGATGAGCTGTTCGGTTTGGACGGTTCGGAGTTCGGGCCGAACTTAGCCTGTTCGGTTAGATCGCGAACTCAGAACATTTCCGGGTGTTCGGAGCAAGTTCGACCACAATGCATCACAATGGCCCACAATGCACTTTCCCACTGGCCTGAAGCTCGTAATTGGCTACAGCCTTGCACCTGACCACAGGTCTGGTGCAATACAGGTTCAACAGTATGCCAATCACGGCTCAGAGTCCTGATTGGGTAAATTTTGCCCAATCATGGGCTCACAGAGCTAAGTCCCACAGCACACTATATAACGTTTCCACGCATAGCTACAGTACGCATTTGAGAGGAGATTTCAGAGGAGATAGTTGTTCTGTGTTCTTACTGCCGGTCTGCCACTCTACTGGGGGGTCTCATTTCTACCAAATATCTGGGAATTTAGGTGATGTGTGTCTTGTCACTGTGCCAGCAAGTATTTTGGGGGTTACAAATTTCTTTAAAACATTTGTGAATTGAGGTGATCTTCTGTGTCTTGTCACTGTCTGCCAGCAAGTATTTTGGGGGTCTCACAAATTTCTTTAAAACATTTGGGAATTGAGGTGATCTTCTGTGTCTTGTCACTGCCAGCAAGTATTTTGGGGGTCACAAATTTCTACCAAATATCTGGGAATTGAGGTGATGTGTGTCTTGTCACTGCCAGCAAGTATTTTGGGGCTCACTGATTTCTACAAAATATTTGGGAATTGAGGTGATCTGTGTCTTGTCACTGCCAGCAAGTATTTTGGGGCTCACTAATTTCTACAAAATATTTGGGAATTGTTATAATCCGTGTGTTCTCACTGGCTGCCACCCATCAAGGGGTATCACTGATTTATAAGAGGTTTCTGAGATTTGTAATCTGTGGCTTCTCACTGCCACCCATCAAGGGGTCTCACTGATTTATAGGAGGTTTCACTGCCACCCATCAAGGGGTCTCACTGATTTATAAGAGGTTTCACTGCCACCCATTAAGGGGTCTCACTGATTTATAGGAGGTTTCACTGCCACCCATCAGGGGGTCTCACTGATTTATAGGAGGTTTCACTGCCACCCATCAAGGGGTCTCACTGATTTATAGGAGGTTTCACTGCCACCCATCAGGAGTTCTCACTGATTTATAGGAGGTTTCTGAGACTTGTAATCTGTGGCTTCTCACTGCCTCCCATCAAGGGGTCTCACTGGTTTATAGGAGGTTTCACTGCCACCCATCAAGGGGTCTCACTGATTTATAAGAGGTTTCACTGCCACCCATTAAGGGGTCTCACTGATTTATAGGAGGTTTCACTGCCACCCATTAAGGGGTCTCACTGATTTATAGGAGGTTTCACTGCCACCCATCAGGGGGTCTCACTGATTTATAGGAGGTTTCTGAGACTTGTAATCTGTGGCTTCTCACTGCCACCCATCAAGGGGTCTCACTGATTTATAGGAGGTTTCAATGCCACCCATCAAGGGGTCTCACTGATTTATAGGAGGTCTCACTGCCACCTATCAAGGGGTCTCACTGATTTATAAGAGGTTTCTGAGATTTGTAATCTGTGGCTTCTCACTGCCACCCATCAAGGGGTCTCACTGATTTATAGGAGGTTTCACTGCCACCCATCAGGGGGTCTCACTGATTTATAGGAGGTTTTTCTGAGACTTGTAATCTGTGGCTTCTCACTGCCACCCATCAAGGGGTCTCACTGGTTTATAGGAGGTTTCACTGCCACCCATCAAGGGGTCTCCCTGATTTATAAGAGGTTTCACTGCCACCCATTAAGGGGTCTCACTGATTTATAGGAGGTTTCACTGCCACCCATCAAGGGGTCTCACTGATTTATAAGAGGTTTCTGAGATTTGTAATCTGTGGCTTCTCACTGACACCCATCAAGGGGTCTCACTGAATTATAGGCGGTTTCTGAGACTTGTAATCTGTGGCTTCTCACTGCCAGCTATCAGGGGGTCACACTGATTTATAGGAGGTTTCTGTGATTTGTAATCTGTGGCTTCTCACTGCCACCCATCAAGGGGTCTCACTGATTTATAGGAGGTTTCACTGCCACCCATCAAGGGGTCTCACTGATTTATAAGAGGTTTCTGAGATTTGTAATTTGTGTCTTCTCACTGCCACCCTTCAGGGGGTCACAGTGCATTTTAGGAGGTTTCTGCGAATTGTAATCTGTGTCTTGTCACTGTTGCCAGCTATCAGGGGGTCTCACTGACTTGTATCATATTTCTGCAAATCGTAGTTTGTGTCTTGTCACTGGCACCCATCAGGGGGTCTCACTGATTTATAGGAGGTTTCTGGGAATTGTAATCTGTGTCTTGTCACTGTCTGCCAGCTATCAGGGTGTCTCACTGAGTTATACCAGAGTTCTGTAAATCTTCAATCTTTATACCAGAGTTGAATCAGAGTTCTGTATATATCTAATCTATATATCACTCACCATGTCTGAAAGAACATAAAGGGCAGGCAGACGCTCCCAGACACAGATAAGTGGGCAAGCAGCCCCTGTGTCGGGAGGCTGTGCCTCTGGTCGTGGTGGACGTGGTACATCCTCTGCAGGGGCACGCTTGTCCTTTCTAACTGGTCCTGGCCGTCTTAAGCAGCAGCAACATACAGAGGACTTGGTGGAATGGCTAACCAGGCCATCCTCATCCTCTGAGTCCTCTGCCAGCCAGGCTTGTAGTTCTTTACAGTCCACCTCAGTTGCCAAAACATCTAATGCAGCCTCCATGTCCACAGCTACTTCTGCCGTAGCCTCGCTATCACACACGGAGGAGTCAGCTAAATTGTTTGACTACAATGACAGTGACATGCTGCTTGAGGATGCGCAGCAAGTACAGTGCTCTGATTCAATCTCTGAGGTTGAGGAAGGGAGTATAATCAACCTAGAGGAAGGGGGTGCCAGTGATGACACACAAATAACTGGCACTCATGTTGCCCCAGCAGCTGCAGCATACTGCCAAGTTGGCTCCAGTGACGAGGAGATAGGGGGTGATGATGACAATGATGATGAGGTCACTGACTCCACCTGGGTGCCTGATCGAACAGAGGAATTAAGTGAGGAAGAGAGAGAGAAGGAGGCACAGCAAACACGAGGCACAACATCCTCTATGACCAACCGTAGCACTAGCCAGTTCAAGGCATCACATGTCAGAGCTGCTCCGGTGCAGAGCGCTGTTGTCTCAAAGCACACACGCAGGAACTTTGCTGTCTGCTGGGAGTTCTTTAAGAAATGTGCAGCAGACCCCACCGTTGCTATTTGTAATCTATGTCAGATGAGGCTGAAGAGTGGGATAGACACCGGACACTTGGTACCACGTGCTTGAGGTGACATATGAACACCTGCCACACATCCCGTTGGTGCAAAACTTTGCGTAGGTCCTCCTCCTCCTCATCTGTCTCTACCCCCACTGTATGTCCTGCCATGTCATTGCTTACAACCTCCACTGACAGGGATGATGCTACAGTAATGGATGTACCAGCAGGTCCTTCCTCACAATGTGACATCATCCCATCAGCTGAAGATTTACGCAGTCAGATTACGTTGCCGCAGCTGCTGCAGCATAAGAAAAAATATAGTCCCAACCATCCCCAAGCACAGCGTCTAAATGCCAGCTTAGCAAAATTATTCACATTGCAGCTGCTGCCTTTCCAGCTGGTGGACTCTGCTCCCTTCTGTGAATTTGCTGAATGTGCTGTACCACAGTGGCAGGTTCCAAAACGCCATTACTTTTCACGCAAGGCCATTCCAGCACTATACCAGCACGTGGAAGGCAATGTTATCCAGTCATTGGGAAAGGCAGTCAGCAACAAGGTGCATGTGACTTTAGACACGTGGTCCAGCAAGCATGGACAGGGTCGTTACATTTCCTTCACGGCACACTGGGTAACTCTGATTGCAGCTGGGAGGGATGCAAGACGGGGCTCTGTGCTGGAGCTTTTTCATCCACCACGCCTCAAGAAAGCTGCTTGTATGAGGTCTGTCTGCTCCACCACCACCACCTCTCCCTCTTCCTCCTCCTCCTTCTTTGTCTCTGGCAAAGTGGCAGTTAAAACCGACGCCTGACAGGGTCTACACAATGGCTCAAGCAAAAAGAAGCCATACTGTGCTTGAGCTGGTTTGTTTAGGGGACAGGAGCCACACCGGGCCAGAAATTCTGTCAGCTCAGCAGGGCAAGGTGCAGAGATGGTTAACACCACGCCAGCTTGAGCTGGGAATGATTGTCTGTGATAATGGCAGCAACCTTCTCTCCGCCCTACGCAAGGGTAAATTGATGCATGTACCATGCCTAGCACACGTCCTAAATCTAGTGGTACAGCGTTTCCTAACCAAGTACCCAGGGCTGGCAGAGCTTCTCAGCCAGGCCAGAAAAGTCTGCAGCCACTTCAGACGGTCATTCCCAGCAAGCGTTCGCCTGGCAGAAATTCAAAGAGAATTCCACCTTCCCACAAACCGTCTGATATGTGACTGCCCACCAGGTGGAACTCGACATTAGCAATGCTGCAGCGTCTGCACAAGCAGCAGAGGGCCAGCAACGAGTACCTGTGTGAGTATGGCACAAGGACAGGTTCAGGTCAACTTGGTTTCCCCCCCCCGCAGTGGCTGATGATCAAGGATGCATGCACTGTACTGTCACCATTTGAGGAGGCAACGAGGATGTGAGCAGGGACAGTGCATGCATCAGTGACACAATTCCTTTAGTGTTCCTGCTGGAGCACACTCTGCGGGGAATTATAGATTTGGCTCTAGAGGCAGAGCAGCAGGAGGAAGAGGAGGCCTTCCCTAGCTCTCAAGGCCTCAGTCTTTCCGCAGACAGCATTCCAGCGGGTCCTCCTCAGATCAGACAGGAGGAGGATGAGGAAAGAGGAGGAATATTTAAGTAGTGGGGGGCATTGAAGGTGGGGATTCCTCAAGTGCGGTTTTCGTGTGCCCAGAAACACAAGGGCTAGTGCGTGGCTGGGAGGAGGAAGTACACGATGGGGTCATCCTCATTGACCAGGAAGACTCGGAAGCTAATGCCACCTCCAACCTACGCTGCATGGGCTCCCTAATAATGCAAAGCCTGCTAAAGGACCCCAGGATTCGTGCTATCAAGGAGAGGGATCATTACTGGTTGGCAACCCTTCTTGATCCACGATACAAGGGTAAAGTTGCAGAGTTCATCCTGCCCGCAGAGAGGGAGCACAGGATGAAAAAACTTGAGGACGCTCTAAAGCGACACTTGTGTAACACCTTTCCAGGCACTGGTAGGTTACCAAGTGATGACACACGTGCTTCTGAGGCTGCGGATGATCAGAGGAATAATGGTGAAGGCCAGGGCCGCTTGACTGATGCATTTTTAATTTTTTTTAGTCCACGACACCCAGGGACGTCAAATGTAGGCACCCATTGCCAGCGTCTTCACCATATAGTGCAGGACTACCTAGGGGCAAGGGCAGACCTGGATACCTTTCCAGCAGATGATCCACTGGCTTACTGGGTGTTGAGATTGGATCACTGGCCAGAATTTAGCCAATATGCTATGCAGCTACTAGGTTGCCCTTCATCTAGCGTGCTTTCTGAAAGGACGTTCAGTGCCGCTGGAGGTTTTGTCACAGACAAAAGAGTGCGTCTGTCCACCGACTCTGTAGACCGGCTGACATTTATAAAAATTAATCAGTCCTGGATCAGCAGCTATCAATCCCCTGATGCTGACGTAACGGAATAGATCGGGAATGTCTTCTGCATTCACAAAACCTCCAGCACTGAACTCTTCCACAATACCACATAGGGGTTACGGTGTGAATGCACTTGCTGCCATGAAAGGCACAATATTTGGCTGCACTGACGCCTGTGCCAGATTTATATCATTTAAATTTTTTGAACCGCATGTTCCACCCCTGCACTCTTCCACAATACCACAGAGGGGTTACTGTATGATGGCACTTGCTGGCCTGGTACCAAAGGCACAATATTTGGGTGCACTGACGCCTTTACCAGATTCATATCTTTTTAATATAGGACCGCATGGTCCACCCCTGCACTCTTCCACAATACCACAGAGGGGTTACTGTATAATGGCACTTTCTGCCACCAAAGGCACAATATCTGGGTGCACTGACGCCCATTACCAGATAAAAAACTTTTCAATATAGGACCACATGGTCCGCCCCTGCATTCTTGCACAATACCACAGAGGGGTTACTGTATGATTGTACTTGCTGGCCTGGCAGTCTGGCACCAGAGGCACAATATCTGGGTGCACTGACGCCCATTACCAGATTCATATTTTTTCAATATAGGACCACATGGTCCACCCCTGCATTCTTCCACAATACCACAGAGGGGTTACTGTATGATAGTACTTGCAGGCCTGGCACCAAAAGCACAATATTTGAGTGCACTGCCACTGACGCCTGTATCAGATTCATATCCTCAGAGGGGTTACGGTGTGACGGCACTGTTGGGGACGTTAAAGGATCAATTTTGAAGCATCTATTGTTACTTTCATCCAAAGCCTGCATAAGTTTCACAATAATTTAGCCAAAAAATTACTGAACTTTTTCTACGTGTCCGAAAATGTCTCCTCTTTTCATACAGACTGCCACCCCAAGAAGTTGTTTATGGATAGATTAAAGGAAATGCATTTACTGTCATTTGAAATGTAATTTTTTGGTTTTTTAAGTGTTTCTATACATCCTAGAAATCCGCCACTTCACGGGCAGGTTATGGAGACCTCCTAGGCACGATATTTGAAGGAATTTTTGGTTTTTATTTTTAACCCTTATTTCATGGAAAACTCACTGTCCCTTTTAAAAACGTTTTTTTTAAAACTTTTTGTCCTTGTTTCCTGTCCCCCAGGGCACTACCCGGACCCCCATACACCTTTTATGGCAAATATCTAGCATTTATGCCCTCTTGGAGGGCACTCTAAATATCAAACTTTCAGCCCCATTGACTTGTATTGAGTTCGAGTTCGGGTTCGGGTTCGGATCCGAACATATGGACCGTTCGGGTTCGGGTCTGAACCGAACTCGGGGGGTGTTCGGCTCATCCCTACTCCTAATCACGCACACATGCCGATAGCAGACGCAGCGCACTCTGTACGTCAGTACTAGCGGTATCACGTTCTCGAAAAAATGCGTTTGTTTGCCGCTTGCGTTGTGCGGCCGCACTTTTGTGCGGCCGTACTTCGTATATTGCCCATCCTTGGTCATCATTTACTGCTACTACGGCCGTAATAAAGTGCGGCTGCATGCGCGTTCGCACTGCATTCGTCTGACCCCAGCCTTATGCAGGCTTTGGATGAAAGTAACAATATGTGCTTTAAAATTGGGCCTTTAGTGTTGGCAACAGTGCCGTCACACCGTAACCCCTCTGTGGTATTGTGGAAGAGTGCAGGGTTGGACCCTGCGGTCAAATATTAAAATGATATGAATCTGGTATAGGCGTCAGTGGCAGTGCACCCAAATATTACTGCGCTATAGTGTATGGCAGGATGGAAGTGCACCAGCAGTAACAAGCAGCGGAATATACCAGACAGGGGCACAGAGCGAGAGTAGTTGTTATAACAAAACCAGCTCAACAACGTTTAGGCACTAGTACTGCGCTACTGTATATGGTGAGAATTGGCGCACACCAGTCCCGCCGGAGCTCCTGGCATTAGGCCAGCTGGCGGCACCATGCGTCCGGGCCCCCCCCCAGTCGCCACCCGGGGCCCTGGACGTCACAATATTACAATCCAAACGCAAACGGGTTAAGTAACCAAATTTGTAAGAAGAAGAATTAATGCAGCACCTTAAGGCCCGGTTCACACCTAAGCGTTTTACAGCGCGTTCCTGCATGCTGTAAAACGCATAAACAGGGAAATCCCATTATTTGCTATTGGACCCTTTCATACCTGGGCGTTTTACAGCGCAGGAATGCGCTGTAAAACGTCCTACGCCCAAAGAAGTACAGGAGCTTTTTTGGGGCATATTGCAGTGCGTTCACTCTGCAGTCTATGGCCGTGAACGCACTGCAATGCGCGTTCGCATGTTTTTTTACGTTTGCGCGATACGAGCGTTAAAAAAACGCACGAATTGCGCGCGTAAAAAAACGCAGGTGTGAACCCAGCCTTACAGTATAATTAATGCAGCATATGATTCCGCACACTGCCGGGCAGCACCTCTACAGTTTGTGGATACAGGAATCAGGTGAGTAGTAGAAAGAAAGAAAAAAGTTTTATTTTATGTTGCTGGGGACATTTAAAAATGTCATCGGATTTTTTTATTTTAAAAAATGTGTCACCTTACCTTAGCCTGTTGGTCAGTGGGGCTCCCTGGATCCTGGTTGTGGGGAAGGGGGGTCTGCCATGGCTCCCTCCCTGGAGTCCCTGCGCCACCTCTCTGCCACATGCACTCTGCTGGCCAGCCCGCACAGTCGCAGCTCTGTCATCCTGCGGCCGCAAGGAGGAGACAGAACTTTGTTCATTGTTTGATCTTTCCGAAAAACACTGATGTTTGGCAAACGAGTGCTGACGAGCCATACTGTATGTCATGAATCAGAACTGCACTCACAGTTTCATCCTCACCGGCTTTTGACATTTTCACTTCGAGATTTTTAGAGCCATGCTTTTTTTTTTTGTACTAGTATTTAGCTTATTCGTTCTCCTGAGTATGAGAGGTCCATCTGGTACTATTGTCTGATTTCTGGTAAGATAAATCCGGAAGTGGAGATGCTTGGGTTCAGGTTTACGCACACTATCTGGGATAGGATCTTCTTGTCTGTCAAGATGAATCCCGGCATATCTTGCAACATGATCCCAGATGATGGTCCTGGCACAACAATTAGTTCCATCCGAAATTCTTGGCACAACAGAATTATCCCAATAATCGGGTGGTCCTTGGATGTCATTTCTCACAGCTATATAGCCTGTGGAGACAGGAAAAACAGTAGAAGTACTTTCCTACTAAATATACAATTGTTTCTTCTTTTACTTCTCAAGGAGAAAAGTTATTCACGAAAATAAAGGGTCCTAGTGGCGCAGTAGGTTTAATCACTTAATATCAACCTTAATTATAGCTTTAAATGCATGTGGTATTCAGATTGTATAATGCTCTAATGAGTATCGAAGGCAATACATTCAAATCTCAATACGGTAGCACAAATAAAGTGTAATACAACACCTCAATTTTGGTGTATGATACGGGTGTTCAATCAATATGAACCAACATTAAGAGAGTGCAAATAACCAACTTTAAAGTGCGAGTATAAAGTGCAAGGGGTGAATCAATACATATAAAAGTGCAACGTTCAACTTACTGAGCAACTTGCATGAAGTGCAAAATTGAAAGTGCAAAGTGCAATCTTAAGAGCAGTACTTTAGTACTGTCCAGCCAACTGTGCAATGACAGAAAAATATAGTCCTAAAGACAAAAAGTGCACGTGCAAAAATTGCATACAAAGTCCATAACAGCTGAATAAATACGGTGTAAAAACTTGTACCTGGGTAATGTTCTCTCTTTGTCCAGTAGGTGGATAGATTCCAGAGCCTGTTGGGTCCTGGCTCTGGGTTGGAATGCCTCTAGCCAAATAGAGGGTGGCTTACCTTCTTTATATCATCCATGTCACCTTAAAAATAGAGCGCAGAGAGAGAGAGACGGTGCTCTCATAGCGTAACAGAGTACAGCTATTACCCTGAAATGTAATAAAACCGGTTTCACTCACCGATGTTTGTTTCAGGCTCGGCTTTCAGACATATGGTTCTCCTTCAGTAGATGAGTACCCGACCTCTCATGGTACCTCTCTTTCCTGGTCCGTTCTCAGGTGTGAGTTGTAAATGAGACCAGGGTTGGGGTTACCTGTCCACTTGTTTTCTCCTTTTACATAAATGAAATATTGGAGGATGGAAAAAAATAGGGCACAAGGCCTTATAAAATAAGCAAATTTATTATGAAAGTAGTAAAAAAACGCTTTTAAAAAGGGGGGCTATAAAACTGATACACGTTTCGGCACTGCTTGTGTCTTCATCAGTCAGTGAAGAATAAAAAGGAAGGGGGGGTCCATGTATGTCCTTATATACAGGTTTCAATCACCTGTGGCAGATTGTCTTAACTTTGTGCTTCTTACTTCCAGGTTCGCAGCAGCCATTTTGGATTTGTGTTCCAGCTTGGTTTCTATACGGTTCACTTCATTAATGGAAGTTATTAACTGTAATTCCCAACGGTTTTGTTTAAAAGCATGGCAGCATGCATAAAATCATTACAGATAGAAACATAGAAACATAGAAAAATGTCGGCAGATAAGAACCTTTCGGCCCATCTAGTCTGCCCAATTACATGGATACTTTACCTGGATTTATCTTTTGTTTAGGATAGCCTTATGCCTATCCCATGCTTGTTTAAATTCAATTACTGTTTTGGCCTCTACCACTTCAACTGGAAGGCTGTTCCATGTATCCACCACCCTCTAGCATAGCATTGTTTCAAGGTTATGTAGCGCTGTGTTAAAATCTTGCTGTGGCATTACCTATTTTTGGCCACAAGATGGAGACAGTCGCGATTAGAGACACTGGATATTGGAACTACATTTCCCGGCATGCTTTGTGAGGAGACAGGAAGTGGGTGGGGACTGGACGCTTACATCCTCCACCTCGTGGAGAACGCGCCAGAGCGCGCCAGGGAACGAAAGAGAGCAGACGCACTGAAGAGATCGCGAGAGGGCCTAGGCCAGAGCCCAAGTGAGACCTGTTAGTCCTGAGAGGATCACTCAACCTGAGGAGAAGGAGACTTGCCGGAATCCAGGCATTGCTGCAGACCGGAGGAACCGAACGGAGAGCAGGCGGTGAGCTGGACAAGCTGCATGAAGTCAGACAACGGATCCGGCCGCTAGTATCCCCAGTCAAAATCGGACGGAGAGACGTCCTGGGTCAGCGGAGCCTAAAGCAATCGTCGGATGGGTGAGAGGCCTCCAAGGCTGTTTTATGATTAAAGGACGCGCTGCTGTTTCTCTTTAAAGTCCACAGGGCCCCAACTGACTAGTCGAAGACCTTCCTTTAGTAAACTCACTGGCCAGTTGAACAGTACCCGGGTACCACACACACATATACACCTTTTACATTCTGGGACTTAACCTGTGCAGGACTCATTTCTTTTACGAATCGGAACAGGGGTTAAAGATAAAGATACGTTCCGAATTATATTTTTCTCTTTTTCTGCTGCGCGTTTACCGCAATACGAAGGGATTGTATGTTTGGGTTTTGCTACGTGTCCCCTTTTTCTGAACTATCGGGAAATTGCATTTCTTTTATGTTCGGTTGCGAATATTTTATTTTCCGAAATACGAAGCCTCGTGTTTCGTTTCTTTTTCCGCTACGCGTTTTACCGTGATACGAAAATACTGTAATAATACTTGTGAATACCGTATCTCAACATCTGCTCAAATATTTTAGTAAACTATTTAAATGATAAAAACTCACAACTGTGTTGGAGTATATTTATTCCCTAGTGCGGGGAGACTGACCCGTGGTTCATTTTCAGCGGCTCCTCCGGGAGTGAGCGCTACAGTTATTTACAACTTCCTTGATTATTTACAAGAAACAATGAAGACTTAATTAAAAGGGTACATGAGATGGTGTAAAAATACATAGGATGATATAGGAAATACATGGTACTTTCCAGGGGGTAGGAAATACATGGTATAAAAATACATAGGATAGTATAGGAAATACATGGTGCTGACCAGGGGGTTTCAACAAGCACACTGCTTAGTAAAACCAGAACAGCTGTTTATAAACAGTAAGAGGCTCAAAATTTCCACTTGCCTACTAGCATTTGGCGAGTGTAAATTAAGTGAGGGCGAGTGGAAATGCACATGCAGGCAGCACAATGAATTATTTTGTGCTGCGTAATCCGGCAGTGCCAATGTGCCGCCCCCCCTTCTCCAGGCTGCAGGGTGGCAGGGATCCACTGAATAACCTGACCAAGCTCGTCTCCGTCACTGGCAGGGGGGTAGAGAGGAGCTTCTCTGCCTCCTCGCTCTGCTCACACTGGGGTCTGATGACTGGGTATACAAGATGCTTTTATGCATCTTGGCCTGCCAGTCTTATTCCGCCTTGGAATCGAGTGTCACCAGAGCTAGGCGGCCTGGGCCCTAGGCGTTGCGTCCTTCGGGGTGGTGGTGGGGCCCCTCTGTACAGGCTTAAGGGCCCCTTGGGGGAGGCTTCAGGGCACCCCATGTGAGGCTTCAGGGCTCCTTGGGGGAGTCTATTGGGCCCCCTGGCAGAGGGTTAAGACTTCAAGGAAGTCAGACCAATGCGGGACTTTACCCAGAATGGAGGTGATTGCAAGCCTTGCTGCAAAAAAACTGACGATATTCCCCACACGTCATCCACAGCGAAAGGGTTACATTTCGTTGTGAGTTTGGAAAAATCCATCACTCTCAGTTTATCAATCAACTGATTAAGAGAAGCCTCTCGCCTCACACTTCTGAGCATTAAAGTGAGTAAGAAGGTATTGAAAAATCTCCAGCTCGGAGGCCCGCAACACAGGGCCAGTCCCCCAGATTTTCAAAAACACGGAGTCCCAAACTCTCAGCCGTCATAGGGAAAGTGGAAAGACCACCCCTTTAGCTGACTGGTAGGTGGAGTCACGTACCTCCTCCATGCTGCTTTCTTGCCAAGCGCCAGATAAAATGCACGCCATCGCCGATCATGTGATGCCCGGAGGGAATACTAGGAAACACAAGAGAAATACTACGAAAGGCAAGAAGGAGACAGATACAGGTTGCGGGGCTGAAGATTAGAATACTAGGCAACACAAGAAAAATACTAAGAAAGGCAAGAAGGAGGCAAATACAGGTTGCAGGGCTGAAGACTAAAATAAATGGGTAAATACTAGATAGGAGTCCTGTGGAGCTTTGGAAGCAGGAGATCTGTGTAGCTTTGGAAGCAGGAGACCTGTGAAGGTTTTGGAAGCAGGAGACCTGTGAAGGTTTTGGAAGCAGGAGACCTGTGAAGGTTTTGGAAGCAGGAAACTGGTGAAGGCTTTGGAAGCAGGAGACCGGTGCAGCTTTGGAAGCAGGAGACCTGTGAAGGTTTTGGAAGCAGGAGACCTGTGAAGGCTTTGGAAGCAGGAGACCTGTGAAGGCTTTGGAAGTAGGAGACCGGTGAAGGCTTTGGAAGCAGGAGACCTGTGAAGGTTTTGGAAGCAGGAGACCTGTGAAGGTTTTGGAAGCTGGAAACCTGTGAAGCTTTGGAAGCCGGAGACCTGTGACGGTTTTGGAAGCAGGAAACTGGTCAGGCCCGTCTTTAATATTGATTGGACCCTGGGCAAACATTTTCATGGCCCCCCCCCCCCGAAAGCACACCTCCGCATAATTTTGCTCTCCACCCCCAACATCCCGCAGAGAAATAATAAATAAATACATCATGGACGTGTCTCAAAAAACTTTAATAATGTGCATTGTGTATGAGTGCATCACAGAGCTCTGCAAACTCAGCAGGTTTATACACTATACACTGTACAGTATACACTAGGGATGAGCTGTTCGGTTCGATCAGTTTGGAGTTCGATTTGAACATCGGCAGTTCAAAAGTTTGTGAACTTCGAACTTTTTGGCGTGTTCGGCTCGAGTTCGATTTTTTTTTTTAAAAAAAAAAGTATAAAACATGCTTAAATACTAAAAAATCTAGAAATAAAGAGACTCTTTACTGCAGAATATTATAAGCAACAGTTTATTAGATATTGAATTAAAAACTAATGTCTAGGTGCAAAGATTCTCGCCTCTAAATGACCTGTGCTCTCAAACGGCGTAAACGACAGGTGTTTAATTAGTGTTTGGAAATAACATGTGCTTCTAATTAGTCCGGTCTTATGAATTTGATACATTGTATGCAGACTGGGAGTGCTAGGTGTCGTGTGTGGGTCTGTGATGGCGATGTTTCCATACATCCTACAAATCCGCCACTTCACGGGCAGGTTATGGGGACCTCCTAGGCACAATATTTGAAGGAATTTTCCGTTTTTATTTTTAACCCTTATTTTATGTTACTCACTGTTCCTTTAATCCTTTCACTGCTGAGGCATTTCACCGCTGTGTGCTGAGCTCATTTTTACCGCTTTCGCTCATCATGTTTAAACACGATTTGAAGCCACATTTTATTATACGACCCAGACATATTATATATCGTTCTTTCTGGCAGACTGGGCAGATTCATAATATATCATTTTTATATGTATACGTCATGTTCTGCCTGTATAATATAACAAAAAATGCAATAAAAATGCAAAAATTTTAATCATCTGCAGCGTGTAAAGTGTTTTTTTTCACCTTTTATCACATGAACATTTGCGGTTATATTTTCTATGGGGTGCGCTTGTACAAAAATTAGAAATGGGGACTTATTACATTTTTTGGGGGGAATTATGTGATTTTTAGCAAACGCACACCATAGAAAAAAATCATTAGTGCAGCATCATTGTTCACATTATAATTGAAATGTGAACAATATTGCTGCATTAATAAAAATAACACACAAAAAAAGTCCATGACCCCCTAGCTGCCACGGTTCTGGAGATATTGGGGTTCAAATGAACCCCTTATCTCCACAAGGGGATTCCGGACAGGTAGGGGTTCCCCGGCTATCTGACGTCATCACGCTATGAGGACGTCAGGCAGTGAGGGGGGACCTGGGGGTGGAGTCGCCATCCAAGATGGCAGCCCCCACCGGAGCTAGGCCGCACTTTGAAGTGCGACCCGGTGCCTAAGGGGTTAAAGCCAGGCACCGCTTAAAAGGGGAGACTCTCCCCTTCTAAGCGGCCCTGGCTTTTTTTTGTGGGACCTCCCGATCGGGAGGGAGAGGGATCCGAATGGATCCCCCCTCCCTTCCAAGCGATCTCCCGGCATTGCCGGGGGTCGCCTGGAAATGACATCATCGCGCATGGCGTGATGACGTCATTTACGTCGGGAGGAGCTTGACTTCAGCGTCTGAGGCGCTGAAGTCAGAACGCCGCGAGACCCTGGACAGAGAGGTGAGTATCTCCGCCGGGGGTCCCGCAAAGCTGATGACGTGTGGGACACATCCTCCTCAGCATACAGTGGGAGTAACTGAGGACGTGTGCCACACGTCGTCAGTAGTGAAGGGGTTAAAAACGTATTTTTTTAAACTTTTTGTCCTTGTTTCCTGTCCCCCAGGGCACTACCCGGACCCGGACATTGTTTTTAAATGTTTCTATACATCCTACAAATCCGCCACTTCACGGGCAGGTTATGGGGACCTCCTAGGCACGATATTTGAAGGAATTTTTGTTTTTATTTTTAACCCTTATTTCATGGAAAACTCACTGTCCCTTTAAAAACGTTTTTGTCCTTGTTTCCTGTCCCCCAGGGCACTACCCGGACCCCCATACACCTTTTATGGCAAATATCTAGCATATATGCCCTCTTGGAGGGCACTCTAAAAATCGAACTTTGAGTCCCATTGACTTGTATTGAGTTAGTGTTCGAGTTCGAATTCGAATTCGAACTTTTGAAGAGTTCGAGTTCAAATGCGAACCGAACTCGGGGGTGTTCGCCTCATCCCTAGTATACACATCATGCACTATATAGTATGACAACTGTACTCAGTACACGACCCTAAATTATGTACATTATACAGTCTGACTACCCACTACATACAGTAAGACAATATACACTCCTACATATTATAGTATATACATAAACTCATACACATATACAAACTATATTCTCAGGATATACCCTATACATTATACACACTATATACAATGAGTATATACTAAGTGTAATGTATGTTGAGTACATGGTGTATATACTATATAGTGTGTATACAAAGCACACACACATAACCGCTATACCCCTCAGTAATACACACACACACACTACACACCTTATACACACAGCAGCAGAAACGTTTGGTGCTGCCTGTGTGTGTGTGTGTGGGGGGGCTTTTTGATGCTGCTGGAGAGTGTGAGTGGGGGGTTTGATGCTGCAAAGGGGGGGTTTGCTGGAGTGGGGGGTTGATGCTGGAGTGGGGGGTTTGATGCTGGAGTGGGGGAATTTGATGCTGCAAAGGGGGGGTTTGCTGGAGAGTGGGGTTTGATGCTAAAGTGGGGGGTTTGGTGCTGGAGTGGGGGATTTGATGCTGGAGTGGGGGATTTTATGCTGCAAAGGGGGGGGTTGCTGGAGAGTAGGGTTTAATGCTGCAGTGGGGGGTTGATGCTGGAGTGGGGGGTTTGATGCTGTGGGTTGGGGGTTTAATGCTGGAGAGTGGGGGTTTGATGCTGGAGTGGGGGATTTTATGCTGCAAAGGGGGGGGTTGCTGGAGAGTAGGGTTTAATGCTGCAGTGGGGGGTTGATGCTGAAGTGGGGGGTTTGATGCTGTGGGTTTGGGGTTTAATGCTGGAGAGTGGGGGTTTGATGCTGGAGTGGGGGGTTTGATGCTGGAGTGGGGGGTTTGATGCTGGGGTGGGGGTTTGATGCTAGAGTGTGGGATTGATGCTGGAGAGTGGGGGGTTGATGCTGGAGAGTGGGGGGTTGATACTGGAGAGTGGGGGGTTGATGCTGGAGAGTGGGGGGTTGATGCTAGAGAGTGGGGGGTTGATGCTGGTGAGTGGAGGGGTTGATGCTGGAGAGTGGGGGGTTGATGCTGGAGAGTGGGGGGGATTGATGCTGGAGAGTGGGGAGGGTTGATGCTGGAGTGTGTGGAGTGGGGGGTTTCATGCTGGGGATTGCGAGAAGCAGGATCATTGGTCAGGCCACAGCTATTGGGGAGCTTTTGGGGGTAGAAGGGAGCAGAGAGCTGCCTTCCTGTGTTAATAAAATTATGCCTGCAGCTCATGGTCTGAGGGGGGCTGGATGCAGATCTCTGCCTGGCCCTGCACCTCCCTGTTCCTGGTTCCCATCTAGCTCCAGCTCCTCCTCAGCAGCCCCCATGCACTGACTGTGTGCAATGTGCGGAGACAGGAAGATGATGTCAGAATGGGGGAGGAGCCAGATACGGAATTCCTATATTCTCTTCCCACACAGCCTTGCACAGAGAATCCAGTGACCCCGTTGTGCAGTCTGAAGTTGCGGGGACAAAATAAGCGGCTGCCTTTGAGAGCTGTCACTGCCTAGTATATGTGGGCCCAAGGGGCAGTGGCTTTGGGCCCCTCAACAATAACTGGGCCTGGGGCAACTGCCCCTTTTGCCCTGCATAAGTCGACCCAGAAACCGGTGCAGCTTGGAAGCCTGGAAGCCGGTGAAGCTTGGAAGCTGGAGTTAGGAACAGCAGGCCTCTGGTAGCTCACCCTTGGTGAGTTGCAGCGTTGTGCAATGAAGAAGCTCAGAGTGTTTGGGTGTGTCCCCATTAAATAGCACACAGGGCTAATTACATGAAATGGATATAGTGTCTGTATGGTGCCACCAGATGGCTCTATTGTCAAAGGCAGGAGAATAATAAAGAAATAAACTATATGTGCACTGAATCGAGAAGTCCAAAGTAAGTGAGGAGACGACTCACTGTGCCAGAAGACTGTATCGACCGAATACAGAAATAAAAATCTCTTTGACAAAAATTAGAAAATTAAGAAACAAAAGCGTGTATAGCATCCAAGTGAATTGAATTGGACGTAAAATTATTGCAGATAGTGTGCTGCAAGAAAAAATGGTATACAAATGCAGTAATAAATGCTACTAGCATTGAAAAAAATACAATGCTTGTCTATGCTGTAGAACGACAGGATGCCCCAAAAGAAGAATCCAGCAGTTCTCAGATATGGATAATAGTAAGAATTATAAAATCCATGACCTTCTTGTTTCTCGTAGGACGTTATTTATATGATCATTTGTCCCTGTGGCAAACAATATATAGGGAGGACTACAAGGAGTCTTAATACCCGCATTAGGGAGCATTTGAACAACATTTATTTATTTATTTTATTTATTTATAAAGGATTTTACCAGGAAGGATACATAGAGATTTCTCTCGTTTTCAAGTATGTCCTGGGTTCAAGAACATTGAGTGGTTACAGAAATACAAAATAGTAAAATGCAAGATATTAACACAAAACCAAATATACAGATTAACAGAAAAATAAATATGTAGGAAATAAAGTCATTATGTTACATGTTTACAGGTGCATTTCGTATTGAGGTATGTTAATAGGGAAGTCTTAAGGGACTTTTGACTGGGGGAAGATTTGATGGTGTCTGGGAGGTTATTCCATATTTGCGGTGCTTTGTAGGAAAATGAGGATCGAGCCACTTTCTTTTTGTATTGTGGTATTGCAAGTAAGGTGCTGGTCCTGGATCTGAGGTTATAGGATGAGGGAACTGCCGGGGGAAGCAGCATATTCATGTAGGGTGGTAGCTTTACCAGAAAGCTCTTAAACACCAGGTTGGAAAGGTGAAGGGTGCGTCTAGATTCCAGCGATGGCCAGTTTAGTTCTTTTAACATGTCACAAAAACATAAAAAAGGGAATAGAGACACACTCTGTCCCTTTACATTTTAAGCAACATCACCAGCAAGACCCTCAGGGTATGAAATTCCTAGCAATTAAATAAGTCAATAAAGATTGGAGAGGTGGAAATTTTATTAATAAAATTAGCAAAGAAGAAATTAAATGTATTTTTACACTGAAAACACTTCTTCCAAAAGGTCTAAACCAAGACTTTGAATTATGTCATTTTCTTTAGTGTAATACTTGTTTTATTACCACCATTACAGCTATTTATTCCCCTCTCTCTCTCCTACCCTGTAAAAGATTATCAGGGTTATCCAAAGAGATTCGAAAAGTCACCGCACGTTCGGTGACTTTTCATTCTCTTCAATTCGGTTCCTTTTGCCGATCCCATTTCGGTGACCCTGCGGTGTATTCAGCAAACACCACAGGGTCCCCGAATTGCAGGGAAAAGCTGCCGCAAACCTGACAAAAAACAACCGCAAAACCCACCGAATGCACGCCGAAAACACGCAAAAACATCTGGATTAACCTGCGAAACCACGACAAAAACCCCGAGCAGGAGCCGATCGCACACAGCCGAAGCGGCCAAAGCAGCTGAGACCGCAGACGAGGGAGGTGAATAAATTAGCAAAACCGTTTGTATGAATCTGTGAAAATGAAACGCTGTTGGCAAAGAAACTACTGAGCGAAAATGTCTGAAATTTACACAGGAGGTCCAGGGAATGATAATAAAAAGGGCTGGTACAGAAAAAATATGTAAACTTATGACATCTAATTGATTATGACATCTAATTGCTCCACCGGGGTCCCGGAGTGCTGGGCTGACATCAAGGATGTCAGCCCGCACCGGGGGGGCGCAGCAATCCGCCGGAATCCGGCGGATTGCTGCCTCCTGTGCATGGACGCGCTCAGCGCGTCCATTACACAGGAGAACCACTTGGCTGGACGCGCTCAGCGCGTCCATAGCAGCCAAGTGGTTAAACCACCGAATGGCAGGGCATTAGGGGAACCTTTCACTGCTGGTTTGTGTTCTCTGAATAGCCGAAGCAGTGCTTTTTCATGGGGATTTCACTGCCCTCGAATAGGCACCGAACAGGCACCGTATTTGCAGGCAATTCGCCAGGATTTGGCAAATTGCCTGCTCTCTGGATAGCCGAATGGCCAGGAAAGGTAACCGAACGCTGATTTTCAGCGTTCAGTTACCTTTCTCAAGCAATTCGGGTCTCTTTGGATAACCCGTATGTATATTGTTTTTCTATTTGTCTGCCCCTTTTTGTATGGTGACCTTGATTGGCCCTATTTGTACAGTATCTCCCCTGTTTCCTTTCTGACCAGACCTTCCCAGCATTGGCCCTTCCTCTAGTTATTTAGTCAGCATTACTTTCTCAGCACTGCCTCGTTTGGCACTTACATTATTCATCTTCCGTTCAACCAACATTGGTAGACTTCCCCTCCCCCTTTTTTTCACCCTATTATGGGCGTTTTAACTGTTGTCCCAATTTTATTTAGATATCTAGTCTACTATATTTTCTAGACTAGCTGATATATCGGTGCATAACTTGCAGCAGTAATTCATAATTCATGTTTTCATATTTATCCCTTTCTAGATTCTCTGCACATACGTTTTTCTCCCATTAGCATTCACCGTTTTTCTAACCTATTATGTTTTAGTTCATTTTATCTACATATTAACCCATCTCCTTTTATGCTGTCCCTCTTATTTATGGTTTACTACCCATCTTTTAGCCTTTCCATTTATCTTTTTGTAGTGTATTTCTTCATTTATGGGATCCGTATGTTAATTCGGCATATCATTCCATCTGCCTCTGATTCATTGCAATTGCTTGCAGCAACTTGCTTTAATTACTCATTATCCAATTATCTCAGGTGTATATTGCTTTTCTCCTTTTCTTTATTTATTTCTTTTATTAGTAACTTTTAATGATCTAATACATCCGATTTTAGATTTGATAAACCCTATTTTAACCTTTACTGCTGAACTCGGCCACCTACACGGCGCTCTGTAGGATTAATAAACCTTTTTTCTCATTACATTCTTTCCATGTTTCCAATTGGAGAGGTTGTCTGAGACCTTCTGATTTTTAAATGTTTCACCAAGATTTGCTATTTTCTTCGTGCATCACGATCATATGACCCTTCGTTTAGGAACATATTGCCTGCTTTCTCTTCTCTGCTCGTTTGAAATCATTACATTATATATGCTGACATATTAATACTGTATTTTTATGCCCTGCTTATTATGCCTTTACATCTTGATGTCTTTTTAAGGTTACTTGTTATTTGTTGTTATTTATTTTTTATTGGAATTAAACTTTATTTATCCCTATGTCTATATTCAAATGCACTAATTAGGTTAATTACACGGCAGCTGTGCTACGGGAGCTGACATGGGCAATGCAGCTATTTATAGTGATTGTTAAGTATTGTTAAGATTATACCCACTGATGAAGCTGCATTCAGCAAAACGCGTTTGAGGTGTATTTTATTACTGTTTTAATAAACCGATTGTGGATTTTTCACCTTGTACGATCCATGGTGAATTATTCCTTTGGTATCCTGGATAGACATCCTTGAGGATCAGGTTTCCTGCTTCTTGGACCTGTGGTAGGGGAATCGGTGCCCCTTGATTTAATCCATCGATCTGCCTTCTGTTTGGTGCCTATTTTTCAAATCGGCACCATAAAATGTGAGTATATCCCCTGTCTTAACTACGCGAATTGGGATAATACAGTCTACACAAAACCCCCTTTTTTTCCTTTTCTCCATCCACCTCCATGAACTAACCTATTGAGGACGTGACTCCCGGCTGGATGACCTTTGTTGAAGCTGAAGATTACGAGTGCTAGCGCCGGACACCAGCTCTAGGGCTAATTACATATTGCACCTGAGCTACTGCAGATCTTGCAGGGCATGTCAGGACTCAGGGGCAAGGTCTGAAAGGTGCTTCGGATGTAGCCTTCATGGGGAGGCAGCATGGCTTTTGGTCTTCTTGCGGCCACGGCGAAGTTTACTTTGACTTGAAATGTGACAATTCCTTTTATTTCCGAGCTCTTCGATCGACTCAAAGATGCTAAGGTATATTCCAAGCTAGATTTGCGTGGTGCATACAATCTAGTTTGTATAAAAAATGGTCTCGAGTGGAAAACCGCATTCAACACTCAAAGTGGTCACTACCAATATCTTGTAATGCCTTTTGGTCTGTGTAATGGACCCGCAGTGTTTCAGGATCTGATTAACGATACGCTCAGGGACTATTTACAAGTTTTCTTAATAGTATATCTTGATGACATTTTGATCTTTTCTCCTGACCTTACAACCCATCACAAGCATGTTAGAATGGTATTAAAAAGTTATTAGAGATTGGGTTATATTGCAAATTGGAAAAATGTTTGTTTGACATTTCTACGGTGCACTTCCTTGGTTACGTTATTAGCCCGGAAGGCTTTCAGATGGATCCTAAAAACTATCTGCTATCATAGACTGGCCTTTGCCTCAAGGGTTAAAGGCAATTCAACGTTTCTTGGGATTTACGAATTATTATAGAAGGTTCATAAAGAATTTCTCCACTATTGTATCTCCCTTGACTGCAACGACAAAGAAAGGGAGTTGTAATCAGAAATGGACCGCACAGGCAAAGCAAGCGTTTGAGGCCTTGAAGCAAGCCTTCACCACTGCCCCGGTGTTAAGACATCCAGACCCCAAAAAGCCTTTTCAGTTGGAGGTCGATGCGTCGGAAATTGGCGTATGTGCAGTCTTGTTGCAGAGAGAGGCGCATGACAAGCCGCTACATCCTTGTGGGTTCTATTCTCAAAAGGTGACTCAAGCAGAGAGAAACTACGATATAGGAAACAGAGAGTAGCAGTAGTATCAGTAATATCTGCCTTGGCTGAATGGAGATATTTGCTCCAGGCAGGCACGTTGGTCTGTTTCTATCCCGGTTCAATTACGTCCTCACATACTGACCTGGGTCTAGGAATACGAAAGCAGATGCTTTATCTAGAAAGTACGAATCGTATGAACAAAACATACAAGACAAACACCCTATTGTTTCTCCAGAACGTATTCTAGCGTCCACTTCCCTTGAGGTATCTTTGCCATTGCTAGAACGGCTCCAAGGTCTTCAAAATACAGCCCCTGAGGGGAAGCCACCAGCCAAGCTCTTTGTACCTGAAACAGAGAGGGATCAATTAATGTTTTTTTTTCTTGATCTCAAACCGGCCTCTCACATGGGTATTACCAAAACTATATCTAACGTCAGTAGGTCGTTTTGGTGGCCCGCATTACGACAAGATATAAAAGGGTATATAGCCGTCTGTGACACTTGCGCTAGCAACAAAAGTCCCAAGCATATACCAGTAGGTCTACTGCACCCATTGCCTGTCCTAGAACGCCCCTGGTCGCATCTAGCAATGGATTTTATAGTAGATCTACCCAGGTCTCAAGGTAATACAGTGATACTCACCATCATTGACAGGTTTCCCAAGATGGGGCACTACATACCGCTGCCGAAATTGCCTTCTGCAGCTGACCACGTTCAGATATTCATACAAAACGTGGTGCGTCTTCATGGAGTGCCACAGGGTACGTATCCGATAGGGATACTCAATTTGTGCCAGATTCTGGAACGGGTTCTGCACTAGTGATGGGCCGAACACCCCCGTGTTCGGTTTGCATTCGAACACGAACATTTGAAAAAGTTCGGATTCGAACGCGAACACGATTCGAGTCAATGGGACTCGAACGTTCGATTTTTAGAGTGCCCTCCAAAAGGGCATATATGCAAGATATTTGCCATAAAAAGGTGTATGGGGGTCCGGGTAGTGCCCTGGGGGACAGGAAACAAGGAAAAAAAGTTTTTTAAAAAAAAACGTTTTTAAAAGGAACAGTGATTTTTCCATGAAATAAAGGTTAAGAATAAAAACAAAAAATTCCTTCAAATATCATGCCTAGGAGGTCCCCATAACCTGCCCGTGAAGAGGCGGATTTGTAGGATGTATAGAAACATTTAAAAATAAATAAATGACATTTAAAATGACAGTAAATGTTTTTCCTTTAATCTATTAATAAACAACTGCTTGGGGCGGCAGCCTGTATGAAAGGAGATGTTTTAGGACACGCAGAACAAGTTTAGTGATTTTTTTTGGCTAAATTATGGTGAAAATTATGCAGTCTTTGGATGAAAGTAACAACAGGTGCATTAAAATTGGACCTTTGGGGGCGTGGCCGGCTGTTCACAGGAGCGGACGTGTTCTCCAGGAGCTCCGCATGTCTGCTCGGTATAGGGACAATTAACAGACTTTTCCTACAGAGATTCCCCTTTGAAGTGTTCCTGAGCGGCTGGCTATCGGTTTAACACTGTCTGAAGGCCACTTGGTTCCCCCCCCTCCGGACCAGAGACTAGAAAATTTGAGGAAGATGCCGTCGGCCATCTTGCGGCCTACCATCGGGCAGATCCCTGGACCGGGAGCCTTGAGTACTTCCCGGCCGGGGTGTCCTTCCGGCTACCATCTCGGGACCTTGCCCCACTCCACAGCACCTCTGTTGCCCCCACCAACCCCTGCTTGGATGAATACCGGGAAGACAGAGGGCCCCCGTCTCCCAACACAAGTGACTGTCCTGGTGGAGGGGGAGAGTGGAGTGCACACGCGGCGGCAGGAGGATGCCTTGATGCTTCCCTCGCTGACTGGCATGGAGGCACTGTTCCTGTGCCTGGACACCCTGCTATTGGAGGAGGGAGAGGCTGATCACCCACTGACGAGGGGAGACATGAGGCGCTTCACAGCGGTCCTGCAGAGCTACAGAGAGGCGGCTGCCTTGAACTCGCCTGCGCCTGAGGGAGACCGGAAGGCAGCAGAGGAGCCTGGCTGCGCAACGGTGGAGGAGTCTGAAGAGTTGGGGGATCCCATACCGCGCTGGAGTTCTCCGTGTTTGGGGGGGACCCCTGGACCGCGAGTGAGCAAGGGAGAGACTGCTTATTCGAGCATTACTAGCACGGCGACCATCAGATCGGCCAGCGTGGCTCTCTCAGAAAATGCTACAGTCGAGCAGAGCATAGCGACGCATGTAAAGATGGCTACCTGGGTGTGCGCACAGGGCTACCCGAGGTTAGTGGAGAACTTCCCTCAACAGGGTAAGAAGATGGCGTGGCTGTGTCTATTGGCACCACGACCGGCCCTACATCGAGCTGGCGACACTGGGCTGCCTAAGATGACCCGGGCCTTGGATATACTTGGCGAGCTGTTTTGTGGTAGCAGGTTTGTCGACACTGTGGACCTTGGCCTACGCAGTAACCTGCCTGCTGCACGTGAGATTCCGCTAAGGGATGCCGGCTGAGATGGCCTTGCTGCTGTGCTCCTCTTTCGACTGACTTTATTTTTTATTTTTATTTTTTTTGTTTATCTTTTTTCTTTTATGAGACCTTACTTGATATTACTTATGTCGCTTTCTGAGGACTCTTGCTTTTTGATGGGATCTTTATTAACCCCCCTCTTTTTTCACATTTTTTGCGGTGCACTTATGAGACCCCCCTACTGTTTTGTGTCTGAGGACTCCTGCTTTATCTTGATGTACCCCGAAGACTTTTGAGACTAGATGTACGCTTTCCTTTCCCCTTCTATCTTAGTTGGTATGTTAGATACTCATTCTGCTGGAGATGGTGTATCCATTCCCCCCTCCCCCCCTTTTTTTTTATTTTATATATTTTTGGCAATACTGGGTTGCCTGAGGTGTCCCACCATGACTATGTGTTATGATTGGCCCTTAGGATCCAGGGCCTCGTGACATTGTCCCTCCATGGCCTCCTTCGGGAGCGTGCCAGGAGCGTCACGGAGATGGCCTTTGCCATTCCCCACAACCCCCCCGTTTTTTTTTCTTTACTTGTTTTTCTTCCTTTTCCTTTCTACGGTTATTTGGATCACAATCTTTTTGGCAGCATTGCGTATATAACTCCTTCTTCCCTATTATCCTATACCCACCCTTATTTTCTGAGACATTTCTATGTTGATGGATCTTTTGTGTCATATGTATTACGTATGCGAATTTTCCTGGCCCTGCGAGGCCACTTCTGTTGAATTACTATGTGTTTCTTCTTACAAAATAAAAACCTTGAATTGCAAAAAAAAATTGGACCTTTGGTGCCAGCTAGTGCCTTCACAATGTAACCCCTCTGAGGTATTGTGGAAGAGTGCAGGGGTGGACTCTGCATTCAAATATTAAAATGATATGAATCTGGTACATGCGTCAGTGGCAGTGCACCCAAATATTACTGCGCTATAGTGTATGGCAGGATGCAAAATGCAAACGGGTTAAGTAACCAAATTTGTAAGAAGAATAATTAATGCAGCATATGATTCCACACACTGCCGGGCAGCACATCTACAGTATAATAATGCAGCATATGAATCCTCACACTGTCGGGCAGCACCTTTACATTATAATAATGCAGCATATGAATCCTCACACTGCCGGGCAGCACCTTTACAGTATAATAATGCAGTATATGAATCCTCAAACTGCCAGGCAGCACCTCTACAGTCTGATGCTAGCTTTAATGAGAAGATATGCTATTAGCGAAGCGGGGAAGCTGGCTGTGCATTTTGCATCGCTAACTAAAGAGACTGGAGTATTTCTTGTTGTGTTAAGCTCGAGTTGCTATGAAATTGTGAGCTGCGGTCGCTGGCGACAGTTGGGTAAGCGATTGGCGGATCGTTGTCTGCGTAGTCATTATCTGGGTCTAGGATAGACAGATAGTGGGTTGTTTAGCCTTGTGTCTTTCGCTGCAATGCACGTAGTGTTAAGGGGAACTGGTGGCAGTGTAACTTATAGAATAAGAAAGTGGGCATAGGGATTGTGGGGAACGTAGTCACTACCCAATTCAAGAGAAGATTGGTACTGCGAGGCAATCCTGGGACCACTTTATTGCGCTCTACGTGCCTGTTGCGAGAGAAAGTGTGCGGGGACGGATAGGTAAGCGAGCGCGAGGGATTGTTGTCCACGCAGTCATTATCTGGGTCTAGGATAGACAGATAATGAGCGGCTTAACCCGGCGTCTTTCGTAGCAGCGCGCGTAGTTGCCTTGACAGGAGGCTGCACTTGTTTGTGGATCAAAGGAATCAGGTGAGTATTAAAATAAAACCTTTTTTTTGTTTCTATATTCCAGGGGATATTTAAAGATGTCCTCTGATTTTTTTTTTTTTTTAAATGTGTCGCCTTACCTTAGCCTGGTGGTCAGTGGGGGCTCCCTGGATCCCGGTTGTGAGGGGGGGTCTGCCGTGGCTCCCTCCCTGCGCCACCTCTCTGCCACATGCACCTGGCCGGCTGGCCCGCACAGTCGCAGCTCTGTCATCCGGCGGCCGCATGCTCCTCAAGGGATCCTTGGGAGGCCCCGGTGGGCTGCCCTCTACAGTGCCTGATTAGAGGGCCTCGTCTGCCTGATGTTTTAGCAACAAGAATGTTTTATCCCATAGGCTTCAATGTTAAAAATATTACCGTTTTAATTCAATATCTAATAAACCATTGCTTATAATATTCTGCAGTAAAGAGTCTCTTTATTTTTAGATTTTTTAAGCATTTTTTAAAAAAAAAATCAACATTTTTTTTCCCGAACTTTTGGCCAACGTCCCAAAAAGTTTGATGTTTGAGAACTTTTTAACGGCCAATGTTCGAATCGAACTCATGTTCGAATCAAACTGAACACCCATCCCTAAATTTCGTGTTCTGTAACTCTGCCTACTCATGCTATCTTAAGTTTGATATTGCAACAGAGTTCACCCTGGCCAATCCTTAAAAGTGTCCTTGATTTGCATTGATTTATAGCTCCAGTGCGATCTCAGTGGTGAAGATTTTGAGGGTTCTAAGGGTGCTGCGTCCTCTCAGAGCAATAAACAGAGCAAAAGGACTTAAGGTGAGAGGCATTATGTACACTGTTTCTGTTGCCACCTGTATTTTAAATAAATTTTTAAAAGTATTTATTGCTTAATTTTCTAAATGTTTTTAATTTCATGTTTTTGTAGCACGTGGTTCAGTGTGTTTTTGTTGCAATAAAAACTATTGGAAATATTGTCCTGGTAACCACACTTCTGCAATTCATGTTTTCCTGCATCGGTGTGCAACTATTCAAGGTAAGTAGTATGTATATAGGGTAATCTTGACCTGACTAGTGTCAGGAGAGTGGGAATTGCAATTTGATTTTAGAGAGTAAAAGGTTGACTTTGGTTTGTGCCATCAGGAGGAAACATGTTATTGTCAGTTTATGTGGAATGTTTACAAAACATTCTCCTGGGAAAGAATATTGTCTGGATCCCTTAATGGGATGAATTATTCTTTATTTATATAACGCCAACAAATTCTGCAGCGTTGAACAATGGGTACAATATAGACAGGGTTACAATACATTGAGACTGAGCAACATTTGACAAACCAACACTGGAGGAATCGAGGGCCCTATTCCCGTGGGAATTTACAATCTAGGGCTGGGGAGTGGGAAACAGGAGGAGAGTACTGCAAGGTGAAAGTGATGGATTGATTGATTGGGCCAGTGAGGAGTATTATTGAGTCAAGTAGGCTTGCCTGAATATGAAAGTCTTAAGGGAACGTTTGAAGGAAGGGAAACTAGGGGACAGTCTGACAGTATGAGGGGGAGCGTTCCAGAGGATGGGAGGACCGGATTTATAACTAAGCAGAGTAGGCATGTGCCTACAGGCGCCTGCCACCTTGCTCTGCAAAAAAATTACATACAGAAAAAAATGGAGTTGCGCCTGTACTCACCAGAGCGGCTGCAACAGCCAGGAATAACAACCCAGTTCATGTATAAAACATAACAAGAAAAAAAAAGATGTCATCTGCGCTCGTTTCTATATATTTCCATGTGCAACAAAACACTGTCAGAGGTTTTAGTTTGCTTAAATGGCCATTGAAGCGTAAGCGCATTCGCCCCATCAAGGCACCTCTCGGTAGAGTGAGTCCTAACTAATGTACCAAAAGCTGCTCCTTTGAGAAACTACAGGCCCTCCTGCTGCTTTTCAGCTAAGGAGAGGCAAAAAAATGGTGGGTTTTATTTATACACGCACCAAGCACTTCCGATTTGGGGTTGAAAACAAAAACATGGAAAAAGGAACAGCAGCAAAAATGACCAACTGGTGTTACAGCATAATATACATACATACAGATAAAATGGCGTCGCCCCTGTACTCACCAGAGCGGCTGCAACATCCAGGAGTAACAACCCAGTTCATGTATAAAACATAAGAAAATAAAGTGTCATCTGTGCTCGTTTCTATATATTTCCATGTGCAACAAAACACTGTCAGAGGTTTTAGTTTGCTTAAATGGCCATTGAAGAGTAAGCTCACTCGCCCCATCAAGGCACCTCTCGGTAGCGTGAGTCCTAACCAATGTACCAAAAGCTGCTCCTCTGAGCAACTGCATGCCCTCCTGCTGCTTTTCAGCTAAGGAGAGGCAGAAAAAAATTAGACTGTGGCACTGCAGTGAGGAGAGACGGAGGGACTTTGGAACCCCGCATCTCTGAATTGTACACTGCACAAGGTTAAGTGAGGTGTCATTGGAAAGCTCAGAGTCTGGTTTTCACAATGATACCAAACATGACCATGTAATGTGTAAAAATAAATAAGTAAATGCAAAATTGAATTTGTTCTATGAGGTAATATATGCTTTATAAGAAAGAAAAAAATGTCATCTGCGCTTATTCCCATTATACCATGTGAAACTAAACACAATTAGAGGTTTGGTTTCTTATTAATGGCCATTATAAGATTAAGCTCGCCCGCCAGCGTCAAGGCACCTCTAATGAGGGCGAGTCCTATCCAAAAATGAAACCACAGGCTGCTGTATAGCAAACCATACCTGCTCATGCTGCTTGTCAGACATAAGGTAGACTGGTGGGCCTTTATTTATGCTCCCCCAGAAACAAAATCCACTTTGGGATCAAAAACAAAGACACGGAGCGGGATCTTGCTGCAGGGATGACCTGACTGGAAGTACATTAAAACATACATAGTACAGGAGGGGTGGGGTCGCGCCTATTCCCCGATGGGGCAGCTGCAACCACCAAATGCATCCAGCCCAACAACATGTGTGAAACATAACAAAGAATTTTTTTTACTATATATGTTTTAATGTACTTCCAGCCAGGTCATCCCTGCAGCAAGATCCCGCTCTATGTCTTTGTTTTTGATCCCAAAGTGGAAACCAAACCTCTAATTGTGTTTAGTTTCACACGGTATAATGGGAATAAGCGCAGATGACATTTTTTTCTATGTTATGTTTCACACATGTTGTTGGGCTGGATGCATTTGGTGGTTGCAGCCGCCCCATCGGGGAATAGGCGCAACCCCACCCCTCCTGTAATATATGCTTTAACATATAAAACAAACAATGCCATTGCACTAACTCAACTAAGGCAAAAGATTTTGCCCCTTTTGATTTGAGCGCAGATAAACTGGTTCAGTTTTTTAAAATGCTTTTTTTTAAAAAAAATTAGTTTGATCCAAAATGAAAATTTTAAATGTAATTTTGGCATGTTTTTTGTGTGTTTCTGGGTGGGCGCTCCACATTTCTGTGCCTACAGGCTCCTGAGTTGCAAATCCGGCCCTGGGTCCGGGTAGAAGCAAGGCACAGGTCACTGTTTGAATGTTATGTTTGAATGAATGTTCGTGTATTGGCTCAGGGGTTAAACTCTGGTTTGGTAGTTTGTGTAAAATAACTGCTGTATTCTCTGATGTGAATTTCTGGTTTGCTACCAATTTATTTATATTAATTACATTATTGCAAAAATCTCTACAAATAAAAAAAGCAATGATTAAAACATCATGAATCGTGTCATAGAAAATATTCACAATTCTTATTCAATATCAGTTTCAAATGGAAAAAAGAAATCTGTATTGATGGCGCCACCTAGAGGAAATAGATGTAAAATGTTCCACAAAACATTATTTGGATATAAACAAAGTCAAATTTTTTATTTATTTTTTAAATGGTAAACAATTCTTGTTTTGAATCAGCAGCTGTCTCTTTCAATAGGTGGTATATCCAAACCCACCGAAGGATAATAAATCAGACAAAAAGAAAAAGATGATCGAGTGAGCGCTTCCTTCAATCAGTGTTTTCTTCTTTTCTGTATACCTTTAAAATAAGCAGAAACGCTGCCATAGCGTAGTAAACTTATTATGTAGCTGGAAATAGTAAAGAAAAGGAACACTCACATTTTATTGTGTCTCAATCAGACACTTAGATGCTCCAGGCTACCGGCAAAATTTGGATGGGAATGCCGGATTTCCCCCAGGATTCGTAGTCTTGCCGTTCCAATAATTTCTGGATGGCAAATATTGGTTTTAAAGGCAAAAATTTATTAAAATAAATAAAACAGGAACATGAATATATTACCTAAACGCTTTTCGCGAGAAACCTCGCTTCCTCAGTAGGTTTAAAACCTACTGAGGAAGCGAGGTTTCTCGCGAAACGCGTTTAGGTGATATATTCATGTTCCTGTTTTATTTATTTTAATAAATTTTTGCCTTTAAAACCAATATTTGGCGTCCAGAAATTATTGGAACGGCAAGACTACGAATCCTGGGGGAAATCCGGCATTCGCATCCAAATTTTGCCGGTAGCCTGGAGCATCTAGTGTCTGATTGAGACACAATAAAATGTGAGTGTTCCTTTTTTAGGGATGTGCGTTTCGGGTTTCGGAATTTTCACGAAATTTCCCGATTCTTGCATTCGGATTCGGCCGATTTTCCGAAACTTTTCAGATCCGAAAACATCAGATACGAAACGAAAATTTCTTCGGAATTTTCGAATGGCCTAGAAATGTGTAAAATCGAAAATCATTTTCGTTCCATTCGTAATTTCAGCTCCATTCCTGATTTCGGTTCCATTTCAGTAATTTCGGACAATGTATTTTTTGGTTATATCGCTGATTCTGCAATTTTGTATCATTCCCATCTCAATGTATCCTTCTTGTAAAACATGAGAAATCTCAATGTATCCTTCTTGTGAAACCAGAGAAATCTCAATGTATCCTTCCTGGAAAACCAGAGAAATCTCAATGTATCCTTCCCAGGAAACCAGAGAAATCTCAATGTATCCTTCTTGTGAAACCAGAGAAATCTCAATGTATCCTTCCTGGAAAACCAGAGAAATCTCAATGTATCCGTCTTGTAAAACATGAGAAATCTCAATGGCAGAATTATCGTATCGACAGAAATATCGGATCTGAAAAAACATTAGTTTACGTCAAAACGAATAGACACTTTGAAACGAGGAGAACAGACGTTCCGAAAAACACAAAAATTTCCGAAATTACGAAAAAAAGTCAATACGAAAAACGAAATGAAAACGAAACGTACCGAAACGGAAATCGGCCGAAACGAGCCGAAACGAAAATTTACTAAAGCCGAACGAACTGAACCGAAAATAAAAATAAAAATGGTATTCCCGCACTTCTCCTGCAGCGGGAACGTTGCGGGAACGCATGTTCCCGCTGTGGGCCGATTTCGTTTATCGCTGAGGCTGCTAGCAGAATGCATTAACCGCATTCTGCTAGCAGCCCACTCGACTGGCCTGTGTTCCCCAAGCGCTTCCTGCTTGCTCCTTCGCGCAGCCGCCATCTTCAGCCTTGTGAAGGCTGTGATGCAGCCTACTGCCGAGATCTCGCGATTTCGCGTCACATCCTTCACATCAGAACAAGCCGGTTGCAGCATGCAGGAGCTCGGAGGACAACGCGGGAGGAAGTCTGTCTGTGTGGGTAAGTATAATAATGGGCTCTGCTGGTATACAAAATTCTGGGCTCTGCTGGTATACAAAATTATGGGCTCTGCCGGTATATCAATTTCTGGGGTCTGCCGGTATATACATTTCTGGGCTCTGCTGGTATATACATTTCTGGGCTCTGGTGGTATATGCTTTCTGGGCTCTGCTGGTATACACTTTCTGGGCTCTGCTGGTATATACATTTCTGGGCTCTGGTGGTATATACATTTCTGGGCTCTGGTGGTATATACTTTCTGGGCTCTGCTGGTATATACTTTCTGGGCTCTGCTGGTATACACTTTCTGGGCTCTGCTGGTATATACATTTCTGGACTCTGGTGGTATATACATTTCTGGGCTCTGGTGGTATATACTTTCTGGGCTCTGCTGGTATATACTTTCTGGGCTCTGCTGGTATATACATATTCTGGGCTCTGCCGGTATATCAATTTCTGGGGTCTGCCGGTATATCAATTTCTGGGCTCTGGTGGTATATACTTTCTGGGCTCTGCTGGTATATACATTCTGGGCTCTGCTGATATATACAGTCATGGGCTCTGCTGGTATACAAATTATGGGCTCTGCTGGTCTATAAATTATGGGCTCTGCTGGTCTATAAATTATGGGCTCTGCTGGTCTATAAATTATGGGGTCTGCTGGTATATAATGATGGGGTCTGCTGTTTATATACAATTCTGGGCTCTGCCGGTATATTAATTTCTGGGGTCTGCTGTTATATAAATTATGGGCTCTGCTGTATATACATTATGGGCTCTGCTGTATATAGATTATGGGCTCTGCTGGTATACAAATTATGGGGTCTGCTGGTATATAAATTATGGGCTCTGCTGGTATATAAATGATGGGGTCTGCTTGTTATATAAAATTCTGGGGTCTGTCTGGGTATATAAAATTCTGGGGTCTGTGCTGATATATATAATTCTGAGGGTCTATGCCTGGTTACACATGATTCTCAGAGGGGGCGGGTGTATATATATATATATACACACACATACTTTTTTTTTCTTCAATGGTAATGGTTGTAGAATTCTTGGGTGAGTTCCCTCATTTTTTTCCTAGGACTTGACCCCTGAAATATGTATGTCAAACAGGCATGTACTGGCCATAGGGACTACAGAGAGATTCCCAGTGGGCCATTGTAAATGCTGGTTCCCCACGCGGCTCGCACTGCCCTTACTGGGTGAAGCGAGAACTGTCTGTAAAACAGACGCAGTCTGCTGCAGTCTCATATTGGGGCCACCGCTGTGCAGTGGCATCACAAGGGGGGGTGGGTTGCGGCCCACACCGGGTGACACCCTAATTTTTTTATTTATTTTTTTACGCAAAAATATTTTGCCAGGAGCTTTCTCTCATTTTCAAGTATGTCCTGGGTAGGCAAGGCCTAGGCTGACACTTTCCAGGGGCGGGAAAAAAACACCACTGAAGGGGATATTCACAGAGCAATGAAATGCCACAGACATTTCAGTGTTGTGTTGTTTCACGCACTTTGGGGAATCAAATTTCCCCGGTGAATTCACCGCATGGTCCTTGAAATGCAGGGAATCAGCCACCGAATGCTGCCGCAAACCCATCGCTCGCTGTTTTAAAAAAACTACTGAACAAAAATGTCTGGAATTAACATAAAAGGTCCTATGAATTATAATAAAAAGGGCTGTTACAGAAAAAGGAAAAACTGCTATTAAAAAAAACATAAATTTTTTTGAAAAATGCCTAAAAGATACTAAAAAAATTGACTTTTTACTACAGATTAAAAGAATAAACGTTTTATTAGCTATTGGATAAAAAGGGGAATATTTTTACATTGAAACCTATGGTGTTCGCCTAAACAAATCTGCCGAATGAAAACACCGGGCATCAGGACATTTCTCTGCTGTTCGGTGTTCTCTGAACAGATTAACCATTGCTTCTCTAAGGGGACTTTCACTGCCTTTGAACAGGCACCGTACTTGCTGGCAGTTTGTCAAAATTTGTGTGTGAGCATATCACAGAGCTCCACAGCAATAAACCTCACAGTAATGTGCTACGTGTACGAGCATTCAATGTTATATGGGAGTACTGCATTATGAGTAAGAGTAGTTAAACATAGAAATCGTAAAACTCGGGGAAGGGTGACACCATGAGTTACCGCACCGGGTGACGCCACTGCCGCTGCGCATACATCTCACCATAAGACATGTTTGCCCTCTCAACCTTAGTGCTGCTCATGGACGTCCGTAGGATGGGGCAAGGGGGGGTACTTGCCCCCCGGATAAACAGGCTTAAATTATGATTATTTATTCACTGCACTGCTGCAGTACCTTGGCTCTCCACTAGGCTGCACATCCCCACTCCACCTCCAATCCACCACGTGCTCCCACTCACTTTTCAGGCTGGGAGAGGCAGGGCTGAGATGCAGGTGCAGCTGCTCCTATGGACCACTGGCTGGGATCCTGGACACAGGAAAAAAGGTGAGGATTTTCAAATAAATACATTTTTATTAAGCATGATGCCATTGTCATTATTTATGAGAGGCAACTGGTCTGAGGACACAAAATGATTAATAGCAATTTGGTTGAGGCCTGTGTTAAGCTCACAGAGCTTGTATGGGGTACAGGCAAGGGTAATATTGGCAGTATACAAGAGCTCTAGGCAGGGTCTTGCCTGGGCAGTGGGTATGAGGACACTAAGGGTGTTAAAATATATTTATGTATATAGTTTATTTGGAGGGAGCTATGGCATCCTGGGACTTGTTAAATCTAATCAAATTGACTTTTCTTGCGTTTTCAGTGTTTCAGTCCATTAGCCTGGTGAGAGTCTGCGGTTCATGGACCGAAACATTGAATTCACAATGAAATCGATTTGATTTGACTTATGACCTTTCTACGCCTCTGCTTCTGGATATCGTGCCCAGGGTGCTACAGCATGCAAAGGCAGATGCGCTCTGCACAGTGCTCTGGGACCGCATTCTGCGCACGTGCATCCCCCGTATGGGCTCCGGCGCTCAGTGGTGATGTCACAATGACGCCGGAACCACGTTGGGGGAGGCACGTGTGTTGCCTTCTGTAAAGGAGCTGGTTCCGGGGTGGCAGGTTTGAGCCCAATGTGCAATGATAAGAAGTAGAAAGACGTATATAAACAAAAGGGGTTTATTAAGAGTAAAGCATAAAAGACAGTAAACAAATAAATAAACAATTATGATGTAGCTGGGTAATGATGATAGGAAAGGAAAACACTGTATAAATAATAATCAGCAATAAGATTAACTAAAAGGCAAGCTGAGAGAAAGATAGACAAAAAGGAGCTATACTACTTACATATAAAGAAAAAGAGTAGAGAGAAATAGAAATTAGATCAGGGTTAAAACAGATATGGAGAGCAAAATAGGAGAATGAAGGGTGAAGGAGATCTTTAGAAAATAAATAGGAAAATAGAAGCAGAAGAGTCTTTTAGGCAGAGGGCCCTGGGTCTGCAGAGGGTCCTTGGTCTGCAGAGGGTCCTGGGTCTGCAGAGGGTCCTGTAGATGCAGAGGGTCCTGGGGATGCAGAGGGTCCTGGGGATGCAGAGCAGCAGGCTCTGAGGCTTCTGCGGGATGCAGGGCAGCAAGCTCTGAGGATTCTTGCAGCAGATGGTGTCTTACAGCAGAGAGAGCCTTGTAGCAGAGAGGTCCTTGTAGCAGAGAGGTCCTGGTATCAGAGAGGTACTGGAAGCAGAGAGGTACTGGAAGCAGAGAGGTACTGGAAGACGAGGTAACTGAACATAGGTTAACTGGAGAAGTCAGGATACAATAAGGACCAGGCAGGTAACTTGAAACTGGAAGTAGCTTCTTACTAGTGAGAAGATCACTAGTTTACTAGAACAATGCAGAAGCATTTTGGGATAGGTGTGGTCCTCTTTTGTAGGGAAGAAATCAGCAGGCATTAGTAAGCACCTGGTTACTGCTGGTTCAGCAAGGCTTTTCAGGAGATTCACTGTTAGTTTATTCACTGAGACACTTTGCCTTTAGTTAACTTATGGCGCCGGCAGCTAGGGACATGACACCTTCTCACAGCCGACGACCCGTCTTACAGAAGGACAAGTGCCCCGGCTGACCAGGCAGAGCACGGCAAGGAGCAGAGACACTCTGATGGCCTTTACAAGTGTAAAGTGTACAGTTACGTCCTGCATTAGGAGGGCTTTAATGCCGCAGGACGTAACCGTACGTCCCCAGCATCTGCAGTCCCCTAGTGGCCGATACCCACCTCCTCCGGCGGCTCCCTCGCTGCTCTGACTCCCACGGAGTCAGATCGGCACTTTTGGCTCCTCCCGGCACACTGACGGCATCGCGCCGGACGCAATGACATCAGTTTCAGGCGTCCCCCCCCAGCCGGAGCAGGGGAAGCGCCTGGAGGGGGGGTCCTTTGGATCCCTCTATCTCCCCATTGCCGGGGGTTAGCAGCTAATGCCAGGCATCCCTGGAAAGGTCACAGCCTGGCCTTTCCAGAGATGTATGGCATTAACCTCTTGGTGGCAAGGCTGTGACCCAGCACCAATCGGTGCCAGGTCACAGCCTTTTTCCGTTGGGGGCCGCCATCTTGGATGGCAGCCCCACCTCCAGAACGCCTCACATCCACGTCAGTTAACCAGGGAACCCCTAGCTGCCAAGGGATTTCCTAAGGAAATCCCATGGTGGAGATAGGGGGGTTCTTTGAACCCCTTTAACTCCTGATCGGTGGGGGGTCATGTGGGGTCAGCTAGGGGGTCGTTACCTGTATGAATGGCACCTGTTTGAACTTGTTATCAGTATAAAAGACACCTGTCCACAACCTCAAATAGACACACTCCAAACTCCACTATGGTCAAGACCAAAGCGCTGTCGAAGGACACCAAAACAAAATTGTAGACCTGCACCGGGCTGGGAAGACTGAATCTGCAATAGGCAAGCAGCTTGGTGTGAAGAAATCAACTGTGGGAGTAATCATTAGAAAATGGAAGACATACAAGACCACTGATAATCTCCATCGATCTGGGGCTCCACGCAAGATCTCACCCCGTGGGGTCAAAATGATCACAAGAACGGTGAGCAAAAATCCAAGAACCACACAGGGGGGCCTAGCGAATGACCTGCAGAGAGCTGGGACCAAAATAACAAAGGCTACCATCAGTAACACACTACGCCGCCTAAGGAAATCCCATGGTGGAGATAGGGGGGTTCTTTGAACCCCTTTAACTCCTGATCGGTGGGGGGTCATGTGGGGTCAGCTAGGGGGTCATGTGGGGTATCGTTTGAAAGGCCTGATCATGGCCTTTCGAATGATATCAAACATGACCATATTATTAGTAAAATTAAAGTGTAAAAAAATAAAAATTATAAAAAATTAATAAAAAATAAAAACGTGCTTTTTTATTTTTTTTAATGCAGCACTATTGTTCACATTTCAATTATAATGTGAACAATGATGCTTCACTAATGATTTTTTTTCTGGGGGGGGGTTTAGCTAAGATCACGTAATTTCTCCCCAAAAAAAAATGGGTTCCCCGTTCAAATTCTTTTAACAAGTCTACCCCATAGAATATATCCGCAAAGGCTCGGGTAATAAAATGCAAAAAAAACCCACTTTACACACTGGATGATTGAAATTTTATTGAAAATTCACATTGTTTTTACAATTTTGTTATAGCATTCTGGCAGGGCATGACGTATACATATAATAATGATATATTATTAATCTGCCAAGTCTGCCGGAAAGAACGATATATAATTTGTCTGGGTGGTACAATAATACATGACTTAAAACTGCGTTTAAAAACCGTCAAAATGAGCTCAGCAAACTTCTACTTCGAAACAGCGCCGAAGTTGTAAAATTACTTCCGTCCTTAAGGGGTTAAAGGTAAGGAGAGGGGGCAAAATGTTTTTATTTATTATTTATTAAATGTATTATTTATTTATATAGGGAGGGGGTGGGGGGTCTGGTGTATGTGTGTGTGTGCATATATGTGTGTGTATGTATCTGTGTGCAGGGAAGGTGTGTATATATATATATATATATATGTATGTAGGAAGGGGGGCTGGTTTGTGTATGCCAGTATCTGTGGGGGGGGGGTCATGGGTTGTGTACACAGAGCTGGCTCTGTGTATACAGAGATGGAAGGAGGGGTGTGTGTGTGTATATATATGCAGTGGGGCAAAAAAGTATTTAGTCAGCCACCAATTGTGCAGGTTCTCCCACTTAAAAATATGAGAGAGGCCTGTAATTGTCATCACAGGTACACTTCAACTACGAGAGACAAAATGAGAAAAAAAAATCCAGAAAATCACATTGTCTGATTTTTAAAGAATTTATTTGCAAATTATGGTGGAAAATAAGTATTTGGTCACCTACAGTACAGTACAAACAAGCAAGATGTCTGGCTCTCACAGACCTGTAACGTCTTCTTTAAGAGGCTCCTCTGTCCTCCACTCGTTACCTGTATGAATGGCACCTGTTTGAACTTGTTATCAGTATAAAAGACACCTGTCCACAACCTCAAACAGACACACTCCAAACTCCACTATGGTCAAGACCAAAGAGCTGTCGAAGGACACCAGAAACAAAATTGTAGACCTGCACCGGGCTGGGAAGACTGAATCTGCAATAGGCAAGCAGCTTGGTGTGAAGAAATCAACTGTGGGAGTAATCATTAGAAAATGGAAGACATACAAGACCACTGATAATCTCCATCGATCTGGGGCTCCAAGCAAGATCTCACCCCGTGGGGTCAAAATGATCACAAGAACGGTGAGCAAAAATCCAAGAACCACACAGGGGGGCCTAGCGAATGACCTGCAGAGAGCTGGGACCAAAATAACAAAGGCTACCATCAGTAACACACTACGCCGCCAGGGACTCAAATCCTGCAGTGCCAGACGTGTCCCCCTGCTTAAGCCAGTACATGTCCGGGCCCGTCTGAAGTTTGCTAGAGAACATTTGGATGATCCAGAAGAGGATTGGGAGAATGTCATATGGTCAGATGAAACCAAAGTAGAACTTTTTTGGTAAAAACTCAACTCGTCGTGTTTGGAGGAGAGAGCATGCTGAGTTGCATCCAAAGAACACCATACCTACTGTGAAGCATGGTGGAGGAAACATCATGCTTTGGAGCTGTTTTTCTGAAAAGGGACCAGGACGACTGATCCGTGTAAAGGGAAGAATGAATGGGGACATGTATCGTGAGATTTTGAGTGAAAACCTCCTTCCATCAGCAAGGGCATTGAAGATGAAACGTGGCTGGGTCTTTCAGCAGGACAATGATCCCAAACACACCGTCTGGGCAACGAAGGAGTGGCTTCGTAAGAAGCATATTAAGCTCCTGGAGTGGCCTAGCCAGTCTCCAGATCTCAACCCCATAGAAAACCTTTGGAGGGAGTTGAAGGTCCGTGTTGCCCAGCGACAGCCCCAAAACATCACTGCTCTAGAGGAGATCTGCATGAGGAATGGGCAAAAATACTAGGGATGCACCGATACCACTTTTTTAAGACCGAGTACGAGTACCGATACTTTTCTTCAAGTACTCACCGATACCGAGTACAGATACTTTTTTTAAGTCATGTGAACGCTTTCCAATAAGAACAGACCTCATATAAAAATGCCCCCAGCTCATGGATATGCCTCAGCTCATGGATATTTCCCCAGCTCATAGATATTTCCCCAGCTCATGGATACTGCCCCAGCTCATGGATTTGCACCAGCTCATGGATTTGCCCCAGCTCAGGGATACTGCCCCTGCTCAGGGATACTGCCCCAGCTCATGGATATGCCCCAGCTCATGGGATATGCCCCAGCTCATGGATTGCCCCCAGCTCATGGATATGCCCCAGTACATGGATACTGCCCCAGCTCATGGGATATGCCCCAGCTCATGGATATTGCCCCAGCTCATGGATATTGCCCCAGCTCATGGATATTGCCCCAGTTCATGGGATATGCCCCAGCTCATGGATTGCCCCAGCTCATGGATTGCCCCAGCTCATGGATTGCCTCAGCTCATGGGATTTTCCCCAGCTCATGGGATTTGCCCCAGCGCATGGGATATGCCCCAGCTAATGGTATATGCCCCAGCTCATGGTATATGCCCCAGCTCATGGATTGCCCCAGCTCATGGATATGCCCCAGCTCATGGATAATGCCCCCCAGCTAATGGATATGCCCCCCTCACCTGGAGCTCTCCGCGATGATACTTACCTTCCTGGGTGACGCCGGGACTTTCCCGGCATCGCCCAGGAAGGTAAGTATGATCGCGGAGAGCTCCAGGTGCCTGTCCGAATGCTCTATTGGCATCGGACAGGCCCTGCAGCTACTCACCGCATTGAAAGTACCAAGTACCAAGTACTCCTGCAGTACCCGGTATCGACACCGATATCGATACTAGTATCGGTATCGGTGCAACCCTAAAAAATACCATCAACAGTGTGTGAAAACCTTGTGAAGACTTACAGAAAACGTTTGACCTCTGTCATTGCCAACAAAGGATATATATCAAAGTATTGAGATGGACTTTTGATATTGACCAAATACTTATTTTCCACCATAATTTGCAAATAAATTCTTTAAAAATCAGACAATGTTATTTTCTGGATTTTTTTTCTCATTTTGTCTCTCATAGTTGAAGTGTACCTATGATGACAATTACAGGCCTCTCTCATCTTTTTAAGTGGGAGAACCTGCACAATTGTTGGCTGACTAAATACTTTTTGGCCCCACTGTATATATATATACACTAGTTGTTAAGCCTGCCCGGAGCACAGTCTAGTGTTGTTGCCAGCTCAGAATTCATGTCCACATATTTGTTTTTCCAATGTCCTATCCAAGAGTATCTCCATACATAAATGTGTTTGTAACTTGTCTGGCGCCATCCCATCCGCAACCAGAGGGCCAAGTGAGCAGCTGTGATGGGTGCGTGCGCAGCTGACAGCGCATTACAAAGGCATTTATATATTACAGCAGGTTCCTCTTCCCTATTAGATTGCAAGCTCACGGGAACAGGACCACGCTTAGATTGTAAGCTCACGGGAACAGGACCCCTCTTAAATTGTAAACTCATGGGGCCAGGACCCCTTAGATTGTAAGATCATGTGACCTCTTAGATTGTAAACTCATGGGACCTCTTAGATTGTAAACTCATGGGACCCTTTAGATTGTATGGGGACAGGCTCAAGGTGGTGGGGTGCCCAGTTGTAGGGAGGCCAATACTTATCTTGTTCCAGCACCGTGATCAAGTCCCCAGGTCTTCGCCGCGCTGGTTCCAGCATGCAGCGCCCAGAGCCTCCCCTGCACCAGCCGCCGGGGGAGACTCAGGGCAAGGGTGATCCGCGAGAGGGAAAAAAAAAAAAGATCCGTTGGAGAGGCGCTTTGAGCACGCCTCTCCAACTGATTTTTGTGGTCCCTCGTGCCAGGGGCGGATCCAGACACAGGTTTCGGTGGGCATTCTACCAGTTTTGGCCAAGAGCTGGTGTTGGGTTCGCAGTGACAGGCAGAGATGCGCCTAATCGCAAGCTGTGCTCATTACACTCTCTCCAGAACATTGCACAGGGTCTGTTCTCATGTGGCTCATGAGCCTTGCGAACCCTTTCCATACCATGGGCCCAGGGTACCCCCCTCCCAGCTCACATGGATATATTACCCCGAGCTCACACATGAATATATTGCCCCAGCTCAAACATGGATATATTGCCCAAGCTCACACATGAATATATTGCCCCAGCTCACATGAATATATTGCCCCAGGCCAGCTCACATGAATATATTGCCCCAGGTCAGCTCACATGAATATATTGGCCCAGGCCAGCTCACATGGATATATTGCTGTTACATCCTCAGCCCCTGCTGTGTTACCCGGGGGTCTGGGCATAGTTTGGTGCCACTGGCTGGTCGTTTGCCAGCACCTTGTAATGGCCAAGCGGCCTCTGAGGGGGCAGGGCCTGGCATGGTCATGAGGAGCCGCAGGGTTTAAAGCAGGGCACGAGGAGTTGCCTCGTCGCCCTGACGTGGAGTTCTGTTCCTGCATAGTTAAGCTTATTTCTCATTGCTGATTTAGTTGCCGACCCCTTTCTGTCTACGATTCCCACTCCTGATTTTGACCCGGCTTGTTTCTGACCATTCTGTTGCTTCCACCATTAGCAATTGCTGTATTGGGCATTGGTTGTCATGCCCCACCTTTGAAAGACTGCTGATGTACAGTCATGGCCGAAATTGTTGGCACCCCAGACATTTTTCCAGAAAATCAAGTATTTCTCACAGAAAAGTAATGCAGTAACACATGTTTTGCTATACACATGTTTATTCCCTTTGTGTGTATTGGAACAAAACAAAAAAGGGAGGAAAAAAAGCAAATTGGACATAATGTCACACAAAACTCCAAAAATGGTCTGGACAAAATTATTGGCACCCTTTCAAAATTGTGGATAAATAAGATTGTTTCAAGCATGTGATGCTCCTGTAAACTCACCTGGGGCAAGTAACAGGTGTGGGCAATATAAAAATCACACCTGAAAGCAGATAAAAAGGAGAAAAGTTCACTTAGTCTTTGCATTGTGTGTCTGCGTGTGCCACACTAAGCATGGACAACAGAAAGAGGTGAAGAGAACTGTCTGAGGACTTGAGAACCAAAATTGTGGAAAAATATCAACAATCTCAAGGTTACAAGTCCATCTCCAGAGATCTAGATTTGCCTTTGTCCACAGTGCGCAACATTATCAAGAAGTTTGCAACCCATGGCACTGTAGCTAATCTCTCTGTGTGTGGACGGAAGAGAAAAATTTATGAAAGGTTGCAACGCAGGATAGTCCGGATGGTGGATAAGCGCCCCCAAACAAGTTCCAAAGAAATTCAAGCTGTCCTGCAGGCTCAGGGAGCATCAGTGTCAGCGCGAACTATCCGTCGACATTTAAATGAAATGAAACGCTATGGCAGGAGACCCAGGAGGACCCCACTGCTGACACAGACATAAAAAAGCAAGACTACAGTTTGCCAAAATGTACTTGAGTAAGCCAAAATCCTTCTGGGAAAACGTCTTGTGGACAGATGAGACCGAGATAGAGCTTTTTGGCAAAGCACATCATTCTACTGTTTACCGAAAATGGAATGAGGCCTACAAAGAAAAGAACACAGTACCTACAGTGAAATATGGTGGAGGTTCAATGATGTTATGGGGTTGTTTTGCTGCCTCTGACACTGGGTGCCTTGAATGTGTGCAAGGCATCATGAAATCTGAGGATTACCAAAGGATTTTGGGTCGCACTGTAGAGCCCAGTGTCAGAAAGCTGGGTTTGCATCCGAGATCTTGGATCTTCCAGCAGGACAATGACCACAAACATACATCAAAAAGCACCCAGAAATGGATGACAACAAAGCGCTGGAGAGTTCTGAAGTGGCCAGCAATGAGTCTAGATCTAAATCCCATTGAACACCTGTGGAGAGATCTTAACATTGCTGTTGGGAAAAGGCAACCCTTCCAATAAGAGAGACGTGGAGCAGTTTGCAAAGGAAGAGTCGTCCAAAATTCCGGGTGAGAGGTGTAAGAAGCTTATTGATGGTTATGGGAAGCGACTGATTTCAGTTATTTTTTCCAAAAGGGTGTGCAACCAAATATTAAGTTAAGAGTGCCAAGAATTTTGTCCAGCCCATTTTTGGAGTTTTGTGTGACATTATGTCTAATTTGCTTTTTTTCCCTCCCTTTTTTGTTTTGTTCCAATACACACAAAAGGAATAAACGTGTGTATAGCAAAACATGTGTTACTGCAATACTTTTCTTTGAGAAATATTTGATTTTCTGGAAAAATTTCTGGGGTGCCAACAATTTCGGCTATAACTGTATATGTGTACTAGTGACTAGTGTAGTGCATTGAAAGGTGTTAACAGACTAGAAAATGCAACACTCGGATAAGACACTTACACCTTTATTCTTCTATTAGACTGTCCCCTTCATGACATTCTCAAAAGGGAAGAATATGGATGCCATTAAAATTTTGACCCCCCCCCGGAAAAATTTCTGCGGACGCCAATGGTGCCGCTGCATTGCTTTACCCAATCACTCTGCAGCAACTCCAGTATCTGCAGAGCGATTGGTTGGGCGATTCAGTTGGTTTATGTACTATTTTTGTGCATGTGTGCATAATTAAAGTGGGCCAATCAGTATGAAGTCCAGGGCTGATTTTTTTTGTCCCAGTCCAGCCCTGTTGACAAAAAAGAGAACATTTTAGAGACCTACAGGTCTATTCACTAAAGGTGAAACTCAAGAGAATTGGCAGAATAAAACATTCTAGACAAGGGCTACTAAAATGGTGTACGGCTTGAAGGAGAAAAGTTACCAGGAAAGGCTTAATGATCTTAACATGTACAGCTTGGAAAAAAGACGAGACAGAGGAGATATGATAGAAACATTTAAATACGTAAAGGGAATCCACAAGGTAGAGGAAGGGAGTATATTTAAAAGGAAACTAAGTAGCATAACAAGAGGACATAGTCTTAGATTAGAGGGGCAAAGGTTTAAAAGTAACATCAGGAAGCATTATTTTACTGAGAGGGTGGTGGATACATGGAACAACCTTCCAGTTGAAGTGGTAGAGGCCAAAACAGTAATTGAATTTAAGCAGGCATGGGATAGGCATAAGGCTATCCTAAACAAAAGATAAATCCAGGTAAAGTATCCATGTAATTGGGCAGACTAGATGGGCTGAAAGGTTCTTATCTGCCGACATTTTTCTATCAGGGTTATTAAGAGAGCTTGAAAAGCAGGAGAATGACTGGAGAATGAAAAATTCTAGGTCAAAATAGCCAAACCAGAAAAATTCTCCCTTTCGTCTCACTTTCCAAATCGGCTATTTTGACCTAGAATTTTTCATTCTCCAGTCATTCTCCTGCTTTTCACCTCTCTCTGAATAACCCTGTATGTTTCTAGACCAAATAGTGATTTGGAAAGTGAGATAAATGGGAGAATTTTTCTGGTTCGGCTATTTTGATCTAGAATTTTCACTTCTACCAATTCTCCTGAGTTTCACCTTTTTGTGAATAGACCTGATAGTAACATAAAGGTGGTTACTATTTGTTTGAACCCATATAATATTTTCAGATTGGATTGCAGCATACAGTTACCCTCAAAGTACAAATGTACTCTTTGACAGTAGTAAAAAAAAATTGTGTGTGATTTCAGGGCAAGTTCTACAGCTGCACTGACACCACAAAGATGAAAGAAAGTGAATGCAAGTAAGTTCTGCTCTTTCCAGCTATTCCAAAGATCCCCTACTGAGTGATTGCTCTGTTAACTAGATTACCTTACTAATCAATTCAGTCTATATCCATCTCATTTTAGAATAATTTCTCTAACAATGCTCTTCTATTTGATTATCTCATTTTTCATTTATAGAGGTTATTTCATCGTGGCAAAAGATGGGGACCCAACCCAACTCCAACTCCAAGGGAGAGAGTGGATTCATAGTGACTTCCATTTTGATAATGTCCTCTCAGGAATGATGTCACTTTTCACAATTTCCACCTTTGAGGGCTGGCCTGAGTAAGTTGAGAGAAAGTGAAATACTTCCATTTAAATAAGAATAATTGGGACTCAAGGCTGTTTGTCATTTGATATTCTGTACTGAGTGAATAGTATTTTGTTCCTAGCATGGTCTAAATATTTTGGTTAACCAAGATGTATGATCCATTACAAAGAAGACTGCCCAAAACAAATCCTCTTAATTGCTATAACTTTGTAAACAAGTGTAGCGCTACTCCTGTGAGAGCTGCTGAGTTTGATGGGCCTTCTGTCTCACTCCAGTGATTACCCACCTCCACCTTCGGCGCCAAGTAATACCAGGACAAGATTACTTTAAATAAAAAGGGGTTTATTAGGACTAGCGAGCAAACCCTTTGTAGGACAAAGTAATCAACAGTATAACAGTATTGAAAGCGTTAATTTAGCATTACTATTCAACTCAATAATGAATGAACAAGACAGTAATCTTTACCATACTTCAATGCAGTTTTGATTATCAACTATAATCAACGTAACCAATATCAGTAACCTGTCTAAACCTTATACATTCTGCCTAACCACTGGCCAGTGGAAATTATACAAGCGTTTAAAATTGCTAGCGGTGGGGCCCTTGATTCTATTGTTGGGTACCTTTAACATGAAACCATATTTGTATTCCACAAAGTGAGAAAGAAATCTTCTGAAAGTGTCACAGAACAGCAAGATTTGTAACTGCAGCGATCCTCTTTTTAGCTGCAACTGCGTGGGCAGTAGAACTAGGCCAGACAATAAAGTTAGCAATATCAACTCACGTAGGATGGCCGAATACCTCTCTCCATTTGGATGGTAGCTCGATCGCTATCTCTTAGCGCTGGAATCACTCAAGGACAGCCGGATTTCTTCTCAGCTGAATGTACTCAGTCGCTCTCTCTGTCACTGGAACACACACGAAGGCAGACGGACCCCTTCTTCACTGGATGCACAAGGACAGCTGGATGCACGATCCGCTGGTACTGGCAACACATGAGGGTAACTGGATCTCTCCTTCGCTGAACACACGAGGCAGCCTCTGGACGCACAATCCACCACATAGGACTGTTCACCTCAGCAGTCTCCCCTTCTCTACCTTCTCCTTGCTCTGCACGTGCACTTCCACCCTTGGAAAACGCCCCTTCCCTTAGGCACTGCTGGGAGGTGTAGTTCTCTTCCTGACAAATTGCATAGGCCCTCTGTAATTTAGACTACATGTTCCAGAATCCTTTGCATCTTCCTGTTTTAGCAGCTTCCTTTGCCAGTGAAGAGAAAGGGAAAAAAGGGAGGGGGGAAGTACTCCGCAGCTGTGACAGACTGCATGTCTGAGAAACACAATAGTACATACACAGTTCAAGTAGCCGCCCTGCGCTACACAAGGTTTAGTTTGAGTCAGCTAGTAAACAAGGTTAAGTTGTTCTTGAAAATTGAGGCAGTGAAATTGTTAAAATCAAAATAAATGTTGTGCCAGCTAGAGTATCCTGGAGGTTGCCAAATATCTACAATTTCTTGTCTTTCATGATGAATGGAAGAATACATACAGGGTTATTCAAAAAGAATCAAAAAGTCACCGTACGATAGGTGACTTTTTGTACCACGCACATGGGGCGATTCGGCGATCATATTTCGCTGACCCTGCGGTGTATTCAGCAAGCCCCGCAGGGCCCCCACAGTGCAGGGAAAACCCGCTGCAAACCTGTCGAACACTCACTGAACACTCACCAAAACCCGCAGATAACACATCGATTAACCCCGCCGAACACGCCAGAGAAACCCAACTAGCTGCCGATCACAGCGCAGAGCAGCCGCCGGAAAAACCTCGATGCGCAGATGAATGAGGTGAAAAAAAAACAGCACGCTTGAAAGTTTGAAACGCTGTTTACAAAAAACTACTGAATGAAAATGTCTGAAATTTACATATAAGATCCAATGAATGATAATAAAAAGGGCAGCTACAGTAAAAAGAAAAGACGATTAAAAAAAAAATGGTAAAAAGTGTTTTGCCAAGAAAATCTGATAAAATTCAGATCCTAAAAAAATCAAATCTATAAATAGACTTTTTACTGCACAATATAATAATAAACGGTTTATTAGATATTTAGATATAACGGGAATATTTTTAACATTGAAGCCTATGGGAATCGCCTGAATAAATCTGTCGAATGAAACCACCGAACAGCAAGGCATTTAGGCAACTTTTCCCTGCTGTTTTGTTCTGAATAGACGAAGCATTGCTTCTCTAAGGGGATTTCATTGCCCTCGAACAGGCACTGTATGTGCAGGCAATTCGCCAGCATTTGGCGAACTGCCTGCTCTCTGAATAGTCGAATGGCCAGGAAAGGTAACTGTACGTTGAATTTCAGTGTTCAGTTACATTTCGGGGCCAGATTGGCTCTCTGAATAACCCTTATAAAATATGTTAAAAAAGACTTTCAGGGTTATTCAAAGAGATCAGAATTATGGCCGTTAGGTGACAGAACAGTGAAATTCAGCGTACGGTTACCTTTCCTGGCCATTCGGCTATCTGGAGAGCAGGCAGTTCGCCAAATGTTGGCGAATTGCCTGCACATACGGTGCCTGTTCGTTGCCTGTTTGAGGGCAGTGAAATCCCCAAAGAGAAGCAATGCTTTGTCTATGTAGAGAACAAAAAACAGCAGTGAATAGTTGCCAAATTGTCCTGCTGTTCGGTGCTTTCATTCGGCAAATTTATTCAGGCGAATGCCATAGGCTTCAATGTTAAAAATATTCCCGTTTTAATTCAATATCTAATAAGCCATTGCTTATAATATTCTATATAGATTTTTTAGGATCTTTCAGGCATTTTTCGGAATTTTGTTGCGAAAATTATTTTTACGTTTTTTTTTAAATCGTTTTTTCTTTTTTCTGTAACAGCCCTTTTTATTATCGTCAATTGGACCTTATATGTAAATTTCAGACATTTTCGTTCTGTAGTTTCTTTGCAAACAGCGTTTCACTTTTCTAACATTCTAGCGTACTGTTTGGTTTTTTTCCACTCCATTCGCCTGCGGTGTCGGCTTTTTCCGACGGCTGCTCTGTGCTGTGATCAGCGGCTGCTCGGGTTTCTCCATGTTCGGCAGGGTTAATCCAGTTGTTTTTACGGGTTTCGGCGTGTGTTCACCGGGTTTTGCGGTGAGTTTTCGGGAGGCTTGCGTTGGCTTTTCCCTGCACTACGACGGCCCTGTGGTGCTTGCTGAATACACTGCAGGGTCGCCGAAATGGGATTGCCAAATCGCACCAATTTGAGGAGAATGAAAAGTCACCGAACGTGCGGTGACTTTTCGATTCTCTTTGAATAACCCTGTTTGTTCCATCAGGTTCAGCTTCCATTAAATTTTTATTCCAGAGAACCCAGAATGGCAAAAAAATAAGCCTCTATTTTAACCAAAATTTACCTCATTATAGCAGAATGAGAATGTGTCTTCACTACAAAACAAATATCAGCTCTCTTCTAGCTAAGGATGAACTTAAAAAATATCTAGGGCCATAATTAACACAAAAAGGCAGACGCTACAGCGAAAAATTTGCGTGAAGTGGTAAATATTAATGTCTGACAATTAACGAGCATATTACAAACCTCGCGGAGGTGTTGGCAATCGATCGGTTAGCGTCTAAACACGAGGTGCTAACTTTACACCTCAAGACGCTACAGTTAGCGACACCAAGTGCAATCAAGGTTGTTTGCGCAGGTTGACGTTTTTTTTTCCCAATTCCTGCTCTTCTCATCTGGACCATTCGGTTCAGGCACTATAAATACTGACTGTATGGGGGCAATACAGTGACTGTGATCATGCTTTCCTGAGTCAAAGACAGGTCCCCGGGTGTTTGGTTATGTGGAGTGCAGTTTGTGAGTGTAGGAAAGAGTGTTTCTGTTTCTTATCCTGTCACATTTGTTAACCCTTTCACTACATATTGGATTACACGTAAATACAGATCACACATAGCCGCATATACATGTATCGCTGCTTTAAAATTAATTCTGGTTCTTTGAAATGTTGCCTTATACTACTGGAGGGAGCCAGAGTATTATGTATGATAAGAGACTATGCTGGACTATACACTACATTTCTCAGAAATCCCTGGGAGAGGGGAAAGAAGTGAGCTCTCTGGCGCAAGGAAGTGAGGAGCCGGATGGCCAGCGTGGCAGAACGGAGAGAGCAGTCACAGGTGACACTTCTGGGATCCTGGCAGAGTTGGAGCACAGAAAGACAGCGGCATCCATTGTTGCAGTGATCAGAGAGAGAGTGTGCATCGGCCGGTTGCATATTCCGCTGAGCTGTTGCGGACAAAGTGCGGTTTGAAAGAAGAAGGAACTCATGTGAGGTCAAACGGTGCAAACCGGAGCGGAGTGCTGGCGGCCTGTGTGTTCGTGTTCCGGCGGAGGAGAATCAGATCGGGAGTGCAGGCGTTAACAGCATCGGGCTCCAACTGGCAGCGAGGACAGAACCTCTTGGTAGAAGATCCTTTTTCTCCAGGGTTCATCGATCCAGGGCAAGCGGTTACACAGGATGGGTGAGAAGGCTACAGCCTGGTGAAAACGCAGAACATTGCGCACTTGTTTATTTGTTTCCTTAAGGGCCCCAACGGATGACTAGTCAAAGATTGCTCATTTCATTCACTGGCCAGTTGAACACAGTACCCGGGTACCCTAGCCACACGCACATACGTATTTTGAGCCATTTACGGGACTTATACTCCAGAACAGAAGGGGTTAATGTTTCTTTTCCGCCGCGTGTTTTTCCCGTGTTACGAATTCCTATCATTTAAATACCGTACATGTATGCCATATGTCGCTTTATTGGGATCAGTAAAGTATATAATATAGAAAAATCCACAACAGTGCTGGTGTATATTGATTTTCCTAGACAAAGGACCTCTCCAATTTAGAGGTTGTTGGCCAGGACATTAACTTTTAAAACCAAATCTTTAATATTGAACATATAACATATAACATAAAGCCTTCGGAAGGTGTACAAAACAACAGATAAACATTAAGGCTAATTAAAACCAAGACAATAATGACCATAATCACTTCTTCATTATATCGTAAAATACCTCTATGAGTGATTATATTTCGAAATGATGTTGTAAACTCTGTATTAAATCATTTGGAAAGCTCCTATATAAATATAGCATTCAATTCAAAAGAGCATACTATATACAGGGTGCCCTTTCATGGGACACTTATAATGATCTCTTCCTTATATAATTACTCAGAATTCAAATTGATAAGATCATTGAAATAATATAAGGCTGAATAAATTTCCTGATGTTTTATTAGATTAGAAGCGTTTTCCCTTCTTCTACCTTAGGTTTAATGGTTGTCATATATTAGCATGATTGCTTAATCAATTAAACCGGGTCACACACGCCTTATTAGTCGGACTTAAATAGATCATATATACCACAAAGTTCTTTTTATAGGTCTTCTATTTTAAAGGGTATATTAATGATACTTATTAAGGATATGGTTTGGCTCAACAAGCAATGCTGTAAACTTTATAGTATTCAATCACATCATAATTATATAATCGTTAGTTCATTCACAGTGAATTCTGCAGGATTTAATTATCATTCCACAGTTGCAACTCAGCCAAGTTTAATCACTCGTCTTATTAAGCTGATCAGTCTCAAATAGAACTAAGTATCACAAAATCCTTAATTGATCACAGATCTTGGCACTCTACGATTATATAGGTGATGTTATCAAAGTAATCGTTCAACATCCGATGGTACGAATTTACGAGAATTTACTCGATAGCGTATATAACTTGAATTATGTTATATAGCTGTTGTTACTAAGTATTTCGTTACTTTGACAGTGATATATCCAAATTAGAAACTGTAATCATTTTCGGATCTCCGATCATATGCATCAAATACTTATTACTTGTATTAAACTTTAAAGTATTCAATCACAACACCGTATTTTATAATCGTTAGTTCATTCACAGTGAAGACCTTTATTTTCTGCAGGATTTAATTATCATTCCAAAGATGCAACTCAGCCAAGTTTCATCACTCGTCTTGTTATGCTGATCAGTCTCAAATAGAACTAAGTATCACAAAATCCTTAATTGATCACAGATCTTAGCACTCTACGATTATATAGGTGATATTGTCAAAGTAATCGTTCAGCTTATAAAAAAAACATCCGATGGTACGAATTTACGAAAATTTACTCGATAACGTATATAACTTAGATTATGTTTATAGCTGTTGTTACTTGATATTCAGTTACTTTGACAGTGATATATCCAGATTAGAAACTGTAATCATTTGTGGAACTCCGATCATATGCATCAAATACTTGTTACTTATAGCGTTATTTAAACATTGACTATTTGTCATAAGTCACTCTTGTGAGCCTTTTAGCCCCAGACAAGGAGAATACTAGCGGTTTAAATAAATCATAAATTCAGCATTTGTTCAAGTCCCGAATAAGATACTGTTGATTCGGATATCAATAAGCCTCCAAAAATTCTTATTATCTCAAGGAGATCATTCAATCATCATTACGTTTTTGATCATTCATTTAACGTCCGATCGTTCGATCATTATTTCGTTTTTAAATTCTTAAACGATCAAAGTATTCAATCATTCATTGATATCTTATATTAAGATTAACGATCAAATTATTCAATCATTTATTGATATCTTATATTAAGATTTCGATCATTCATTTAGCGTCCGATCATTCGATCATTCATTTAGCGTCCGATCGTTCGATCATCATTTCGTTTTTAAATTCTTAACGATCAAAGTATTCAATCATTCATTGGTATATTATATTAAGATTTCGATCATTCATTTAGCATCCGACGCGCGTTTCACATACGTGCTCCTCAGGAATGCTGTCTGATCTAATGTATCGGGGTTGCTTTTAAAGACCTCCGTTGATTTTTTTCGTTCATCACGTGACAAATTTCTCCAATCAGGTTTATTTTCTAAACCCGAAAGATTTATTGGAGAATCATTGGTTAGCTTAAACACGTGTTTATTAACGCCAATAAGGTTTCTTATTTACTATACTAAACCGTCACTTATTTGGGCATGTTGAAAGGAGATTTTTCTTTTAAAAAAGATCTTGCTTATTAGTTCTTATCGTAAACGTTAAACAATTATACGTATTTGTTTATTTTAGCAAGGTTTCAAACTTCTTTATACGTTCGTACTATGATCATGAAATATCCTTAACTTTTTCAGAGCATGCTACCATCTATCTCTGTTATGATCTTAGGCGTATTATGTTCATTCTTAAACTTTTAAATTATTATAATTAGTAAATTCAGTATTACACAATCTTAATTTCAAATTAATTCATAAAAGTTTTTGTATTATTTATTTTGAGAAATTTACAAGAATGGAGTATAGTTAAATTCTTCATTGAGACCACTGGGAAACTGTGTTTTGAGTACATAAATCCATCTGGACTCTTTTCTTCTAAGTATTAAGTCAAAGTCACCTCTTCTTGGTCCTATTGTAATCGCCTCGATAGCTTGGAAACTTAAGCATTTCGGATCACCATTGTGATTGGCCCATACATGTCGAGATATAGGGGTTTCTGTTATGTTGATAGCTGCATTTATGTGTTGTAGAATCCTCTTTTTAAACTGCTGGTATGTTTTTCCTACATATTGTTTCTTACAGACACAGGTAATTAAATATATAACCTTCATAGTTCTACAAGTAATTGTTTCTTTTATGGGAAACATTTTTTCCGTGAGAGTACTTTTGAAGGATTCTGAATTTTCTACAAACGGACACACTTTACAATGTCCACATCTCCGCATTTCTGGTTTTGGTTTTAACCAATGTGTTATTGGCTCATTTATAGAAAAATGGCTATGGACTAATATATCCTTTAAATTTGTAGATCTCCTTGCTGTAAAGGATGCTGATTTCGATATTACTTTAGAAATGTTCTCGTCTAACTGTAAGGTCGGCCAATACTTTTGACATATGTCTTTAATTTCATTCCATCCATTATCAAAGGTTGCAATTAATCTTATTTGTTTTTCACTCATTATTTTCTTCTTTGGAATCAATAGTTGCTTTCTGTCAGATAAAAGGGCTTTTTTATATGCTCTTTTCAGGCATCGGTTAGGGTAGCCTTTCGAGCGGAACATTTCCCTAAGTCGATTTGCTTCTTCTTTGAAGTCATCCAAGTTACTACAGTTTCTCCGGGTCCTTAAATATTGCCCTATTGGTATCCCTAATTTCAAGGGGACTGGATGGAAACTTTCCCAATTTAATAAGCTGTTAGTAGATGTCTCCTTTCTATAGAGTTTTGTTGATAGAGTATTTTTATTTTTTTCAATCATTAAATCTAAGAATTGTATTCTTTCCTCACTGTTGATCAGAGTTAAAGTTAGTCCTATATTGTTGATATTTAGTTCGTTAAGCCATTCTTTTAAAAGGTCTTCAGAGCCATGCCACAACAAGAAAATATCGTCTATATATCTAAACCACTTTGACACATTTTCAGTGTATTTTTTAGTTTCATCAGTAAATACCATGGTTTCTTCCCATAGGGCTAAAAATAAATTCCCATAGCTTGGGGCACAGGATGTTCCCATCGTCATGCCCCTTTTTTGCAAATAATATTTTCCATCAAAAAGAAAAAAATTATGTGTCAAGATGTAAGTAAGTAGCTCAATGATATAATTTGTCATATGTTCACTATATTTTTTTCTTTAAAAGTATCTACATGCTTTTATCCCTTGCTCATGTGGGATATTGTTATATAGTGCTACTACATCGAAGCTCGCTAATATAGTATTTGATGGAATTTGTATGTCCTCTAGATGTTGGAGGGCATTTTGAGTGTCTCTTGTATAGGAAGGTATTTCTTCTACTAACGGATGTAGATTATAATCAACAAATTGACTAATTTTTTCTGTTAAGGAATTATTTCCAGCAATTATTGGGCGTCCCGGTGGATTAATCAAGGATTTATGTACCTTTGGTAGACTGTAAAGGGTTGGTATTGTTGGTCTTAAAGGTAATAATGACTTCTTTAGTTCTTCAGTAATATGACCATCAATTATTCCTTTTTGTAATAATTTATCTAATTCCAGAAGATATTTATCTGTGGGATTAAAGGTTAATAAAGTATAACCCTCAGAATCGTTAATTATCTGTAGACACATATCCCTATATTTAGATTTCGACATTATTACAATATTCCCTCCTTTATCTGAAGCTTTTATCTCGATACTCTTTTCATTTGTTAGTTCCTTCAATGCCATACGTTCATTTCTCGCCAAATTCTGTTCTTTTTTCCAAGATGTTATTTCCAATTTAGTTATTTCTTCAGACACTAATTTTACAAATAAATCAATGCTCGAAAACTCCGAGAAAGACGGAGTATACTTGGATTTGTTTTTGAATTTCCTATTGATTTCCATAGAAGGTTCCTCGTTCTCTTCAAGAAGATCCATTAATGTTCTTAAGTGTGGGATGTCTTCAGCTGTTATTCCCAGTTGTTTTGCTTGTCTTTCATCTTTTTTAATGAAGACTTCATGTAGTGCAAGTTTACGAGCAAAGAGGTTCAAATCTTTTATCCAGGTAAATTGATCAAACCTGGGACTTGGTACAAACGATAGGCCTTTTTCTAAAATTCTTATATGCTTTTCTTGTAAAGTAAATTCTGAAAGGTTTATTATTTGATTTTGGTTCATCATTGTTGATTCTTGTAACGTCTTGGTTTGTAACCCCATTTCTGCCTGGGTCTCAGTCGCCCTATCTGTATTTCGTCTGTCCTGTCTGTTTCTTCTAAAAAAGAAACACTTCATTTTTTATTATTATTAGTAAGTATTCCTCTCATCGGATTAGAATTAATGCTCGTTGATGTTGTTTTTTTAAAATCACTATCACTTTCAGATCCACTTGTTATATCTGATTGGGATGTGTCTTTTGAATATTGTTGATTTCTCTTCTCATCAGTTTATTTGAACATTCCAGAAGTATTTTTGTATGCGGTGCGTTTGTTAAAAATCGCGTAATTTCCCCCAAAAAAAAATGTAACGAGACCCCATCTCTAATTTTTTTAACAAGCGCACCCCATACAAAATATAACCGCAATTGCTCGCATGTTAAAATGTGAAAAAAATACACTTTACACGTTGTAAATTATTGAAAATTCATATTTTATTGCATTTTTTGTTATAATATACAGACAGGTCATGACGTATACATATAATAATGACATATTATTAATCTGCCGAGTCTGACGGAAAGAACGATATATAATATGTCTGGGTCATATACTAAAATAAGCCTTCAAAACGCATTTAAACATGATGAGCAAAACCGGTAAATATGAAATGAGCACAGAGGCGTGAAACGCCTCAGCAGCGAAAGGGTTAAAAGAAAAATCTCCTTTCAACATGCCCAAATAAGTGACGGTTTAGTATAGTAAATAAGAAACCTTATTGGTGTTAATAAACACGTGTTTAAGCTAACCAATGATTCTCCAATAAATCTTTCGGGTTTAGAAAATAAACCTGATTGGAGAAATTTGTCACGTGATGAACGAAAAAAATCAACGGAGGTCTTTAAAAGCAACCCCGATACATTAGATCAGACAGCATTCCTGAGGAGCACGTATGTGAAACGCGCGTCGGATGCTAAATGAATGATCGAAATCTTAATATAAGATACCAATGAATGATTGAATACTTTGATCGTTAAGAATTTAAAAACGAAATGATGATCGAACGATCGGACGCTAAATGAATGATCGAATGATTGGACGCTAAATGAATGATCGAAATCTTAATATAAGATATCAATAAATGATTGAATAATTTGATCGTTAATCTTAATATAAGATATCAATGAATGATTGAATACTTTGATCGTTTAAGAATTTAAAAACGAAATAATGATCGAACGATCGGACGTTAAATGAATGATCAAAAACGTAATGATGATTGAATGATCTCCTTGAGATAATAGGAATTTTTGGAGGCTTATTGATATCCGAATCAACAGTATCTTATTCGGGACTTGAACAAATGCTGAATTTATGATTTATTTAAACCGCTAGTATTCTCCTTGTCTGGGGCTAAAAGGCTCACAAGAGTGACTTATGACAAATAGTCAATGTTTAAATAACGCTATAAGTAACAAGTATTTGATGCATATGATCGGAGATCCGCAAATGATTACAGTTTCTAATCTGGATATATCACTGTCAAAGTAACTGAATATCAAGTAACAACAGCTATAAACATAATCTAAGTTATATACGTTATCGAGTAAATTTTCGTAAATTCGTACCATCGGATGTTTTGTTTATAAGCTGAACGATTACTTTGACAATATCACCTATATAATCGTAGAGTGCTAATATCTGTGATCAATTAAGGATTTTGTGATACTTAGTTCTATTTGAGACTGATCAGCATAACAAGACGAGTGATGAAACTTGGCTGAGTTGCAACTTTGGAATGATAATTAAATCCTGCAGAAAATAAAGGTCTTCACTGTGAATGAACTAACGATTATATAAATACGGTGTGATTGAATACTTTAAAGTTTAATACAAGTAATAAGTATTTGATGCATATGAGCGGAGATCCGAAAATGATTACAGTTTCTAATTTGGATATATCACTGTCAAAGTAACGAAATACTTAGTAACAACAGCTATATAACATAATTCAAGTTATATACGCTATCGAGTAAATTCTCGTAAATTCGTACCATCGGATGTTGAACGATTACTTTGATAACATCACCTATATAATCGTAGAGTGCCAAGATCTGTGATCAATTAAGGATTTTGTGATACTTAGTTCTATTTGAGACTGATCAGCTTAATAAAACGAGTGATTAAACTTGGCTGAGTTGCAACTGTGGAATGATAATTAAATCCTGCAGAATTCACTGTGAATGAACTAACGATTATATAATTATGATGTGATTGAATACTATAAAGTTTACAGCATTGCTTGTTGAGCCAAACCATATCCTTAATAAGTATCATTAATATACCCTTTAAAATATAAGACCTATAAAAAGAACTTTGTGGTATATATGATCTATTTAAGTCCGACTAATAAGGCGAGTGTGACCCGGTTTAATTGATTAAGCAATCATGCTAATATATGACAACCATTAAACCTAAGGTAGAAGAAGGGAAAACGCTTCTAATCTAATAAAACATCAGGAAATTTATTCAGCCTTATATTATTTCAATGATCTTATCAATTTGAATTCTGAGTAATTATATAAGAAAGAGATCATTATAAGTGTCCCATGAAAGGGCACCCTCTATATAGTATGCAATGGTGTGAGGAGCACAAAAGCCAGATAGGGTTAAGCATAGTCATGGACATTCCCGCAGACACTTGGGCCGAAGATCAGATACGCCAGGCCGTGGCCACGCTGACGCTAGATCATCGTGGGTTAATACTGGACATTAAAACAAACCCAGAGACCTCTCACACGTATGTTCTATTTGAGTGGAGAAAGGGTGTTCCAGTGTGTTTTTAGGGCGCAAGTGTGAAACTGACCGATGTGGAAGTTCAACTGATTAAGCCAAGTGCGCCACGTGGCGATTCCGCGCATGTTCCCGCGCCCAGCCCAATAGCCATGATCGGGCCAGAGTTCATAGTGACTATCGGAGACTTGCTGGCTAAATGTCAAAGATCAAACCCTCAAACTAATTTTGGTTATCGACGGTTGAAGATTTTTTCAGGAAACACGCCAACTCCGGCGGGAGAAGAAACCTTCGAGGAATGGGTGGAACAGGCGATGCAGGCTCTGGATGAGTGGGACGTCCCTGAAGCACAGAAGAAGCAGAGAATTACAGAGAGCCTGAAGGGACCTGCATCAGAGGCCGTTAGAAACCTGAAGTTGAGTAAGAAAGACTGTACTGCTTTACATTATTTAAATATATTACAGGAAGTCTTCGGGCGAACAGAAAAGGCAGCTGAACTCCTGTATCAGTACGAACACACCTACCAGCGGAGAGGTGAGAAAATGACTGAGTATATGAGGTGCCTGGACAAGATTCTACACCAGATACTCCTCAAGAAAGGAGCCGAGCCTGCCATGATAGACCAGATCAGAATGCAGCAGATATTGAGGGGTGTTCAGCCTCTAGACCCTGTAATGTTACAGCTGAAAACCAGAGAAGGTAACCGAGAGTTGAAATACATGGAGCTGATTCGAGCTTTTCTCGAGGAAGAGGCTCTTCTAGAAGAAAAGTCCTTAAGGGGAGCCGAAAGAGCCTACGCACAACCTGTGAGACATAACAAATGTTTGCCGAATGAAGATGGTTCTAGGAGGCCCTACACTACAGAATGGACTCCGTTGACTCCAGACGGGGTACAAGCCCTATGTCAGGGAGCTGAGCGCCGAATCAAGGGGACAACCGAAGCAGAAGCCATAGGAGTCATGGCTGCGGGCGTTCTGGAACTTTATTGTAATCCTACACAGCTGAGGAGTGAAAGTCTACCTACTCTCTCGAAACAGGACCTGAGAGCAGATCAAGCTAAAGATCCACTTATCGCATTGACAATAAACGCCAGACAAAGGGGACTTCTACTGACTGATTCCCCTGAAGGGGCTGAATTGGTCTGCAAAGAATGGGATCGGCTGAAGATGCTGGATGGGATGGTCTACCGAAGGGGCCCCTCGAACAATGCTGAAGAAACGCAACAACTGTTCCTCCCAGCAAAGCACAGAGGAAGTGTGTTGCGTAGGCTTGTGCATCGATTTTTTTTTCCGTTCGATTCGGTTCGATTTGTTCCGATGTTTAAAATTTTCGATTCGGCTTGTTTCGACCGATATCTGTTTCGATTCGGTTCGGTTCGGCTCGTTTTTCGTGTACATTTTTTTGAGGTTGGCTTCGAGGTTTGTGCCAGCCAGGCGTAGCTCGCCGATCGCCATCCTCATCCTGACACTGGACCTGTCCGGTCTGGCTTCTCCTTCTATATATCCAATAAATGAAAGAAGGAAAATACAGTAAGTAAAGCAGGTTTCTATTTTTGACTGAAAGTCTTGAAAAAATATAACAGTAGTATATCCCAGAGCTGGCGACCTCCTGAGGCTCTGACTCTTCCTCCTCCTCCTCCTCCACCACCACCGTCAGCATCTCTTCCGGTGCTATATCTAAGAAATTAAAGAAATAAAAAATACAGTAAACAACAAAACTGATTTATTTTTGAACAAAAGTCGATGCAAAATACAACAGTATAAAAAAAAAACCTGGACTCGCGGCCTCCTGCTGCGGCTCCGGCTCCCTCTCTCCAACATCGCCCTCCTCCTGCTCCTCCTCTTCCTCCTCCTGCTCCTCTTGTGCTATATATAAAAAAATTTAATGAAAATACAGTAAACAAAAAATGTTTCTGTTTTTGTCCAAAAGTCGTTGCAAAATAAAACAGTATATACCAGCGCTGGTGGTCGCCCGTGGCTCCCCCTCCTCCTCCACTGGGGCACTGGTGCCCGCCGGGGCAGATGCTGCCTTTGCCTTCCTGTCTTCTGCCAAATCCAAAAAATAACACGTAAATAATGCAGACTGGAAAAAATGGTATATCTATACAATATATTGCCGAAAGTATTGCGACACCCCTCCACTACCCCACTACCAGCTTGACCCACCACTACTCCCATCTCATAGTTCTAAAGTCACAAAATATTTATTTATTTCCTCTGCACATAGACATATATTACCGTTCAATTATATATTTTTTTCAGAAGTAAACATTACGTTTATTCAATAAAAACTATTATTTGTGTTGTGTGCATACAAAACGCATTGTGCTGACTGCTTTTAGATATTTTATAGATGGCCTCAGCCTCAGTTTCACTTTCAGTTTCTGCTAATAAAACCGTGCATATTGCAGAAACAACAGAAATCCGCCATTTTGTTTTGAAATTTGCATCTAAAGCGTTCAATAATGACACTGCTGCAGCAAACTGAATTGCTGCGCTGCAACAATTCAGCAGCTGCTGAGGATGTATTGAACGCGGCTCTGTTTGGATGCACTTTCAGAAGAACTACATGTCCCATCCTACCACTTAGCAGAGACGCAGAGATTTTTATTGATGCGCTAGGTGGGAGCCAATATTGGGCAAGCTGAGGGTCATCTCGTATGCATCACTCAATCACAACAACCTCCCCCCCAGCACACTACAGTACACACAGTGCCAAAAGAAATCCAGCATTGTTATTTCATCTACATACATCAAATATCACAATTTTCACGAATACGTAAAATCAGAAAAAAGAAGAGCTATGGCAAAAATGCATGTATGACGAGTTGTGAAAACGCAAAGCTATACACAATCACATTGCATGAAAAAAGGACTAGATAAATCAACGTATTTCTGTGCACATTAGCACATGCAAGCACATTATTATTATACAGGATTTATATAGCGCCAACAGTTTGGGCAGCGCTTTACAATATAACATGACACTTACGTTTGGCTATGACGCGACGGATGTGCCTCAGCTGCTCCTGCTCGCGTGCCTTCAGATCGGACCAGTGTTTTCGGAGCTGGTCCTTCGTCCGGTCTTTCCCGAACAACTCCAGGATGGTGGTTCGGAGCTTGTCATGGATACGGTCCTTGCGGGTGTTATTCTTCCTGCCGTAAGGGCCCTTACGGCAGTCATAATCTTTTTTATCAAAGATGCGGAGCAGCTCCAACATCTCCTCAAATGCCATGTTGCTGGCCCACTTCTTCCTGGGTGGTGTCTCTGGGGTGGAAGCAGATGAGGACGAGGAGGTGTCCGAATGGGACTCTCTGTCTCGTCTTTCAGCCATGATGAATTCTAAATAATTTCAATTTTTTTTGGCCTGTCAAAAAATTGTCAAAACTGGCTCAATAAAGCTACGACATCCGCGCGCGCGCATGCGCGACCCGCGGACGAATCGGATCCGACCCGATTACGACAGAATTATCGTATCGACAGAATTATCGGATTATTGGAAACAAAAACAAGTGGTACGCATTTACAAATACAAAATTTACAGAATCAGCGATATAACCGATAATAGTTAAATATACGATGTCCAGAATTACCGAAATGGAACCGAAATCACGAATGGAACCAAAATCATGAATAGAGCGAAAATAAATTTCGATTTGACACATTTCAAGTCCATTCGAAAATTCCGAAAATATTTCGTTTCGTCTCGGAAAACTTTTCGAATCTGTCGGTTTTCGGGTCCGATCCGATTCAGAAAATTGGCTAGTGTTGCGGGCACTGCATGATGACCATGGACATTTGGGTGCAGAGAGAACTTTTAAACTGGTGCGAGACAGATTCTACTGGCCTTGTATGAGAACTGAAGTTGAAAGTTACTGCCATTCGTGTTTGAGGTGTATTCAGAGGAAGACCCTACCAACCCGAACTGCTCCAATGAGCCACCTACAAAGTCAAGGACCCATGGATTTGGTGTGCATTGATTTCCTGTGCTCAGAGCCTGATACTACTAGAATTTTTCCCTGCCCACTAGTGACTGATCATTTCACCCAATTTCCTACAAAAGACCAACGTGCTCCCACAGTGGCCAAAGTTTTAATGGAGAAGTTTTTTGTTCATTACGGCCTGCCAAAACAAATTCACTCAGATCAAGGCAGAGAATTTGAGAGCCGACTAGTGGGACAGTTGGTAGAAGTATTAGGAATTCAGAAGACTTGAACGACTCCATACCACCCCCAAGGTGATGCTTAACCAGAGAGATTTAATCACACTCTACTAAATATGTTGGGGACGTTGTCGGTCAAAGATGAGCAGAGTTGGAGTCGTCAGATAGCTACGCTGGTGCATGCATATAAACATACTAAGAGTGATGTGACAGGATACTCTCCTTATCGACTCATGTTTGGAAGAGAAGCTCGACTGCCAGTTGATTTTAGCCTTTGGCCTATCTCTTGACCAGACGTCTGTCACTTCTCATAAAAATTATGTGGACAGACTCCGAAAGAATTTAGCTGGCGCATTTGAACAGGCCTGATTGATCTCCCAAGGTAGAGACCAGAGAAATAAGCGAAATTATAATTTGAGAGTTCGGGTACAGGACTTACAACCCGGTGATAGAGTTTTGTTAAAGAACTTGGGTGTTTTTTGCACGGCACAAACTGGCCGATAGATGGAGTTCTCAAATTGACATTGTCTGCAAGCATCTGATGGGCCTACCAGTATACCAAATCCGTCCGGATGGAAAGGCCAGACCTTTAAAGAACTGGCACAGGAATCATTTGAGAGAGGCTACCTTTGAGAGAGGCTGTGCGGATACCAGTTAGAGACAAACTTTCTTTGCCGAAACCCCCTGTTCCTCATTCACCGCCTGTTACTCGGTCTCAGCCGTTAAGTTCCACTAGAGAAAGTGAAGAGGACAGTGAAGAAGGCTGGTGTTTGAACTGGGTGTGCTCACCTGTGCCTGAAGAAGTCATTCCGGCCTATGACCAGTGGGAAAGTAACCTGAGGCCTGATGCTCCCGAATTCAGACTCGAAGTACCCGAATCTGTAGAACTTCCTGAGTTCCAGCCAGAAGTACCCGAGCCTGTAGAAATTCCTGAAGTTTCAGAGAATGTGTCCATAGACTACAGTTCTATGCCTTCACTAGAGGGTTCATACTCTGAAGAAATATATACTCCCCATGTTAATGAGAGAATTGAGCCTGTAAATGCGACCTTTCCACCCGAAGAGGAAAGTACTGAGTTTGAAGACATTAATCCAGTCTCTGATCAAGGTGTGTATGATTTGAGGCCTGATGTTCCTGAATCTATGTGTGAAGCACCAGAAGACTCATCAATGGTGTACATACCTTTTTTAGAATGGTTATTCACTGAGGACACACCTACTCAGACGACAGGAGAAAGTACTGAGTCTGAAGAGTTAGCTCTGTCGTCTAGAGATGATCTCGCAGAATTTGAACCTAAACGTACAATCCGACCCCCTCAGAGACTCACTTATGATTCACCAGGACAAAGCACAGAGGAAGCTGTCACGATGGTATGAAGACTGCCCGAAGTGTCTACTATGCTTGCTGAGGTAGCTAGGGACATGAGTCAGCTGGAAGATGTATATTTGACCCACTATATGTCTGCTACTGTACCTGAATGTATTGATTAATGTGAGATGTTAAAATGTTATGTACCCGTTACACGCCCTTGTGAGGACCCAAGAGTTTAGGGGGGGAGAGTATAGCGCTGCTTTAAAATTAATTCTAGTTCTGTGAAATGTTGCCTTACACCACTGGAGGGAGTATTATGTATGATAAGAGACTATGCTGGACTATACACTACATTTCCCAGAAACCCCTGGGAGAGGGGAAGGAAGTGAGCTCTCTGGTGCGAGCAAGTGAGGAGCCGGATGGCCAAAGGCAGAATGGAGCGGGCAGCGAGAGAGAGCAGTCGCAGGTCACATTTCTTGGATACTGGCAGAGTTGGAGCACAGAGAGACAGCAGCATCCATTGTTGCAGTGATCAGAGAGAGAGAGAGAGTGTGCATCAGCCAGTTGCATATTCCACTGAGCTGTTCCGGACAAAGTGCGGTTTGAAAGAAGGACCTCGTGTGAGGAGTGGCTGCAAACCGGAGCGGAGTGCTGGCGGCCTGTGTGTTCATGTTCCAGCGGAGGAGAATCAGATCGGGAGTGCAGGCGTTAACAGCATCGGGCTCCAAGTGGCAGCAAGGACAGATCCTCTTGGTAGAAGATCCTTTTTCTCCAGCGTTCATCGATCCAGGGCAAGCGGTTACACCGGATGGGTGAGAAGGCTTCGGCCTGGTGAAAACGCAGAACATTGCGCACTTGTTTATTTGTTTCCTTAAGGGCCCCAACCGATGACTAGTCAAAGATTGCTCTTTTCATTCACTGGCCAGTTGAACACAGTACCCGGATACCCTAGACACACGCACATACGTATTTTGAGCCATTTACGGGACTTATACTCCAGAACAGAAGGGGTTAACTTCTTTTCCACTGCGTGTTTTTCCCGCGTTACGAATTCCTGTCATTTAAATACCGTACATGTATGCCATATGTCGCTTTATTGGGATCAATAAAGTATATAATATAGAAAAATCCACAACAGTGCTGGTGTATATTGATTTTCCTAGCGCGGTGAGACTATCCTGGGGTTAATTAGCAGCTCCTTCGGGGGTGAGCGCTACATACACATACACCCATATGTCACTACACATCACACGCATCCCTGTCATTACCTGTACCTTGCCCCCTCTTGTATCCATCCTATCCCCTTACTCTTTGTATTCTACTATGTATTTTTTTTTTTTTACTGTCTGTCTTTGAGGGTGTTGGGAGAGGAGATGGATGGAGGAGGAGTGTTGGTGGGGAGGAGGATGAGTAGAATGCTGGAGAGGAGGAGAGAAGGAGAGGTGTATGGTCTTAGCGGTGAGGGGGAGAGGAGAGGTGAAGGTATGAGGAGTGGTGAGAGGAGGAGGCCTGAGGGCAATAGGAATGGAAACAGGGAGAGGAAGGTAGAGAGGAAGGTGGAGTGGAGGCCTGAGGGGGAGAGTAGTGGTGACAGGGAGAGCAGGAGTTAGGGGGAGAGGAGGCATAGGAGGGAGGGTGAAAGAGCTAGGCCAGGGCCATCTAGCCATGGGACAGCTGCTGGGCGAGGGACACAAAACACACAATAGTAAGGTAAATATCTGCGTGTGTATCTTACTGCTGTACAATCCTGTCCCAAATGTCTGTGCCAACATTCTCAGATTCATCTAGGTGGCTTATTGGGACATCCTCAGCGGACACAGCAGCATCATCTTCCTCCTCCAACAAAGTCCCATCGCTTAGTGCCATATTTTGCCACTTTGCACATGCTAGTATCATGATGACTGCTTTTTCTGGCTGATAGTGCAGCATCCCACTGGACCTATCAAGACAACTGAAGTGCATCTTGAGCATGCCAAATGTCCTCTCAATGATGCTCCTGGCCGTTTGATGGATATTATTGTGGGTCTCCTGCACAGGTCCAGCTATCCTGCAAAATGGCATCATGAGTCAGGGCCTCAGTGGGTATCCTGGTGCATGAGACGTAAATCACTTTGGACTTGGGGTGCATGGACCTGGAGGTATTTTTTGTAGGGTGCAGGCCTAATGTTCTATATTATTTCCTTGGCGTCTCTTGTGTGCAGAATGTTTGTCTGTCTAGGAATGTTGAGTTAATGTTCATTCCATTCCAGAGTCAAGTTTTGTATATGTAAATGACCCATCTTGACCATATAAATAAGTGTGCATGTCCCCAATTAAAAGATTCCCATTCTGACCCTGAAAATCTTCAGATATACAGCCTTGTAATATTTCTGGATGATGCTAGCAGGCTCTCTACCTGTCTCGGTCATTAAGCTTCGTCTGAGGACAGGAGAAAGCATGAGAGTCTACTGGGGAGAAAACAGGGATCCGGCAAGGAAGCAGCATTGACAGTTATGACCCTGTCAGGGTACTGAGATCTGTCACATTGGTGGCTGAGTGGTGAGATTTGGTTCCTGTTATTGGGGACCTTTTGCCGTGGATGGAACAGCAGTACCGGATATTGAAGGGATGGCCAAAGGCATAAGTATGGTGCAACCCAGAACAAGATGGAGACTCTCGGAGGTAAAAAGATGCCTCAAGAAATATGGTCCAAACCCCAGCATGGACCTGTTCCAGAGAGTTTGGAATGAAGTGCAGTGGCGTAGCGAGGCGGCAGAGGGGGGCAGGTGCTGGTGGAACCCATGTGAGCGGCAGAGCCTCTTTCTGGCAGCCGCACGTAGGACGAAAAGCAGAGGAGAGGTGAGCTGGGGGCAATATCTATCCATTTGAACTGCTGGGGGCAATATGTATCCATGTTTGAGCTGCTGGAGGCAATATATATCTGTTTGAGCTGCTGTGGGCAATATGTATCCGTTTGAGCTGCTGGGGGCAATAAATATCTGTTTGAGCTACTGGGGCAATATATATTCGTTTGCGTTGCTGGGGCAATATATATCCGATTGAGCTGCTGGAGGCAATATATATCCCTGTGTGAGCTGCTGGGGGCAATATATATCCCTGTGTGAGCTGCTGGGGGCACTATATATTCCTGTGTGAGCTGCTGGTCGCAATATATATCCATGTGTGAGCTGCTAGGGCAATATATATCCCTGTGGGAGCTGCTGGGAGCAATATTATATATACAGTTGTGTTCAAAATTATTCAACCCCCAATGCTGTAAAGGGTTTTAGGGAATTTAGTGTACATTTGTAATTGTATTCAGAATGAAATCCTACAAGGACTTTTTAAAGAACCATATGCAACTAAAATGACATCAATTGGTTTTGTAATACAGTAGTAAATGTTTCTTTTGTGAATTCTTCATTGACACAATTATTCAACCCCTTAAAGACTACCACTCTGAAGAACAGAGGTTCATTCAAGTGTTTTCAATCAGGTATTGAAAACACCTGTGGATGTCACGGAGCAGCAATAAAGCATAATAAGCACCAATTAGGCAGCTTTAAAATGACTGTGATACTCAGCTCCTTCTAGACATTTACTGGTGTGGTTACAAACATGGTGAAGTCAAGAGAATGGTCCAGGAAGACAAGAGAAGAGATGATTACACTTCACATGAAGGGCAATGGCTATAAGAAGATTGCAAAGATGTTAAACATACCAAGAGAGACCATAGGAAGCATCATTCGCAAATTCAAGGCAAAGGGCACTGTTGAAACGCTACCTGGTTGTGGCAGAAAGAAGATGCTGACTTCGACTGCTGTGCGCTACCTGAAGCGTAGAGTGGAGAAAAGTCCCCGTGTGACTGCTGAGGAACTGAGAAAAGATTTGTCAGATGTGGGTACTGAAGTTTCAGCTCAGACAATACGGCGCACACTGCGTAATGAAGGCCTCCATGCCAGAACTCCCAGGCGCACCCCCTTGCTGTCTCCAAAGAATAAGAAGAGTCGACTGCAGTATGCCAAAAGTCATGTGGACAAACCACAGAAGTTTTGGGATAGTGTTCTGTGGACTGATGAAACAAAATTAGAACTGTTTGGGCCCATGGATCAACGCTATGTTTGGAGGAGGAAGAACAAGGCCTATGAAGAAAAGAACACCTTGCCTACTGTGAAGCATGGTGGGGGGTCAATCATGCTTTGGGGCTGTTTTGCTTCTGCAGGTACAGGGAAGCTACAGCGTGTGCAAGGTACCATGAATTCTCTTCAGTACCAGGAGATATTGGATGACAATGTGATGCAGTCCGTCACAAACCTGAGGCTTGGGAGACGTTTGACCTTTCAACAGGACAATGATCCCAAGCATACCTCCAAGTCCACTAGAGCATGGTTGCAGATTAAAGGCTGGAACATTTTGGAGTGGCCATCGCAGTCACCTGACTTAAATCCGATTGAGAACCTCTGGTGGGACTTAAAGAAAGCAGTTGCAGTGTGCAAGCCTAAGAATGTGACTGAACTGGAGGCTTTTGCCCATGACGAATGGGCGAAGATACCCGTAGATCGCTGCAAGACACTTGTGTCAAGCTATGCTTCACGTTTAAAAGCTGTTATAACTGTAAAAGGATGTTGTACTAAGTACTAAGATTGAATGTCACTTGGGGGTTGAATAAAACTGATAATGATGTGAGCACAGAAAAGACATTTGTGGTTATTTCATTATAAATGTTATGTTATATTTGTCTGACCTACACGTGCCTCTTTGATTTAATTGTAAGCAAGATGACTGAATGATCAAAATCAATGTCAAACTGGCCAAAACACTCAATTTCAGTGGGGGTTGAATAATTTTGAACACAACTGTATATCCATGTGTGAGCTGCTGGGGGAAATATATATCCATGTGTGAGCTGCTGGGGGCAATATATATCCATGTGTGAGCTGTTGGGGCAATATATATCCCCGTGTGAGCTGGTGGGGCAATATATATCCCTGTGTGAGCTGCTGGGGCAATATATATCCCTGTGTGAGCTGCTGGGGCAATATATATCCCTGTGTGAGCTGCTGTGGCAATATATATCCATGTGTGAGCTGCTCGGGCAATATATGACATGTTAAAAGAGCTAAATTGGCCATCGCTGGAGTCTAAACGCACCCTTCACCTTTCCAACCTGGTGTTTAAGATCTTTTCTGGGAAGCTGCCACCCTATCTGAATAGACTGCTTCCCCCAGCAGCTCCCTCATCCTATAGCCTCCGATCCAGGACCAGCACCTTACTTGCAATACCACAATACAAAAAGACAGTGGCTCGGTCCTCATTTTCCTACAGAGCACCACAGTTATGGAATAACCTCCCAGACGCCGTCAAATCTTCACCCAGTCTAAAGTCACTCAAGAGCTCCCTATTAACATACCTCAATGCGGAATGCACCTGTAAACATGTAGGAAATAGTCATTATGTTACATATTTATTTTCTGTTAATCTGTATATTTGTGTTGTTTTTTTTTTTATATATCTTGCATTGTATTACTTTGTATTTCTGTAACAACTGTAACATTTTAATGTTCTTGAACCCAGGACGTACTTGAAAACGAGAGAAATCTCAATGTATCCTTCCTGGTAAAATCCTTTATAAATAAATAAAATAAATAAATAAATATCCATGTGTGTGCTGCTGGGGGCAATATCATATATATCCATGTGTGAGCTGCTGGGGGCAATATATATCCATGTGTGAGCTGCTGGGGGCAATATATATCCCTGTGTGAGCTGCTGGGAGCGGTGTGTATGAGTGTGAGTTTTATTGCTATCACAGAGCTCCAGAGCAATAAAACTGTGCGTTTTATAATTGTGGAGCTCTGTGATACGCTCTGCACACCATACGCAGCCAATGAGGCAAGTGTCACGTTGGCTAGTCTTGGCAAAACCTGCCCATCAGTAAGAGGATAATGATGCTCTCCTGTTGTCATGCCCCATGGCTGCAACCATCCTGACACCCCCCTGGTGGTACATTTCCTGCCCTGTAACCTGCATCCAGCTGTCATGTTCCATTGCAACAGCCATCCTGGAACCCCCCCCACCCCCCCGGTGGTGTACTTCATGTACTACTCTCTGTAACCAGCACTGGTTCTGGCAGTTAAACAGTTAATCACAAAACACACGTGACTCACACAAAATAAAGGCAACACGCCCCAGCCAGCACATTGCTGGATCATTACAGCTCTTGTGTTCAGAGAGAGAAGTTATATTCCCTGCTGCTCTGCAAAAAACCTATTGATTTTGTTTTCCTGGCTCCTGCATTATTTTCCACGCTTCCAATCATCCTACAGAATCCAACCTGGTCAGTTTCCTTACAATGTCATGCTCCTCCACCCCTACCAAATCTATTATTTGTGCAGACCTGCGTACTGGGCTCATATCCCCCATATACCGGTGCCACCCTGGTACCTGGGCATGACACCTGTTTTATGTGTTGCACCTTTCCAATTGTTATTGAAAAGAATAGTTATTATATTTTGGGGGGGGTTAAATATTTGTAAAATTTGTATGCTTTGTATGCTGATTATTTGTGGTTGGGGGGGCACTAATGAAAGACTTTGCCCCGGGTGCCACATGATCTCGCTATGCCTCTGAGGTGTGTTTGTTGCCACAAGGGTGAACTGTGCAGGACCAGGAAGATTGCTCCACCACCACCTCTCCCTCTTCCTCCTCCTCCTCCTTCTGTGTCTCTGGCGAAGTGGCAGTTAAACCGACGCCTGACAGGGTCTACGCAATGGCTCAAGCAAAAAGAAGCCATACTGTGTTTGAGCTGGTTTGTTTAGGGGACAGGAGCCACACCGGGCCCGAAATTCTGTCAGCTCTGCAGGGCCAGGTGCAGAGATGGTTAACACCACGCCAGCTTCAGCTGGGAATGATTGTCTGTGATAACGGCAGCAACCTTCTCTCCGCCCTACGCAAGGGTAAATTGACGCATGAACCATGCCTAGCACATGTCCTAAATCTAGTGGTACAGCGTTTCCTAATCAAGTATCCAGGGTTGTCAGAGCTTCTGAGCCAGGCCAGAAAAGTCTGTAGCCACTTCAGATGGTCATTCCCAGCAAGCGTTCTCCTGGCAGAAATTCAAAGAGAATTCCACCTTCCCACAAACCGTCTGATCTGTGACATGCCCACCAGGTGGAACTCGACATTAGCAATGCTGCAGCGTCTGCACAAGCAGCAGAGGGCCATCAACGAGTACCTGTGTGAGTATGGCACAAGGACAGGTTCAGGTCAACTTGTTTTTTTTTTCCCCCCCGCAGTAGCTGATGATCAAGGATGCATGCACTGTACTGTCACCATTTGAGGAGGCAACAAGGATGGTGAGCAGGGACAGTGCATGCATCAGTGACACAATTCCTTTAGTGTTCCTGCTGGAGCACACTCTGCGGGAAATTATAGATGTGGCTCTAGAGGCAGAGCAGCGAGAGGAAGAGGAGACCTTCCCTACGCTCTGAAGGCCCCAGTCTTTCCGCAGACAGCATTCCAGCGGGTCCTCCTCAGATCAGACAGGAGGAGGATGAGGAGGAGGAATATTTAAGTAGTGGGGTCATTGAAGGTGGGGATTCCTCAAGGGAGTGTTTTGTGTCCCCAGAAACCCCAGGACTAGTACGTGGCTGGGAGGAGGTAGTGCACGATACGGTCATCCTCAGCGACCACGAACACTCAGAAGCTAATGCCACCTCCAGCCTACGCTGCATGGGCTCCCTTATCCTGCAAAGCCTGCTAAAGGACCCCAAGATTCGTGCTATCAAGGAGAGGGATCATTACTGGTTGGCAGCCCTTCTTGATCCACGATACAAGGGTAAGGTTGCAGAGCTCATCCTGCCGTCACAGAAGGAGGACAGGATGAAACAACTTGAGGACGCTCTAAAGTGACACTTGTGTAACACCTTTTCAGGCACTGGTAGGTTACCAAGTGATGACACAGGTGCTTGTGAGGCTGCGGTTGATCAGATGAAGAGCGGTGAAGGGGGCCGCTTGACTGATGCCTTTTCCAATGCGTTTAGTCCACGACGCCCAGGGACATCAAATGTAGGCACCCATTGCCAGCATCTTCACCATATGGTGCAGGACTACCTAGTGGCATGGGCAGACCTGGATGCTTTTCCAGCTGATGATCCACTGGCTTACTGGGTGTTGAGATTGGATCACTGGGCAGAACTTAGCCAATATGCTATGCAGCTACTAGGTTGCCCTTCATCCAGCGTGCTTTCTGAAAGGACGTTCAGTGCCGTTGGAGGTTTTGTCACAGACAAGAGGGTGTGTCTGTCCACCGACTCTGTAGACCGGCTGACATTTATAAAAATGAATCAGTCCTGGATCAGCAGCTATCACTCCCCTGATGCTGATGTAACTGAATAGATCGGGGATCTCTTCTGCATTCCCAAAACCTCCACCACTGCACTCTTACACAATACCTCAGAGGGGTTACGGTGTGAAGGCACTAGCTGGCATCAAAGGTCCAATTTTAATGCACCTGTTGTTACTTTCATCCAAAGCCTGCTTAAGTTTCACCATAATTTAGCCGAAAAATCACTAAACTTGTTCTGCGTGTCCTAAAACGTCTACTCTTTTCATACAGGCTGCCGCCCCAAGCAGTTGTTTATTAATAGATTAAAGGAAAAACATTTACCGTAATTTGAAACGTAATTTTTTTGTTTTTAAGTTTCATTGAAGGTGGGGATTCCTCAAGGGAGGGTTTTGTGTGCCCACAAACACAAGGGCTAGTACGTGGCTGGGAGGAGGAAGTGCACGATACGGTCATCCTCATTGACCAGGAAGACTCGGAAGCTAATGCCACCTCCAACCTACGCTGCATTGGCTCCCTTATAATGCAAAGCCTGCTAAAGGACCCCAGGATTCGTGCTATCAAGACGAGGGATCATTACTGGTTGGCAACCCTTCTTGATCCACGATACAAGGGTAAAGTTGCAGAGCTCATCCTGCCCGCACAGAGGGAGCACAGGATGAAAAAACTTGAGGACACTCTAAAGCGACACTTGTGTAACACCTTTCCAGGCACTGGTAGGTTACCAAGTGCTGACACAGGTGCTTCTGAGGCTGCGGATGATCAGAGGAATAGTGGTGAAGGAAAGGGCCGCTTGACTGATGCATTTTTAATTTTTTTTAGTCCACGACGCCCAGGGGTGTCAAATGTAGGCACCCATTGCCAGTGTCTTCACCATATGGTGCAGGACTACCTAGGGGCAAGGGCAGACCTGGATACCTTTCCAGCAGATGATTCACTGGCTTACTGGGTGTTGAGATTGGATCACTGGCCAGAACTTAGCCATTATGCTATGCAGCTACTAGGTTGCCCTTCATCTAGCATCCTTTCTGAAAGGACGTTCAGTGCCGCTGAAGGTTTTGTCACAGACAAAAGAGTGCGTCTGTCCACCGACTCTGTAGACCGGCTGACATTTATAAAAATGAATCAGTCCTGGATCAGCAGTTATCAATCCCCTGATGCTGACGTAACGGAATAGATCGGGGATGTCTTCTGCATTCACAAAACCTCCAGCACTGAACTCTTCCACAATACCACAAAAGGGTTACGGTGTGAATGCACTTGCTGCCATGAAAGGCACAATATTTGGCTGCACTGACGCCTGTGCCAGATTTATATCATTTTAATATATGACCGCAAGGTCCACCCCTGCATTCTTCCACAATACTACAGAAGGGTTACTGTATGATAGTACTTGCTGGCCTGGTAGTCTGGCACCAAAAGCACAATATCTGGGTGCACTGATGCCTTTACCAGATGCATATCTTTTTAATATAGGACCACATGGTCCACCCCTGCATTCTTCCACAATACCACAGAGGGGTTACTGTATGAATGCACTTGCTGGCCTGGCACCAAAAGCACAATATCTGGGTGCACTAATGCCTTTACCAGATGCATATCTTTTTAATATAGGACCGCAAGGTACACCCCTGCATTCTTCCACAATACTACAGAGGGGTTACTGTATGATAGTACTTGCTGGCCTGGCAGTCTGGCATCAAAAGCACAATATCTGGGTGCACTGACGCCTTTACCAGATGCATATCTTTTTAATATAGGACCGCAAGGTCCACCCCTGCACTCTTCCACAATACTACAGAGGGGTTACTGTATGATAGTACTTACAGGCCTGGCACCAAAAGCACAATATTTGGGTGAATATTAGGGTGCACTGCCACTGACGCCTGTATCAGATTCATATCCTCAGAGGGGTTACTGTGTGACGGCACTGTTGCCGACGCTAAAGGCCCAATTTTAAAGCACCTATTGTTACTTTCATCCAAAGCCTGCATAAGTTTCACAATAATTTAGCAAAACAAATCACTAAACTTTTTCTGTGTGTCCGAAAATGTCTCCTCTTTTCATACAGACTGCCGCCCCAAGCAATTGTTTGTGGATAGATTAAAGAAAAGGCATTTACCGTCATTTGAAATGTAATTTTTTTGTTTTTAAGTGTTTCTATACATCCTAGAAATCCGCCACTTCATGGGCAGGTTATGGGGACCTCCTAGGCACGATATTTGAAGGAATTTTTAGTTTTTATTCTTAACCTTTACTTCATGGAAAACTCACTGTCCCTTTAAAAACTTTTTTTTTGTTTTTACTTTTTGTCCTTGTTTCCTGTCCCCCAGGGCACTTCCCGGACCCCCACACACCTTTTATGGCAAATATATAGCATATATGCCCTCTTGGAGGGCACTCTAAAAATCTAATTTTCAGTCCCATTGACTTGTATTGAGTTCGAGTTCGAATCCGAAAATTTGGAAAGTTCGAGCGCGAACCGAACTCGGGGTTGTTTGGCTCATCTCTAATTCCCACCAGGTGGAACTCGACATTGGCAATGCTGCAGCGTCTGCACAAGCAGCAGAGGGCCATCAACAAGGACCTGTGTGAGTATGGCACAAGGACAGGTTCAGGTCAACATTGTTTTCCCCCCCCGCAGTGGCTGATGATCAAGGATGCATGCACTGTACTGTCACCATTTGAGGATGCAACGAGGATGGTGAGCAGGGACAGTGCATGCATCAGTGACACAATTCCTATAGTGTTCCTGCTGGAGCGCACTCTGTGTGGAATTATAGATGTGGCACTAGAGGCAGAGCAGCGGGAGGAAGAGGAGGACTTCCCTAGCTCTCAAGGCCCCAGTCTTTATGCAGGCAGCATTCCTGCAGGTCCTCAGATCAGACAGGAGGAGGATTTGGAGGAGGAGGAATATTTAAGTTATGGGGGCATTGAAGGTGGGGATTCCTCAAGGGAGTGTTTTGTGTCCCCAGAAACCCCAGGACTAGTACGTGGCTGGGAGGAGGTAGTGCACGATACGGTCATCCTCAGCGACCACGAACACTCAGAAGCTAATGCCACCTCCAGCCTACGCTGCATGGGCTCCCTTATCCTGCAAAGCCTGCTAAAGGACCCCAAGATTCGTGCTATCAAGGAGAGGGATCATTACTGGTTGGCAGCCCTTCTTGATCCACGATACAAGGGTAAGGTTGCAGAGCTCATCCTGCCGTCACAGAAGGAGGACAGGATGAAACAACTTGAGGACGCTCTAAAGTGACACTTGTGTAACACCTTTTCAGGCACTGGTAGGTTACCAAGTGATGACACAGGTGCTTGTGAGGCTGCGGTTGATCAGATGAAGAGCGGTGAAGGGGGCCGCTTGACTGATGCCTTTTCCAATGCGTTTAGTCCACGACGCCCAGGGACATCAAATGTAGGCACCCATTGCCAGCATCTTCACCATATGGTGCAGGACTACCTAGTGGCATGGGCAGACCTGGATGCTTTTCCAGCTGATGATCCACTGGCTTACTGGGTGTTGAGATTGGATCACTGGGCAGAACTTAGCCAATATGCTATGCAGCTACTAGGTTGCCCTTCATCCAGCGTGCTTTCTGAAAGGACGTTCAGTGCCGTTGGAGGTTTTGTCACAGACAAGAGGGTGTGTCTGTCCACCGACTCTGTAGACCGGCTGACATTTATAAAAATGAATCAGTCCTGGATCAGCAGCTATCACTCCCCTGATGCTGATGTAACTGAATAGATCGGGGATCTCTTCTGCATTCCCAAAACCTCCACCACTGCACTCTTACACAATACCTCAGAGGGGTTACGGTGTGAAGGCACTAGCTGGCATCAAAGGTCCAATTTTAATGCACCTGTTGTTACTTTCATCCAAAGCCTGCTTAAGTTTCACCATAATTTAGCCGAAAAATCACTAAACTTGTTCTGCGTGTCCTAAAACGTCTACTCTTTTCATACAGGCTGCCGCCCCAAGCAGTTGTTTATTAATAGATTAAAGGAAAAACATTTACCGTCATTTGAAACGTAATTTTTTTGTTTTTAAGTGTTTCTATACATTCTAGAAATCCGCCACTTCACGGGCAGATTATGGGGACCTCCTAGGCACGATATTTTTTTATGGCAAATATCTTGCCTATATGCCCTCTTGGCGGGCACTCTAAAAATCGAACCTTCGAGTCCCATTGACTTGCATTGAGTTCGAATCCGAACTTTTTCAAATGTTCGTGTTCAAATGCGAACCGAACACGGGGGTGTTCGGCCCATCACTACGTGGAAGGCAAAGGGTCCTTGGAAGGTAGAGGGTTCTTGGAAGGCAGAGGGTTCCTGCAAGCAGAGGGTCTCGGTAGATACAGAGACAATACAATAAAGTTCAGGCAGGTAATACAGGAATAAGTATAAGCTTCTTACTAGTATGGAGGTTACTAGTGCAATGCAGAAGCATTGTGGGATACGTGGTCCTCTTTTGTGGCAGAGGAATCAGGAGGCAGTAGTCAGCACCTGGTTGCTGGATCAGCATGGTTTAGGAAGGGCATTACTAATCTCATTACAAGTAGTCAGCTTGCTTGAGCTTTCTTGCGGCGCTGCCGCCTAGGCTCCTGACAGAGATGGCAACTAGACTCTGCCACCCAGAGCAAGAAAGAGACTAGCCTACAATTACACCAGCTACAAGATCATGTGCAAGACGGCCAGAGAGAGCTGAATGACATGAGACATCCAGAGATGCTGCAGAGGCTAATGTACAAAACCCGGAGATGGAGATCACTGGCTTACAGGAGTTACTTACAGCTGCTGAGTGAGCCAAGGATAATGGCCACTGGCATTTTTTAAAAGTCAAGACTGTCTGAGAAAGAAAATGTCAACAGCTTCAGGAGCAGCTTAATGTAGAGACCGAGCAACACCATGGTATAGGTGTGCAGTTGCGACAGTCCGAGAGCATGCTGTAAGTTGCCCACCAACAGTTGGAAAATGAGAGGCTCCAGAGAGAGCTGCACCAGCAGATGCAGGTCGTGCTGTAAGCTTCAGTTGCTGAAACTGAAAGCAAAGACGTTACAGCTAGAAGTACAGCTTGATGTCAAGATTAACAAACAGCAGGCCTTCAGGGAAGAGTTTGTGATCCTTCCCTCTGTGCAAGGGAGATGCAGTTCAGGAGGCCAGGATCCCCGGCTTGAGAGGATAGTGGTCATGGAGGCATGGGCCTCGTTTTGTTTGTCGAGAAGCCAGCTCCCTGTGGATTTGGGAGAAGTGCTTGGGTCGGGCACGGTGCGCCTGGCCTCTGCAATCATTCCAATGGCCCAGAACTCTGTAGAGAGGAGAACAGCCTCACTTTGCCAGCAAAGCTCAACACAACTTGGTCTGAGGAGTAAGCAGCACAGCAGAGAGCGCCAGTGTTCTCTGGACCCAACCATAGGGGGTATCTACATTGCAGCTGTGGATAGGGCTTCTGGTTTCAACCCGCGTGTCTCCTGGATTCTGGGAAGTTGGCCCAGATCCCCAACCATTTTCTGAGGAGACTCCAGCCACCCCACATTCTCTCTAGAGGCAGCTACAGCATTGACGGTCGATGCGAAAAATGCGTTTGTTTGACCCTAGCCCAAGGGTGCCCTGCCGCGACCGTCAGACCCCGCTTAATTGTGTGTTTTGGCCAGCGCCCTGGAACTATACAGATGGCACAGCAAAGGGACAGAGTGAGAGGTCTCGTCAGTGGTAAGCAATCCATTTGGGATCTAATCTTGCCCTGCTGATCTGGAAGGGGGTGATATGTGACATTTGTACTTGAGGTGCATGGACCTGGAGGTATATTTGTAGGGTGTAGGTCTGATGGTCTATATAATTTCCTTGACCTCTCGGGTGCAGAATGTTTGTGTAATCTATGTTATGCAAGAATAATGTTATTGTCTGTCTATTATATGGTGCATGTGTATCTTGTTATCTGCTGATAGGCTTAGCCTTCCAGCATACCTTGTCTCAGGAATGTGTTAATATCTGTTTATATTTGAGGAGTTTGTTAATATTCTTTGATAGAAAAAATGTAGGGACAAAGGGTGCTTTGGACCTGCACTAAATATTCCTCCACACTGGCCGAGGGGTTTATTTGACACCAAAAACATCTCAATGTATCCTTCCTGGTAAAATATTTAATCTATACTATAAAACAGTAAGGCTTGGCGTGTCCGTCGCCAAGCCACTACTGCGCATGCGCGCGCAACCAGCGCAACCTGGCTGCGCGCGCATCCAACAGCCGCGGCACAGCCGACGCGTGCCGCGGCAGTTGGATGGCGGCAGGCCCGCCTCTCTGTGGGACCCCCCACCCCCTGGAACCTGCCGTCGTGCTGCTCAGTGGGACCCGCCGCCGGCGGTTTCTGAAACCCCCGCCGCCGAGCATCGCAGGGCCTCCACTGTCATGTGCCCGCAGCCCTCGCCTTAACTTACAGAAACCACACCTCCGAGAGTACACGTGACTCCAGCTTGAAGTGAAGTCAGCCATCTTGGAGCCGGGAGGAGCGCCAACTCTCGGCTAAGCTCTACCTAAAATTCTTATACATAAAAACAATAGGTAACTCTTGGGGCAAATATACCCATGTGAGCTGGGGGGCAAATATACCCATGTGAGCTGGGGGGCAAATATACCCATGTGAGCTGGGGGCAATTATACCCATGTGAGCAGGGGGCAAATATACCCATGTGAGCAGGGGGCAAATATACCCATGTGAGCAGGGGGCAAATATACCCATGTGAGCTGGGGGCAAATATACCCATGTGAGCTGGGGGGCAAATATACCCATGTGAGCTGGGGGTCAATTATACCCATGTGAGCAGGGGCAAATATACCCATGTGAGCATTGGGCAAATATACCCAGGTGAGCAGGGGGGCAAATATACCCATGTGAGCAGGGGGCAAATATACCCATGTGAGCTAATGGGCAAATATACCCATGTGAGCAGGGGGCAAATATACCCATGTGAGCTGGGGCAAATATACCCATGTGAGCTGAGGGCAAATATACCCATGTGAGCAGGGGGGGTAATTATACCCATGTGAGCAGGGGGGGCAATTATACACATGTGAGCAGGGGGAAAATATACCCATGTGAGCCGGGGGGCAAATATACCCATGTGAGCTGGGGGGGCAATTATACCCATGTGAGCTGGGGCAAATATACCCATGTGAGCAGGGGGCAAATACACCCATGTGAACTGGGGGCAAATATACCCATGTGACCTGGGGGGGAATTTTATCCATGTGAGCTGGGGACAAATATACCCATGTGAGCTGGGGGCAAATATACCCATGTGAGCTGAGGGCAATTATACACATGTGAGCTGGGGCAAATATACCCATGTGAGCTGGGGGCAATTATAACCATGTGAGCTGGGGCAAATATACCCATGTGAGCCGGGGGCAATATATATATCCATGTGAGCTGCTTTCATTTCGGCGAACATTCACGCACAACTCACTTAACAATAGACTCCCCTCTGGGCAGGCTTTCCACCTAGTAAATAAATAAAAAAATACACACCCATCCAAAAATTTGCTGCCACCACGAAAATAATAGGGCACTTTTGAAACCCCAGTAACTGTACAACACCCCAATCCAAGAGCATAATATATACAGTTGTGTTCAAAATTATTCAACCCCCAATGCTGTAAAGGGTTTTAGGGAATTTAGTGTACATTTGTAATTGTATTCAGAATGAAATCCTACAAGGACTTTTTAAAGAACCATATGCAACTAAAATGACATCAATTGGTTTTGTAATACAGTAGTAAATGTTTCTTTTGTGAATTCTTCATTGACACAATTATTCAACCCCTTAAAGACTACCACTCTGAAGAACAGAGGTTCATTCAAGTGTTTTCAATCAGGTATTGAAAACACCTGTGGATGTCACGGAGCAGCAATAAAGCATAATAAGCACCAATTAGTCAGCTTTAAAATGACTGATGCTCAGCTCCTTCTAGACATTTACTGGTGTGGTTACAAACACGGTGAAGTCAAGAGAATGGTAGAGGAAGACAAGAGAAGAGGTGATTACTCTTCACAGGAAGGGCAATGGCTATAAGAAGATTGCAAAGATGTTAAACATACCAAGAGAGACCATATACCATTTGCATCATTCGCAAATTCAAGTCAAAGGGCACTGTTGAAACACTACTTGGTCGTGGCAGAAAGAAGATGCTGACTTCGACTGCTGTGCGCTACCTGAAGCGTAGAGTGGAGAAAAGTCCCCGTGTGACTGTTGAGGAACTGAGAAAAGATTTGTCAGATGTGGGTACTGAAGTTTCAGCTCAGACAATACGGCGCACACTGCGTAATGAAGGCCTCCATGCCAGAACTCCCAGGTGCACCCCCTTGCTTTCTCCAAAGAATAAGAAGAGTCGACTGCAGTATGCCAAAAGTCATGTGGACAAACCACAGAAGTTTTGGGAAAGTGTTCTGTGGACTGATGAAACAAAATTAGAACTGTTTGGGCCCATGGATCAACGCTATGTTTGGAGGAGGAAGAACAAGGCCTATGAAGAAAAGAACACCTTGCCTACTGTGAAGCATGGTGGGGGGTCAATCATGCTTTGGGGCTGTTTTGCTTCTGCAGGTACAGGGAAGCTTCAGCGTGTGCAAGGTACCATGAATTCTATTCAGTACCAGGAGATATTGGATGAGAATGTGATGCAGTCCGTCACAAACCTGAGGCTTGTGAGACGTTGGACCTTTCAACAGGACAATGATCCCAAGCATACCTCCAAGTCCACTAGAGCATGGTTGCAGATTAAAGGCTGGAACATTTTGGAGTGGCCATCGCAGTCACCTGACTTAAATCCGATTGAGAACCTCTGGTGGGACTTAAAGAAAGCAGTTGCAGTGCGCAAGCCTCAGAATGTGACTGAACTGGAGGCTTTTGACCATGACGAATGGGCGAAGATACCCGTAGATCGCTGCAAGACACTGTGATGCAGTCCGTCACAAACCTGAGGCTTGTGAGACGTTGGACCTTTCAACAGGACAATGATCCCAAGCATACCTCCAAGTCCACTAGAGCATGGTTGCAGATTAAAGGCTGGAACATTTTGGAGTGGCCATCGCAGTCACCTGACTTAAATCCGATTGAGAACCTCTGGTGGGACTTAAAGAAAGCAGTTGCAGTGCGCAAGCCTCAGAATGTGACTTAACTGGAGGCTTTTGACCATGACGAATGGGCGAAGATACCCGTAGATCGCTGCAAGACACTTGTGTCAAGCTATGCTTCACGTTTAAAAGCTGTTATAACTGTAAAAGGATGTTGTACTAAGTACTAAGATTGAATGTCACTTGGGGGTTGAATAAAACTGATAATGATGTGAGCACAGAAAAGACATTTGTGGTTCTTTCATTATAAATGTTATGTTATATTTGTCTGACCTACACGTGCCTCTTTGATTTAATTGTAAGCAAGATGACTGAATGATCAAAATCAATGTCAAACTGGCCAAAACACTCAATTTCAGTGGGGCTTGAATAAATTTGAACACAACTGTATATAGTTACGGGTAAAGCCTGAAGTGCGGTTAATCCCAGGATTACCCGGGTAATCCTGACATTACCCAAAACGGCTGGGTAAAGCTGCAAAAAAATGAAAATTTCGGACTTTACTCGGGTAATTTTAGGACTAACCAACTGCCCTTGGGTAACGGTCTGGAAGAGCTGAAAAATTCGCACTTTACCCGGATAATGTGGAAATCTGAAGCTTCACCCGGGTAATCCTAGGATTAACTGCAGCTTCACCTGGGTAATCTGCAGAGCATCCAACCCCGCTTGGGTAACAGTGAATTTTACTATTATCTATGGATATTATCAACGAAAATGGCAAAAGACAAACATTAAAATGTATTATGGATATAATGAATATACAGAGTAACAGGATATGTTTCTTATATGAATGTGAAAAAGTTACATGATCTTTACTATGTGTCATATGTGCTTATGTATCATTTATAAAACATAATAACCATCAGGTTACTCTTTATATAATATCTTTATCTTCATAAATTAAATTTTCAGACAATTAATGCACAGAGTAACATGACGGTTATTTAGTGGGGTTTGTGACTGTGGATACAATTTCGTTAACAAAAGTGTGGTTTTTGGTTATTTTAATCAGTCAGATAACAGTTTGCAGCTTTATCCGGGTAATCCTCGGAATTTATCAGTAACCTGCTGAAAACCCAAGAAAAGCCGAGTACCCAGAGGCGTAATTTTGCATATTTTGCAGATTACCCGGATAAAGTCCGATGTTTCGTTGCACATGACAATTTATCCAGCAACACTAGGGTAATGTGCGAATTACCCGGTTAAAACAGTGCAAAAAACTGGAGTACCCAGAGGCCCCTGGATACTTTGCAGATTACCCGGGTAAAGTCCGAAATTTAATTTCACTTCGGACATTTGCTAATGACGCCTGGGTAATGCTAGGATTAACCGCACTTCGGGCTTTACCTGTAATATATATACAGTCATGGCCGAAATTGTTGGCACCCCAGACATTTTTCCAGAAAATCAAGTATTTCTCACAGAAAAGTATTGCAGTAAGACATGTTTTGCTATACACATGTTTATTCCCTTTGTGTGTATTGGAACAAAACAAAAAAAGGGAGGAAAAAAAGCAAATTGGACATAATGTCACACAAAACTCCAGAAATGGGCTGGACAAAATTATTGGCACCCTTAACTTAATATTTGGTTGCACAACCTTTGGAAAAAATAACTGAAATCAGTCGCTTCCTATAACCATCAATAAGCTTCTTACAACTCTCACCCGGAATTTTGGACCACTCTTTCTTTGCAAACTGCTCCAGGTCTCTCTTATTGGAAGGGCGCCTTTTCCCAACAGCAATTTTAAGATCTCTCCACAGGTGTTCAATGTGATTTAGATCTAGACTCATTGCTGGCCACTTCAGAACTCTCCAGCGCTTTGTTGTCATCCATTTCTGGGTGCTTTTTGATGTATGTTTGTGGTCATTGTCCTGCTGGAAGACCCAAGATCTCGGATGCAAACCCAGCTTTCTGACACTGGGCTCTACAGTGCGACCCAAAATCCTTTGGTAATCCTCAGATTTCATGATGCTTTGCACACATTCAAGGCACCCAGTGTCAGAGGCAGCAAAACAACCCCATAACATCATTGAACCTCCACCATATTTCACTGTAGGTACTGTGTTCTTTTCTTTGTAGGCCTCATTCCATTTTCGGTAAACAGTAGAATGATGTGCTTTGCCAAAAAGCTCTATCTCGGTCTCATCTGTCCACAAGATGGTCTCTGTGTCAGCAGTGGGGTCCTCCTGGGTCTCCTGCCATAGCGTTTCATTTCATTTAAATGTCGACAGATAGTTCGCGCTGACACTGATGCTCCCTAAGCCTGCAGGACAGCTTGAATTTCTTTGGAACTTGTTTGGGGGCGCTTATCCAGAATCCGGACTATCCTGCGTTGCAACCTTTCATCAATTTTTCTCTTCCGTCCACCCACAGAGAGATTAGCTATAGTGCCATGGGTTGCAAACTTCTTGATAATGTTGCGCACTGTGGACAAAGGGAAATCTAGATCTCTGGAGATGGACTTGTAACCTTGAGATTGTTGATATTTTTCCACAATTTTGGTTCTCAAGTCCTCCGACAGTTCTCTTCACCTCTTTCTGTTGTCCATGCTTAGTGTGGCACACACAGACACACAATGCAAAGACTAAGTGAACCTCTCTCCTTTTTATCTGCTTTCAGGTGTGATTTTTATATTGCCCACACCTGTTACTTGCCCCAGGTGAGTTTACAGGAGCATCACATGCTTGAAACAATCTTATTTATCCACAATTTTGAAAGGTTGCCAATAATTTTGTCCAGACCATTGGTGGAGTTTTGTGTGACATTATGTCCAATTTGCTTTTTTTCCTCCCTTTTTTGTTTTGTTCCAATACACACAAAGGGAATAAACATGTGTATAGCAAAACATGTGTTACTGCATTACTTTTCTGTGAGAAATACTTGATTTTCTGGAAAAATGTCTGGGGTGCCAACAATTTCGGCCATGACTGTATATATATAGTCTGGCTGTTTAATTAAGTGTGTGTGTGTGTACATATATGTATGAGGTCTGCACGTGGTATTGATGCATCCCTACTCTATACATAGAGCAAGCATCCCTATAATATATACATATATTACAGAGGGTTGCTATATGATTAGGGCTACCAGTTTTATACTATTCCTATTAAATTGGCAGTAATTTAGATGTATTTGAATACAATAGAAACTTTTTTGCCTATATGACATACGCTTTTGTGAAAATAAAAGATTTGTGTGTGTACATTTTAATTTAGTTATTGGATTCCTGTCCAGTACGGAGAGAAGCAAACATAAAGCAGTGTAGACTGGCTGCGAGGTGGAGCGGCGTGAAGTCAAGCCTGCAAAATCTTTGCTTCTCTTTGCTTCACTACTTTGTGTGTCGCTACGTGCTCAGTGTATCTCAGGCTTTAAGCTCAGCCACGCGCATCCTCCCAATGGAGTCTATAGGACTCCATTGAAGCAGACGCCGGTGGTTACATGACCTGCCGGATCTCACCTTGCGAGATCCGGTCAGCGTAGTGATACGCAGGGGGAGACTGGGGGGACTTTTTCCCCCAGTCTTTCCCTGCTCCCGCCAGACTGAGGAGGAGGACAGAGCCGCAGTCCTCGCCGCGGGACAGGAGGTGAGTATATGATTTATTTTATTTTTTTTAGGCTGGTGTTAACGTATTCTGCAGAAGCGGAATCCGTTAGCACCAAGTCCTTGCTCTGGTTAACTTTTTGCTAACCGCAGCCAGACGTTAATCAGCGCTGGGACTTTGTAATCCTAGCTCTGATTAACACTTTGCACTCCCCATGTTAAGTATAGGGAGCACAAAGTACAGTAACCTCGTGCTGAAAAGCACAAGATACCAAACGCAAATGGGTTACTTAACCTGTTAGCGTTTGGATTGTAATTTGCGTCAACTACTTGGGCTAACGTTAACGCTCACGCGGGTGAGCACTAACGTTAGTGTGACAGAACAGCCATCACTTTCAAGTTATTGGCACATAAAACGTTAAAAGTTCGTTGGTTCGGGCAACTTCCGGGAGGCGGGCCGAGTAAATGGCAGCTTTTATCTCGAGCTCTGCCTAGTGTCTTTCCCAGTCCGCTGGATTCAGGTTTTTTATTGTCTTCACGGACATCCTAACTGGGTAGAAGCTCTCTCTATCGACTGCTGCTACCCTTGCTTTCAGCTGGTTCCGGGGACGCAGCACCTTCTCCCCCGGAGTCACCAGGTCGAATCTCGGCCGACCATTTTAGGCAATACTGGTGGTCTACGGGAATCACAGACTTCCTCTGTTGGACACCGCTCCGCTGGACAGGACCAGACACTCTGGCGGCGACGATTACTGCCTACCTGCCACAGAGGCGAGAGCCCCTACCGCCAGCCACCCGGAGTGAGAGTGGATTGGATATCGGCGGCCACCATCTTGCAGAGGCCACGTGACGGTGCTCCGGCCTACCCGCGAGGACCCTAGATAGCATTGGCCGCGGCAGCGTGTCGGCGCCCCAGCCTCCCATCAGGTGCCCGAGAGCAAGGATTATTACCACCGTTGCTAGTTCCATCACGGTGATGACCCTTACGCTGGTACTATCTTGCCCTTTCCGAATCCTGACCCCGGGCACTGATTTCGACCACTCGTTGGACACTGGGGACATTTGAAGCTATCCCCTTAACTGTCGCCGCTCCAACAGAACCCTGCCACGTTCAAACTACCTGCAGGTGATTACCCTGCTTGAACCACAGCCCTTGAGCTAATTTTTGAGTCCCAGGGATTGCCTGGGGCGACCCCCCCCCTCCTTAATTTTTCTGTCCTGGGAATTCCGAGGCGCTGGATACCGGGTTCTCTCTGAAATTTTTCAATCTCGTAAGAGACATATTTTCAGTCCTCTTTAACTAGAGGGCAAGCTTGACCACTTCTGCGAATTTTTCTAAGTCCCCTTTGGTTAGGGGGCGACCTTGCCTTAATTTTTATTTTTTTCTCTCCTGCTGTTATCAAGTTGAGGACTTATTTTGTAATCGTTCCTAATACTGTAGGTGCTGCTGAAGATCCGCTTTGTGAAGATATAACCCCTTATTCGTCATGGAGAGATTTGTTTCTTCCAGTAAAACCAACAAAAATTTTTGGATTAAGCGACATCGAAAGTGGCTCCAAAACTATCTCAACGGTTGACTCTGCTGTCCTCTCCTTCCAATGCCCTCCCAGACCCCCAACTGGACTTATCACAATCTGCACAATCAGCCTCTCCTTCTGATGGCGACATACGACAGGACTCCCGAGTCAATATGGCGGACATCTCAGCGGTGTTGTCCCCCTTGTTAGATAAAAACTTGGACGACTCTCCACGACCATCGAGTCCGTGCTGTCGCAGTTGTTATCGCAAGCTCACCGGCTTACCGAAGTTGAGGAACGGGTCTCGACCCTAGAAGATGACGTTCACCCATTGAAGGCACAACTGGACGCACAACAATCGATTATTCAAACGTTAACGGAAAAATTGGACGACTTCGAAAATTGAAGCCGACGCAATAATTTGCGAGTGATTGGCCTCCCGGAGTCTGTGAAAGGTCGGGCCCTTCAGGAATGGGCTTCTACCTGGTTACCTACTCAACTGGGTTTGGATGCCCCTGACCTACCCTTAGCTGTGGCACGCGTCCATTGAGTGGGCCCTGATTTAAATCCACAATCAGGACGCCCTCGCGTTGTTATCATGAGACTTCTCAACTTTGTGGACAAATCGAAGCTTTTGCAAGCCTTTCATAGGGCCAATGCCTTGGACTACAATGGAGCCCCTCTTCGACTTTTTCAGGACTTCTCGGCTTCTGTGTCTTTGAAACAGAGGGTGTTCTCGCCCTTATGCTCGGAATTGGTGGCGAGGGACATACGTTTTTTGCTGGTGTATCCAGCTCGCCTGAGAGTGCATTTTAATGGAGCGACCCATTATTTTGATTCCCTTGCCGAAGCGGGTTTGGCCCTCCTCCCGGGTTCACCCCATGAGAGGCCAATTTCGCCTCTCCCACCACGTACACCATTGATTAGAATTCGTGCAGGGAAGCCTTGACGTGGTTAACACTGGACTTTTACCTACTTATTTTTGAACTATGGCTTGGTTCTGGTTTGCTATAATGCGATATTTGTTTTCTTTCTACCCTAGGACAAACTTGTTGAGGTTGGATGGCTGGAGGACGCTGGCCGCATATGATCTCTGGGTCCCGTTGTCCCTTTTGTCTATGTTTATGTTTTGGTTCGTTTTGCGATTCCTTTTACATGTTATGGTTCCATTTTTAAAAGTAAAATCATATTGACGCTTAGAAGCTTGCAAACAGGTCCACTACACATTCCCCACATCGGGCTCCAGGGCAGTAGCTGGGACGACCCTGGTCCCCCCTTTAGAAGTGGCCATGCCCTATACTCTACGATGGGCGCTATCTGGTGCTCCATTATATTTAAGACCCTCCCATGACATCCCCTGAACCTACCCTTAAAACCTCCCTCAGACGTCTCTCTTGGAATGTGGAGGGTTTGAACTCTCCCATTAAAAGGAAAAAAATACTTGCTCATTTAGTCACGTTAAAACCTGACGTGGTGTTCCTTCAGGAGACCCACTGGTCTTCCCCCGATAACCATCTCCGGGCTCCCTGGATTGGATATCAAACTTCCGCCCCTTTTCAAGAACAAGAAAAGATGTACCGCTATCCTATTAAATAAATCTCTCCCGTTTATAGTCCTTGACGAAGCTAATGATGTCCATGGCCCATTCTCTATTGTATTGATATCAGTATAAAAGAGAGCCTTTTTTATTTGTTATTATTTAATTGTTATTAAATTGTTATTATTTGTGAATATATACGCCCCCCCCATCCTACTCATTTGCATTTTTTTTCTGACCTCTACTCGAAACTCCTTCAATATACTTTTACGCATTGTATAATTGGTGGGGATTTTAATTCGGTTTTGGACCCGGTCTTAGTCCGCTCCCATGCTGGCTCTCGTCCGACGCCCTCACGGGTTTCAGCTGGTCCTATATTTTTAAAAGACCACTTAGCCTTGTTTGTCGCTTGGCGCTATGTAAATCCTGAAGGCAGAGACTATTCGTTAATTCTTTTTCTCGCATAGACATGTTCCTGCTGTCCTCGACTCTTTACCATTCCATAGTAGTCGCTGCGATAGGAATGGTACATATTTCGGACCATGCGGCCATTAAGGTGGACCTGGAGCTTAAAACTCCTCTCCCACGCACCCGGAATTGGCGCTTTTCCGAATACCCTCCTTCACTCTGACGGCTTCCGAGCACACATAGAATTTAGCTGGAACAACTACCTAGACGATAATCTAGAACACGTAGATGATGTTAACTTGTTTTGGGAGGCGTCTAAACCGGTTATGCGGGGTTGCATGATTGAATATATGTCTGTAAACGTAAATAGGTTAACAAACGGCTGCTGCTGGAGGCGCATTCCTCCCTGGTAAACTCTTATAGATCTCATGTCGCTTGCCATACCCCTACTACGACGGAACAGTAAAAGGCGGACAAACGTTGCTATGCAGCGTTGGTTGAGGAAAAGGCCCAATATTCCTGGCTCCACCAGAAGAATAGTTTCTTCCGCTGGGGTAACAAACAAGGGAAACTCTTGGCCAATTTACTGAAATTACAACACCTGTCGACCCCTACTATATCTAGGATTAAAACACCTAGTGGTGAATTGTTAATTGACCCAACGGATATCAAAAGGTATTTCCTTGACTATTTTGAGACGTTCTATAAAGCTGAACGTGATGATTGGAAAGCCCAGGCTAAATTTTTTTGTAGCAGCAGAGATGCCGGAAATTGATATTGAGGTTAGGCATAAACTAAATGCCCCAATTAGCTTAAAAGATGTCCCACAAAACTCCCGGCCTGGATGGCTTCTCGGCAGAATATTATAAACTGCTGGGGGGGCAATCTAGTTCCCCATCTCACTGCCTTGTTCAATAATATCCTACAGGCCACCTTCCTTTAATGCATCCCAATTGATAATGATCCCTAAACCAGACAGAGACCCCCTACTAATAACGTCTTATCGTCCAATTTCCCTTTTAAATGCTGATTTGAAATTATTATCGGCCATAATGGCTCGTCGTCTTCAGGCTCCGTTGACTCAATTTATTTCCCCTGTCCAAATAGGTTTTTTGACGGGTCGTCACTGTGACAGAACAGCCGTCATCTACAATTTATTAGCACCTAAAATGTTAACAGTTCGTTGATTCAATGTTAAAATTTTGTAAATACAATTTATGTCTTTATGATCCCTGTGTGTATTGTGTTTCCCCTCGCAATTCCCGGTACCAAACGCACCTGGAATCCCTCACCATTTAATAACACCTAAATTGCCCAGTTTCCGTTCCCCCAAGTGTAGAATTCATTAGTACAATTTGTGCCTGTATGACCCTGATTTTATTAAGTTATTTGCCAACCCTGCCTTGCCCAGCCATCGTAGTTTATCTGCCCAGCGCAACCCTGCTACAGCTGCCGCTGGCCGAGACCATGCACAGCCGACTTTTCTTACACCGTGCACCGCTCAGCCCCTGTACATGCCACCAGAGCACTTTTTGGTCAGAACGGCCCCGAGAACATGATGCCACTGGGGGGTGAGTTCCAAAGGGGAGCGCCACCAAGATCACCCCTCGATCAGCCGCTAAACCCAGGTCGGGCTTCCCAGCCGCAGGGTAGATCCGGCACCGGAATCCGCGCTCGCACTCCCGGGCAAGGAACAGCCCAGGGCGGGCCAGACAGTGTGGCGCCAGGAGCTGGAGGCCGGGTCGGTCAGCCCATGTTAAGGATACGAAAAGGGCTCGGGCTAGAGGCAGTGGTGAAACTGGCACCGGGATGTCTGAGGGCGGGCATAGGAGAGAACAGTGGGACTGTACCGTATAAATGTACCGTGTCTGTGCTGTTCTAAATAAAACAACCTGCTTAACCTGTACTACGCCTCAACAAGTATTTTGGAAGAGGGACTATCTGCTAGGTATTTCCTACGGTTGACTCGCTAGCTTCCAGCAAGGGACCTGACGCAGGCTCGCTACCGTGGCTCACTGCAGAGCAAAACCGGCACCTACGGCGGATCTACTCCCTCTGAGTAGCGGCGTCCGTCACAGTTAGCACCAAGTATGTAATTTGGCCCTTAGAATATTAAAAAAATTACAGGGTTGGAGCGTGGGTTGCCAGGTTTGATGCCAGTTTGCTTAATCAATAATGTTTGGCTCAGGCTAGATTATGTTTTTTCTGATACAGAACAGTCTAATTAATAGAAAACTAGTCAGTTTGGGGTGAGCCAAGATGATTTTCATAGAGAAAATCACCAGTTACTTATTCATTTTTTCTCATTGCAATTAATGGAGTGGGGGGGGTGCCAGGTTTGATGCCAGTTTGCTTAATTAATAATGTTTGGCTCAGGCTAGTTGTTTTTTCGGATAGAGAACAGTCTAATTAATAGAAAACTAGTCAGTTTGGGGTGAGCCAAGTTTATTTTCATAGAGAAAATCAACAGTTACTTATTCATATTTTACCATTGAAACAAGTGAAGTGTGGGGGGGGTGCCAGTTATCTGGATACATTTACTTCTTCATATGATTGTATTAGAATTGTCCAATTGTTCAAACTACTTTTTATTGACATTATTCTTTCATGAATAAGATCCTGGGCGAATAAGCAGTTAATTTCAGTCACTGAATAAGATCCTGGGCGAATAAGCAGTTAATTTCAGTCACTGAATAAGAAGCTGCCTGAATAAGAAGCTATCTTCAGTGTGCAAATAAGAAGCTGGCCGAATAAGGAGCTAACTTCAGCTTCATGTGGTGATATGAGTTGTCTCTCTTCCAAAGGCTGCACAGTGTGCAGGGGCCCTGCTGGGAGAATGAGGTAATTTGCGGGGCTGGTGGCCAGGATAAAGGGGGCTGAGGGAGGTTTGGGGACCTGGTTGCTAATCAGTGGTTGGTGCATGGGTCAGCAACCTTGGCTCCCTGATTTTCTTGGAACTACATCTCCTATGATGCTCAGTCTCCCATTAGGCTGACTGAACCACATTGGAAATGTAGTTCCCAGAAAATCAGGGAGCCAAGGTTGCTGACCCCTGGGTTAGTGGAATGGTGGCTTAAGGGGGGTTTATGAGGATCTGGTGGCTAATGGGAACTTGGCTGAGGGAGCTGGCAGTTATTGGGGGTTTAAGAGGTAATGGGGTATTTATGACTAAGGGGGTTGGGAGTTATGGGGACATAATGGTTAAGGGGGCATAATGGTTAAGGGGGGCTGGGGATTATCAGGGACCTGCTAGTTAGGGGGGCTGGGGAGGTTAGGGGGACCTGGGCTAATGTGGCAATTGGGACATTTTGGCTAAGGGGGCTGGGGGAGTTAGGGAGTTGGTGGCTAATGTGGGGTAGAACAGGTTATGGGGACGTGGGTTAGGGGAAACTGCTGACTAAGGCTAGGGTCAGACGAAAGCAGTCTTAACGTGCGTTTAGACGCACGAAATCACGGCCGTGCTAGCAGCAAATGACGTCCAATGCCGGGGAACACACGAAGTACGGCCGCACGAATGTTCGTCCGCGCAACGCAAGTGGCAAACGAACGCATTTTTTCTAGAACGTCAAACCGCTGGGTACTGACGTACAGAGTGCGCTGCGTCCGCTAGAGGCGTGTGTGCGTGATTAGGAGACGTCAGACGCTGCTAATGTCCGGCCAACATAACGTCCAGACACAAAAAGTGTTTTATTGATGATCCATACAAAATCACGGACGAGAAGGCGCATCGTATGACCGCTGTCGCGTACTCTGTGAAAAAATGCATCCATTCGTTCGAACGCACTTTTTCACAGACAATGCGAAAATGCGTTCGTCTGACCCTAGCCTAAAAGGCACCGGGGGATTCTAAGGATTTATATACAGTATTTATATTAAAGATAATAAAAACACATTTTTCTCAAATATTTGTGTATATGTTATTGGGGAGAGGGGGGCAAGTTGAGGGGGAGGTGGTTGGGAGATGAGCGGGTTTTACAGGGGTACCCCCTTTCATTTGTCCAGTAAAAGACCCCAGGATTTCTGATGGCAGCCCTGCTCTGTCATACACACTGCACATTACTGTGATTTTTATTGCTGTGCAGCTTTGTGATACGCTCATACACACCGCACATTACTATGGGTTTTATCGCTATGGAGCTCTGTGATATGACACGCCACACATTACTGTGAGTTTTATTGCTGTGGAGCACTATTATACACAGCCCACAATATTGTGAGTTTTATTACTTGTGGAGGTAATATGCTCATATACTCACTACATATTGTTGTGAGTTATATTGCTGTGGAGCTCTGTGATATGCTCATACAGGGCTTCATGAATTCTTGCACCTGGGCCCTGAGGTTTCTAGTTACGCCTCTGGATGTATTGAAGCCATGTGTTGTTAATTTGTTTTGTGCATACACTTTTCTATGAGCAAGGGTATTTCTTTGGTTTTCTTGTGTAATCTGAATTGCGTTCATATTAGCACGTTCCTGTCTATTTTGAATTTTCTTCTTTTTATTTGAAATCATGCCCTTTCCTCCTCAGTCATATTTTCTCGTGTCTTTCGATCTTTCTCATTTTTGTCCTTTTTGCGTCTTGTGTGTGTAGCACTCACTCCCGGAGGAGCCGCTGAATTTAACCTCGGGTTAGTGTCACCGCACTAGGGAATAAATATACACCAGCACTGTTGTGGATTTTATAGATTATATACTTTACTGATCCCAATAAAGCGGCATATATAATGTGAACATGGTATATGAACGACAGGATTTCGTAATGCGAGAAAAACACGCGGCGGCAAAAGAAAAGTTTAACCCTTCGTTTCTGGAGTGTAATTCCCGTGAAAGTAATGTCTCAAAAAGGTGTGTGTGTGTGATCTCAGGTACCCGGGTACTATATTCAACTGGCCAGTGAATGGATTGAGCAAATCTTTGACTAGTCACATTGGGGCCCTGTAGATTTAAACAATACTGCAGCGTGCTTCGTTTAAACTTGGAACTGTGGCCTGGAAGGCCTTTCACCCATCTGCTAGACAATCTGTTCCGCTGCCCGATCAAGGATGTCTCTCCGCTGGATTATACTGGAACTCTGTGTCACCGGATCCACTTCTCCTGCTTGTCCAATTTCTGCAACGAGAACTACGGCCTACCGCCTGCACTCCCAGTGGATCATTGCGGTCTCCTTACTCGGGGTGCAAACCGGAACTTTGTGTCTGTGCAAAACCTCTCAGCGATGTATTGATGAGTCTCCGCCAGCACTGTCTCTGATTCTCAGCACCCACAAGGCAGCGCCTGCTCTCCGGCCTGGTCTCAATCTCTGGCAGTCTCACGTGTGTCTCCCACCTTTCGTCGCTCGGCTCACACTACTCTCCTTCGTACGAGGCTGCGGATGTCCTTCTCTCTCCCCCACCCACTTCCTGTATCCGCCGCAAAGCATGATGGAAAACGTAGTCCCGTTGTGTCCAGTATACTTTACATTGCGCTTGTCTCCCTCTGGTGGCCAAACCCGAGCAATTACAGCAACAGAGTTTTAAACAGCGCTACACTCTTCCCCCCTAGAACTCTTGGGTCTCTCCAAGGAGGTGTAACATTTACATAACATTTCAACATTACATTAGGCAATATATACAGGCTCAGCAGCAAACATACAATGGGTCAGATATACGTCCTCAAGTTGACTCCTGCTCCTGACTACCTCAGCTAACATAGCAGACACTTTGGGCAACCTTCGCACTGTGGTGACAGCCTCTTCAGTGCTATGTCCTGGTGAGTCGTAGGTAAGTCTCTGAGGGGGTCGGATAGAACGTTTTGACTCTGGCTCAATCATCTCCTCTTCAGGTGGAAGTACAGTTCTTTCGTTCACAACTGGAACAGACATCTCTTCGGAATATGATCCTTCCAGACACATTTTCGGGAACTACAGGAATTTCCAATGTTTCGGGAACTTCCCATTGGAATTCAGGAGCCTCAGGCCTCAGGTTCCTTTCCCACCGTTCGGAAACTGGAATGACCTCTTCAGACTCAGGCGAGCGCACCCAGTCCAGGCAAAAGCTTCCTTCCTCACTATCCCCTTCACTCTCTTCAACAACCCGTCTCTGCTGAGACCGAGTAACGGGAGTCAAACGTGGAGCAGGCGGGTTCGGCAGAGGAAGTTCGTCTCAGTATCCTCACAGCCTCCCTCAAAGGCAACAGATGATTTTGGTGCCAGTTTTTAAGAGGCCCGGCCTTTCCATCCGGTCGGATTTGGTAAACTGGTAGACCCGGCAGTTGCTTGCAGACAATGTAGACTTGAGAACTCCATCTATCCACCAACGTATGCCTTGCAGAAACACCCAATTTCTTCAACAAAACCCTATCACCGGGTTGTAGATCCTGTATCTGAACTCTCAAGTCGTAGTTTCGCTTATTCCTCTGTTCCCTGTTTCCTGAGGTCAAACAGGCCTGTTCAAATGCAGAGGCCAAATTCTTCCGAAGTCTATCCACAGAATTTCTATGAGAGGCCACAGACGTCTGATCCATAGATAGCCCAAACGCCAAATCAACCGGCAGTCGAGCTTTCCTTCCGAACATAAGACGGTAGCCTGTATGAAAAGAGGAGACATTTTAGGACACGCAGAAGTTTAGTGATTTTTTTGTCTAGATTATGGTAAAACTTATACAGGCTTTGGATGAAAGTAACAATAGGTGCTTTAAAATTGGGCCTTTAGTGTCGGCAACAGTGCCGTCACGCCGTAACCCCTCTGTGGTATTGAGGTAGAGTGCAGGGTTGGACCATGCGGTCCAATATTAAAATGATATGAATCTGGTATAGGCGTCAGTGGCAGTGCACCCAAATATTGTGCCTTTGGTGGCAGCAAGTGCAGTGGTGGAGGTTTTGTGAATGCAGAAGAGATCCCCGATCTATTCAGTTACGTCAGCATCAGGGGATTGATAGCTGCTGATCCAGGACTGATTCATTTTTATAAATTTCAGCCGGTCTACAGAGTCGGTGGACAGACGCACTCTTTTGTCTGTGACAAAACCTCCAGCGGCACTGAACGTCCATTCAGAAAGCACGCTGGATGAAGGGCAACCTAGTAGCTGCATAGCATATTGGCTAAATTCTGGCCAGTGATCCAATCTCAACACCCAGTAAGCCAGTGGATCATCTGCTGTAAAGGTATCCAGGTCTGCCCTTGCCCCTAGGTAGTCCTGCACCATATGATGAAGACGCTGGCAATGGGTGCCTACATTTGACGTGCTTGGGCGTCGTGGACTAAAAAAAATTAAAAAGGCATTAGTCAAGCGGCCCCGGCCTTCACCGCTCTTCCTCTGATCATCCGCAGCCTCAGAAGCAGCTGTGTCATCACTTGGTAACCTACCGGTGCCTGGAAAGGTGTTACACAAGTGTCGCTTTAGAGCTTACTCAAGTTGTTTCATCCGGTCCTCCCTCTGTGTGGGCAGGATGAGCTGCCTCTCCTTGATAGCACGAATCCTGGGATCCTTTAGCAGGCATTGCAGGCTAAGGGAGCCCATGCAGCGTAGGTTGGAGGTGGCATTAGCTTCCGAGTCTTCCTGGTCAATGAGGATGACCCAATCGTGCACTTCCTCCTCCCAGCCATGTACTAGTTATTGGGTTTCTGGACACACAAAACCCTCCCTTGAGGAATCCCCACCTTCAATGCCCCCACTACTTAAATATTCCTCCTCCTCCTCATCATCCTCCTCCTGTCTGATCTGTGGACCCGTAGGAATGCTGTCTGCATAAAGATTGGGGCCTTATTAGATGTTTTGGCAGCTGAGGTGGACTGTAAACCACTACAAGCCTGGCTGGCAGAGGACTCGGAGGATGAGGATGGCCTGGTTAGCCAATCCTGCAAATCCTCTGTATGTTGCTGCTGCTTAAAATGGCCAGCACCAGTTAGAAAGGACAAGCGTGCCCCTGCAGAGCATGCACCATGTCCACGACGACCAGAGGCACAGTCTCCCGACACAGAGGCTGCTTGCCCTCTTATCTGTGTCTGGGAGCGTCTGCCTGTCCTTTTTGGTCTTTCTGACATGGTAAGTGATATATAGATTAAAGATACAGTTGCAAGAAAAAGTATGTGAACCGTTTGTGATTATGTGGAGCTTTGCATGAATTGGTCATAAAATGTGCTCTGATCTTCATCACAACAATTTGAAAAACACAGTCTGCTTAAAATAATACAACACAAACATTATATGTTTTCATGTTTTTATTGAACAGAACATGTAAACATTCACAGTGCAGGGTGGAAAAAGTATGTGAACCCCTAGCCTAATGACTTCTCCAAGAGCTAATTGGAGCCAGGAGTGAGCCAACCTTGAGTCCAATAAGTGTGATATTATTGGATGTGTTGCTGAAACACACACCAGTTTTGGGTTTACTGGTTTCAAGAAGCACTGCCTGATGTGAACCATGCCTCGCAGAAAAGAGCTCTCAGAAGACCTACGATCAAGAATTGTTGACTTGCATGAAGCTGGAAAGGGTTACAAAAGCATCTCCAAAAGCCTTGATGTTCATGTGTCCACGGTAAGACAGACTGTCTACAAATGGAGAAAGTTCAGCACTGTTGCTACTCTCCCTAGGCGTGGTTGTCCTTTAAAGATGACTGCAAGAGCACAGCGCAGAATGCTTAATGAGGTAAAGAAGAATCCTAGAGTGTCAGCTAAAGACCTACAGAAATCTCTGGCACATGCTAACATTTTTGTTGACACATCTACAATAAGGAAAACATTAAACATGAAGGGAGTACATGGGAGGACACCACGGAGGAAGCCATTGCTGTCCAAAAAGAATATTGCAGCATGTTTGAAGTTTCCAAAAGAGCACCTGGATGTTCCACAGCACTACTGGCAAAATATTCTGTGGACAGATGAAATCAAAATTTAGTTGTTTGAAAAAAACACAGCGCTATGTGTGGAGAAAAAAAGGCACAGCACACCAACATCAAAACCTCATCCCCACTGTAAAACATGGCGGAGGGAGCATCATGGTTTGGGGCTGCTTTGCTGCCTCAGGACCTGGACGGATTGTTGTCATTGATGGAAAAATGAATTCCAGAGTTTATCAAGACATTTTTCAGGAAAACGTAAGACCATCTGTCCACCAACAACTGCTCCGCAGAGGATGGGTGATGCAACAGGACAATGACCCAAAGCATACAAGTAATTCAACAAAAGAATGGCTTCAACAAAACAAAATATGCCTTCTGGAGTGGCCCAGTCAGAGTCCTGACCTCAACCGGATTGAACTGCTGTGGCATGACCTTAAGAGAGCGATTCACACCAGACATCCCAAGAATATTGCTACACTGAAACAGTTTTGTGAAGAGGAGTGGTCCAAAATTACTCCAGATCGATGTGCAGGTCTGATCTGCAACTACAGGAAACGTTTGGTTGAGGTTATTGTTGCCAAAGTAGGGTCAACCAGTTATTAAGTCCAAAGGTTCATATACTTTTTCCACCCTGCATTGTGAATGTTTACATGTTCTGATCAATACAAACATGAAAACATATAATGTTTGTGTTGTATTTTTTTAAGCAGACTGTTTTTTTCAAATTGTTGTGACTTAGATGAAGATCAAAGCACATTTTATGACCAATTCATGCAAAACTCCACGTACTCCCAAAGGGTTCACATACTTTTTCTTGCCACTGTATACAGAACTCCGATTCAACTCTGTTATTAAAATTGGAGATATGCAGAACTCTGATTCAACTATGTTATCTAGATTAATGATTTCCAGAACTCTGGTATAACTCGGTGAGACACCCTGATAGCTGGCAGCCAGTGACAAGACACAGATTAAAATTCCCAGAAACCACCTATAAATCAGTGAGACTCCCTGATGGGTGGCAGTGACAAGACACAAATTACAATTCCCAGATATCTTCTAGAAGTGAGTTCCTCCCCCAATAGCTGCTGGCACTGAGAAGACACACTAACAGAACAATCTCCTCTCAAAAAACACGTGCTGGGGCTGTGTGAAGCGTTATATAGTGTGCTGCGGGACTTAGTTCTGTGAGCCCATGATTGGGCAAAATTTGCCCAATCAGGACTCTGAGCCGTGATTGGCATAGTCTTGCACCTGTCTTGCACCTGACCTATGGTCAGGTGCAAGGCTGTAGCCAATTACATGCTTCAGGCCAGTGGAAAAGTGCAGTGTGGTCCATTGTGGGCGAACTCGAACCGAACATGCGGAAATGGTCGGAGTTCAGCGAACGGCCGATGTTCGATGCGAACTCCGAACAGATCGAACCGAACAGCTCATCCCTACTTATGATGACCCTGCTTCCCCCACCTCCTTCACATACTCATATCTGCTCCTTTACCTCCTTTTTCTCAAGCCCTTTCACCTCATTTCCTCGACCCAATATACTTTACTCCCACTTTCTGCTCGTTTACCTGCTATGTGTGAGGTCGTCGCTGCAGGTATGTATGGAGAAAACAAATAGGTGAATACAAATGTACTTTTTTTTTAACAAAAAAAGGTCAGTTTATTGTTTGGCTAAAACATATGTTACAGATACCAAAACAGATAAAACATTGTATGGTCTTGTATTGATTATGATCGCCTGTCGTGTCTCGTGCAATAAAAAGTAATTTCTTCAGATGGAAACGTTACTGTCAGCTTGAAAGTTGTTTTTCACCTTGGCATGTGTGAATTATTTTTTTTGTATTCAAAAGCGCTTATTAAGGCAGAAGACAAAACAGCTCATATAAGGTAAAGGTACATAGCGTAATACAAAAGGTAATCAGAACAATAGGGAGCAATTGTGGTAGCACGCATGGGTCTTCTCGCTGTCTACAACAAAACCAGTGTAGAACAGGCATACATACAGATAAAAAGAGCAGGTGGAGAGCAAAAAGAAACATCACCCTACAATCGACCAGGTAACCAGATTTCCCTTAGGAGTAAAGATGCCGGCGATGGGTAGGAGGAGAATGGAACACAGAAGGAGAAGGAAAGTAAAGGAGGGAGGGTGAAAGACGAAAGAGGTGATGCGGGAGAAGGAGAGATAAGTAAAAAAAAGGGGGGTTGTAAATGGGGGAGAGGACAATAAAATTCAAAAGATAGCATTGTAAGACCAGCAGAGGAGGGGGGAGAGGTGAGCCGTTTAGGAGGGAGCTGCAGAGAAGCCAAACCTCAGTGCCAGAACGCACGAGGAGAAGCCAGGACACACCGCAAGATACCCCCAGCAGTACAGGCGCAGGTAAACCACCGAATTCAAAGGTACTTAACTTGATAACCTATATTGTGTAGGATAAACTTACAGGAGGTGGTTCTCGTCCTCCTTTTTAAAACAATGGGATATACAAGGAAGAATGGAATCCTATAACAAATGAGAAAATATGTAGTGCAGTATGATTGTGGCAATGGGACCTCAAATTTGATGAGACTCACAGGATCTCTGGATGAAATCAATTACGTGTGGTCTCTCAGCGCCCGGCAGCATCGTGCTCGCTGGCTGGGTGACCGAGTAATGAAAGGAATCCAGGCGGTCATGTGAGACGCCGGGGGGCGGAGCCAGGCATGATGACGTGGACCCGCCAGGTTTAAAACCACAGGCAATGCAGTCAAACATTGCCCTAACGTGGTTTACCATCTCTTAGAGCTGTTCCTGTTGTTTTGTGATCTACTGGTATACTGACCCCTGGCAACGGCTTACGATATTCTCTGGTGTACTGACCCCTGGCAAAGTTTTACGATATTCTCTGGCACACTGGATTGGCTATATGTTCTCACGCTTGGCTTCTCAAGTTTCAGCATAGGGATATATATAGACCGACCACTATCGGGGGGAAAGGATAGGTGTTGCGTACAAGGTTCATATTCTCCTCCTGGTGGGGATCGTAACAAACTCCCGTCTGTTAGGCTGCCTCCACTGGGTCTCACGTCTGGGGTATGTGTGGTCTCTCCATTCAACTGGTGTACAGCCAGTACCACCATTCCTCCCAATCGAAAAACATCAACCACAGGATACCAGTGAGTATAAAGTAAAAAATGTATTCAACATAAAACAATGAACAAATAAAAAACCTATAAGCCCAACGCATTTCTTCTGAATAATCAGACTTTCTCAAGAGCAGTGAATCAAGTAAAATCAAAACCGCATATAAAACATGAAGGAAGGGACATTCATGTTTTATATGCTGTTTTGATTTTACTTTATTCCCTGCCCTTGAGAAAGTCTGATTATTCAGATGAAACACATCAGGCTTATATTTATTTTATTTGTTTATTGCTTTATGCTGAATACATTTTTTACTTTATACTCACTGGTATCCTGTGGTTGACGTTTTTCGATTGGGAGGAATGGTGGTACTGGCTGTACACCAGTTGAATGGAGAGACCACACACACCCCAGACGTGAGACCCAGTGGAGGCAGCCTAACACACTGGTATCCAGGGGCTCACTGACAACTAATAGGGCTCACGGGCAATAGGAGATCGTGGGGCCCCTTGTGCCATGCCCACAGAAGGTCAATCCCCCACATAAAAAAAACGCATAGCTGACATGTACATTGTTGTGATAAAGAATTTATTCACACACATTTTCAAAATAAAGATTTTACTGAGATAAGAAAATCCACTCGGGCTCAACAGCGAATTGGGGAATCCATTGTGCCTCCTCCAGACTTACAGACGGCAACTGCTCTGCTGCAGCAGCCGTCACCCACTCATTGCAGCTAAGACTGCACCGCAGCACAGAAGATCCTTGTGGCAAACGTGAGAAGCTGCTGATCACTTTTCAGATTTATAAGATACTGTACATTACTGATGCACTTGTACACACTGCACATTACAGAGATCCACAGTAGGGATGTGCGTTTTGATTCGGACCAATTCGTTTTTTTCACGAATTGGTCTGATTCGGTGCTTTGGATTCGGCCAATTTTCCGAATCGGATCAGATCCGAAATACGTCCGATATGAAATAATTTCTAATACCAAACAAAATAATTTCGTTATTTCGTATGAACGGGAAATTTGTAAAATCACAAGTCATTTTCGTTCCATTCGTGATTTCGGTTCCATTTCGGTAATTTCAGACATCGTATTTTTCGGTTCCATTGCTGATTCCGAATTTTTTTATAGTTTAGATCAATTCTATAGTTAGTCGATATCCATTTGATAGTTCATTTCAAATTCGATAGTTACTCGATATCCATTCGATAGTTCATTTCAAATACGATAGTTACTCGATATCCATTTGACAGTTCATTTCGAATTCGATAATTGCAGCATATGAATCCTCACACATCTGGGCAGCACTCTACAGTATAATTAATGCAGTATATGAATCCACACACTGCTGGGAAGCGCCTCTCTGTGGTATAATTAATGCAGCATATGATTCCGCACTCTGTTGGGAAGCGCCTCTCTGCGGTATAATTAATGCAGCACAGGCATGTACTGGCCATAGGGAGATTCCCGGTGGGAAAATGGCTCAGTGGGCCACCTTTTCCTCTCAGAGCTCCGCCTTTTCCTCTCTTTATATTAAAAGTGGATACCAAGTGCCTACTTGTATATTTTGTATACCATTTCAAATGTATCTATTGAGATAAAGAAAATTATGAAATGTTTAAATTCAAGCATTTTTACAAAGACAGCCACGCATGTCAAGTAAACGGGATCACAGCCGTTCTAATTGGTTGAACAATAAAATCCACAGAAACGTGCACTGCATACAGTTGTGTTCAAAATTATTCAACCCCCACTGAAATTGAGTGTTTTGACCAGTTTGACATTGATTTTGATCATTCAGTCATCTTGCTTACAATTAAATCAAAGAGGCACGTGTAGGTCAGACAAATATAACATAACATTTATAATGAAATAACCACAAATGTCTTTTCTGTGCTCACATCATTATCAGTTTTATTCAACCCCCAAGTGACATTCAATCTTAGTACTTAGTACAACATCCTTTTACAGTTATAACAGCTTTTAAACGTGAAGCATAGCTTGACACAAGTGTCTTGCCGCGATCTACTGGTATCTTCGCCCATTCGTCATGGGCAAAAGCCTCCAGTTCAGTCACATTCTTAGGCTTGCGCACTGCAACTGCTTTCTTTAAGTCCCACCAGAGGTTCTCAATCGGATTTAAGTCAGGTGACTGCGATGGCCACTCCAAAATGTTCCAGCCTTTAATCTGCAACCATGCTCTAGTGGAGTTGGAGGTATGCTTGGGATCATTGTCCTGTTGAAAGGTCCAACGTCTCCCAAGCCTCAGGTTTGTGACAGACTGCATCACATTGTCATCCAATATCTCCTGGTACTGAAGAGAATTCATGGTACCTTGCACACGCTGAAGCTTCCCTGTACCTGCAGAAGCAAAACAGCCCCAAAGCATGATTGACCCCTCGCTATGCTTCACAGTAGGCAAGGTGTTCTTTTCTTCATAGGCCTTGTTCTTCCTTCTCCAAACATAGCGTTGATCCATGAGCCCAAACAGTTCTAATTTTGTTTCATCAGTCCACAGAACACTATCCCAAAACTTCTGTGGTTTGTCCACATGACTTTTGGCATACTGCAGTCGACTCTTCTTATTCTTTGGAGACAGCAAGGGGGTGCGCCTGGGAGTTCTGGCATGGAGGCCTACAGTGTGCGCTGTATTGTCTGAGCTGAAACTTCAGTACCCACATCTGACAAATCTTTTCTCAGTTCCTCAGCAGTCACACGGGACTTTTCTCCACTCTACGCTTCAGGTAGCGCACAGCAGTCGAAGTCAGCATCTTCTTTCTGCCACGACCAGGTAGCGTTTCAACAGTGCCCTTTGCCTTGAATTTGCGAATGATGCTTCCTATGGTCTCTCTTGGTATGTTTAACATCTTTGCAATCTTCTTATAGCCATTGCCCTTCCTGTGAAGAGTAATCACCTCTTCTCTTGTCTTCCTGGACCATTCTCTTGACTTCACCATGTTTGTAACCACACCAGTAAATGTCTAGAAGGAGCTGAGTATCACAGTCATTTTAAAGCTGCCTAATTGGTGCTTATTATGCTTTATTGCTGCTCCGTGACATCCACAGGTGTTTTCAATACCTGATTGAAAACACTTGAATGAACCTCTGTTCTTCAGAGTGGTAGTCTTTAAGGGGTTGAATAATTGTGTCAATGAAGAATTCACAAAAGAAACATTTACTACTGTATTACAAAACCAATTGATGTCATTTTAGTTGCATATGGTTCTTTAAAAAGTCCTTGTAGGATTTCATTCTGAATACAATTACAAATGTACACTAAATTCCCTAAAACCCTTTACAGCATTGGGGGTTGAATAATTTTGAACACAACTGTACATGCAGGAATTACTATTTCCTATAGTATAATGGTATATGATAAAACCACATGTGCAAATGCAAAAATAAAGTGCATGTGCTCATATATACTAGGGTGTGCGTTTCGATTCGGAACGATTCGTATCTTTCACGAATCGCTCCTATTCGTGGCTTCGGATTTGGCCGATTTTCCGAATCGGATCCGAAAACGGCAAATACGAAAAGGTTTTAGATCCGAAACGAAAAGATTTTCGTGTTTTCGTATGGACGTGAAATGTGTAAAATCGCAAGTCATTTTCGTTCCATTTGTGATTTCGGTTCCATTTCGGACATCGTAATTTTCAGTTCCATTGCTGATTCCGTAATTCAGCACACCTTTCCACAACACACCTGGTACCCCCTTTCAATATAAATGGAGACAAATGTAGTGTTCCCTTCGCTATCTCTATCGTCAGTCGTCTCATCGTATCCAGTGCACTCTGCTTTCCATCAGTCACCCTCGCAATCACCTCCTCTTGTTCACTCGTGAGCTTTCTACATCATATGTATAGAAAATTTGCCTGCTCCTTTGTGTTGAATGTGTATATGTATGATGTCCAGTTAAACTTGCTTGAATAGCACGCTCCACCCTCATTATGTGTGTCTTTATCTGGTCCTATTTGGAAACACCACTCTGGCGGGTATACTGGTCCTATTATGGGATACCCGGGACTGAATGAATCTGTTTTTTCCCTCGGTGCATCAAAAGAGTGTATTGTGACATTCCCTGATGCAAACATACTCAGATTCATTGGAACAGAAGCAAATGGGATGTGGATTGTCTCTGGATGCATCCTACTACACACCCAGCACGCACTCTGCCCAGACTTTTTAGCATAGTCATATTTAAATTGCACAAGTAAGTGTCCTCTCGGCAAAATCTCAGATGTCGCTTCTCGTTTTTGTCTCCACATAGTGCTATTCTCCATCACCGGGTGCGTACCATTCCAGATATGGGAAATATCCACTTTCCCGGCAGTGCTCGGGAACCTGGGGCATGCTCCATGCGAGAGTCCATAAATCAAGTTTGCAAGGTACAAAATCAGTACCACAAATGCCCCAAATGTCAAAATCCCTTGGGCAATTCTTTTCACAGTTACATAAACCCAATCCCTCTCCACCGGTATTTCAAAAACAAAGGACATTTCTGGATGATCAGGGGTGGGGGCTGGGCCCCTAAAAAGCACCCTTGGGGTATCCGCCATTGGTGGATGGTCAGGACTTGTGTCCATCAAGACACCCACTTGTGGAATCATTTGGGTGTCTTCAGTTGGATCATTCAGGTGCTCATGACTGTGGTCTTTGTCAGCTTTAGCCTCAGCGGATTGGTCTCGTTGGCGACGACCTTCCATGCTGGTTCAGGGTTGGCTGCAGCTACTTTCAACCTGGAGTGATGTATCCACGGGACCACCTCGGCAACCTTTACTGCTGTAGGGGTTGATAACAGGACAAGGTAAGGACCTTTCCACTTTGGTCCTAGTGGGTAATTTTTCCACTCTTTCACCCATACTGAATCACCTGGACAATACTTGTGCAGTGGGGGATATAAAAAGTGAGGTATGTTATCTCCCACCCAAGTATTCAATTTCTGCATTGATTTACCCAACAGTACAACCTGATCATTTAGTTTAGTTTCTCCCAATGCCCGAAGGTCCCCCCTTAGTCCATTAATCAGAGGGGTAGGCCGTCCAAACATGAGTTCATACGGACTTAGCTTTAATTGGGGGGTTGGCCTGCACCTAATGTGCAAGAGGACTATCGGCAGCACATCCAACCAGCCTAGCGACGTCTCTTGGCACAATTTGGACATCAAAGTCTTTAGGGTACGGTTCATTCTCTCGACTTTTCCCGAGCTTTGGGGCCTCTAGGCAGTGTGTAGCTTCCAGGTGATGCCCAACAGACGGGCAAGCTGTTGTAAACAGTTCTGTATGAATGCAGGGCCGTTGTCCGACCCTATCTCGAGAGGAAGTCCATAGCGTGGTATTATTTCTTTCATCAGACTCTTCACCACTTCCACAGTCTTTTCAGTTCTCGTTGGGAAAGCTTCCACCCATCCTGTCAGAGTACACACCATTACCAGTAGGTATTTGTATCCTTTGCAGGGCGGCAACACTGTAAAGTCTATTTGTAGTGATGCCATTGGGGATAGCCCGATTGGCTGCTTCCCTGGAGGTTGAGATGGGCCTGTTCTCGGGTTGTTCTTGGCACATGTCACGCACTGCTGGGCTATTGCTTTGCAGACTACTGACAGTCCGGGTACGTAGAAATGTGGCTCTAGTTGCTGTTCCATCATTTCTCTTCCTCCATGGGTACTTGCGTGGAGTGTTCTTACGATTTCAGGGGCCAATGTTGCTGGGAGGACTATTTGTCCATTCTTCAGTTGGTACCACCCGTCTTCTCCATATTCGCCTTGTTCTCCCGACATCCATTTCTTTTTCTGAATACACAGGTGTCCATTCACTCAGTGGTGCCGGTAGGAGTGCAGCCACCACTGGTTTTGCTTTGTATCGTGTCAATTCTCCATGGTTTCCCCAGACAAATTCTTCTTTCGGGAAATAGTATCACCATGCGAAGAACAGCAGATCTTGTCTGTCTTGTGAATCTCTTACTGCTGGTATAAAAAAGTTCATTGCACTTTTCTTCATTCTCGGCAGTCTGTTCTTGATAAGGATCTCCTTGAGGAAGAACCTCACCAATGGAGCTTGATATTCTTCTGCTCCCAACTCTCCCAAACTTAGCAGTATTCGTGTAATCCGTAGATTATTATGAGGGTTGGTTGTCAAATTTTCAAAACGTGAGGCGAAATTTTCTGCTCGTTCAACTTCGGTTACTTTTGTGTCTTCTTCACCCTCCCCCATTACTTTTACGCCGAAGAATTTCAGCATCATTTTGTAGGCTCTGCGTAGTCTTTGCTGAACTTCTAAAGGTGTTAATCATTAGGCATGTCTCTTGCGGGTTCAGAGGAGTGGAATAGAAATTTCGACCTTGAGTCTGAGTTGGGAAGAGCCATTGGATATAATCATGATTAAGTTCTAATAGTTCGTAATCATCTCGCCATTTGTGCAATATTATTTCAATGAACTCGCCTTTGGGTTCAAATCTTCTCCAATTCATGTAGAATTCGTAGTTTGGCATAGGAGGTTGAGGCTCTTGCTTGCAGAGTAGAACTTTGGCTTGATCAATTGTTAGCGGTGGTTTTGCAGCTGCTTTTGCGGCCTGGTCAGCGCGCCTGTTGCCTTTTGGGATTTCATCATGACCCTTTTGGTGGCCACGACAGTGAATGATACTGACAGTGCTTGGTTTCCATACAGCTTCTAGGAGGGCCGTGATTTCAGCTGCATACTTGATTTGTTGTCCTGAGGAAGTAAGTAGGCCTCTTTCTTTGTAGAGTGCACCATGTGCATGGACAGTCATGAAGGCGTACTTGGAATCAGTGTAGATGTTTACTCTTTTGCCTTCGGAGATTTCTAGAGCTCTGGTTAGAGCTGTTATTTCAGCCAGTTGTGCAGATGTATGGCCTGGTAGTGGATTTGCTTCGATAATTTCTTCTGCTGAGACTACTGCATAGCCGGAGACTTTCTTCCCATCATCCATGTAGCTGCTACCATCGGTGAATAACTGTAGATCGTATTTGTCTAGGGGTACGTCTTTCAAATCTGGCCTGCTACTGAACACTTCTTCCATGACTTGGAGGCATTCATGATCTGGATCCTCTTCACAGTCAGGTAGTAGAGTAGCAGGGTTCAAGGTAGCAATGAGGTCCAAATGAACCCGTGGATTTTCACACATCATAGCCTGGTACTTTGTCATCCGGCTGTTGCTGAACCAGTAGCTTCCTTTCACATCCAGCAGGGCCTTGACAGCATGGGGCACCTTGACATGAAGAACTTGTCCAAGGGTCAGCTTGTCTGCTTCTGCTATCAGCATTGCGGTGGCTGCCACTGCTTTCAGGCATGGGGGTAGGCCACAGGCCACAGGGTCGAGTTGCTTGGAGAGGTAGGCCACAGGCCTTAGCCAAGAGCCGAAACTTTGGATCAACACTCCTGTTGCTGTTTGATTGTGTTCATGCACATACAGCTGGAAGGGCTTGCTGTGATCTGGTAGTCCCAGTGCAGGAGCTTCCATTAACAGTGTCTTTAATTTCAGAAAAGCTGCTGTCTGCTCTTCTTCCCAGTGGAAGGGGTCTTGTTCTCCCCCCTTTGTGGCTTGATGAAGGGGCTTGGCAATATCTGCGAAGTTGGGGATCCACAGGCGGCAGAAGCCTGCAGCTCCCAGAAACTCACGGACTTGTCTTCTGGTCTTTGGTTGGGGTATTCGGCATACTGCTTCTTTTCTTTCAGCCCCCAATGCGCGCTTGGTACCCGTTAATTGGAAACCTAAGTACTTTACACTTTCTTTGCATATTTGTGCTTTCTTTCTTGACACTCTGTATCCTGCTTGGCATAGTAGATGTAGCAGGGCTTTTGTGGCAGATAAACAGTCTTTTTCTGTGGGAGAAGCCAGTAATAAATCATCTACATATTGTAACAAGACAACTTTGTCTGGCTGAGCGTTGAAGGAGAGGAGATCTTGGCTTTAGCGCGCATCCGAAAATCGTGGGCGAGTTCTTGAATCCTTGAGGGAGGCGTGTCCAGGTCATTTGATGGCGCGCCCCCATGGTGGACTCTTCCCACTGAAATGCAAAAAGGGGCTGGCTTTCTGGAGCCAGGCGGATGCAAAAGAAAGCGTCTTTTAAATCAAGCACCGTGTAATAGGTCATATCTCCAGGAATTAATGCCAGCAAATTGTATGGATTAGGAACCACAGGGTGTAGGGTTACTGTGGCTTCGTTAACAGCTCGTAAATCTTGGACTGGGTGGTACTCTTGTCTGCCCTCTTTCAGTACTGGCAACAGGGGTGTGTTCCACGGTGACACGCAGAATTTCAATATGCCGTGGTTTTTAAGTCTCTGTAAATGTATCTGGATATTCTGCTTGGCTTTTTGTGGGATAGGATATTGTCTTAAAGCCACAGGCGTTGCACCAGGTTTTAAATCGACGTATACTGGGGGGATATTTACAGCTAGTCCGGGCGGATTTTCCTCCGCCCACACCCCAGGAATTTCGAGGAGTAGTGTGTGCGGGTCCGGACTCGCCGGCGGGGTTGGTGCTGTGCGCCATTCTTCCTCTCTTGGCATAATTACTGCAATTTTCACAGATTGGGGGTGCTGGATGGCTGGGTTATACTGCCGAGCAGAGCTGCCACTCTCAGGCAGGTCTAATTGAGCGTGTCCCCCGGGAAGGAACGTAATTTGGGCTTGCAATTTGCAGAGGATATCCCGCCCCAGGAGCTGGATGGGACATTCGGGCATATACAAAAATTCATGTTCAACATTCTGCCCACCCACACTACATTTTCGAGAAGCAAGGAAAGGGGTACTTAGCAGACACTCCCATTGCTCCCATAATATCAACTTCATTTCCCACTGGGGGTGCAATTTGCTGAGTTACAACAGAATATTCGGCACCGGTGTCAACCATAAAAATTTCATCTTTATTTCCCACTCTCATAGTGACCGTGGGCTCGTGGTTACCGAGCGGGATGGGCCCAGGTCCTTGTCAATATGCATCCTGCCCCTCGAATGACGTTCCCGCCAATCCCACAAACCCCGCTCCGGCACCCTCACTTCTTTCATATCTGCCGTCTGTTACCTGACCATTGGGGCCTTGACCTCCCGATTCCCCAACCTCCCCTTGTCCCCCTAATTTAGCCAAAAATGCAGGACAATCGTTTTTCCAGTGACCTTCACCCCGGCACCAGGCGCACTGGTTGGGTCCCAGGGTTTCCCTAGGGGCTCCCCTTCCTCTTCCTCTAGCCCCCCTTCCCCTTGCTCTCCCTCTGTCCGGGGCACTTCGTCCTCCACCGTTTCCCATATAACCTACAACACCTGTGTGTCCTCTCTGCCTCTTTATCTCCTCCCGTTTTTCCTCTAGATCCCGGTTATGAAACACTTTATTAGCAATCTCTACCAATTCGCTAATACCTTTTCCCAAAAACCCATCTAATCTCTGTATTTTATTCCGTATATCCCTCTGTGATTGTCCCACAAACGATGAATTAATTAACCTCTGATTCTCCACCGCCTCCGGATCAATAGGACTATACATCCTATATGCATCCAGTAATCTCTCCAAAAATGCGCTTGGAGACTCCTTAGCTTCTTGTACCACGTCAGCTATTTTTCCCATGTTTGTGGGTTTCTTCCCTCCCGCTTTAACACCCATTATTAAGCTGTTCTGTACGTCTGCAGGTGGGAAATACCCTCTGCGGTGCTGTACGCCCACTTGGGATCTGTTTTGGGGTAGTGTTCCTCTGCCCACGCTTCTGGCTGGGGCTTAGCATCTGCTACGGCTTGGGCGAGTAAAACCTTCTGCACGCTACTATTTATCCGGGCTCTTTCCTCTGTGGTAAACATTGTCAACATTAATTGCTGACAATCTGCCCATGTGGGGTTATGTGTGAGCATAACTGACTCTATCATGCTGGCCACTGCTGCGGGATTAGTGGAGTACAGTGCTGTGTGTGTTTTCCAGCTAAAAAGATCTGTTGTCGTGAATGGGACATATGTGTATTGCACTGGCCCAGGAGCTCCATTCGCCAGTAAAGGACCTGGCACTTCCCGTAGGGGCAATTGCATCCCACTCTTATAGGGATTGTGCTGATATGGTTCCCGGGGTTTATGTATATTATTCGCTGCGCGAGTGGTAACCCCCTGTTTCTCATCTTCACTCTCATTATCGCTATCCTCCTGGGATACCAATTTATATACGCTCCCATCGGGCATCTCAATTTTTCCTGGTGGGACCTCTCTGTCTCCTCCACCCGCCGCCCCCTGTTCTTCTTCCACAACCCCGCGTGACGGAGCGAAGGGAGCCGGCCGGGAAGTAGCAGCTGCCTGTTTCCCCCTCTCTGCCCGCGCAATTGCGGCACTCAAAGCTTCTCTAGCTGCCCCGTAACATGATGGGTATGGCGGGGGCAAAGAATCACCCTCCTCCGGGTGTTCTACCAACACCGATCTCTCTTTCTCTTTATTATTTGGTGATATCTGCTTCTTGTGTTGTCCCGTCATCATTATAAAATGACTTATCTTTTACACAGTATCTCCATATATCTATATACGGGTACTGCTCAGGATGTCCGCATTTCCCGGTGACTTGGGAATGCACTCTCTGTATTAGCTCGGGGTCCATTGACCCCTGCTCTGGCCACTCTGGAACTAACAGTGGCCACACAATTGTACACATTAATGTTAGCTTCTCCTTAGTTAACTCCACACCATAATCATGCGTTGTATATAACGCTTCAAAATTCCGCACCATATACCCCAGGGGCGTCTCACCCTCCTTTACCTTCTTGGGCTTGGATGACCCGTTACCCATTGTTTCCCTTAAAAATAACAGTAACCCTTTTTTACAACACAGATATTACTTTTTAGCAGTGACAATTAGAATCTACAGTCTGGTACTTCAGCCAACAATTCTCACGTGTCTGACCCGCTTCCTCCGTCAGTAGCTGGACTGCAGTCGCCTGAGCCGGAAACGTACTTTGGGAGTCCACTCTCAAGTTTGCTTTCTCGCAGGGCGAGTAGGCGCTCGTTCACTCACAGCATTCAACTCACTCACAGCACGTACTGTACCAGATACTTTCAGCACAAAACAAAACATAAACAATTCAACTCTTTCTACTAGCCGAGGGCATGCCGTCCCTCCTTTTGGCTCCTTATACCCCGTTAATTGAACTCTAACTCTTGCCTGCTTGTGACTATGTGCACCCCGTTCTATAACAACACTTCCGTCTGCAATTCCAATTTGCCTATGGGCAATCTACCCACCCGGCACCACTACCTCTGCAGCTACCGCTGACCTCAATTGGCCCTCTTCACTACACGACGTACACACTAGCACTGACTCAGGGCTCTCAGCCCAGTCACAGAAATCCCTCCTCCTTTCCTGATCCACGTGCAGAAGCTCTGTTTACAAACACTGACTATGACTATGCAACTCCACGTGGCTACTTTCTCCCTCTCTTACAGAACTACCCTTTAATTAACATCTGATCCCCCGGGTCCAGACACGCGCTAGCCACTTTCTGGCCCCGTGCTATATGCGGCGGGTTCAGTATGTCAACGAGATCGTGGCCGCAGGTCTCCTTATCCGACTTTCGGTCGGACGTTTCCCTTTATACCGGTATCTCTGATACACATACAAACATAGAAGACACTTTACCTATCGCCGTGCTGCTCGCTGCTTCCTCAGACTCGGTGGTGTCCCAGCTTCCCGGGCCGGGGGTCCGTTTGGGACGAGACGAGGTCCACTAAACAGGAAATCCTGCTTGGCGCCTGCAGATGTCAGCTCACCTTCAACGGACGCCCAACCGACGGGATCACTCGCACCTGCAGTCAACCGCTACAGTGTTCAGCAGCCGTTGCTGTCGGCAAGGGCCCGTATCCCGGCTATCGAGCCCCCATGAAATGTAACCGGAAACACTGGGTTCACTTCACGACGGCCCCGGACCGGACACAAGCAAGGATTGTCTGAACACGAGTCTCTTCAGGAAAGGCAAACTTAATTGTGTCGTCACACAAATGCTCACACAGGATTGAATCGCAAAGAGTGAGCCCTGTTCTCACCCCGACGAGGGGTCTTATACCCTGAATACATAATTAGGTACATCCCAATTAGCCCACCTCCCGGTGACACTTTATTCCACCCCACGTGGGTTAATACCTCCCATTGTTAGTACAAAGGCATTCCATACATTGACCGTAAATTGGCAAACTTCATGTTAGTCTGACAGTTTGTGATTTGCTGCCGCACTCAATCCGGGCCGTGCCCACCTCCCTAAAGGCTATGTTTATTTGTTACAGACAAAGCATGGTCTGGTTTCTATGCTCTCTTTGTCTCTCTGCAGGCCTCAGTGACCTTGCAGTATCCATTTGTCATCCTGTATCTCCGTGCCAAGAGCTGGCCGGATTTTCCCTTCGTTTAATTGCTTCTCTGTTAATCTACCACATTCCTAAAATTCTATGTAAGCTTCATTCTAGTGTCTATTGAAATCTACCTAGTTATTTGCAAGTGAACCAATATTCTGAACAAGATGGCCGCTTGGCTCATAATAGCGACCATCTTCCAGCCTGATTCCACTTCAATAACAGAACCATACAACCATGGGGAAAGTGGCAATGGGATCTGGCTTGAGCCAGTTCCTGGAGCTTGGTTGGAAACAGTGTCAAATATGCAATGGTTTGCATACAGATACACATAAGGAAATAGCACAGTATATACCACACAAGACTCTACAATAACTACATCAGGGAATAATACATAGACAACAGGGAATAGGGCACAGAAAACACAAACACCCTGTACCTAAAACTGCAGGTACAGGGTGACTTAAACACAGGAAAGGGTAGAGAAGCAAAATAAAACATCAAACCCGCACCTCAAGTCCCAAGTGACACATGTCACAGGGCACCTGGTTTTTAATGTCAATTATTTAAAAAGCTGCTTAATCAAATTACTTAACATTTTGTAGTGATTCTCAGGCCAGTTCTAACTACCAGATTTCAGCTAGATGTCATTTCAGTCTAAAGATAAGAGCATTTGAAAAATCAAACATGTTCTGGACTAAAACTATGGCAACACTGATGTATTGCCATAATATACTTATGGGTTAGCTAATCCCCTCAATGTATGTGTGGGTATCTATGTGTTACATTTATAAAGAATTATTTTTTCATAAAACATTTACTTATGCACATATTTTGAGTATCTTGGTTTAACATCCTTAATTTAACAATCTATTTACATATGTTCTTACAGTTTGCTTTACAGAGCTATAGATTCACACTCTGAAGATATGGGACCCATCTACAACTACAGGGTTGAGATTGCTGTCTTCTTCATTGTATACATTATTCTCATTGCCTTCTTCATGATGAACATCTTTGTTGGGTTTGTGATTGTAACCTTCCAGGAACAGGGTGAACAGGAGTATAAAAATTGTGAATTAGACAAGAACCAGGTAAGGCTAATCAAAAAATGAATAATAATGTGGTAATAATGGTCATTAAGCAGCAGTGTTAGTTGGTGCCTCCTCTCTGATAAGGGTTCGTAGGGATCTTCATAAATTTGTAATCCTTGTCTTACATTATACCTCTGTATAACTGTAATAAGCAGAAATCAGCACGGTTTTATAAAAACACAGATCATGCCAGACTAACCTAATTGCATTCTATGAAGAAGTAAGTAGAAGTATAGATCAGGGGGTCACAGTGGATGTGATTTACTTTGATTTTGCCAAAGCTTTCGATACAGTTCCTAACAAGAGGTTACTATTTAAATTAAGAAAAATTGGTCTAGACGAAAATACTTGTTGGATAGAACACTGGATAGGGTACAGCGAGTGGTCATAAATGGTATATTTTCAAGATGGACACCAGTGGTAAGTGGTGTCCTTCAGGGGTCTGTTATAGGACCAATTCTATTCAATTTATTTATAAATGACCTTGAGATAGGCATTGAAAGTCATGTATCAGTGTTTGCAGATTACACAAAACTACATAAAGCATAATTGAGCAATAAGTCATCAAAAATGGTCACGTAAGACCATAGCATGTCATCGTTTAGGGAAATCTAGACATCTGGAAATATTAAAAAAACCAAAATAGCACAGAGAAGTCAAAATATATGGGGGAGGGATAAATGGCAAAGGTTCAGGATTGTGCCGACCCTGGTAAAGTCCTAAGCGGCCAGAAGACCGCCAAGGAAAACCATGGGGGAAAATTGGCACCAGGTCGGGGCACCCAAGGGGACAAGCCTGACACCAGGTCTCGGCTATGTCCCCCAAGTCATCCCGCAGTAGCCAAATAATTAAAAAAGAGGGACAAAATATGGCTTACAAAAAATGTGACAGGTATACAAGTAAGCAGCCCCAGCTGGGGAACGTCTTCAAAAGAGTCAGCAAAGCCACGCAAAAAGAGGTCAGAGATGTCAGCAGGATAGTCCCAGAACAACATAAAGTGTCTTCAAAGCCGAGCGTTGTTAGTAAATAGCAAGGGGGGATTGCAAAATAACAAGGGGGAGAGGGGAAAAGAAGGGAAAAAAAATCAGTGAGCAGACTGCTCATCCTGCATCAAAAAATGGCAGAGGCTTTAGGGCAGGCAGGGTAGAACCGAACAGGCCAGGGTAATCGGCGCCATCTATTCTGCTGCCACGTAACCAAACGCTGAGCACGGCCAAGGCCTGAGTCACCCCAGACAGCCCACCGCAGGTAACTCTGAGTAGAGTCTGTCCCGGTGCAAGGAAGTGCAGCCGCGCCATCTTCCTCCCCAGCTGGGGGGAAATCTCTGCAAACCTCGAGGGATGCTTGCCACCAACACGGGAAGCCACTGTCAGAACCGACTTCCCACATTTCTTCTTAGGGGAAATTACTTGTGGCCCTGGCAGGTGCATCTGCACCGTCTTAACAGCCAGGCGAGGTGGGGGACCGTCCGATCTCAGTCTCTATCAAGGTTCCATTGGTATCAGGCATGGTGACCCTGCTGTCCTGTGGGACGTGTAGGGCTCACATCCGCCGCTAGATCTCACCCTCAGGCTCGGGGACCAGGGCTCCCGAACCGGTTCGGGAGTGTGCCACAGAGCCCTCCACGACAGCGCCGTCCGACAGGCAGGCCTCAACAGGGCGCTAGGCAGTGACAGCCCCGAATACTGTCCTCTTCAGGTTCCTCACCTCTCTGCAACACCGCAGCGTGGCCATCACCTGGCCCCAGACCCCCTTGGTGAGTGAGCCGTCCGCATCCCCTTCCGCCACCAATAATAAGCAGGCATCGAGGCCTGTAACTACAGCGTCATCTTCTCTGGCGGGGAGAGGGGTACCTTCCAGCCATCAACCCTGAGATCTGACCGCCATCCCCACAGAGCCGTCAGCTAGGGTATGTGGGAGACGTGGGCCCTGCGTCTCCTCAGTCTCCAGAAAGGATTCATCTCGGATGGGTGCGGGTAGCCTGGTGGCATCGTGAGGCATCCGGAATGTAGGCCCTAAAATGGCCGCCATCTTCACACTCAGGCCACGATGCAGCATGCTCCAGAGTGGTCTCTGGTCCGGAGGGGGGACCACACGGTCTCCGGACTGCCCAAAACCGGTGGCCAGCCGCTCAGGAACCATAATTCTCCCAAAATATAGCAGGTAGAGTCGTCTGAGGGTCCCTAATAAGAGAGGACGTGCGGAGCTCCAAAGAAATATGTCCTCTCCTGTGAACAACCGGCCATGCCCCCTTTGCAGAGAGATTTAGATAGATTGGGGGACTGGGCACTATATATATTGTGATAGGGTCACTAGGGGCAGACTGGCTGAGGGCAGGTGCATAAGCATGGAGATGGAAGAAGCGATCTTTTTCCCTTATGGGGTTAACCATTCCTACCAATTGAGGTTGTAGGTGGCGCCAGCTGCTGCTCGCTAGTGGTATCCAGCCCTATATAAACCTGGCAGGTTTAGCTCACATGGGAACTGACCTGAGACAGAAGAGGTTTGGAGCTGGCTGGTGAGGGAACCAGAACTTTGTGTGCTTAAAAGGTATGATGTTTGTTTGTGCTGGGAACCAACTTAGCTGGCCAGTATTTGGTAGATAGAAATTGTTTTGTTTAGTTTAGTCTCCCATCCAGGGGAGTAGGCTTTTTTTTGTTGTTTCTTTTATTTTTATGACTGGTGTTGATGAATTTAACCTGCAAAGAAATCCTATGCTGCAGAAATAAAGCAATGGAAACCTAACTGGCTGTATCCGCAGTGCCTTTGTCTCAAAAATGGTGGCAGCGGTGGGATCTTTAGTACCTGCTATACTTTTGCAGAAGCCGTAAAAGGTACAGGATCCTCTGAAATAATGGAAGAGGTTCTAAAGGCACTGGTACATGCCACTGCTACGCAGCAAGAGCCCAATCAAACACAGCATGAAAGCAATCACTTACTGCCAGCACAAATTGGGGCCTTGGCTCAAAGCCCAGAAAGCTGATCGTGAGCTGCTTCTTGAGACATTACAGCGTCTTTCAAGGCAAGCACCACCTGACCAGCAAATCAGGATCCGAGCAAGCTGCTATTTGCAGAAAATGCTGCCTGAGGATGATGTGGAATTCTACCTCCGCATTTGAACGCACTGCTACTCAGGAGTCCTGGCCTGCAGACACATGGGCGGGAATAATTGCTCCCTTCTTGATTTGGAGAGGCCCAAAAGGCTTACTATGATCTGGACGATGTGCATCCTGCAGACTATAAACTGCTGAAAGCAGAAATCCTGGACAGGCTTGGAGTAACAGAAGCTATAAGAGCACAGTGGTTCTACAACTTGGAGTTTGAGGAGAAGCTCCCTCCAAGGACTCAGATGTTTGACCTGATTCACTTGGCACGAAAATGGCTCCAACCGGAGCTCAATAATCCAAAGCAGATTGTGGAGACCATGGTGCTGGATAAATTCCTACGAGGACTTCCTCGCAGCCTCCGTGAATGGGTGGGGCAAGGAAACCCTATCAGCTATGATTACATGGTAGCCCAAGTTGAGCACTACATGGCTGCAAAACACTTTGAGGACGCACCGAGGAAGGCTCCCAGAGTGTTTGCATGGAGTCTGCCTTCTTATAAAAATGACACTTCCCAAAAACCCCATGGGTTCTCAACTCCGTTGCAGGGACCTATAAGCAAGTCAGCATCTGAGGAACGCTTGTGCCGCTCAGACCACGGAGACACCAATCATTCAAGACTGAGTGTGCCTCAAAAAGTTTCCATACGGTGCTTTGAGTGTGGTGAGCTAGGGCACATTAAAGTCAGGTGTCCTCATGCTCCTGAGCCAATGCAATGTGGTCTTGGAAAAGACCAACAGAACTCTTGTGGGCTAATATGTCTGACTGGTTTAGTAGAGGGAACACAGACCTTCCGTGTGTCTGTTCAATTGAATGGGATAAAGACAGTGGCACTGTTGGACTCTGGAAGTGCCGTTACCCTGGTCTCAGGGAACCTGGTGAAACCTACTGACTGGAGATCCTCGTATACCACCAATTAATCTACCAAGCACTCAGGTATCCCTATTCCACCTGCGAGTCCCAGGTGAACGGTGTTCGTATGATTCCCTGAACCCTATTTAAACCTGCCGCCTTCTCCAGTTCACTAACCAGGTTATACTGTGGTTACACCACGTTACCCAGCGGTTCCCCTTCGTGTTACTCCAAGAGAATTCTGACTTCTGTTCCTGCTGCTACGGTACCAGCTCCACTTCTGTTCCTGCTGCTACGGTACCAGCTCCACTTCTGTTCCTGCTGCCACGGTACCAGCTCCACTTCTGTTCCTGCTGCCACGGTACCAGCTCTGCTTCTGTTCCTGCTGCCACGGTACCAGCTCCGCTTCTGTTCCTGCCACCACGGTACCAGCTCCGCTTCTGTTCCTGCTGCCACGGTACCAGCTCCGCTTCTGTTCCTGCTGCCACGGTACCAGCTCCGCTTCTGTTCCTGCCACCACGGTACCAGCTCCGCTTCTGTTCCTGCCACCACGATACCAGCTCCGCTTCTGTTCCTGCTGCCACGGTACCAGCTCTGCTTCTGTTCCTGCTGCCACGGTACCAGCTCCGCTTCTGTTCCTGCCACCACGGTACCAGCTCCGCTTCTGTTCCTGCTGCCACGGTACTAGCTCCGCTTCTGTTCCTGCTGCCACGGTACCAGCTCCGCTTCTGTTCCTGCTGCCACGGTACTAGCTCCGCTTCTGTTCCTGCTGCCACGGTACCAGCTCCGCTTCTGTTCCTGCTGCCACAGTACCAGCTCCGCTTCTGTTCCTGCCACCACGGTACCAGCTCCGCTTCTGTTCCTGCTGCCACGGTACCAGCTCCGCTTCTGATCCTGCTGCCACGGTAACCGCTCCGCTTCTGTTCTTGCTGCCACGGTACCAGCTCCGCTTCCATCTCCCGGCTGCCTCTACGACACCAGTTCCAGATCCTGTCTTCAAATCCAATACCTCTACCCCTGGACTATTTCCAAGAGTGCAACCCGTATTTATTTATCCCTACAACTCTCCGTTCTGGACTTTTATTTCTGTCAAAGAAACCTTGCATTACTTTATTTCTGGACTTATATTTTGTTGCCTTTAGTAAAAGTTTAATCGATCATATCCCTTCTGGTCTCCTCCTTCGGCTTGCCATTGGATTCCATACACCCAACACCATACAGGGGTCAAAGCCTCTGCCCTTACAGCTCCAAGGTCTGTTCTCAGGGACCAAAGAAGTGGGAAACGGGGAACAGGAAATTGAAGCTGTTAGGGAAATATTTCCATTCTCTAACACTGCTATGTTTGTAAAGCAACCTAAACCTCAGAAATCCCGTGGTGCCGGCGGCGGCAGGCATCGTCGTGAAGCAATGCCCTCTGGCTGCTCGAAACAGGGCCTTTTCAAAGCGGAGTACACAGGCACCGTGCTGCGTCAGAAGGGGGAGATAAGAGGAGAGCAGGGGAGGGAACATAAAGGGAGCTGCCGTGACGTAATCACGCGGAATCTGCTGAGTTTGGGGCCCGCAAAGTTGGGTTTCTCTGGTGGTGACGCACAGGCTGGGCTGGAAGAATGGAGCCAGCAGGGAGGCAGGAAGAGTGCTACCCATGGGGGCCAGAGGAGGGCCGGACGCCTGTCACTGGTCGGCAATGGAGCTCAGGGTCAGCTCTCTGCCTCCCCGGTGATCCCTGTGATGACATAACCTACACCAGGTGCCAGGAGAAAGCACAACCCGAGGGCAGTTCACAAAAAGGTGACAGGGTGGTGTTGGTTCCAACAGCAAAAAGCAGGTTTCTGGCTCGTTGGCAGGGACTGCATGAGGTCTTAGAACAGATCAGCCCTGTCAACTATAGGGTTAGTCAGCCTGACCGCCGCAAGAAAGAGCAGGTTGTCCATGTTAACTTCTTACACAGGGCCGACTTGTTCCGTGGTAATGATGATGCATTGTCTTGGGTTCACGGGCTCTCCGCCATGGACACTTCACTCCCTGGTGTTACGCTGGGGAGGGGGATATGTGACAGGGGCACTAGGAGCAGACTGGCGAGGGCAGGTACATAAGCAGGGAGATGGAAGATGTCTTTTTCCCTTAAGGGGTTAACCATTCCTACCAATTGAGGTTGTAAGTGCTGTTGTAACCAGCTGCTGCTCGTTAGTGGTGTCCAGCCCTATATAAACCTGCTAGGTTTAGCTCACATGGGAACTGACCTGAGACAGAAGAGGTTTGGAGCTGGCTGGTGAGGGAACCAGAACTTTGTGTGCTTAAAAGGTATGATGTTTGTTTGTGCTGGGAACCAGCTTAGCTGGCCAGTATTTGGTAGATATTGTGTTGTTTAGTTTAGTCTCCCATCCAGGGAGTAGGCTTTTTTTTGTTGTTTCTTTTATTTTTATGATTGCTGTTGGTGAATTTAACCTGCAAAGAAATCCGATGCTGCAGAAATAAAGCAATGGAAACCTGACTGGCTGTATCCGCAGTGCCTTTGTCTCACAATATATATATATATAACAGTTGTGGTGGAGGACAAAAAGTGAGATAAAAAGCCTCCACGCTAAAATGGTTATTTTTATTATTGCAGAAGCCATCTGCACTAAATCACAGCAATTCAAAGAACTGCATCCCAGAGCCCCTGTGCCGCTTTTAATCTCACTTTTTGTCCTCCACCACAACTGTTGTAAGTACTGATTTGCCCTACGGGTCCAAGCATCCACTGCAACTGGTCATGCCTAGCTCCTAGCTGATGAGGGTCCAATAAACCCAAAACAACGCTGTCCTAGGAGTGGCTTTGTCCAGTTGCATAAACCTGATCTCTGCTAAAAAAAAGCCATAGTATGGCATGGCATTGATTTAAGGGGTCTCTGTAAAAACAGACAGAGGATGTAATAAAAGTGAGACAGAGGTCATTTGCTCTGGGGCTCTGGCATGCAGTTCTTTGAATTGCTGTGATGTGTAGATGGCTTCTGCAATAATAATAATAAAAAATATATATATATACAGTACTGTGCAAAAGTTTTAGGAATGCTTTCAGAAATATAAATAATGGTTGTTTATATTTGTCAATTTGCAACATGCAAAGTGAGCGAACAAAAGAAAAATCTAAATCAAATCAATATTTGGTGTTACTACCTTTTGCCTTCAAACCAGCAGCAATTCTCATAGGTACGCTTGCACAAAGTCAGGGATTTTGTAGGATTATAGTCAGGTGTATGATCAACCAATTATACCAAACAGGTGCTAATGATCATCAATGTCACACGTAGGTTGAAACCCAGTCATGAACTGAAACTGAAACAGCTGTGTAGGAGACTTAAAACTGGGTGAGGAACAGCCAAACTCTGCTACCAAGGTGAGGGTGTGAAAGGGCAGAGACTGGCCTTTCCAGTGATATCCAATATTAGGGCTGTCAAATATAATTGTCCTCCTGATGCATCGTGATGCTTCCTTCCACATTGCTGCATCAATGTTCTCAGGTTTAGGATTGATTCACTGGCCACACCCCCTACAGCTCCTCCATTGACACCTCAATCAACCACGTACAATGCACAGGGCCGGAGACACAGCGGTCCGAAAATTTCAGGGGGAGCTGGATGCTGATCCCTGGTGGGAGGGCACATGGGGGCAAGGGATAACCTAGGGGGGCAATTGCTCCCCCATAGAGACGCCTAAGATTTACACTACAGGGTTAATTTAATCTTGTTCCCTCTCTGGGAAAATCCGCTGCAAAACCAGCAAAATTATCGGATCTGAAAAAAAGAGGTTATCTGTGCTTATACCTTAACACCAGGGCCGCCATCAGGGCATTACGCCCATTACTGCCGTAAGGGGCCCGGGCCCGGTGGGGGCCCGGGCCGCCGGGGCCTGGGGGGAGGATCCCGGGCCCCCGACGGCAGCGGCGTCGCCCTTTAACAGCTCCGGAATCGGACTCTGAGTCCGAATCCGGAGCTGTGTCCCTGCTGCTGCTGCAGGAGCCAGAGGAGACTGAGACACTGTGTCTCCTCCGGCTCCTGGCAGCTTCACTTCCTGGCTGGGCGGGGCCAAGCAGTGTGTGAGGGGCCTCCCAAGCACGTTGCTTTGGCTCCGCCCCTCCACTCAGTGAAGCTGCGCGCCGGAGCTGGAGGGACCAGGAAGAAGACAGAAGAAAAGAAGAGAAGAAAATTAAAGAAAAAGGTGAAGAAAAGAAGAGCTGAAGACAGAAGAAAAGAAGATAGAAGACAGCGAGTGGTGAGCCAGGGCCCAGACCCAGACCCCAGGCCCCTAGATCCAAACCCAGGGCCCAGACCCCAAGGCCCAGACCCCTAGGCCCAGACCTCTAGGCTCAGACCCAGGACCCAGACCCCAAGGCCCAGACCCAGGGCCCAAACCCCAAGGCCCAGACCCCTAGGCCCAAACCCAGGGCCCAGACCTCTAGGCTCAGACCCAGGGCCCAGACCTCTAGGCTCAGACCCAGACCCAGGACCCAGACCCCAAGGCCCAGACCCCTAGGCCCAGACCCCAAGGCCCAGGACCCAGACCCTAGGGCCCAGACCCCAAGGCCCAGACCCCTAGGCCCAAACCCAGGGCCCAGACCCCAAGGCCCAGACCCAGGGCCCAGACCCCAAGGCCCAGACCCAGGGCCCAGACCCCAAGGCCCAGACCCAGGGCCCAGACCCCTAGGCCCAGACCTCTAGGCCCAGACCCCAAGGCCCAGACCCAGGGTCCAGACCCCTAGGCCCAGGGCCAAGACCCAGGGCCCAGACCCCAAGACCCAAACCCAGGGCCCGGACCCAGGGCCCAGACCCTATGGCCCAGGGCAAAGGCCCAGGGCCCAGACCCCTAGGCCCAAACCCATGGCCCAGACCCCTAGGCCCAGGACCCAGACCCTAGGGCCCAGACCCCTAGGCCCAGACCTCTAGGCTCAGACCCAGGACCCAGACCCCTAGGCCCAGACCCTAGGGCCCAGGGCCCAAACCCATGGCCCAGACCCGGGCCCAGACCCCCTAGGCCCAGACCCCCTAGGCCCAGACCCTGGGCCCAGACCCTGGGCCCAGACCCTGGGCCCAGACCCCCTGGGCCCAGACCCTGGGCCCAGACCCCCTAGGCCCAGACCCTGGGCCCAGACCCCCTGGGCCCAGACCCCCTAGGCCCAGACCCCCTAGGCCAGACCCCCTAGGCCCAGACCCTGGGCCCAGACCCCCTAGGCCCAGACCCTGGGCCAGACCCCCTAGGCCCAGACCCTGGGCCCAGACCCCCTAGGCCCAGACCCTGGGCCCAGACCCTGGGCCCAGACCCCTGGGCCAGACCCCTGGGCCCAGACCCTGGGCCAGACCCCCTAGGCCCAGACCCCTGGGCCCAGACCCCCTAGGCCCAGACCCCGGGCCCAGACCCTGGCCCAGACCCCCTGGGCCAGACCCCTAGCCCAGACCCCTAGGCCCAGACCCTGGGCCCAGACCCCTAGGCCCAGACCCCCTAGGCCCAGACCCTGGGCCAGACCCCTGGGCCCAGACCCCCTAGCCCAGACCCTGGGCCCAGACCCCCTAGGCCCAGACCCCTGGGCCAGACCCCCTAGGCCCAGACCCCCTGGGCCCAGACCCCTGGGCCAGACCCCCTAGGCCCAGACCCCCTGGGCCCAGACCCCCTGGGCCCAGACCCCCTGGGCCCAGACCCCCTAGGCCCAGACCCTCGGCCCAGACCCTGGGCCCAGACCCCCTAGGCCCAGACCCTGGGCCCAGACCCCCTAGGCCCAGACCCCCTGGGCCCAGACCCTGGGCCCAGACCCCCTAGGCCCAGACCCTGGGCCCAGACCCCCTAGGCCCAGACCCCTAGGCCCAGACCCCCTAGGCCCAGACCCCCTGGGCCCAGACCCTGGCCCAGACCCCCTGGCCCAGACCCCCTAGGCCCAGACCCCCTAGGCCCAGACCCTGGGCCCAGACCCCCTGGGCCCAGACCCCCTAGGCCCAGACCCCCTGGCCCAGACCCCCTGGGCCCAGACCCCTCTAGGCCCAGACCCCTCTAGGCCCAGACCCCCTAGGCCAGACCCCTGGGCCCAGACCCCCTAGGCCCAGACCCTGGGCCCAGAGACCCTGGGCCCAGACCCTGGGCCCAGACCCTGGGCCCAGACCCCCTAGGCCCAGACCCCCTAGGCCCAGACCCTGGGCCCAGACCCCCTAGGCCCAGACCCTGGGCCCAGACCCCCTAGGCCCAGACCCTGGGCCCAGACCCTGGGCCCAGACCCCCTAGGCCCAGACCCCCTAGGCCCAGACCCTGGGCCCAGACCCCCTGGGCCCAGACCCTGGGCCCAGACCCCCTGGGCCCAGACCCCCTGGGCCCAGACCCCCTAGGCCCAGACCCTAAGGCCCAGACCCCCTAGGCCCAGACCCTGGGCCCAGACCCCCTAGGCCCAGACCCTGGGCCCAGACCCTAAGGCCCAGACCCCCTAGGCCCAAACCCAGGGCCCAGACCCTAGGGCCCAGACCCTAAGGCCCAGACCCAGGGCCCAGACCCCCTAGGCCCAAACCCAGGGCCCAGACCCTAGGGCCCAGACCCTAAGACCCAGGGCCCAGACCCTAAGACCCAGGGCCCAGACTCCTAGGCCCAAACCCAGGGCCCAGACCCCTAGGCCAAACCCAGGGCCCAGACTCCAAGGCCCAGACACCAAGGCCCAAATACAGACCCAGGGCCCAGACCCTAGGGTCCAGACCCCATACCCAGGGCCCAGACCCCAAGGCCCAGAGCCAGGGCCCAGACCCCAGACCCTAGGGCCCAGACCCCAAGGCCCAGACCCAGGGCCCAGATCCTAGGACCCAGACCCCAAGGCCCAGGGACCAGACCAGGGCCCAGGCTAGACCCCAGGGACCAGACCTCAGGGCCCAGACCTCAGGGACCAGACCTCAGGGACCAGACCCCAAGGCCCAGTCCCAGGGACCAGACCAGGGCCCAGGCCCAGACCCCAGACCCAAAGGCCATCATACACAGCCCGTTTCTGTGAGATTTATTGCTGTGGATTCTGTGATATGTTCAGACACACCGCTCATTACTGTGAGTTTTATTGCTGTGGATACTGTGATAAGCTAATACACACTGCACATTACTGGGAGTTTTATTGCTGTGGTGCTATGTTATGTCCTTTCTTTTTGAAGGGGGAGAAAAGCTGTTAGAGGTTGAGGGGGGGCCCCATCGTGAGGTTTAGTAAGGGGCCCCATCATTTCTGATGGCTGCCCTGCTTAACACCATGGGAAACAAAACACAATTAGAGGTTTTGTTTACTTGAATGGCCATTGAAGTTTTAAGCCCTCCTGCCACGTCAAGGCACCTCCAGTAGGGCGAATCCTATCTAATGAAGCCAAAAATTGCTCCTTGAGCAACCATATGCTCATGCTGTTTCTCAGTCATGAGACAAGCTGGTGGGTTTTCTTTTATACCCTCCCCAGAAAAATTCCACTTTGGGATTGAAAACAAAATCACGGTACGGGACAGCTGCAAAGATGACCTGGCTGGAAACACGACAAAATATACATAGATACAGGAAAATTTCAGTGAGTCTGCACCAGGTTTTTTTGTAAAAAAATTCAACGAAATTATCGGATCCAATTCGATAAATTATCCTACGATCCTATAAGCCGCTTCAAACATACCGCCGCCAACACGCCAGACAGCTGCCAAATGCAGCCAATGAGCCGCTGAGCACAGTGCCGACCAGCTGTAGAAAAAAGCCGACAAGCTGCTGGTCGGGTAAAAAATAAATAAAAACAAAATGAGTGAAAGAAACAACGCTATTTCAAAAAAAATCCCGAAAAATGCCTAAAATATCCTGGGAAAAAGAGAAATAAATCCAAAAAATAGACTTTTTGCTACAGATTAAAAGAATAACTGGTTTATTAGACATTGAATAAAAATGGGAATATTTTTAACATTGAAGCCTATGGGATTCGCCTGATTAAACCTGCCGAATGAAACCACTGAACATCAGGGCATTTCTCTGACGTTTCGCTGCTCTTCCTGTTGTCTGAATAGCTTAACCTTTGCTTCTCTATGGGGATAACTCTGCCGCCGAACAGGCACCGTATTTGCTGACAATTCGCCAAAATTTGGCGAACTTGCTGGTGTCTGAATAAACAAATAGCCCTGAAAATGCACTGTACGGGTAAATTCACTGTTCAGTGACAAACCGTCTCTCTCTGTCTTAACAAGACTTACAGGGTTATTCAATCTCTTTGTCTGCATATATATTTAGAATGATTTTGTTTTGCATGTAAACCTTTAGTTATGAGTTTATAAATTATAACCAGTCTCATTATTCTAGTTTTCATGATGTTATGATAAATGCCATCACCAACTTTATTCCTCCTTTTCTCCATTTCCAGAGGCAGTGTGTACAATATGCTCTTAAGGCTCGTCCATTACGACGATACATCCCAAAAAATCCACATCAGTATAAGGTCTGGTACCTAGTTACCTCCTCATACTTTGAATACCTGATGTTTGCGCTCATCATGTTGAACACAATCAGTCTTGGCATGCAGGTAATAAAAGCAGATTGCGGAATTAAGTAATTTATAGATTAAAATGTAATAGCGTAAATGTAATACATTACTTCTTTAACATAAAATAGTAAGTTCTTAGATCAACAAAACTTAACAAGAAGTTTATTATTACGCCCTAAGTGTTTGGAAAATTGCTCTTCATTATTTAATTTGTAATTATTTGTTTTTACAAATTTACAATGTTTAAAATATTATTTCTTTTAAATTATTATTTTATAGTTTATTAATACAATACTAGACTTCACAGGAGACAATGGTGATGTATTGAATTGACTACCCCTGACCTCCCTGCCCTAGGATAACCATCCATTACCTTTATTTTACCACCACCTTTATGAAATGAAAACACACTACTAGTTGATGGATAGAAAGAGGTTACAAAATTACCAAATTATATCAACATTTTTTTTTTATAAAAAAAACTGTTTTTGCAATATTTTACTTAAGCACAGCATTAACATTTCCATTGTGCAATTGTTATCAGCTATATTAAAAAGAGACTTATATAATCTATAGATCTACAATATAAAACCTACACTGCTGGTGTTTCCTTTGTTTGAAGTAATTGCATGTAAAAAGGAAAAATAAGGTAAGGTTTTGGTCTCGGTTAATTTTTTTGTATTTTCCCCAGGATGCAACATTTACCAAAAGCTTTGAAGCTTTTGTTTATTTAATCTACATTATTTAATAGTTAATGAGGTGGAGGATGGAATGTTTAGAAAAGGTGGCAGTAGGGTAGACCTCAGTCCTTCAGGTTGAGATAAAAGATGACAGCTGAATGAGATATGACCGGGAGCTTAAAATACATCTAATTTACCCCCTAGTGATGTCCTTTGTATACACACCCACGCAATACAATGATTTGAGTCAGTGATCGAACAATACACTCCATTATATGGCCAAAGCTACAAAGTGAGGTAAATATATTGTGGGGGGCAGTTTACACAAGATCACAAAATGGATGCACCCAGTTACACATATAGAGTAAATATTTTCCTAACTAAACAAATCAAGAGAAAAACATAGTACACATAAGATAATAGCAACATAAAATAAACAAAATAAATAGCATTCGATTTTTGTGGTAGTGTCCCTTTAAGTAACCCCCAATAACAAACATAGGGCCCTATTACATTCTTCGTTCCTGTGTGAGCGTGGGCACACCATGTTACAATCCAAACGCTAACGGGTTAAAAAAAAAATTGCGATTGGTATCTTGCACTTTTCAGTGGGAGGTTACTGTACTTCGCGCTCCCTTTGCTTAACATGGGGAGTGCAAAGTTAATTAGCGTTAGTATTACAATATAGTACTTGTGGTGAAGGACAAAAGTGAGATAAAAAGCCTCCACGCTATGATTCGTTTTGTTTATTTTTGCAGAAGCCATTTGCACATCACAGCAATGTGCAAATGGCTTATGCAATAAAAAAAACATAAATATTGCAGTATACTAATGCTAATTACCATCCGGCTGAGGTTAACCTGACAGTTAACCACAGCCTGGACCTGGTGCTAATGGATCCCACTGCTGCAGAATTGGTCAGCACCAGCAGAACCCCCCCTCCCAAATTGATCAGATACTCACCTCTAATCCCGCATCGAGGACCGCGGCTCCAGACGCCTCCTTTTTCTGCTGGAAGCAGGGAGAGACTGGGGGAAAAAGTCCCACAATCTCCCTCTGCGGATCACTACACCGACCGTGTGACTGGCGGCATCTGCCTCAATGGAGTACTATGGACTCCATGGAGAGGATGCAGGCATCCCGGGGCCTGGTGCAGGCAGCTTTTCTAGCGCCTGCATTGTAATATCACGCTAAAACGGGGATGCAAAGGAGAACCCTGCAGGCGCAAGTTTTTCACCCTAGCGTCCCCGTTTTAGCGTTAATAATGTAATAGTGCCCATAGTGTCAGGACCACACAGGTTGGAGCCATGGTGGGACCCATTAGGTTTTGCTTATTACCCACTCGCTGGGGGCCAACAGGATAAGCAGACTCAGGAGACGTTATTGGCATATAATAATTGTATTGAAAGAACACAATACACAGCAAGCAGCTTAAACAGAACTGGAGATCCCAATGCTGAATATCAGAGGCAAAGTCTTTATGCAAGGTAGATAGTGGAAAATGTAGTCACATACTGCACACAGGGTCCACTTGAGTAAGAACCAGTAGCCTTTGGCAATAATACCTTGATTAAAGGTCAGCGGAGGTGGAGAAAGCTGTATAAGACACAGGTAAGTATCCAGGCCCAATGAATAGTGGGCTATGCAGTTGACAGAATCCACTAGTACAGGGACCAGGTAATCTGAGAATGAAGACTTGGATAAAGGTGGTATATGCAGGTGGAGTATTCTGGAACACTGCAGCCACAGTTAAGTTCTTAAATTCACGGCAGAATGGGAACAGATGTAAACAAAAACAGAGGATACTGACCAGAAACCAGAACTAAAGGAAAACTCAAAATTACAGGACTGAACAGAAAGAAAATACGAGATAAGAATATTGGATAAGACTGGAGTAGGAGGAAACAAGGAACTATAACAAGGAGAGGGAGCTCACAGGACCTCAGACATAGCTTGAAGGGGAACAAACGAAATGAGAGAGCAAGATGTAAAGGGAGTGACCAGAATATATAGCTGGCTGCACAGGTGGGCAATCAGAATACAGCCAGCCAAGGGAAACACAGGGATGGAGGTAGCCAAGGAGTAGGAGAATGGAGAGAGAAAAGGTGGAATGGAGTAGATGCAAGATATAAGCTGTAAGTAGATTGCATGTGCATTACAAATAGATCTACATTATAAAACCTACACTGCTAGTTTTTCAGTGCAAACAGGACTAACAGAAGAAAAGGGGTATAAATCTCACACCTCTTCTTTGTAAACATACAATACCTAACTCCAACAACAATCCTCCTTAGGTACTTTTACTTGGGACTATTCTCTTATAACTCGGCAACTATATTGCACCCATTAATTTTGAAATTTCAAAAAAATTTATTTGCGAAAAAAGCGTCACAAGTTGACTAACGTAAATGGCCGCGCAGGGCCTGGCTCAAATTAAGCATCTAAGATAAACAGAGGAGTACTGGGAAGGAGAGTGCTAGGCGTGTCACTTCATAAAAGACGGTGACCCAGAGATGGGTAGGGGGGGAGGAAAAAGGAGAAGAAGAGAGAAAGAAAAAAAAAGGGGGGAAGGATAGGTGGGAAAAAGGTAGCGGCCATTACCGTGACGCTCCTGGCGCACTCCCTGAGGAGGCCATGGAGTGAATATGTCACGGAGCCAAGGGGCTCGAGGGCCGATCATGGCTAGCAAAGCCACGGTGGCACGCCCCAAGTCACCAAAAAAAAAAAGTGTGTGTGAGAGAGGGTACACCATGAACAGTGGGTCGAGCACCAAATACAGGAGAGTCTCAGATGGGGAGGGGGTGAAAAGAACAGCAACCGCAAAAATCAGAGACAAGAGCGTCACGTAGGGGTAGGGCAAAGGCATCGTGTCATCCTGGGGCAAAAAAGAAGAGACCCTGACTCAGTCAGGTTCACCCGGGGGCAGTGGGGGGCCAACAGGTTGGGTCGCAGCAGGCTGACCCAAAAACACGGGGAGCAGTCCCAGTGTGCGAAGGTGCCCTTCGGCCTCTGCCAACGTATTGGCCACCAGGACTCCGCCGTCTTGTGGGGAACTTATAAGGGAGCCTGCGGCATCCCATCTATATCTGATGTCCTTAGTGCGGAGGATGACCGTGGCTGGCCTAAGTTGTCGTCGGGCAGCCAGCTCCAGAAAGGGGATATCACGATATAAGGGGACTGTAGATAAATTCCGCACAGCCCGGAACAATGCAGGGTGATGAGGACATCGCGTGGTGCCTCTGTGGGAGCCAGGGCCGCCTTCTGAACGCGTAGGGACGTGAGGACAGAGTCCCGGAGAGATTCTGATGGAGTAAGGACAGTCTCCAGAAATTGTGTGATATACTGCAACAGTTCCGTGTCTGGCACTGTCTCTGGTATGCCACGGAGTTTCACATTCCGCCGCCTGTGCCACGATTCCAACATCACCACGGCCGAGTGCAAACTGCTGACCTGAGCTTGCAAAGCGCGTACAGAGGAGGAGGTCACGGCCTTTGCACTTTCCACCTCTTGCGTGCGGGTTCGGAGATCCTCCACCTGGGCCTGCGTCTCCGCCACTGCCGTGCCGAGGGACTGGAAATCCGCCTGCCACGATTTCCTGGCATCTTCCAGCATATATCCCCCTTCGTGGCGGGGAGCGCATCCTCCCCCGGTACTGACGGCGCCACATGTGTGAAGGGAGGGACATCAGCCTCTTCCACCACCAGTGGAGTCCCCGGGTCTAGCGCGGAGCGCAGCGGCAACCTCCGCCCCAAGCCCCCACCAAGCGAAAGTCGGATGTCGGGGTGCCGGAATCCTCCCCCGCTCCTCCAGCTTTATTCTTCTTCCCCATCCGGGGAGACAGCGTCTCAGAGCGAGGAAAGAAAAGCACACCAACACCAGGCCCCTAAGATGGCCGCCAACAGGCCGAGGAGGGGGCAGCCCAGCAGCCCACACACCAAGCAGAAGTCCGGAGGGGGGATCAGACAGGCTCTGGAACACCTCTACCTGATGGCCGACGACTGTGTTTCGATTAAAGGCAGGTGGCCCGCTTGGAAATCACTGCAAAATCCGCCGTTAGTACAATGGGGATCAGAGCTCCACTTGCATGGGTCCATCTCTATCCACCGCCGGCCACGCCCCCCTCTCCCATTAATTTTAACCTATAATTGCAAGTTTTATGCCAACCTATTTTCCCACTCTACGGGGAAAAAGATCATAAATGCTGAATCTCTTCGTTGCTGAAACCCAAACCTGCCAACTCAGTAGGTGCCCCAATTCTAAATGAGAACGATCCAAATTGGAACAGATTCCTCCCTACCTTCATCTATCCAGCCTTAACCCCTTCACTACCAAGTGATTTTCAAAAAAAACATTTTCCAAAAAAACTGTTTTGTAAAAATCATTTTAAATTACCTATTGTATTTCTTACTGTAAATAACCTATTTTTGGTGCTACTGCCAAATTGAGTTAGAGCCGAGGTTTGCCCACAGGGCTAAAACTTTGGGGCACCTCCTGTGGCCCAAAAGCAAAGGAAATTTGTTTGCAGCAAATTAATTTCATTTGTTTTTGGGCTGCAGATAAGCATACAGAGATACAGGTATCTCAATAACGGGGCACCAGATCGTGCCATTGAAGCCTGAGATATCTCAATATCGGAAGTAAAAGGGTTAAATAAACTAGCAAATTGATACTGCGACAGAGGAGAACCATTGCGATGGCATAGGAAAAAGCCCCCCACCGCCTGTCGAAGTAGCAGAAAACTGGCAACGCAGCCACCGGACAAACTACATCGTCCAGCACACTGTGCAGCAATATTCTCTGCCTTCGCCCCAATTGATCGGTGTAGAATCCAGAGGGAAGCCCAATCAGTCCCTCCCAACATGTCATCCCTAGCCAAATGCCAGAGACCATCTTATTAGGTCTAATCAATTCCCTGACCCGCAGCGACACCTTATATTTATCCCTACAAATGTCACCCAGGTTCCACAGCAATTCCTTCAACAACTGAGCTGAAACTGGATGCCTACAATCAACCTGCACACACTGCCTGCTAAAACTCTTAACAACCTGTCATATCGTAAAATCTTACGTATGATCCACCTTACCCCTCCATCGAAAGAGAAAAGTCAAAGTCAACGATTGATCCAAAAGTAGGGATGCACTGATAACGATACTAGTATCAGTGCCAATACCAGGTTCTGCACGAGTACTTAGTACTCGTGCAGTTGCCGCCGATACCTCCCCCGATACCGGCATCCGAGGGGCTGGGGCGGCTGTACAATTGCTCTAACGGCATTCGGACAGGCCCCTGCAGAATACCACGTTTCTTCCAAAATCCAACGAGCGCCACCAGCAAAGTCTTTGAGCAGCCGCTCGTTGGGAAACCCCCAGGCATGATCTCGCGACAGCCGCCCCATGTCTGGTCTGAGGTCTAAAACGTGTTAGTGTGTGTGTAAATACATATGTACACATGCACAGAGGTCTGGTATGAAAGTGTGTGTATGTATGTATGTATGTATATATATATATACACCACAGTGTGGTCTGTTGGGGATACATGTATCTGATGCCTGTGGGGTATATTATATATAAATAATGTACCCCACAGGCATCAGATACATGTATACCCAACAGACACCAGAACACAGAGTGTGTGTGCAGTGGTTACATGGGGTGTCTGGCCATACTTTTCATTTTAACATAAACAGGACAGGCTTTCAGCAAAATCCTAAATTATTTATTGGAAAGCATCACATGAATTAAATAAAAGTATCGGTACTCGGTATCAGTGAGTACTTGAAAAAAGTATTGGTACTTGTACTCGGTCTTAAAAAAATGGTATCGGTGCATCCCTATCCAAGAGTCTGGGGGACACTCCAGATTCTAAAAAATTAACCAGCACAATGCCTACCTCTGATCTGCCACCAATGAAACACCACCCTTCCAGCGCACCACTTCCTCCCAGTCCTTCCACACTCCACAATAAAACCTCCAAGTCAACTCCGACAACAAAGACCTCACTCAGTGTCTAAACTCTCTGTCCAGATACTCCGAAGAAAGTCCGGACAAGGATGCCCTTCTGTGTCTGCATCTGGAGCCTCCGCCCAAAACTTATCCCACTGAAAGCGAAACAGAGAGTCAGCCACTGAGTCTACCCGGGACATGCCTCGCCTACAGAAAATATTAAGCTGCAGGCACCGTAGGACAAAGTGCCCCAATAATCGTACCACCAGCTCCAAAACCATAGACAGTGAATGAACCGTTGCCACTACCACCGTGTTGTCAGAATAAAAAAGAACCCGCCGACTATACAACGAAGAGCCCCTCAATTACTCAGCAAATGAGCCACAAACCATCAACTGGCAAAGTAGGCCCCAAACCTTCCAGCCTCCGGAACCATCCAGCTACATAATGGCCCCAAGCAAGGGAAAGGCCGTGATAGGCCGCAAGATGGCGGCGTGCGGGCCTCCCACGATTCGGGCTCCCTGCGATCAGTCCTGCCAGAGGAAGAAGACTCACAGCTTCAGGCCCTGTCTGCTTCTGCTACTGCCTAGGGAGGTGCATGGCTGAAAAATTTGTTTCGTTTAGCTACATTTCGTTACATTTTTAAATAATTTTGTTTTCGGAATTTCGTAACCAATTTAGTTTTGAATTTAGTTTCGGATTTAGTTTCATTTCGGATTGATTTGAAATTTCGAATTGATTTCAAATTCGATAGTTGATATCCATTTGATAGTTCATTTCAAATTCGCTAGTTGTTGATATCTATTTGATAGTTCATTTCAAATTCGATAGTAGGAAAATGGGGGGGTCCCCGCTATATGGCGCTCCTCGCAGGTAGGTGGATATGTCAAAAAAATCCCCTGGTGGTTTTAACTCCTGTCTCCAGTATGTATGTCAGGGACAGTGTATAGAGCCCATACAATGTAAACAATGTGTGTTTTTGAAACAATACATACAGTGTTGGACAACATACAGAGAAACAGTACTGGTGATGTTATTCCTTATCCAAGGTTGCCACCTGGTGGTTCTGTGGTGTATAAGTGTCTTTAAGAATAAAAATCTTTTACAAAAAAGCAGTCTGATTTTCTCTTTCTGAAAAAACGTCCGTTATTCCACCTTGTGTCCTGGTTCCCCTCTCTTGATCTTGTGCCTCCAAGACAGAGAGTGGGGGATAGGTGAGGAAAATTTATCTAGAAGACCAGATTGGTTTCTCAGGTGCACTTACTTGACTCTGTCCACCAAAAATCTTTGGGCTGTTCCACCGATGTATACCTCTTTGGTTCGCCTTCCTCTGCTCCTGTGGTGTTCCTTCGTATAGTCAGGCCTCCACGGATCCAATGTTGCCTTTCTCTGGGTACCAGGATACTGGTGGGGTCTGGGGGTTTTTAGGAATAAAAAACGCAGGATGCAGGGATACGGCTAAAAAGGGTTTAATATCGGTTTGACAATTAAAATGGGGTCAGGCAGTAAGTATTCAATAAAAGGTATTCAATAAAAAAGTAGTCCTCCAAAACGCGTTTTGCTAGGTTGCCACTAGCTTCATCAGTTGGATGGACTCTTTTTTGTAAAACAAGGATTTATACGGTAAAAAGGCGCGAGTCTTTCACTTTCACTTTGTGGATCTCGTGCGCCTGCGCGAGGATCCGCTTTGCCGTGAGTGCGCCTTTTCGTCCCCAGGTGATGACGTCATCCTGGTTGTCCTCTATCTCGGCTGTATTCTTCCTCCGGATGTAGCATGCTGGTTTATGTTCTTCTTGAGGACAAAAAGCGAGTTTACACAGAAAAGATTAAAACTGTTTAAAACGTGTGTACTGAAAAAAGGTGCCTGTAGGATTAGGAACATGGGGAGTAAACCCGTTATAGCAAGACTTTTGTGTGCACATCATGGACAGGGTTTATATTCAAAAAAGACTTCAAAAAGGATATGTTAGAAAAAAAAGGGGGTGTTGTAATGCAGCTCTATCTGAAACTCTGCAAACAACACTTATTTTTTCATTGTTAAATGTATTGTTACCATATGGCCCCATGTACACTGCGTAAGGTCCTGCGTTAGGTGGGGTGATGTACATGGTTCCATATTGAATATCAGTGTGCTTGTTTGGCTATTACATTGGGGATGGATGCACCTCCTGTAGCCCCCACTTTAAAATTCGGGAAATGAGGTTACATGGTTTAAACTCATACCCATCGTCCAGTCTTCAGTTGAATGGCACATTGCCCTATATTCATATTGCCCTATTGCATTAGGGTGTGCACCCAAAAGTTCAAACACGTAAATTAATTTGCCACAGAATTCATAGCAATTCAAATCACATACATTCATGAATGCATGTTATACTTATCACAAACATTCACACACACTGTCACAGCCATTCACGCCATCATTCACACATACATCCACACACATTTACACTATCACATTTATTTACACTATTATTCACACATACACATCACAAATCTTTACACCATCATTCACACACGCTATTACATACATTCACACACATTTACACTATTACATACATTTACACAAACATTTACACATCAAACATTTACACCATCATTCGAAAACACGCTATCGCATACATTCACATATGCTATCCCATACATTTAAGCTATCATTCCCACACGCTATCACACAAGAATGCAACTAATGCTCACAGGGAAAATATAATTCACACCAAAGGTGCAAGTGGAGGACTGTTCAAATATACTTTTTATTAACTAATGCCCACAGGGCCCATAGGAAAAATGTATGCGTACGTCACTCCCATATACACCTACACATATACACACGATGCCCCCTCAACACATACAATGCACACATGCCTCCCCCACATACACACCCCTTCACACATGTACAAATCCCCCCAAATATACTGCACACATGCCTCTTCACATATACACACATGCACCTTCATAGATACACACATGCCCCACAAATACACAGTAGACATGCCCCTACACACGCACCCAATACACTGCAGACATGCCCCAGACAAATACACTGCAGTGACACATGCTCCTTCACATATACACACATGCCCCCCCCAAACAAACACTGCACACCTGCTCCTTCACACATACACACATGCCCCCACAAATACACACTTGCTCCCCTAATACACTGCACACATGACCCTTCACACATTTCCCCACACATTCAACACTTGATATCACACATACAGCACTCCATGTACTCAACGTGCTGCCTGGCAAAGAACACTTTTACTGTGCTGTCTGTAGACACCAGAAATGAGATCCTGCGATACTGTGCACAGGTAAGAGGATGGATGAGCCAGGACACAGTGATAGAAAGCAGGCTCCACATGCAGAGCACCCACCAGTACCAATGCACTACTGCAGCTGCTGATGGGGAGATAGGGATACAAATAAAATAAAATCTGGTCAGCACAGACTGCATGTAATCTCCTTTACAGCAGGACTTGCTGCCAAGCTCTACTCAATGAGGCCGAGCAGACAACAGGAGGCAAGCAGAAATGGTAGTAGAGTTGTCAGCATGAGGACTTGCTACTCACACAGAAGATGGCACCTCGCAGGAAGCACGCCCCCTCCCCCACCCACAGAGTCAGCTGGAGCAGGAAGTGGGGGTGGACAGACTCTAGTCTATTGTGGGCGTGACACGTGCTTAGGCAGCTCCTGCATGTGTGCACACACTTCTAGCCCCAGGATCGCGCGCTTGATTGCAGTGACGGCCGGATCTATTTTCTTGGTTTCACTCACATCATCATACTGCGGCCTACAGAGCCCCAGACTGCCATTCAATTCCTGCGGCCTCGCTCTGTGTCGGCTGCACGTCCTCAATAGCCAATCGAAGCACTGGCACTGTTCCTTCCTATGCGGTTAGACTGACCCAGCGCTAGAGAGTGCCAAGTAGCCACTGAGATGATTAGGGTGTGCCCAGGCACACCCAGCACACCCCGTGCGCACGCCTATGCCTATATTACATACACATGTAGTTGCATAATAAAATATTGCACATTGCCCTATATTGCATACACATATAGTATAGCGCTTAGTTAGATATTGTGCGTGATATCATGTTTCATTCGAGTATATAGCACAATTATATATTGCCCTGTATTGCATACACATGTAGTACAGTGTTTCGTTTGATATTACACATAATGCTATGTTTCATAACGAGTAAATTGCACAGTTAAGATATTGCACATTGCCCTATATCACATACATATATAATAGGTGTCTGGTTCGATATTGTACATGATACCTTGTTTCATTCGAATATATTGCACATTGGGTATTCGCAAATGTATATTGCACTGCTGGCCTGGATCTGTGATTTGGGAATGCAATGTAACATAATCTACGTATCATTAGGTGTGTACTTGGTGATTCTCGTATAGTTGATTTGTGCAGCCTTGAGGGAGGATTATAATGGTGTCCCATTAAGATGAGAGGCTATGTGGTGCTTCTTGTGCTGTGTGGGGTCCAGTTGGGTGGATTGTCTAATTCGGGATGTTTATAGGAAATGGCAGATTTCGAAGTCCATATTGAGACCGGCAGGGTGCAGGGTTCCAAACTCGTATATAAGTCTCATCTCTTCTTTGCCTAATAATTTAGTCGTATCTCCCCCTCTTCTTTGTTGATGAATTTTTTTAAGAGCTAGGAATTGGAGGTTCTTTGGATCACAATTATGTGATTTTTTTTGAAGTGTAAGGGTACTGTGCATTTCTAATCCCTTCAATATATTCCTAATGTGTTCTCTAACTCTCACATTGAGGGCTCGAGTCGTCCTCCGAATGTATTTGAGGCCGCAGGGGCAGATCAATAGATACAGGACGTTTTTGGAGAAACAAGTTAGAATATCACGGATTTTCCATTTTCCCCTTTTGTGGTCTACTTCTTTAATTATTCTTTTTTTGTTGCCCGTGCTCCTACAGCTTAGGCAGTTGCCACAGCCATGGAATCCCTTCTCTATCTGGAAATATTCTTTCTTGTTGTTTGATCGGGCTGGATATTCGCTTCTGGTAATGGCCTTCTTGAGGTTTCCTGTTCCCCTGCATACAAATCGTGGTTTCTCTGGAAGAAGCTCTCTCAGTACTGGATCTTGCCTGAGTATGGGCGAATATTTGGAGATGATTTTTCTGATGGCCTTGTTCTGTTGGTTGTATGTGTAAATTATGAGGAGTTGAGATTTCTGGATATTATTTCTGGTTTTATATTTCAGGAGGTCTTTCCTGTCTTTTTTCCTTATTTCTTTTCTTGTTTCTTCCAATGCATCTAGATCATATCCTTTCTCTTTAAAGGCTCCTTGTAGTTTCTCTGCTTGTTTGTCGAAGATGTCAATATCTGTGCAGTTTCTCCGTAGTCTCAGAATTTGGCTTTTTGGCACCCCTTCCAGCCATTTCTCTAGATGACAGCTGGTTCTGTCTATGAAGTTGTTGCAGTCTACAGGTTTAAATAAGGTTCTAGTGGCTATTTCGTTGCCCACCCGGTAGATAGTCAAATCAAGGAAATTCACTTCCTCTTTACTCCATTGGGTCTCTAACTGGATATTGATGTTTCTTCCGTTCATTTCTTTTATGAACTCCTCCAGACTCTGTTCTCCTCCTCCCCATATCAGAAAAATGTCATCAATATACCTTCTATATAAAATTACATCTTCCCCTCCTTTTTGTATTAGCGGTTCCTCCCATTCTGTCATGAAGAGATTCGCAAAGCTTGGTGCAAATTTGGTTCCCATCGCCATTCCTTTCACTTGCAGGTAGAAATCCTCGTTGAACCAAAAGTAATTGTTTGTAAGGATGAGATGGATTCCTTCTAGGATGAAGTCTATTTGTTTGGGGGGAGGGAATTGGTTCTTTCCAGAATGTTTTTGACGGCTGTAATTCCCTCTGTGTGTGGTATATTGCTGTATAGTGCACTTACATCGCTAGTCACTAGGATGTAGTGTTCCTTCCATTGCGTTTTTTCCAGGTCTTGGAGAATGTTTAGAATATCCTTCAAATGCGATGTGGTTTTGTTCACATAGGGTTGGAGTAATTGATCTATATATTCTGACAGTCTGCTAGACATTGAGTCTATGCCCGATACTATGGGTCTTCCTGGAGGTTTTGTGGACTCCTTATGTATTTTAGGTAGATGATAAAAAACTGGACGTCGCGGGTGGCTGATTTTCATGTACTTATATTCATTATTGTTGATGATTCCTAAGGCATAGCCTCTATCAAGGAATTCATCAAAAAAAAATTTAATTTCCAGAGTTGGATCTCCTTTGAGTTTTTTGTAGGTGGTCTGGTCATTCAAGATCCTATACGCTTCTTCTTCGTAGTATTTAGTAGATAGTATAACTGTGCCTCCTCCCTTGTCGGCTGGTTTCACTATTATTTCTTTATCCTCTGTTAGTTGCCTGAAGGCTTTGATTTCATTCGCAGTGAGGTTGTTTCTCGTTGAATTTAACATTTTCTTTTGGTGGAGTTATATATTCATGCAGCTCACCATCGGTGTGTCCTTCACCAAAGTAAATAAAACAATACAAACTGTGTTTGTTAAGGGAGCGCAAGAGAGAGGGAAGCAATTGCTGTTACGTTCTTAGGTCACAAACTTCTCAGATTAATGCCACAAAGGAAATGATTCTAGAAAATAAGAACAGAAAATGGCCTTCATTGCATAGTATAGCTACTCGGTTCTGAAATATGGATTAATTGACAGGTATAACACTCACAAACATGGAGCCTCTAGGCTCGTGGTAATCGCCTGTAAGCCTCTATGGGGGGCTCCTCCCATCAGACGGTGATAGATGGAAATGGTTTCTGAATATTCATCGGTACCTCAAATGAATGAGAGAATATATGGCGCAATACCAGTGCAAATTTGGGCAATATTGTAAAATTTGGCCAATTTACTCACATGATTTTGAGCCTCCCGATTGAGTGGCTCGGTATCTTAGCCTTGGACCACTTCAGTAAGGGGGGTCCTGCCCCTGCTGGAATATTTTCTGGCGAATTCACTATTGAAAGTGAATGGTTTACGCAGTTTGATCAATTGGGTAAGGTGAAATTAAATAAAATTAAAAGAAGGTGAAAATGTTTTAAAAAGGGGAATTTTATTACAAAAAATAAAATAAATTTAACAAATGCTGGTAAAAATATGGTGAGGGGTGTGCCGAAACGCGTTTCGCTCGCTAGTCCTGCGGGTTTCGTCAGTCGGATAACCCCTCATTCCGAACAAGTGTCTTATATTGTGTTGCCAATCAAGTTGGAAGTGTCCTTCGCGTGCGTTCCATCCGCAGGTGCATTCGTTCCATCATTATGCGGTTCAGCAGAGCTCCCGGGGAACTTCTGATGACGTATATCCGGTTCCGGTGAGTCTCCATGGGGATCAATCCGACTCTTTCCTTCTTGTTGCCTTCTTGCGCATGCGAAGTAGCGCATGTCGATCGATAATTGCTACGAAAATCGTACATCACAGAAATAGGCTTATACTTTAACCCTTTCGCTGCTGAGGCTTTTCCCGCCCCTGTGCTGAGGTCATTTTTACCGGTTTTGCTCATCATGTTTAAACGTGTTTTGAAGGCTTATTTTAGTATATGACCCAGACATATTATATATCGTTCTTTCCGTCAGACTCGGTAGATTCATAATATGTCATTATTATATGTATACGTTATGTCATGTCTGTATATTATAAAAAAAAATGCAATAAAATATGTATTTTAAATAATTTACAACGTGTAAAGTGTTTTTTTTCACATTTTAACATGCGACCAATTGCGGTTATATTTTGTATGGGGTGCGCTTGTTAAAAAAATTTGAGATGGGGTCTCGTTACATTTTTTTTTGGGGAAAATTACACTATTTTTAACAAACGCACCGCATACAAAAATCGTTAGTGCAGCATCATTGTTCACATTATAATTGAAATGGGAACAATATTGCTGCATTAACAAACCAAAAAAAAGAAAAAAAAAGTGTTTATTTTTTTTTTATAATTTTTTTTTAATTCTTTTATTTTTATTTTTCATTTTTTTTTTTTTTGACAAACTTTTTCACTTTCATGTTTGGTATCGTTGGAACGGCCATGCTCTGGCCGATCCAACCATACCAAACATTAACCCCTAACTGCCACGGATCGGGAGATAGGGAGTTCATTGGAACTCCCTATCTCCACAGTTGGTGGCAGTTAGGGGTTAAGTCCAGGACTGGCGTCATCGTGCGCTCAGGGGGAGTTCCCGGAGGCTTGGCCGACATCCAAGATGTCGGCCAGCTCCGGGAAAGGATCGCGAACCGGCGCTTTTCAGCGCCGATTCGCGATCTAGCTCCCCAGGGGTTAATGCCAGGCACCATTTGGAAGGGCAGGCTGTGCCCTTCCAAATGATGCCTGGGTTAACCCCCGCAGAGCCGCCAACCGGGAGGGAGAGAGGTCCGAAGGACCTCCCCCCCTCCCTTTCAGGCGCCTCCTCCGCACATGCGGGGGGGCGCCTGAATTAGGTGTCATCGCGCTGCCGCGATGACACCTAATTCCGGCGGCTGCGGTCCCGGATGCCGGGCTGACATCGAGGATGTCAGCCCGCACCGGGGGGGCCAGCGATCGGCTGAACGCTGACCCCAATGGGAGGACGCGCTCAGCGCGTCCTCCGCACAGCAGCGGGAATGCTGAGGACGCGCTGAGCGCGTCCTCAGCATTGAAGTGGTTAAGGGGAAAGCTAATCTTGCCTGTTGACACTCATGGCATTATCGGGATTTTGTACGAAGGCTGGACCATTGTCTGATCCGATTTCTAGAGGCAGTCCATACCTTGGGATAATTTCTCTCATCAAGCATCTCACTACTTCAGCAGTCTTTTCTGTTCGAGCCTCAACCCATCCCGTTATTGTGCATACTAGCACCAGTAGATATTTATATCCTTTGCATGGAGGGAGAACAGTAAAGTCAATTTGTAGGGAGGACATTGGAGATAATCCAACAGATAATACTCCTGGTGGTCGTACTATCCCTTGCCTTGGGTTGTTCTTAGCACAAGTGACACACTGATGGGCAATTGCTTTGCAAATGGCGGTGAGTCCAGGAACATAGAAATACGGTTCTAATTGTTGCTCCATGGCTGTCTTTCCTCCATGAGTTCTGGAATGCAGGGCCCGGACAATTCCAGGTGCCAGAGTGGCTGGTAAGACAATTCTTTCATTCTCCAACTGATACCATCCGTCTTCTCTGTATTCTCCTGGCTCTTCGGAGAGCCATTTCTTCTCTTTTTCAGAGTAGGCCGGAGTCCAGTGAGTAATGGGTGTTGGTAACAGGGACGTCACCACTGGGAGAAGCCTCTTGACATTCTTGGATATTCTGTTCTTTCAAACATATTCAGACAGTGCATCTCTTTCATGATCATTCTTTACCGCCGGCAAGAAATACTTCAGGGCACTTTCTTTCATATTTTTCAGCTGATCTTCAACCAGTATTTCTTTCAGGAAGAACTTCACCAGCGGAGCTTGGTATTGTGCAGCTCCCAGCTCTCCCATGCTTCTCACAATTCGGGTAATTCTCAGATTATTGTGGGTGTTGGTATTCAAATTGGAGAAGCGGGTTGAAAAATTTGAGTCTCGTATCACTTCTATCTCCTCTTCCCCCACTAATTTTACGCCGAAGAAATTCAGCATCAGTTTATAGGATCTCCGTAGCCTATGTTGGATTTCATCGGTGTTCTTCATAATTTCAATTTCAGAAGTAGTCAGAGGCTTTGCATGTTCATTTCGACCTTTTTCACGGAGGGGAAACAACCATTGGATATAGCTGTGGTGCTTCTCTAGAAGTTCATATTCCCCGTACCAGTGGCAAAGAACATCTTCAATAAATTCTCCATGAGGTGCAAATCTTCTTTTATTCATATAGAAGTCAACATTTGGCTGATCTTGGAAAAACAGCGTTCAGACAGAGCAGAGTTTCGACTTTCATTTGCGGGGATTCGGGTTCACATACCGGAATCTTGACAGGTGAGTCATCTTGAACCAGTCCTCTCTGGGGAACCGAAGTTTCATTTCGGTGTTCCGGATTTCCATTCCGGAAGCTTTTCAAGTGATTTTCATCATTTACCGGGTATCCTCTCTAGAAGAGTCTGGACTGCATGAGGGACTTTCACAAAGAGTTCTTGGCCTAGTGTGAGCTTGTCAGCTTCAGCAAACAGGAGGGCAGTGGCTGCCACAGCTTTGAGACATGATCGTAGGCTGCAGGCCACAGGATCAAGTTGTTTGGACAGGTAGGCAACAGGCCTTTGCCATGAGCCGAGGTATTGAACCAAGACTCCTGCTGCCGTCTGGAGATGTTCATGCACATAAAGATAAAAGGGTTTGCTGTGATCAGGTAGCCCCAGGGCAGCGGCTTCTAGCAATAAAGTCTTCAATTGGGTGAAAGCAACAGTTTGTTCTTCACCCCATATAAAAGTGTCAGGTTCTGCACCTTTTGTGGCTTGGTACAGAGGCTCGGTAATTCTCTTATTTGGCAATGAGTCTATGGCTTAGGGACACGGCAGACTGATTATTTGCGTTCTGGATTGCACGCTCAGTTCCTGTAAGATGGAAGCCTAGGTATTTGACACTGTGTCTGCGAATCTGTGCCTATCTTTTAGAAACTTTGTAGCCTGCCTTGCATAAGATACTTAACAGTTCTTTTGTGGCAGTGAAACAATCTTCTTGAGTTGGTGGAGCAAGCATGAGATCATCAACATACTGCAATAGGGTATCTTTGTCTGCCTGAGAGTGAAAGGCAGATAAGTCTTTGTTCAGTGCTCTCCCAAGGATAGCAAACCTTGAGGGAGGCATATCATTTGATGTTTGGAGCCATTCTGGGCGTTTTCCCACTGAAAGGCAAACAATGGCTGACTCTCTGGAGCCAAGCGGATACAGAAGAACGCATCTTTTTAAATCAAATGTAGAATTCTGTGTTGCCGGGTATCAGAGCTAGGAGGTTACACTCAATTGGGTCAAATCCATATAAAGTCACTGTGGCAGAATTAACTGCTCTTAAATCCTGGACAGGTCGGTACTCTTGGGTATTCTCTTTCTGCACTGGCAGTAGCGAAGTATTCCATGAAAACACACAAAACTTTAGGAAAATCGTACTTTAAACAGATGTTCAAGGTGGACTTGGATGTGTTGCCAAGCTTTTTGTGGGATGTGGTAAATACACATTTTATAACACATTTCTCTCTTCTCATCATCAACTTCTTTGTGCATTCCACATTTTACTTTTCTTTTCTATTTAGTTTACAATTTGTCCAAACTGATCTAACGCCTGCAGTATTTTTTCTCTACGTCCGCTGTCTTTCTCAGATGTCACTCTTAAAATTTTCCCTCCCACCTTTTCTTCCTCCACCAGTGTTACTGCCTAGAGGGAGTGGGGGTTTGGGCTTCAGACTTGGAACAACTTTTTTTTTTTTTTTTAAATCAGCAGAGTCTCTTCCTAATTTAGCCCTTTTAATCAATGCTCTGTAGGAGCACACCCGAAAAACACAAAACAACGGCTACGCTCTCAGAAACCATATAGACACTGTACACACCATAGTACATATACACACAACAGGGATTACATACATAGATCATTTTCATTGTAATGCATACAAAGCGAAAGAGCATATAAACCCACTATACACATATATAGCATTTATACAGACTGGGCAGCACATATACATTGCGCCCTAAACACAAACACAGCACATATATGCACTTAGTTTCTGCAATAATACTAACACATTGTGCACCATTGCCTGAAACAACCGGACACAATGCTAGACAATATAAATTTCTCACATATAGCCTAGATTATATAAAACTATTTCGATTTAGTCTGTCAAGACAGACCTAACCTAATATATCAACACAAAATATAAACATACATCTTGCAAACAACAGACTACATTCATTCTAAATTCGCTGCACAGACACATAAAGCGTTAATTCCTTTGTTCATCAGGGAGCTGACTCCCTCCCTCCCCTCTGTGCAGATAGTGTGGGCTAGAAAAAAAGGGGGGGAAACGAATGCGGAGAATCTCATTACTCTCAGCCATCACACACTCTAAATTAACATCCAACCCTTATTACAAAGATAGATCAAAAATAAACAACATATATATACTCGATTAGTTTCTTCGCATTTGGCAACTATGGGACATATAACTCCCTGATCAATCATAAACACAGTCAGACAAAAACATTCTACTATATAACCTTCTAGATTACCATCTGATCCATTGATCATCTCCTTTTCTTCTGGCCTGGGGGAAAGTGGGGGCTCAGAGACTCCTGCAGATCATCACATAGTCCACACACAGGGCTTGTAACTTATCTATGTTTAATTATTCCCACACTCATGTTTATATTTATTTGAGGGCATACTTTCTTTGCCCTACTAACATAACAAAATGGCTTTTATCTCTCACACAGCACCTCCAAATATCTATATATGGATACTGATCTGGGTGGCCATATCTCCCGGTGTCCTGGGAGTACATTTTCTGTATTATCTCCGGATCTATAGATCCCTGTTCTGGCCATTCAGGGACTAACATTGGCCAGATTATTGTATACAACAGTCTTAATTTTTCTTTACTCAATTCCACACCATAGTGATGTCTCATACAGCGCTTCAAAATTATGCATCATATACTCTAAGGGTGTTTGCCCATTCTTCACTTTCTCGGGTTTAGATTGTTACCCACGGTTTCGTCTTGAAAACAATAATTTTTACAGTGCAGATGTAACTTGCAGCAAAAACACTTTAAAAATCAACTGTCTGATACTTCACACAACAGTTCTCTCGTATCGTTAGTCACTTCCTCCTTCAGTAGGCAACTGCAGTCACCTGAGTCGGAAACGTACCTCGAGAGCCACTCTCAGATTTGCTTCCTTGCTAAGCAAGTAGGCGCACACCCACTCACAACACGCTCAGCAATCACAGCACGTACTGTATCAGATACATCCAGCACAAAACAGTACATAAATAGTTCTATTCTTCCAGGTAACTTCTCCTCAGAGGGAACAACTCCACTCTCCTGCACACTCAACACTAGATATAATACACATAAAATACAGACACTATATTAAAAATAAACAGTTCTTTTGTTGCAGACAGCTAGCTCTCAATCATTAAACACATGTACCTACTGCAACATCAGTATATACTTCACCATCAGTATTTATTTACCCTACTGCAGGGGCTTTAGCACTAGGGGGTGATCAGTGCCCTCGTCAGGGATTTAACACTTTCCTTAGTTAATCCGGACTGGCTTTAGAGCATCACAGGCTCTTGAGGCTCTACAGACCTCTCTATTCCTCGCTGGAGGGCAGTCTATCCCCAGCCCCTGCATCACACACAGATACATACATACCCAGGACATACTTGAAAACGAGAGAAATCTCAATGTATCCTTCCTGGTAAAATCCTTTATAAATAAATAAATAAATAAATAATACAGAAGTCTGGACTCTCTCCCTCCACAGCGCGGACAACTCTATACACAGTTACACACATATGACTGAAACTAGCTGCTGCAATATTCAACACACGAAAATACAATTATATTAGTTACCCCTTTTCGCCGCGGCGTCACCAGTTTCCTCGGCCTGTTCCTTTTCGTGGATTCTCAGTCAGGAGCGTGCCCCCAGCAGGTTGATGGTCCACAAAGCGAGAATTCTCACTTGGCGCCTTTAGTAGAAAATCAGCATGCCTGGGCCGCAGCTCCCGCCGGATCCCACCGAAAATGCAGTAAATACTGCCATTCAAGCCTCCTTGTTGAGCCAAGGCCCAATCACCGGACGAAACCCCAGAAAATGTTGCAGCCAACTGACCGGATATTCTTGGGTGATGGCTCGACAAAAGAAGACAGACGGAGGCCTTTGTTTCAAAAGAAAATTGCGTTTATGCGACTGCAGCCGGACTCGAGCAGCAACAGAAATCTGCTGACAAAGACTTGAGTGGCGAGAACAACAACTTCAGCTTGCTTTATACAATGTTTTAGAAAATGCAGTTTCCTCCCATATCCCCCCACCCCACATACCTAGATTATCACGTGACGGTCACACTATGTCTAAATTAAGACATAATCTCATCTTTAGCCTGTACTTCCCCTTTTCTTTAGGTTTCTTTCAACTGCCAGCCACAATTTATCAGTTACCATTGCTTTGTGGTTGGCAGCTCTTCCTTATCGGCTCTGCTGACACTAACCACATTCCTTATCAGGCAACTGAAATTGTGTCTCATGAGCACACAGGAACGGCAAGATTTTAAAACACGAATTGGGTGAACATCAAAATGGCGGATAAGCTATGTTAGTATATATCTTAATTAAATCCCAGGAGGTGCTATCTCAATTGATGTCTGTTGATGCATTACATGATGTCAGTTAACCCCTTCGCTGCAGATGACGTGTGGGACACGTCCTCATTTACTCCCGCTATAGGCGGAGGACGTGCCCCACACGTCATCCTCTTTGCGGGAGCCCCAGTGGAGATACTCACCTCTCTGTCCAGGGTCCCGCGGCGGTCTGACTTCAGCATCTGAGGATGCTGAAGTTAAGCCATGCGCAATGATGTAATTTCCAGTTGACCACCCCAGCAATGCCGGAGATGGCCTGGAAGGGAGGGGGGGATCCATTTGGATCCCTCACACTCCTGATCGGGAAGGAGCAGTGCCACAAGCCAGGCACCGCTTAAAAGGGGAGAGTCTCCCCTTTTAAGCGGTGCCTGACTTTAACGCCTTAGGCACCGGGTCAGGGGCGGATCCAGGGGGGGCAATGGGGCAATTGCCCCCCCGAGCAGTGCAGTTACCAGGCTGACCTCCTAAATTATTTCAAACTCGATCTGAGCAGGCAGAACTTCTCTGGCGGCAAAAATCACAACACTTTGCCTGCCTTCCCCTGCTCGCGTGCTGCAGTGAGAGAGGCTCCGCCCACCTACAGCTTGCTCTGTGTGTGTTAAGGAAGGAGACGAGAGAAACTGCGGCTCAGCAGCCCTGAGTGATCTGGTGAGTGTATGATGGCAGCCAGCTGTCACATTCCTCCCTCCCTGCAGAGCTGGGAAGTTTTAACCCAATCCCCCCATCCATGCAGAACGGAGAGTATTTAACACCATCCATGCATCAATGGGAAGATGTGACTCCCTCCCCTCTCTGCAAAGCTGGGGTGATTTAACCCCCTCTGGAGAATTTAACCCTCTTTTTTCCTTGCAGAGCTAGGGGGATTTAACCCCCTCCCCACAGAAATGGAAGGAGTTAACTCCATCCCTGCAGAGCTGGAATGCATTATCCTTCTCAATTCTCCTGTCCCTACAAAAATGGAAGTAGAAATGCAGAGCTGGGAGGATTTAACCCCCTCCATAATTCTCTCCTCTCTACAGAGATGGCAACTGTTCCCACTGGGCTCCTTAGTATTTAACCCCCACCCCTCCATGCAGAACTGACAACTCTGTTCCCACTTGGCCCCTTGGGATGTAACCCCTCTCTTCAAAAAATGCCAGCATGAGAAGGGGCGACATGCATATTTTGAATAATATAAAATTTTAATATAACTATTTTATTAATGTTTGAATATGTAATTCCAATATATTTTAATATTTATCTTTATTTAGAATTAATTTTACAAATATATATATATATATATATATATATGAGAGAGAGACAAAGCTCAGCATAGCAGCACTTCTGTGTCATATATATATATAATATATTATCCACTGTGAATATCCTACACTTTCAGACACTGCAACACCTGAACTACCATCTGATTATTTAATTGATGATCTGTACAACACCACAGTATAGTAACACCCCATGGCATTTGTCTCCTGCTCAGTACGAGCAGACTGTCAGCTTTATAGTCAAGGTTTTCATTTATTACTAAACTTTCTTCATGATCTGTGAAGCCTGTAGTCTGCTGTACTGGATATGAGACAGAGGATTTATGCATAATATGTGAGTATCCACAGCACGTTTGGTGATGCTGCCCATCAATTACTTATTCAGAAAGCGGTGAAAAGCAGGAGAATGGAAAATTCTAGGTCAAAATAGCCGATTTGGAAAGTGAGATAAATGGGAGAATTTTTCTGGTTTGGCTATTTTGACCTAGAATTTTCCATTCTCCAGTCATTCTCCTGCTTTTCACCTCTCTCTGAATAACCCTGTAAGTTAAATTCTCATCACTGAACACAAAAGCCTGTTCTGCATCGCTTTCCTAATGTCCCTCATTTTAGGGTCTCCTCCATATATTCAGGGTGTGCGGGTGTCTCTTTAGGGGTTCTGCCATATATTCAGGGTGTGTGGGTGTCTCTTTAGGGGTTCCGCCATATATTCAGGGTGTGTGGGTGTCTCTTTAGGGGTTCAGCAATATATTCAGGGTGTGTGGGTGTCTCTTTAGGGGTTCCGCCATATATTCAGGGTGTGTGGGTGTCTCTTTAGGGGTTCCTCCATATATTCATTGCTGCAGTACGTGAGCACCCCGCGCTGTGGGACACAGCCAGTGTCCTTTATAAGGACAGGGAAGAGAAGGCCAGCGCATGGACTGCTGTCACGAAGGTCCTGTACCCTGAGTACAACACATGGTCTGCAGACGTGCAGAACATGCATAGTGAGTATACAATTATTGTATTAATAATCAAATGCACATTGAATGTAAAATTAATGGATATGGAAATCAAAATGATTGTCGTCACATGTCAAATGCACCCCAGCTGCCAGGGCACCTAACCTGCTTCGCCCGTAAAATCATTAGCTAGAGCATCACACAACCTGTTGCAGTGTCTATTTACATCCATACAGGGTTATTCAAAGAGAATCGAAAAGTCACCGCATGTTCGGTGACTTTTCATTCTCTTCAATACGGCGACCCTGCGGTGTATTCAGCAAGCACCATAGGGCCGTCGTAGTGCAGGGAAAAGCAGCCGCAAACCTGACAAACACCCAGGGCTCAAGTCCAGCGGGAACGCGGGGGAACGCCGTTCCTGCACTTTTCCCATGGCGAGAACGCTGCAGGAACGCTGCGGGAACACAGGTTCCCACTGTGGCCCGAGCCCAGGCATGTACCTATGCAAGCCCCAGGCTTAGTCAGGTGGCCGGCCGGCCCACAGGAGCTGCTATTCGTCTGTTCCTCTCCTGACTCCTCCTTCTCTTGACGCTGGTATCATGTGACTCAGCGCGCCGGCGCCAAGAATTGCGGGAAGGAGCAGGAGACAACTCTAGGCAGACTGGCAGTGTGTGCACTGCATGAATGGCCCAACCCGACCATGGCTCTGCAGTGGCTGGCAAGCAGCTCAGGGGTGATAGGGTAAGTAAGGCAGCCTGTCCCAACTCACACTCTCTGTCAGCACCAGTCTCCCCCCCCCCCACACTCCTCTCACCCACAGCGCTTCAGACCACTTTGCTCCTCGCTGGCTGCACCCCCACACACATTGGATCTAGAGGGAGAGGGAAGTCTGGCTGCTGTGTGAAAGGCCTCCCTTTCTGCAGCTGTGACAGGCAACTCGGCCTCTGACACTCACGGCAGGTAGGAGGAGGGGGGGATGGTCGAAGGGGAGACATGCAGGAAAGAACTGGGCTGCTCCCTGGATGAGCTTGTAAAAGGTTTGTGGAGAGACAGACTCTTAAGCCAGACCTCCTGCCTGTGCCTGTCCATGCACGATGATTTATGCCTCTCTTACTTTCTGTGCCCAATCTGTAAACCAGCCAGCACGTGGAGGTCTGCCTGGCATCATGCACCTCCTGTGATCTGCTTAGTGCACCCAGGGATTAGTTTACAGCCCTGCTGTGTGTGATATGCTTTGCTCAGTGCATAAAATTAAGATTTATTTTATATGCCTGGGTGCACAGTATAACAGTGTGTTTTTAGTGTGAGTGACTATTAATATGAATTGGGGCAATAGAGGGGCTATTAATATGAATTGGGGCGATAGAATATGAATTGGGGCTATTAATATGAATTGGGGCAATAGAATATGAATTGGGCTTGGGGCAATAGAATATGAATTGGGGCTATTAATATGAATTGGGGCGATAGAGGGGCTATAAATATGAATTGGGGCTATTAATATGATTGGGGCAATAGAATATGAATTGGGGCTATTAATATGAATTGGGGCGATAGAGGCGCTATAAATATGAATTGGGGCTATTAATATGAATTGGGGCAAACTGTTTCAGCGACTCCATTTTTGGCAAAACACAATGAATTTTCAATAATGAATTTGCTGTATTTTTGGCGAAATGGAATCATCCAAAGAGCGCTGAAATGCAGGGAAATGTAAAGCACCGAAATTGCACACAATATAAAATAATAAAAAATATATATTTTAATTTAATGTCAAAAAATACAAACAAAATCTTTTGCTCCGGCCCATAGAGATCTTAATGCGACCCTGCATATTTGCATAATTGGATTGGGCCACTCTCATGGATGAAGTCCAGGGCCAATTTTTTGTCCCAGCCCTGCCCGAGCCCGTGCTCAACACACAGTTTAGCTGGCCGCACAGCGTGCTGCCTCGCGCGGCCACCATCCTCTGAAGGATGTGACACTGCCTACAGGCGAGATCTTGCGAGAGCTCGTCACAGCCTTCAGTAGCCGGCGGCTGCGTGGAGCAGAAGCACGCTGGTGCAAGCGGGTCCCCATCTGAATCTAAAGGTCTGAATGAGTGTGCTGCTGGCTGGATATATATACAATCCCGGGGGTCCAGTGCCTGTGTATATTGGGGGTCCAGTGCCTGTGTATTTTGAGGGTCCAGTGCTTCTGTATATTGGGGGTCCAGTGCCTGTGTATATTGGGGTCCAGTGCCTGTATATATTGGGGTCCAGTGTATATTGGGGTCCTGTGTATATTGGGGTCCAGTGCCTTTGCTTATTATTCTGGGGGTCCAGTGCCTGTGTACATAATTCTGGGGGTCCAATGCTTGTGCATATTATTCTTGAGGGGTCCAGTGTTTGGGTATATAATTCTGATTGTCCAGTGCTAGTGTATATTGGGGTCCTGTGTATATTGGGGGTCCAGTGCCTGGGTATATTATTCTTAGGGTCCTGTGCCTGTACATATAATTCTGGGGGTCCAGTGCCTGTGTACATAATTCTGGGGGTCCAATGCCTGTGCATATTATTCTTGAGGGGTCCAGTGCTTGGGTATATAATTCTGATGGTCCAGTGCCGGTGTATATTGGGGTCCTGTGTATATTGGGGGTCCAGTGCCTGGGTATATTATTCTTAGGGTCCTGTGCCTGTACATATTATTCTGGGGGTCCCGTGCCTTTTGTATATTATTCTGGGGGTCCAGTACCTGTGCATATTATTCTTGGGGGTCCAGTGCCTGTGTATATCATTGGGGGGGTCCTGTGCCTGGGTATATAATTCTGGGGGGTCTGATGCCTGGATATATATTTAATACTGGGGGGATCTGTGCCTGGGTATATATATATATATTGTGACGGGTTCACTCGGGGCAGGCTATGTGAGGGTCGGTACCTGAGTAGAAGGCTGGAAGTAGCCACCTTCCCAGTTCAGGGTTAACTGAGTGATTGCTCATTCACCACAGCTGCCCCACCCTTCCCTATAAGAAGTCTCAGTTCCTTCCAGTTCATTGAGGGGTTTGGAGACAGAAGGAGGAAGGAGTTGGAGACTGTGGTGAAAAAGTAAGGAATCTGTTATATTGGAAAGTGTGTTTTGTTTTACTGGGGGAACCCGTTTAGTGGGCCCAGGAGTAGACAGGTTTGTCTGTTGTCAGTTAGCCTCCCAATAGGGAATAGGATTTCTTTTTTTTGTTGTTTATTTTCTCTGTTGGTGGAAAACCCCTTTGCTGCTGCAAATAAAAACGCTTAGAAAACCCACATTTCTGTGCCCGCAGTACCTGCTTCTCCACAAGTGGTGGCAGCGGTGGGATTTTGTACCTGCTGTGCGCTGGCAGTAGCAACAAGGGTACAGAACCCACAGTTACAATGGAGGACTTATTAAAAGCACTGGTATGTGCCACGGCAACGCAGCAGGAGAGCAACCGCCTAATACAGGCACAGATTGGGGCCGTGATGGAGGCCCAGAAAGCTGACCACGAACTGCTTCAAGCAACGGTACGAGGTTTGGCGACGCAAGCACCCCCTAGCCAGGAGACTAGGATTCGAGCTAGTTGCTACCTTCAGAAGATGTTGCCTGAGGATGACGTGGAAGCATACCTCCGTGCCTTTGAGCGCACTGCTACTCGGGAGGCCTGGCCTACAGACAAGTGGGCGGGGATTATCGCACCCTTCCTGATTGGAGAGGCCCAAAAGGCCTACTATGACCTGGAGGAAGTCCAGGCTACGGACTATAAACTCTTAAAGGCTGAAATCCTGGCCCGGTTCGGAGTGACAAAAGCTGTGAGAGCGCGACGCTTCTCTAACTGGACGTATGAGGAGAAGACACCACCCCGGACGCAGATGTTCGACCTAATGCATTTGGCTCGGAAGTGGCTCCAGCCTGAGCACCAAAGCCCCACGCAGATAGTGGAAACCCTGGTGTTGGATAAGTTCCTACGCGGACTCCCACGCAGCCTCCGTGAATGGGTGGGACAAGGGAACCCGGGTACCTATGATGACATGGTGGCCCAAGTAGAGCGCTACCTGGCTGCAAAAGACTTCGAGGACTCGCCCAGGAGGTCGCCAAAGGTCGTTGTGGGGAGCATCCCCACCCATAGAAAGGAGCAGCCTCAAAAAGTCTTCGGCTCCACAACTAGGTCGAACGGGTCGGCAATCCTGCCAGCACCTGGGGGACCAGTGCGTTACTCAGACCACAGCAACACTTTTCGAAGAGGGAATGAGCCCCAAAGGAACTCGATACAGTGCTTTGAGTGTGGCGAACTGGGACATATTCGAGCCAGGTGTCCTAACACGTCCGAGCCCATGCAGTGTGGGCTGGGTGAGGACCCCCGGAATTTCTGCGGACTGATATGTATGACTGGCCTGGTGGAAGGGACTCAGACTTTTCGAGTGCCCGTCCTGCTGAACGGACTACAGGCAGTGGCACTTGCGGACTCCGGTAGTGCCATAACATTGGTGTCAGGCAAACTGGTGGGCCGGGCCAATTTACAGAAAGATAAGACTGTGGGAGTGTTGTGCGTACATGGTAGTACCGTTCGTTATCCCACGGCGTTAGTCGCTGTCTCTGTGGGGGCAAGGGTACGGTCTGTCCCAGCTGTGGTGGTACCCAACTTACCCTATTCCCTTGTCTTAGGGAGGGATTTCCCGGACTTTCAGACCATATTGCAGGGGTTATCTGTTGGTACGGCCACTGCCGACCTTGATGAGGGTACTAACGACATCACCGAGGTGTTCCCATTCCACGATACGTCTTTTTGTCAGAAACCTCCTAAACCCCGGAAAACACGCAGAGAGAGGCGAGAAGCCAAACACGGCTTTACCAGAGCTCGGGCTGAGGCTCTGGTGAACACCCCGGCCAAAAGATCTCAAAAGGGGGTGGCCACCCAGGTGACAGAGACAGAATTGGGGGTCCCTGTAACACATACGAGTGAGGAGGTGAATGAGGCTCCTAACTCTGGGGGCTCTACCTCTGATGGGAATGACTCAGGGGGAGGGGTTTCCGGGAACACTGTTTTTGGGAACGACCAAGCTAGTGATCCTTTGTTACAGACTGCGAGAAGCAGGGTGATTGAGGTGAACGGGGTGCCGGTGGAAGGGGCAATAAAGAGTTATCCGTACTTTATTTTGAAGAGTGATCTGTTGTACCGGGTCATCATGGAGGGAGGTCAGGAAATTGAACAGTTGGTGGTTCCGTCCTCTCAGACCAGAAAGGTACTCGACTTCGCTCATTCCCATGTGCTAGGAGGGCACTTAGGGGTTGAGAAGACCCAGGAGCGGGTCCTGCGCAGGTTCTTCTGGCCGGGGGTTTATGAGGCGGTGAAACGGTACTGTGCCTCATGCCCCGAATGTCAGTTGGCATCTCCTAAGCCACACTTGAGAGCCCCTCTCATACCCCTCCCGGTCATTGATGTCCCCTTTGAAAGGATCGCAATGGACATTGTGGGTCCGTTAGAAAAATCCGCACGTGGGCACCAGTACATATTGGTGATCCTGGATTATGCCACTCGGTATCCTGAAGCCGTTCCCTTGCGCAAAGCAAATGCAAGGAACATTGCCCGAGAGTTGGTTCAGGTATTCGCACGAGTGGGCATCCCGAAAGAGATCCTGACCGATCAGGGTACTCCTTTTGTTTCACGTCTGATGAAAGAGCTGTGTCACTTGTTAAAGATACAGGCGCTAAAGACCTCCGTGTATCACCCGCAGACGGATGGGCTTGTCGAGCGGTTCAACCGCACCCTAAAGGGGATGCTGAGGAAGGTTGTTAACAGGGAAGGACTGGGACATGTTATTGCCGTACTTGTTGTTTGCTATACGTGAGATTCCCCAGAGCTCGACCCGCTTCTCTCCGTTCGAACTCCTATATGGCAGGCACCCACGTGGTCTGCTGGATATACTCAGGGAAACCTGGGAGGGGCAGGGAGTGACCGGAACCAACCCGATACAATATGTTGTAGACATACGCGAGCGGATGGCTCGGGTTATCCCCCTGGTACGCCAGCATATGGAAAGGGCACAGGAGACCCAATCCCATATCTATAACCAGAAGGCCACCGCAAGACGGTTCTCGCAAGGGGACAGGGTGAGGATACTGGTCCCGACTGCAGAAAGCAAACTTCTGGCTCATTGGCAAGGACCATATGAGGTCCTGGAACAGACAGGCCCTGTTAACTACAGGATTAGGCAGCCTGACCGCCGGAAGAAGGAGCAGATCTACCATGTCAATCTCCTGAAGCCATGGCAAGACAGAGAGGCCTGCGTGTCCCAGACCGGCCATGCCCAGTCCGGTCCTCAGGCCCCAGAGCCGGGGGTGGCTATTTCCCCTGAGCTGACTCCTTGCCAGGTAGAGGAAGTCAACCGAATGGTCGAGAGGAATAGGGATGTGTTCTCACCGGTACCGGGTAGAACACATGACGTGTTCCACGACATTGTGACCGAACCCGGTGTAGCGATCAGACTGAAACCCTACCGGATACCGGAAGCCAAAAGAGAGGCAGTCAGACTAGAAGTCAAGAAAATGCTAGAGCTTGGGGTCATTGAGCCATCCCACAGTAATTGGTCCAGCCCCATCGTTTTGGTGCCAAAGCCAGACGGCTCTACCAGATTTTGTAACGACTTCAGGAAGTTGAACGAAATCAGCAAGTTCGATGCCTATCCCATGCCCCGTGTGGATGAGCTGGTGGAGAGATTGGCAAAGGCCAGATACCTCTCGACTCTTGATCTGACGAAAGGGTATTGGCAGATACCCCTAACCGGAAGGGCCAGGGAGAAAACCGCCTTTGCCACCCCAGACGGGTTATTTCATTACAGAATTATGCCCTTTGGCCTTCATGGAGCCCCAGCCACCTTCCAGCGGCTCATGGACAAGCTGCTCAGGCCTCACGTCCAGTACGCTGCGGCATACCTGGATGATGTCGTCATCCATAGCACGGATTGGGAGTCCCATCTGCCGAAGGTTGAGGCTGTGCTCGACACGTTCAGAAGGTCTGGTCTAACAGCCAACCCCCCCAAGTGTTTTATTGGGCTGGCGGAGGCTAAGTACTTGGGCTATGTGGTTGGGAGGGGATCGGTGAAACCCCAAGTCCATAAGGTGGAGGCAATACGGAATTGGCCTCAACCTCTTAGAAAAAAACAGGTGAGGGCCTTCCTAGGGATTGTCGGCTACTACCGCCGATTCATACCCCATTTTGCGACTAGGGCGGCGCCGCTAACCGACCTTATTAAAGGCAAAGGTCCCGATATGGTGAGATGGGACGGTAAGGCTGAGGAGGCCTTTGGCGATCTGCGCTCTGCGTTATGTGACCGGCCCATCCTCGTGGCACCGGACTTCGGGACTGAGTTCTTCCTTCAGACGGATGCCTCAGAGGTTGGTTTGGGGGCTGTGCTCTCGCAGTATGTGGATGGTGAGGAGCATCCGGTATTTTACCTGAGCAGGAAACTGCTGCCCCGGGAACAACGCTATGCCGTGATCGAGAAGGAGTGTCTAGCGATTAAATGGGCCACAGAGATGCTACGGTACTATTTACTGGGCAGGCAGTTTACCCTGGTCACCGACCACGCCCCTCTGAGGTGGATGCACAGTAACCGGGACCGCAATTCCCGGATCCTTCGGTGGTTCCTCTCCTTGCAGCCCTTCAAGTTTGTGGTACAGCACAGGGCGGGCCTTCTCCACGGCAACGCCGATGCGCTGTCTCGGGCCCATGGGCTCTCCGCTGTGGTCGCTTCCCACCCTGGTGTTGCGCTGGGGAGGGGGATGTGTGACGGGTTCACTCGGGGCAGGCTATGTGAGGGCCGGTACCTGAGTAGAAGGCTGGAAGTAGCCACCTTCCCAGTTCAGGGTTAACTGAGTGATTGCTCATTCACCACAGCTGCCCCACCCTTCCCTATAAGAAGTCTCAGTTCCTTCCAGTTCATTGAGGGGTTTGGAGACAGAAGGAGGAAGGAGTTGGAGACTGTGGTGAAAAAGTAAGGAATCTGTTATATTGAAAAGTGTGTTTTGTTTTACTGGGGGAACCCGTTTAGTGGGCCCAGGAGTAGACAGGTTTGTCTGTTGTCAGTTAGCCTCCCAATAGGGAATAGGATTTCTTTTTTTTGTTGTTTATTTTCTCTGTTGGTGGAAAACCCCTTTGCTGCTGCAAATAAAAACGCTTAGAAAACCCACATTGCTGTGCCCGCAGTACCTGCTTCTCCACAATATATATATATATGTATTCAATAGGCTGTGTTAGTCCAGTTGACAAAATCACGAGTATAGCAGTACGTAGTGATACCTTTCACTGATCAGTAAGCTTCCAGACTTGAAGAAGAGCTTTACACTCTCGAAAGCTTGTCTTTTACACGTAACGTTGGTCGAATAAAAAAGGTATCACTCCATACGGCTATACGCGTGAATATATATATATATTTTTTTTTTTACTTTTGACCCCTGCCCCGCAAAACCCAGCGAATGCACACCGAAACCCTGCAAAATCATCTGGATTAGCCACGCCGGAAAAACCCGACACCACAGATGAATGGAGTTACAAAAAAAAACACGTTTGAAAAGTGAAACGCTGTTTGCAAACAAACTAGTGAGTGAACATGTCTGAAATTTACATATAAAATCCAAAGAATGATCATAAAAAGTGCGGTTACAGAAAAAATAAACTATTATAAAAATAAGGAAAATAAATGTTGACAAAAAATCCTAAACAATCCTAAAAAATCTATAAATAAAGAGACTTGTCACTGCAGAATATTTTATTCAATGGTTTATTAGATATTTAATTAAAAGTTTAATATTTTTAACATTGCAGTCTATGAGAGTTGCCTGAATAAACCTGTCGAATGAAACCACCAAATGGCAGGGCTCTTCGGCTACTTGTCACTGCTGGTTTCTGCTCTCTGAATAGACGAAGCATTGCTTCTCTGTGGGGGATTTCACTGCCCTCGAACAGGCACCGTATGTGCAGGCAATTCGTCACAATTACACTAAAGATTGGGCAGCGCTCCTCCGTGTATAAGACAAAAAACAAACAAACCAATAAAAAGAGGGGAGGAGAAAGAGGAAATTTCCTTACACAGCAAAGAAGTTATAATTTCTTCTTCAGGGTATCCCCCAACTTCTTTCAATAAAGAGATACGTGTATATGTCTTCCGTATACCTCAAAGGAAGGGAAGAGGTTACATAGCGTAATATGCTGTATAAATGGCTAAAAAGATTTAAAAACCGCCAAATAAACACTCACGGTTTATGAGAGCTTCCAGCTCTCATATGGTCGCTTTTCAGGTGTTAAATAGGCCACCTTAATTGCCCGTATCTCCAGGTAGATGATTTTCCTGGTACTGGTCGTCTCCCAATTTGTTGGGTACTCTGGGGCAACCCAAAAAGTAAACGAAAACTTTTTCTTTTTTGATATCAAAAAAGGGGGCTTTTATTGCTCAATAAGGAAGTAAGTAAAAACAATAAAATAAACAGCTATACGCGTTTCGCACCTCCCGGTGCTTCATCAGTAGCAAAGAAAATAAAAATCAAAGTAGGGATTACCGTCCTGATACACTACCGTCCTTTTATGTTAAATGAGGGAAACCACCTGACTCGATGTATCCCGGCGTGATGGTTTCAATGCCGCCCAATGACGTCCGTCGCAGTCCAATGACGTCCGTCACAACGGTTTCCATGAGTCCCCATACAAACAAGGTAATAATTCCCTTGCATGTGATAGTCTCTGTTTACTATAAAATCCCGAACGCTGAGGGGGAAATAATATATGCGCTCCATTGATTTAAGTCTCCGACTGACAAACAGTGCCCGATGGTTCTTACCCCAAGGGAGTGGATGCACATACCGGACCAGCACATAAAAGGAGAAAAAGGCAGCAATTACAAACAATTCCAATGCATGGAATGTTTACATAATAAAAATCCATATGATACAATTAAAAGTCAATTAAGAACAAGTTAATTTATAAAAAATGACATAGCTCAAAATCAGTATTCAGTCCATGGGGAATAAGTGTGTTAAAATGAAAAATCAACCTCATTTCTTCTCGATTTATTTTTTTAATGAAATCCTCTCCACGCCAATTTTTCTTAATTTTTTTAAGTGGGAAGAAAATTAAGCCAACAGGTCTCTAAATCATGATGGTCTCTAAAATGTGCGGAAACAGTATGATGTTCAAATTGATTTCTTATATTTCTTATATGTTCCATAATTCTAGTATGGAGAGGTCTAGTAGTCCTTCCAATATACATTTTATTACATGGACAAATTAAAGCATAAATTACATTTTTTGATTGACAGGTAGTAATTCCTTTCAATTTGTAGTTGATCTCGTGAGGGAAATCAATGATGATTTGTTTTCTTAAATTAAGGTTTCTGCATGCATTACAAGATCCACACCTATAAAAGCCTTCTTTAATCTGAAATGGATTCTCAATTTTTTGGGTTTTTTGACAATTATAACTTCTCACAATCTGTTGTTTAATATTCTTTGCCCCTCTATTTATAATTCTCGGTTTTTCTCCCAGAATTTCTTTTAAAACAGGGTCTTCAAGTAGAATAGGCCAATATTTTTTAAAAATTTGATTTCTTTGGACTGACAATTAAAATGAAATTTAAATTAAATTAAATATTTAGATATTTTACATCCAAAAATTCCTGTTTTGTATCTACTTCCTAAAGTGCATAAAGACCCTATCAATCCTCCTGGTCGCCCAATTATTTCTGGGATAGAGTCTATTACCAGCAGGCTCTCCCAATACATTGATACCCTTTTGCAACCAATTGTTGTTAGGAATCCGTCTTATTTACGAGACACTATGAATTTATTGCAACTATTAGAAGAAATACAATGGGAACCAGACTACATCTTGGCAACTTGTGATGTTCATTCCCTGTATACGATAATACCCCATTCTAGGGGAAGTCAGGCAGTCAAACACTTTCTTAACCAACATTCCACATATCCAGTGGAGCAAGTTGATTTTATCATTGAGGGTATCAATTTTATATTGACCAATAATTATTTATTTTTTGAGGGGGATTTTTATTTGCAACGGACTGGGAGGCCATGGGGACTCGTTTAGCGCCCAGCTACGCAAACCTATTTATGGCGCACTGGGAAGCCCAGTGGTCATTGGATTCGGGTGGCTGGGCGCGGAATCTTGTATTATACAAACGATTTATTGATGACCTCTTTTTTATCTGGAAGGGAACTGAGGCACAGCTAAAAGATTTTTTTCAACAACTTAACAATAATGATTGGGGGATTGTTCTGGACACTCAGTCCAGCAGACAAACTATTAATTTTCTGGACCTCACTATTTATATAGAGGATATGGAGATTAAGACTAAGACCTACTTTAAGTCTGTAGATGCTAACAGTTTCATTCAATCGACCAGCTGTCACTCCCATATATGGCTTCAAAGTGTACCGGGGAGCCAATTTACTCGGATACGAAGAAACTGTAAAGATTTTATTTTTGATGAGCAAGCTCAGAAAATTAAACAGGACTTTATTGAAAAAGGGTACAAGGAAGAACACCTTGACGCAACGATAATGAAGATGAAAAAACGGGATAGGAAAGAAATGTTACAATATAAACCCCGATTGATTGCCACAGAAAATTTATCCTCAGTAGTTCCATTTATCTATAATTTTAATTGTCAGTCCAAAGAAATCAAATTTTTAAAAAATATTGGCCTATTCTACTTGAAGACCCTGTTTTAAAAGAAATTCTGGGAGAAAAACCGAGAATTATAAATAGAGGGGCAAAGAATATTAAACAACAGATTGTGAGAAGTTATAATTGTCCAAAAACCCAAAAAATGGAGAATCCATTTCAGATTAAAGAAGGCTTTTATAGGTGTGGATCTTGTAATGCATGCAGAAACCTTAATTTAAGAAAACAAATCATCATTGATTTCCCTCACGAGATCAACTACAAATTGAAAGGAATTACTACCTGTCAATCAAAAAATGTAATTTATGCTTTAATTTGTCCATGTAATAAAATGTATATTGGAAGGACTACTAGACCTCTCCATACTAGAATTATGGAACATATAAGAAATATAAGAAATCAATTTGAACATCATACTGTTTCCGCACATTTTAGAGACCATCATGATGGAACACCTGTTGGCTTAATTTTCTTCCCACTTAAAAAAAATTAAGAAAAATTGGCGTGGAGAGGATTTCATTAAAAAAATAAATCGAGAAGAAATGAGGTTGATTTTTCATTTTAACACACTTATTCCCCATGGACTGAATACTGATTTTGAGCTGTCATTTTTTATAAATTAACTTGTTCTTAATTGACTTTTAATTGTATCATATGGATTTTTATTATGTAAACATTCCATGGTTTGGAATTGTTTGTAATTGCTGCCTTTTTCTCCTTTTATGTGCTGGTCCGGTATGTGCATCCACTCCCTTGGGGTAAGAACCATCGGGCACTGTTTGTCAGTCGGAGACTTAAATCAATGGAGCGCATATATAATTTCCCCCTCAGCGTTCGGGATTTTATAGTAAACAGAGACTATCACATGCAAGGGAATTATTACCTTGTTTGTATGGGGACTCATGGAAACCGTTGTGACGGACGTCATTGGACTGCGACGGACGTCATTGGGCGGCATTGAAACCATCACGCCGGGATACATCGAGTCAGGTGGTTTCCCTCATTTAACATAAAAGGACGGTAGTGTATCAGGACGGTAATCCCTACTTTGATTTTTATTTTCTTTGCTACTGATGAAGCACCGGGAGGTGCGAAACGCGTATAGCTGTTTATTTTATTGTTTTTACTTACTTCCTTATTGAGCAATAAAAGCCCCCTTTTTTGATATCAAAAAAGAAAAAGTTTTCGTTTACTTTTTGGGTTGCCCCAGAGTACCCAACAAATTGGGAGACGACCAGTACCAGGAAAATCATCTACCTGGAGATACGGGCAATTAAGGTGGCCTATTTAACACCTGAAAAGCGACCATATGAGAGCTGGAAGCTCTCATAAACCGTGAGTGTTTATTTGGCGGTTTTTAAATCTTTTTAGCCATTTATACAGCATATTACGCTATGTAACCTCTTCCCTTCCTTTGAGGTATACGGAAGACATATACACGTATCTCTTTATTGAAAGAAGTTGGGGGATACCCTGAAGAAGAAATTATAACTTCTTTGCTGTGTAAGGAAATTTCCTCTTTCTCCTCCCCTCTTTTTATTGGTTTGTTTGTTTTTTGTCTTATACACGGAGGAGCGCTGCCCAATCTTTAGTGTAATTTATTGTGACCATGAGGTATTGGGGAGAATACCTCAATTCTTGGGCTGTATATAGCGATCCTTCTCTCTTGGGGTGTAAGCGCACCACTAAAATCCGTTGTTTATTTCGTCACAATTAGACGAATTGCCTGCTCTCTGAATAGCCGAATGCCCAGGAAAGGTGACCGAACGCTGAATTTCAGCGTTCGGTTACCTTTCCCCAGCAATTCGAATCTCTTTGAATTACCCTCTCAATCTCATTCCACAGTGTCCAGTTCATGAACAATGTGGAGTCAGAGTCCTTTCCATAGGATCCCACAGCCACATACTTGAAATTATAGTTGGCATCTGCCACCGCCAGTAGGCCTATAGAAAAGAAATGTTTGTCATTTTTGGTACAGTGACCCACTTTGCAGTGGCTTCACTATACTGATGTGTTTGCCATCCACTGCTTCCAGGCAGTTGGAAGTTAGCCCTATCCCGAAATCCAGCCGAAATTCGTGCCCATGCCTCTTCTGTAAATGTTGGTAAACATTGCTCCTTCATTGTGTCCCATATTGTCTGCCAATCTCGCCAGCTGTAGATCGACCAATGCTTTAATTGTAATGCAGATCCTGCAAACTGTATCCGCTAGCAAGACACCTAGAAAAAACTAAATAGAAGTGTGTTATGATCACATTCTATCAACCTAACCTATGTCATTCTTCATTGATCATGTTTTACAGAAAATGAAGTAATGGTGTAGTGGCAGACCATCCGTGACAATCACGGCCGGTATGTCAAAAAGCAGGAGGCAGAGGCACGGTCTGGTCCAGGGGCCAAGAGGACCCGCCCGTAATAGATATGCGGAGGAGTTGGGGTTGCTAAAGAGGACCCTGGAACCAGCAGCGAGCACCAGCACTGCTGTTGGTGGGGATGTTGTTGAGGATGGGTCTGATGTTGTGGAGAATAGTGGAGATGACACGGCCAGTCAGGTGTCAGGACAGAAGCGGTCAGCAGGTACACAGTGCGACCTGGGCATGGAGCCACAAACAACACCACCCCCACCTTCCTTGCCCATGAACCACGACATGGCTTTCTTATACTCATGTCAGCCCATACTTGACTGTCTGAGCCTGGACCAGAAGATAGAGTTCAGGCGGTACTGCCTGTCCAAGCTGCAAACACTCTTGCGCCAGCCTCTACAACAGTCCATGGCTCCTGGTGATGTGCCAGACCCCCACCATGCACATGACCCTCATTACGAGGATTTGTAATGTTATTTTCTTTTATTGTTACATAGTTACATAGGCTGAAAAAAGCCATGCGTCCATCGGGTTCAGCCTCTCACAAATCACCTACTGCTGTTGATCCAAAATAAGCAAAAAACCCAGTCTGAAATGCTCGCCAATATGCAATGCACTGGGAAAAAAAATCCTTCTTGCCCCCAGATGGCGTCAGATTCTCCTTGGATCAAGAAGCTTTTACCCACATATTAAATATTATAACCCTTAATATTCTGTGTCTGCAGGAAATCATTCAGTCGCTTTTTAAAAGTCTGTACAGTCTCTGACCCAACCACCTCAACAGGCAGAGAATTCCACAGCTTTATTGTTCTCACCGTAATATAATCCCTCATATGCTTTAGGCTGAATTTCCTTTCGTCCAGTCGTTGTTTTTTATCTTATGTTGTTATTTTACTGTTTGTTATTGTTATAGTGCCGTTTTTGCACTGTTCCACATGTCTGTGGATTAAATTTTTTTATTTTCCTTACATTGTTGTTGGTGTCATTAATTATTGAGTACGTGTGCTGGAATGTGATGCCTGAGGGTGTGTGCGTATGCATGTGCAAATAGGCTTGTGGGCATATCACTGTGTGACCAGCATCTCCTCCGGTGGTATGGCGACGCTGCCGTCACATGTCCGCGACCCTGCGGTGTATTCAGCAAGCACCACAGGGCCTTCATAGTGCAGGGAAAAGATGCCGCAAACCCGACGCACACTCACCAAAACCCTGCCAAAACATCTGGATTAACCCCGCCAAAGACGCCAGAGAAACCCAAGCAGCCGCTGAACACAGCGCAGAGAAAACACTGTAAAAAGCAGACACCACAGATGAATGGAGTGGAAAGAAAAATTACGCTTGAATTTATTGAGATGTGCACCACTAAAGTTTTTTTTTTTTTTTTTTTCTGGTTTAATTTTTTTCGCTTCAGGTTGTTTCGGTGATTAGGGTAATTTTTGATGCTTCGATCATTTCGGTGATCCGGGTGATTCGGTTCAGTTTGTTTTGATATTGAATTTCGGATTGATATCAAAAACTTTTCAAAAGTTTAGATAAATCCTACAAAAAATACAAATAAAAGACTCTTTACTGCAGAATTTTATAAGCATGTTTATTAGATGTTGAATTAAAACGGGAATATTTTTAACATTGAAGCCTATGGGGTAAAACATTTCCCACACCTTGTTACTAAAACATTTCCCACTGATTTGCCACTGTAGAGGTGCTGCCCGGCAGTGTGCAGATTCATATGCTGCCTTGAAACCTATGGGTTAAAAAGCCTTGTTTCTTTACAAAAGCTTATGACACCTAAAACCTCACCCAAAAAAGTGCTTAAAATACGTAAGAAGAATAAACAAGGAACTGTCATTCTATTGGTAGTAAATCTACTTCCCATTCTTAAATAAGCAATAAAAACCAAATAATTAATTTAACAAATTATTTTTATTGAGAAACATATGTACAGTTGTAGAACCTGACGTTTGTCAATGGGACACCAGAAACAGCATGATGTAAGGATCATTCTGACATATATAGATTCCACTAGGTGTAGACACCATCGGTCACAAACCTAAAATATGATGACAGTCGCCTGTGAGCGGATGGATTGAACGCATCACGTTAACAACAAGGAACCCTTTTGTCATTCCAGGTGGCGACATAAGTCAAGAAGTATCATCACTTTGAAGTTAATAATATGTTACAATCCCTAATGATACATTAGTGGACATTTAGAAAATATGATTTTGTGCACAATCATTTCTGACATTGCAAGAAATGTCCTGTGAGATAAATAAATTTATTTTATAAAGAACAAACACCTCTAATCATTTTTTCCAAGATACATTGTCAATCACCAATATGCATTACCACAATCCTATAGACGTGATGCAAGAATTGAGAATTATCAAGTGGGAGCAGCAGACCCCCATTATGTGCATGGTTTGTGTTAGAGACATTTGTCATGTACATCATCTGTGTGTCTCGCACAAATCCACATGCATGATCCTGGTGCTAGGTATTGAAGGATGTGGTAATGATGAGAATACATGTGACACTCGGTAAAATCTAGCATCACAACATAGAGGATACATGCGCACCATACAACATGTATGATGTGTGTATCATGTCATAGCACCATATACTGTACACGTCAGTGTGTGATGTGGCATATTGCAATTAATAAGAGACCTCAGCGGAATTGTAAGACATGGTTTAAGCAGCATAAATGAAATACGCCATCAACTGGGCACACAAAATAACGTAAACCTAAACAATTACAATTATTTTTTTTTATTTACCTAAACTATTACAAGACAAAAAAAAAACCTCTCACTTCCCCCTACGCTTCTTACCACCACGCAGTGGCTGCCCCCTAGAGGTTGCAGCTGAGGCACTGGGCTGGCTGGCTGTTCGACGGGTACTTATATATATATATATATATAAAGCTGGCCCTTCACCCTCTTTCCCAACCATTTGATTCCTGGATTAAGTTTCCCTGCAGCCCCAGAGCAGATCAGATAAGAGAGTTGTAAAAACCAGTGGCCTTTTGCTATGCAAACTCCGTTGCAAAGACGAGAGAAAAGAAACCCACCAATTCTGCGTTTAAAATCTTGCAGAAAATTGAGTGTCCCGTTTGTGACACTCCCAGCTTTCAATGTTCACCCACTTGATCCCTAATTTTGATCCCCGATCATGGCGCTGTGCATCTCTTGACAGATTATGTTACCTTTATTCACCACATGACCTCCTTCCCTCAGCTACAGGCGAAACATCCTTCACACCCCGTGTCATGGTTTCACTTCTTGAGACTGCGATCTTGCCTCTCTAAATATGGCCTGCTACACCTCCCGGCCGACTCTGACCCATTAACTTTATTTGAGCGCTGGTGTGTGTCTCCTAATCCTGACGCTGGTCTACTTTCACTGACATATCACTTACTGCTGACCAAATCCGCAACTAAGCCCTGGAGATTCAAAATAACCTGGGCAAAAGTTTTGGGTCAACCGATTACAGCTGACAAATGCAAGGAATGCTTCCTACTTGATTGCAAAAAATGTAGATGCATTTCGTTAGTGGAAGCTCAAAAGAAAGTCTTATATCGCTGGTATATCACTCCTGATAGGGAACACCACTATAACCCACAGGTTCCTAGGACATGTTGGAGGTGTGGAGTGGCTGATGGCACGTTTTTTCATGTCTGGTGGACATGCTCGTCCATTACTTCCTTTTGGGATCAATTGGCCACCCTGAGCTCAGAGATCCTGGGTTCGGAGACTGTTCGTCTCCTGATGTGGTCCTCCTTCAGATCTTCCCTAGCTCTCTTACTAAATTTCAGAAACCGCTCTTAGCCCATTTGCTGTCAGTCGCCACCACCCTTCTGGCAGCTAATTGGAAATCGATGATTGTACCAACTGTGGGGGCTGTTAAGAGTAAGACCAGAGTGTGAGAATTGAGGTCTTTAGACTTGATGGCTAGGAATTTGATGGGCCTGTCTGGGGTTGGGCAGGATCATTGGGTTATTTGGGACACTTATACTATGAAGATTTGATGCTGGAATACCCTGTTGCTTCTCCCGCTTCATTGGGTAAACATAACCAAAGTGTACAACACAAATATAATATCAATAGTACCCAATGAAGCGGGAGAAGCAACAGGGTATTCCAGCATCAAATCTTCATAGTATAAGTGTCCCAAATAACCCAATGATCCTGCCCAACCACCAAAGGTTAGAAATAGGTCAGTCTCTGATCTAGCGATAATCTGAGATAAATCTCAGTCTATATCCATTGCAAGATACACATCTGTGTGTATATATATATATATATATTATCTAATTTAAATCCACTTAAATTGCTTTCATACTTTACCTGATCGATCTGGATTCAAGCCTTTCTGCAATAAATTCTTTGGATGTAATGAATTAAGTGGAGTGTGTGAGAATTGGTGAGAATCTTATAACATATTATACAGGTAAATTTCTTTCCCGCTTAGTTTCTTTGTGTCTGAGTCCCTCCATGAGCATGACTCGTCTCTTTCAGCCTCTCTTTCGCTCTTGGAATGAGTAAGAGAGAGAGTGATTGCATGAGTGAGGAAATGAAACTTGAAGTCCCGAGAGGGAGAAGTGAATGCTGATGTGTGTTGAAGAATGAGTGTGTTCCTCTATACTTCTGGATTTATATAGATATAGGATAATTTACGTCACTTATCACGTGCTTCTACTTAGCATAAAATAATTTTTCAATAATACTCAATAATTCTGAATGGGACCTGTCCAACTCATAATATAACACTAGATGGCAGTGTTGATTTAAAATTAAATAGCAAGATTTAATTTTTATTTCCTTATCATAGGTCATGGGTCAATCCCCTCTTATTTGGGACCTTATATTCAGACAAAGGGATCTCATATTCTTTCCTCAGACTTCTGTCTGGCCTGTCAAATTAATATTTAGTATCGCAGCTCTTATAGCCTCTTTCAAGGTTTCTTCCCAGTTACTTATCAGTGAACAGACATTCCTTCTATTTTAAACAGCAACAAATATATACTATTATAGTTATACACTTATAAAATATAGAAGCATCTATTCTATTCTTGCGCTACTATCTACATATTGAATTCATCATATATATATAAATATGTGTACTTGTGCTATATATTTTGTGTAAATATATTTTTGCGTAGATGTGTTTAGAAACTTTAGTAAAATATATTTTATTCAAGGCAAGCAAACATATGGCTATAAATTTCCTTGACACCTCTAGCAGTTATCTACTATATATATATCAATTAGAAACACTTTTTGTATAGCGTCTTCATGTCTGGCGATTATATTCTTTTTTTTTTAAACACACACATAACTCTTTTATTCCCTTCTAATGAGTTTTACACTTAGTATGTACTCATCTTCTTATAAAAAAGAATATAACTTCAGTCTGGAAAATAGGTAACACAAGAAAAAAATGTCTTTATAAGAAAAGATATGGATTATAGGAAAATTACACAAAATGGCTACAGACATCCATTTTGCTTTCCTATGAAAATACCCGACACCTCGCTGTCCATGTAACGGTCCCTTGATGCTTTCTCCTGCTCCTCTCTCACACGTTGTCCGTCTCTTCGGTAAACTAAAATGGCACAGCACAACTGACCTCTCCCCTAATCTCTGCCCCCTACCCTGCCCCAGCACCTTCTCCCAATGACCTCTTCCTCTGGCAAGCGGGGGGGCAATTCAGAGCCCATCTTCCTTAATGTTCTGTTGCTCCATACTTACATTATGGCTGCCAAATGCAACATTTATGATCTTTTAGACAGTACAGCAAATTAAAATCATTCTCTGAAGAGTGGAGCTTAGAAGTGACCTGTTTTATATTTATAGGATAATATAAATTTATTAGATGATTTGGTTTCTTATTAATGGGCATTAAGCATTAAGCTCACCGCCACGTCAAGGCACCTCTGGGGGAGCATAAATAAAGGCCCACCAGTCTACCTCATGTCTGACAAGCAGCATGAGCAGGTATGGTTTGCTATACAGCAGCCTGTGGCTTCATTTTTGGATAGGACTCACCTTCAGAGGTGCCTTGACGTGGCGGTGAGCTTAATCTTTTAATGGCCATAAATAAGAAACCAAATCCTCTAACTGTGTTTTGTTTCACACGGTATAATGGGAATAAGCGCAGATGAATTTTTTTTCTTTGTTATGTTTTACACTTGTTGTTGGGCTGGATGCATTTGGTGGTTGCAGCCGCCCTATCGGGGAATAGGCGTGACCCCACCCCTCCTGTACTAATATAAATTTATGGGCCAGAACTCCATAATAAATAGCTGATCGACTTAACTATACATGTATGCTCCTGCTGCCCATGTATTACAATATCTATCATTACTTCTCAGAAATGGACTGGGCTTTTCAAATGGTTCAGGGTCGGATGTGGGTGTATCCACAAATATGCTCACCTTTCAACTACAACTAAGTCCCCCACCCATGGCCATTGTGTCACTCTGGTTTGTTCAATGGTCAGTTTGGAACTGTTTTATATATTTTCTTTTCAGTAAGTCCATTCTATATGCTCACCTGAACCCACTTTTCATGCAACCATTTTGGATGTGTCCAAATCTCACTCACTACAAAGACATATACAAAATATTTTAGCTTCATGGTACTGTGATTACAGGACTAAATCACCACTTGGAATAAAACTTTCATCCTTTATATATCCTATTTTACAGCACTATGGGCAGACTGCTGAGTTCAGTCACGTATCTGACATCCTCAATGTGGCATTTACTGGCATCTTCACTGTGGAAATGTTGCTTAAACTGGCAGCTTTCAAAGCCAAGGTGAGTGGTCATTAATAGTTTTAGTAGATAAACTCTGACCATATAATATCTAAAGATCAATGATTTAGTAGATATTTTTACGTTAAGTAAAATGTAATATACAGCAGCCACACAAATTATTAGGAAAAATAGCACTTTTTGATTATTTTCTTTTGGTTAAGCACCCATTCTACATGTTGTGCTTATTATTCCTAAAATCTATATAGTGGATTTACTTTTCCCTTTTTTTTTTGTAGGGCTACTTTGGTGATCCATGGAATGTCTTTGACTTCTTGATCGTAATTGGAAGCATAATTGATGTCATTTTAAGTGAAATAGATGTAAGTTTTGGTAATTAGCTCAAATAACTCTAGCCAGTAATAAGACAACTTATTTTTTTTATAAATCTGTCTATTGGTTCAGGCAGAGAGTACAATAAACAACCTAGTAATACATACGTATAATGTATAGTAGGAAGAGAAATATAAGGTTGGTCACAGTGTCTATAACACAAAATGCTTGTTAATCAACAATGTCCCAGGCAATGTGTCAAAGATCAGAGAAGGAGGGGCGTGGCCTGGCTGGAGACAGAGATGGCAGCATAACACACGAGCTCCTGACCCTTTTGCCGATAAATCAGCTTCCACATGCTTTTTAGTGGCTATGGTCCGCTCATCTCAGCGCCAGTTGACCAGAAAACATTCCATGACTAACAGCGGTACCCCAGCGAAAAAGATATCTCGGCATATTTTGGCACCCCACAAACGCGGCCTAGGACGACAAGCAATCCTAAAATGGTCGGCATCGTCTGCCCCGTCTGAGTCGTCTTCGAGAGGGGGACATTTGGCGTTGCAGCGCCTGGAAAATCTCATCGTGGATCTACCTACAAGAGCTGAGCTACCCACCCGCTCAGACTTTAAGGACATGCTGGACCAGCTGCAAGCCTCCTTCTGGAAAGAAATTGCGGAGATACGTGCTGATATAACCGCCATCACCGCACGTGTTACACGCTTCGAAGAGGGGACGGCAGTTTTACAGGCCGACTCTCCCTGCAAGGACACATCTGCGGAGCAACATTTCTCGGATTTCCTTTGCAGGCTTGACGATTTGGAGAACAGATCTCGAAGACATAACATATGGGTGAGAGGGGTGGGTGAAGATATCACCGAGGTTAAGGCCTTCCTCATGGGTGCCTTTGCACATATCCTAGATGGGCCCCCCTCCTGCATGCCACAATTGACAGGGCACACAGGGCCCTCCGCCCTAGGGCTCCAACTTCCACGGCGCCTCCGAGAGAGGAAGTTGTCACATCCCGGATTTCTCCCTTAAGGAAGCTATAATGCAGAGGGCTCGTACACGCAGATTATGGAGGTTTGCGGGAGAATCATTTGAACTTTTTCAGGATTTATCTCCCCATACACTCGCAGCGCGGCACGCGCTAAGTCCCATCACCAGAATGCTACAGGAGGCAAATTTACCTTCTTGCTGGGGATTTCCGTTTTTGCTGAATGTACGCAAGCAAAACTTGATCCATTCCATTCGCTCCCCAATGGACGTTGCCCAGTTCTTATCGAAATTTATCAATACCGGCTACTGAGATCCCAGATTGGGAGCGTGCTCCCTCGGAGGTCCGTTCAGAACTGCCTAGGAATGACCCACCTCGCTCACAACGCTCACCAAGGAGGGAAAGACAGAGTACATCGCCGGCACTTACCATTTCGCAATCTCTTTCATCCCTTGTGGACTGAGCTTTTTCTTTAATTTTTCTGTGTCCTGACATGCTGCAAAACAGTTTAGCGCAGGACAAGGGATTATCTTCGGTAGGACAAAAGTCCTATATTTGGCACCCCCCTAACTTTAAAATGTAAAAAAAAAAAACACACCCACACCTTTTTTTAAAAGTTTTCAAAAATATTTATTGCATAAATAATGTCATGTCAACTTGAAAAAACTAGAACTATGAAAAATAAATGATTTAGAAATAAATTGAATAACTTAAGGTAAAAAACATTAACAGTAAACAGTTGAACTAAGCTAATACTGCTTTGCTTTCTATAAACAAAAAAAAAACAGAGGTCAAAATGAGGCCACTCAGTCTAATCTACAAAGGTACTTTGAAAGGATTCACATCCTCTTTTTTTTTTTTTTTTTAGTGTGCTAGTGTGGGCCAATGAGCAAATCGATCTCCAGTGATGATCTTCAAACTGTATGCCTAATTCCCTTTCCCAGCTGGAACAAGCCGCAACCGGGCAGGCGACACTGGACTGTATAAGGTCGTACATTGCTGAAAGGCAATGGGAGGGTAAACTGCCCTGTTCCACTATTGTCTCGAATGGCGTGAGTGATCTCGTAAACGAGTCAAGAGTGGAAAGCGAGAGTAACTGCTGAATTAATCTGTGGTGGTGGAACCTAGTCAAAAAGGAATCAGGTTGTGAGAGGGGTAGAAGGTTACATGCAATAGGTAGTCCAGCAGCTAAGAAATGACGGGGGCGCGGCGAAGGCGGGGGGTCTGCAAGGCCTGTCAGCCATAAAGATCGGGAGAACTCCGGGAGCCGTTGTAACGACAACAGCGGGGATGGGAACGGTGCAAGGTTAAGTTTAGTAAGGTTAGGGTTTCTCCAAGTGCGTAGTGTAGCGTCAGAGGGTGTGCTTTTGTCCCTTTGTTTAGTGTGGAAGCTGGGAGCCAGGGGAGGTCGGACAATCTCCACCCACTGCTTATCTTGTATGCCGGTCGACCACTCCAGTATGCGCTGAAGGTGGGCTGCGCCATAATAATGCCAAAAATGTAGCACCGCCACCCCACCAGCGCATTTGGGTGTGGTGAGTAGCGTCATAGCGATTCTAGGTTTTTTTAGAGTCCCAGATGTATCTAGTGAGCGTGCGTGTTAGTTGAGTGAAAAAGGCGCGTGGCAAGCGTATTGGAATGGTCTGAAAAAGATATAGGAAGTGCGGCAGTATATTCATTTTAACTACTCCGATGCGACCAAACCAAGATATATGAGGGTATGACCAAGTTAAAAGGTCGTTAGTCAGGGTCACCAGGAGCGGTCGATAGTTAGCTGCATACAGTGCCGCGCAGTCCGGCGTCAGCATAATGCCTATATATTTCAGTCCCGTAGTGCACCAGCGGAAGGGAAAGGCTATCACCAGGGACATGAAGGGGCAGATTTTCAGATTTGTCCATGTTAATCTTCAAATTGCTTAAGGCACCATATTGGGCAAAGAGTTGTTGTAGTTTCTGGAGAGAGATCCTCGGTTGGCGGAGAAAAAACAGCATATCATCTGCGTATGCCGCCACCCAGTGTTCTCTGTTCCCAACCACCACGCCGTGCAAGTCAGTGTCAGAGCGGACCGCCTGCAAAAACGGCTCCAATGTCAACGCAAACAAGAGTGGTGACAAGGGGCAGCCCTGTCTTGTGCCGTTTGTGATTGGGAAGGGGGCTGACAGTGCGCCATTAAAGTTGATCCTAGCCGTGGGATTAGTATAAAGGGCGTTGATCCAGGTCAGCATGTTCGTGCCCACACCCATGAAACATAAAATGTGTGAGAGGCACAGCCAGCTGACCCGGTCAAACACCTTATCTGCGTCTGTGGATAGCAGTAAGGTCGGTTCCCGGTCCCCGGTGGTGACCGCGTGAATAAGGTCTAACACTCGTACCGTGTTTGCCCTACCCTCCCTCCCTCAGATGAAGCCCGTCTGGACTGAATGTACCAGCGTAGGCACGTATGCTTTCAAGCGGTTAGCTAAGACTTTCGCAAACAGCTTGAGGTCCTGGTTAAGGAGGGAAATCAGCCGATAGCTGCCGCAGAGCTCGGGGTCTTTTCCTGGTTTCGGTATTCATGCGATATTAGCTGCCAATGCCGATGCCTGCAAGTGTGTGTCCTCCGTTAGTGAATTAAAGGCCCGCAGCCAGTGTTGGGCCAAGAGTCCATGCAGGGATTTATAATACTGGAGGGTGAGTCCATCTGGACCGGGAGACTTGCCTGAGGGTGTCGATTTAATCGCCTCCTCGAGCTCATCTCCAGTTATGGGTCTGTCTAAGGATTGATGGGTGTCGCTCGACAAGGTGATACAGAGATTTTTCCGAAGGTAAGCCTCAATGATGTCCGTGTTCTGCGCATCCGTTTGTGTGGGAAGGTTATACGTGTCTTGGAAGTGCTTGTGAAAGAGTGTCATGATGTCCTGCGGGAGAGAGGATGGGGCCTGTGCGTCAGCGCGAATTTTAGATATATAAGAGGCATTCTGTTGCCTGCGGAGGGAGTGGGCCAGGAGTCTACCGCATTTGTTGCCGTGTTCCAAATTAGAGTTGTTTAGTCCTACGTATCTTCTGAAGGGCACTAATGTTAAGGAGTGTGTGTAGCTCTGCTTTGTGCTCCATTAGTTCTGTGTATGTCATGTCCAAGAGGTGGGCTTTATGAGCCTGTTCCAATGTAGTGATGCGTGCGTGTAGCTCCTCAAACTGACGTGTTCGCGCCCGCTTAAGTCGCGCCCCTTGCGTTATCAGGTATCCCCTCGCCACTGCTTTGTGCACCTCAGCGTCTGCTAGGAGGGTTTCGTTGAGACGCCAGTGTAAGGATTTGGGTCTGTAAAGGGCCGTCGCCAATGTCACTATGAACGGCGAGTGGTCTGTCCAGGTCGTGGTGCCAATGGTCGAATTGCGTATTAAGTGGGCATGTTGGAATGGGATAAATATGTAGTCCAGTCAGGTGTAGTGTCGGTGGAGTGCACTGTAATAGGTGTAGTCCCTACCCGTCGGGTGTTGGGCTCTCCAGCTGTCCACTAGCCTGTGCTCATGCAAGAGAAGTCTAGTCTGGCGGAGCACGGACTGGGCCAGGCTAGAAGTCCCCCTGGATGTGTCTATATTGGGATCCAAGACCATGTTAATGTCCCCGCCCAAAATGAGGATCCCTTCCGCGAAGGCCCCCACCATGCAGAGGATCTCCCTGAACGCTCTGTGTTGACGTTTGTTAGGCAGGTATACCGAGGCAAAAGTGTACAATTGATCGCCTATGTTCCCTTTCACCAAGGTATAACGACCGTCTGTGTCACATTTAGAATCCCTGAGGATGAACGGAAGTGACCTAGCCAGTAAGATGGCAGTGCCACGCATCTTGCCTAGGGTGTAGTTGCTGTAGAACCCTGTGGGGTAGTCACGGCTGCGGAGCAACGGTGCCCGGGGCCCTGTGAGGTGTGTTTCCTGTAAGAGTACAAGTGCAGTGCAACGGATACCTTCAGCGTGCAAAATTCCCGTAATGCGATGTGGCGTTTTGCCAGAACGTTCAAACCTCCCACGTTCAAGGATAGTACCCTCAGAGAATCAGGAACATACATCATGACACACAGCAGACAGAGTTCACGAGGTCGTACGTAAGGAATGCGACAGTGGCGTGAATACCACCGAACCTACGTTAATTGACAAAGAGAAATAAACTTAAATGATTATTTAATACTATAGCAATGAAAATCTTAAGAAAAAACAAAAACTTTACAGAGTAATTGTAACGAGTGTGATGATTTCGGTCGTATTACCCCTATTGGAGCAAGTCGGACCCTGTCACACAAAAAAAATGCCCACTGCAGGGCGCGTTACTACTCGATAGGGAAACGTGACCGACCGTCAAGCAGTAGAGAGTAAACCGTTAACGAGTGAGAAAATAAATGGGTGTGCGCGCCCACCCCATGGCGAGGCCGTTAGGGCCCAGTATGAAATTCAAACGAGCAGACCCAGTCTCGTGTAGTATACTGCTAGGACCACCTGTATAAATTTTGTATCAACAGCGTCGACAGGCATGAGTTGTCTCGTGAGTCTACGAGGCTCCAGTGAGCAAACAGCAGTGTGAAGGGAGCAATGCAGAAATATGCTAAAGTTCGTGGGAGCTGGACGGGGTGTTTCCCCGCGTGGAGGGCTGAGAGCCTTGTGGGCGCCTCCTTCGGGCTGGACGCTGTGGCGGGAGATGTTCAGTGGTGTAAACGGCCATCGGGTTCGGCCATGATACCTATGTGTCTTCTGGCAGTCGTAGCATGCAAAGGAATCCATCCAGGTCCCCCCCTGACCTAACGGTCACCGGGCCTTGCTGCGATCTGACCTGCAGGCCGAAAGGATGCAGCCATCTGTATTGTAGCCCTTCCTGTTGTAGTGCCAGTGTGAGGGGCCGTAATGCTCGTCTCGATTGCAGAGTGATCGGGGAGACATCATTAAACAGGGAAATCGGGCACTGAAGCGATACTGAAGCGTAGGAGATAGCAGATTACGTCCCTTGGTGGTGCTTCCGGGGGTCCCCTGGGTCTGAGAGCTCTGTGAAAACGTTCTATATCTATGTAGGTGTCTGGCGGGCGTCCGAGTACCTTGTTAAATAGGAGCAGTAATGCATGATGTAAGTCCTCCGCCGTTTTCTCGCCCTCAGGGAGCCTTTACTCTAATATTCTGCCTGCGGCCTCTGTTTTCAAGGTCTTCTATGTGGCGGGTGATGAAGGTGAGAAGGTGATGGTGCTGAGCAATGTGGCCTGTGGTGGCTTCCACCAGGTCCGATTTCTCCTTCTGCCCCTTCTCTACCTGTTCCACGTGGTGCTGAAGCCTCCCAGGTCTCCCCTGATCCGCTCAATGTTCGCCGCCAGGGACTGGCAGAGCGATGCTGTGGCCGCTGTCAGGTCGTCCTTCGTGGGCAGTGAGTGCAGGAGCTGTCGAATGTCCTCCAGGGCGTCCCACATGCCGGTGGACGAGGATGCAGGCGATGGCGGGCTGCATGCGGGTGTCAGCTCCATTTTGTTTGGCAGCTGAGCTCCGTCCTCCTCGTGCTGTGGAGCAAAATACTGGCGGATCCCGGGCGCCGGCGAGTCCAGGTGAGCTGCCGCTGCTACAGGGGTCTGAGGGGTCCTTTTGCCCTTGACCATGGCGATGTGTGCTGGGTCTGTGCTGTGTTTTCACGGGGGTGAGACGGAGCTCACTCAGTGTGCGGCCATGTCAGTCGGCAGTCAGGCCATGCCCCCACATGATTCACATCCTCTGTCTTCGAGCCTTCTTTGCTGCAAATTGATCAATGACTTCATCAAAGCTAATTTTCTTTGCATAATCCTGTTCAATTGAAAGTAAGGCTAGATGTGTCAACCTTGTCTCACTCATGGTGGAGCGAAAGTAATTTTTTATCAATTTTAATTTTTGAAAAACTTCTTTCACATGAAGCAATGGATACGCAGAGAGTCAAAAAGAATCTCAAACAAAGTGACAAGTTTGGCAAAGATTCACAAAATTCCCATTTAACAATAAACCCCAGAAACTGCAAAGCAGTCCATTTCTTTGCCTCTTCCACGCTGATCTTGGCAGCTTCCAAATGCCTCCGGAGGCGTTCAATTTCAACATAGATGTCTTCATTAGAGAATTCATCAAAAATCTCAGTCAATTTTGGAGTATAATTCCGAAGATCTATTTCTGTTGCAAGAACCAAAGATGAGGATCAAGCGTGGAAAAGACATCCCACGCTTGGGTACCACGTGCTTGAGACGACATATGACCACCTGCCACGCATGCCGTTGGCACAACATTTTGCATAGGTCCTCCTCCTCCTCATCTGTCTCTACCCCCACTATATGTCCTGCCATGTCATTGCCTACAACCTTCACTGACAGGGATGATGCTACAGTAATGGGTGTACCAGGTCCTTCCTCAGTATGTGACAGCATCCCATCAGCTGAAGATTTACGCAGTCAGATTACGTTGCCCCAGCTGTTGCAGCGTAAGAAAAAATATAGTCCCAACCATCCCCAAGCACAGCGTCTAAATGCCAGCTTAGCAAAATTACTCGCATTACAGCTGCTGCCTTTCCAGCTGGTGGACTCTGCTTCCTTCCGTGAATTTGCTGAATGTGCTGTACCACAGCGGCAGGTTCCAATACGCCATTTCTTTTCACGGAAGGCCATTCCAGCTCTATACCAGCATGTGGAAGACAATGTTATGGAGTCTTTAGGAAAGGCAGTCAGCAGCAAGGTGCACATGACTTTAGACACGTGGTCCAGCAAGCATGGACAGGGCCATTACATTTCCTTCACGGCGCACTGGATAACTCTGCTTGCAGCTGGGAGGGATCCAGGACGGGGCTCTGTACTGGAGCTTGTTCATCCACCATGCCTCCAGAAAGCTGCTTGTATGAGGTCTGTCTGCTCCACCACCTCCTCCTTCTCTGTCTCTGGCGAAGTGGCAGTTAAACTAACGCATGGCAGGGGCTACGCAATGGCTCAAGCAAAAAGATGCCATACTGTGCTTGAGCTGGTTTGTTTAGGGGACAGGAGTCACACTGGGCCAGAAATTCTGTCAGCTCTGCAGGGGCAGGTGCAGAGATGGTTAACACCATGCCAGCTTCAGCTGGGACTGGCAGCAACCTTCTCTCCGCCTTACACCAGGGTAAGTTGACCATGTACCATGCCTAGCACAAGTCCTAAATCTGGTGGTACAGCGCTTCCTAACCAGGTACCCAGGGCTAGCAAAGCTTCTCAGCCAGGCCAGAAAAGTCTGCAGCCACTTCAGATGGTCATTCCCAGCAAGTGTTCGCCTGGCAGAAATTCAAAGAGAATTCCACCTTCCCACAAACCGTCTGATCTGTGACATGCCCACCATGTGGAACTCAACATTAGCAATGCTGAAGCATCTGCACAAGCAGCAGAGGGCCATCAATGAGTACCTGTGTGAGTATGGCACAAGGACAGGTTCAGGTCAACTTGGTTCCCCCCCCGCAGTGGCTGATGATCAAGGATGCATGCACTGTACTGTCACCATTTGAGGAGGCAACGAGGATGGTGTGCAGGGACAGTGCATGCATGAGTGACACAATTCTTTTAGTGTTCCTGCTGGAGCGCACTCTGCAGGAATTATAAATGTGGTACTAGAGACAGAGCAGCGGGAGGAAGAGGAGGCCTTCCCTAGCTCTCAAGGCCCCAGTCTTTACGCAGACAGCATTCCTGCGAGTCCTCAGATCAGACAGGAGGAGGAGGAGGAGGAGGAATATTTAAGTAGTGGGGCATTGAAGGTGGGGATTCCTCAAGGGAGGGTTTTCTTTGCCCAGAAATCCAAGGACTAGTACGTGGCTGGGAGAAGGAAGTGCACGATGGGGTCAGCCTCATTGACCAGGAAGACTCGGAAGCTAATGCCACCTCCAACCTACGCTGCATGGGCTCCCTTATCCTGCAAAGCCTGCTAAAGGACCCCAGGATTCATGCTATCAAGGAAAGGGATAATTACTGGTTGTCAAGCCTTCTTGATCCACGACACAAGGGTAAAGTTGCAGAGTAGGGATGAGCCGAACACCCCCGAGTTCGGTTCGCATTCGAACCCGAACATTCCAAATGTTCGAATCCAAATCTGAACTCGAACTCAATACAAGTCAATGGGGCTGAAAATTCGGTTTTTAGAGTGCCCTCCAAGAGGGCATATATGCTAGATATTTGCCATAAAAGGTGTATGGGGGTCCGGGTAGTGCCCTGGGGGACAGGAAACAAGGACAAAAAGTTAAAAAAAAAATTTTTTAAAGGGACAGTGAGTTTTCCATGAAATAAGGGTTCAAAATACAAACGAAAAATTCCTTCAAATATCGTGCCTAGGAGGTCCCCATAACCTGCCCATCAAGTGGTGGATTTCTAGGATGTATAGAAACACTTAAAAACAAAAAAATACGTTTCAAAAGACGGTAAATGCTTTTCCTTTAATCTATCCATAAACAACTGCTTGGGGTGGCACTCTGTATGAAAAGAGGAGACATTTTCGGATACGTAGAAAAAGTTTAGTGATTTTTTTGGGCTAAATTATTGTGAAACTTATGCAGGCTTTGGATGAAAGTAACAATAGGTGCTATAAAATTGGGCCTTTAGCGTTGGCAACATCGTAACCCCTCTGAGGATATGAATCTGATACAGGCGTCAGTGGCAGTGCACCCAAATATTGTGCTTTTGGTGCCAGGCCTGCAAGTACTATCATACAGTAACCCCTCTGTAGTATTGTGGAAGAATGCAGGGTGGACCTTGCGGTCCTATATTAAAAAGATATGCATCTGTTAAAGGTGTCAGTGCACCCATATATTGTGCTTTTGGTGCCAGGCCAGCAAGTGCATTCATACAGTAACCCCGCTGTAGTATTGTGGAAGAATGCAGGGGTGGACCTTGCGGTCCTATATTAAAAAGATATGCATCTGTTAAAGGCGTCAGTGCACCCAGATATTGTGCACTGGGCGGAGAGAAGGTTGCTGCCATTATCACAGACTATCATTCCCAGCTCAAGCTGGTGTGGTGTTAACCATCTCTGCACCTGGCCCTGCAGAACTGACAGAATTTCTGGCCCGGTGTGGCTCCTGTCCCCTAAACAAGCAGCTTTCTGGAGGCGTGGTGGATGAACAAGCTCCAGCACAGAGCCCCGTCTTGGATCCCTCCCAGCTGCAATCAGAGTTACCCAGTGTGCCGTGAAGGAAATATAACGACCCTGTCCATGCTTGCTGGACCACGTGTCTAAAGTCACATGCACCTTGTTGCTGACTGCCTTTCCCAATGACTGGATAACATTGTCTTCCACGTGCTGGTATAGTGCTGGAATGGCCTTGCGTGAAAAGTAATGGCGTTTTGGAACCTGCCACTGTGGTACAGCACATTCAGCAAATTCACGGAAGGGAGCAGAGTCCACCAGCTGGAAAGGCAGCAGCTGCAATGCGAGTAATTTTGCTAAGCTGGCATTTAGACGCTGTGCTTGGGGATGGTTGGGACTATATTTTTTCTTACTCTGCAGCAGCTGCGGCAATGTGATCTGACTGCGTAAATCTTCAGCTGCTGGGATGATGTCACATTGTGAGGAAGGACCTGGTACATCCATTACTGTAGCATCATCCCTGTCAGTGGAGGTTGTAGGCAATGACATGGCAGGACATACAGTGGGGGTAGAGACAGATGAGGAGGAGGAGGACCTACGCAAAGTTTTGCACCAATGGGATGTGTGGCGGGTGGTCATATGTCGCCTCAAGCACGTGGTACCCAAGTGTCCGGTGTTTATCCCACACTTCAGATAGATTACAAATAGCAACGGTGGGGTCTGCTGCACATTTCTTAAAGAACTCCTAGCCAGCAGAGTTCCTGCATGTGTTCTTTGACACAACAGCGATCTGCACCGGAGCAGCTCTGACATCTGATGCCTTGGACTGGCTATTGCTACGGTTGGTCACAGAGGATGTTATGACTCGTGTTTGCTGTACCTCCTCCTCCCCCTCCTCCTCACTTGATTCCTCAGTTTGATCTGGCACCCAGGTGGAGTCAGTGACCTCATCATCAATGTCATCTTCACCCCCTATCTACTCGTCACTGGAGCCAACTTGGCAGTATGCTGCAGCTGCTGGGGCAACATGAGTGCCAGTTATTTGTGTGTCATCACTGGCACCCCCTTCCTCTAGGTTGATTATACTCCCTTGCTCAACCTCAGAGATTGAATCAGAGCACTGTACTTGCTGCGCATCCTCAAGCAGCATGTTACTGTCATTGTAGTCAAACAATTCAGCTGACTCCTCCGTGTGTGATAGAGAGGCTACGGCAGGAGTAGCTGTGGACATGGAGGCTGCATTAGATGCTTTGGCAGCTGAGGTGGACTGTAAAGCACTAGACGCCTGGCTGGCAGAGGACTCGGAGGATGAGGATGGCCTGGCTAGCCAATCCACCAAATCCTCTGCAGGTTAAGAAGACGGTCATCACCAGTTAGAAAGGGCAAGCGTGCCCCTGCAGAGGATGCACCACGTCCACCATGACCAGAGGCACAGCCTCCCGACACAGGGGCTGCTGGCCCTCTTATCTGTGTCTGGGAGCGTCTGCCTGTCCTTTTTGTTCTTTCAGACATGGTGAGTGATATATAGATTAAATATATACAGAACTCTGATTCAACTCTGGTATAAAGATTTACAGAACTCTGGTATAACTCAGTGAGACACCCTGATAGCTGGCAGCCAGTGACAAGACACAGATTACAATTCGCAGAAACCTCCTATAAATCATTGAGACCCCCTGATGGGTGCCAGTGACAAGACACAAACTACGATTCGCAGAAATCTGCTATAAGTCAGTGAGACCCTCTGATAGGACCCCCTGATAGCTGGCAACAGTGACAAGACACAGATTACAATTCGCAGAAACCTCCTAAAATGCAGTGAGACCCCTTGATGGGCGGCAGTGAAACCTCCTATAAATCAGTGAGACCCTTTGATGGTGGCAGTGAAACCTCCTATAAATCAGTGAGACCCTTTGATGGGTGGCAGTGAAACCTCTTATAAATCAGTGAGACCCTTTGATGGGTGGCAGTGAAATCTCCTATAAATCAGTGAGACCCTTTGATGGGTGGCAGTGAAACCTCTTATAAATCAGTGAGACCCTTTGATGGGTGGCAGTGAAACCTCTTATAAATCAGTGAGACCCCTTGATGGGTGGCAGCCAGTGAGAACACACGGATTATAACAACTCCCAAATAATTTGTAGAAATTAGTGACCCCAAAAATACTGCGTGGTACTGGCTGTGTGACAAGACACACATCACCTCAATTCACAAATGTTTTAAAGAAATTAGTGACCCCAAAAAAACTTGCTGGCACAGTGACAAGACACACATATCAATTCCCTGATATTTTTTAGAAATGAGACCCCCCAGTAGCGTGGCAGACCGGCAGTAACAACACACAACAATCTCCTCTGAAATTTCCTCTGAAATGCATGCAGAATCGGCGCGTGGAAACGTTATATAGTGTGCTGTGGGACTAAGCTCTGTGAGCCCATGATTGGGCAAAATTTGCCCAATCAGGACTCTGAGCCGTGATTGGCATACTGTTGAACCTGTCTTGCACCAGACCTGTGGTCAGGTGCAAGGCTGTAGCCAATTACGAGCTTCAGGCAAGTGGGAAAATGCATTGTGGGCCATTGTGATGCATTGTGGACTCGAACATGCGCCGAACACCCGGAAATGTTCGGAGTTCGCGATCTACCTGAACAGGCTAAGTTCGGGCCGAACTCCGAACTGTCCGAACCCGAACCGCTCATCCCTAACAGTAACCCCTCTGTAGTATTGTGGAAGAATGCAGGGGTGGACCTTGCGGTCCTATATTAAAAAGATATGCATCTGTTAAAGGTGTCAGTGCACCCAGATATTGTGCTTTTGGTGCCAGGCCAGCAAGTGCATTCATACAGTAACCCCTCTGTGGTATTGTGGAAGAATGCAGGGGTGCACCTTGCGGTCCTATATTATAAAGATATGCATCTGTTAATGGGCGTCAGTGCACCCAGATATTGTGCTTTTAGTGCCAGGCCAGCAAGTGCATTCATACAGTAACCCCTTGGTGGTATTGTGGAAGAATGCAGGGGTGGACCATGTGGTCCTATATTAAAAAGATATGCATCTGGTAAAGGCGTCAGTGCACCCAGATATTGTGCTTTTGGTGCCAGGCCTGCAAGTGCCATCATAATACAGTAACCCTCTGTCATATTGTGGAAGCGTGCAGGGTTGGACCCTGCGGTTCAAAAAATTCAAATGATATAAATCTGGCACAGGCGTCAGTGCAGCCAAATATTGTGCCTTTCATGGCAGCAAGTGCCTTCACACCGTAACCCTTTTGTGGTATTATGGAAGAGTTCAGTGCTGGAGGTTTTGAGAAAGCAGAAGACATCCCCGATCTATTCCGTTACGTCAGCATCAGGGGGATGATAGCTGCTGATCCAGGACTGATTCATTTTTATACATGTCAGCTGGTCTACATAGTCGGTGTACAGATGCACTCTTTTGTCTGTGACAAAACCTCCAGCGGCACTGAACGTCCTTTCAGAAAGCACGCTGGATGAAGGGCAACCTAGTAGCTGCATAGCATATTGGCTAAGTTCTGGCCAGTGATCCAATCTCAACACCCAGTAAACCAGTGGATTATCTGCTGGAAAGGTATCCAGGTCTGCCCTTGCCCCTAGGTAGTCCTGCACCATATGGTGAAGACCCTGGCAATGGGTGCCTACATTTGACAACCCTGGGCGTCGTGGACTAAAAAAATAAAAAAATGCATCAGTCAAGCGGCCGTGGCCTTCACCACTATTCCTCTGATCATCCGCAGCCTCAGAAGCACTTGTGTCAGCACTTGGTAATCTACCAGTGCCTGGAAAGGTGTTACACAAGTGTCGCTTTAGAGCGTCCTCAAGTTTTTTCATCCTGTGCTCCCTCTGCGCGGGCAGGATGAGCTCTGCAACTTTCCCCTTGTATCGTGGCTCAAGAAGGGTTGCCAACCAGTAATGATCCCTCTCCTTGATAGCACGAATCCTGGGGTCCTTTAGCAGGCTTTGCATTATTAGGGAGCCCATGCAGCGTAGGTTGGAGGTGGCATTAGCTTCTGAGTCTTCCTGGTCAATGAAGATGACCGCATCGTGCACTTCCTCCTCCCAGCCACGCACTAGCCCTTCTGTTTCTGGGCACACGAAACCCTCTCTTGAGGAATCCCCACCTTCAATGCCCCCACTACTTAAATATTCCTCCTCCTGTCTGATCTGAGTAGGAGCCGCTGGAATGCTGTCTGCGGAAAGACTGGGGCCTTGAGAACTAGGGAAGGCCTCCTCTTCCTCCCGCTGCTCTGCCTCTAGAGCCACATCTATAATTCCCCGCAGAGTGTGCTCCAGCAGGAACACTAAAGGAATTTTGTCACTGATGCATGCACTGTCCCTGCTCACCATCCTCATTGCCTCCTCAAATGGTGACAGTACAGTGTATGCATCCTTGATCATCAGCCACTGCAGGGGAAAAAAAAAACACCAGTTTACCTGAACCTGTCCTTGTGCCATACTCACACAGGTACTCGTGATGGCCCTCTGCTGCTTGTGCAGACGCTGCAGCATTGCTAATGTCGAGTTCCACCTGGTGGGCATGTCACAGATCAGACGGTTTGTGGGAAGGTGGAATTCTCTTTGAACTTCTGCCAGGCGAACGCTTGCTGGGAATGACCGTCTGAAGTGGCTGCAGACTTTTCTGGCCTGGCTGAGAAGCTCTGGCAGCCCTGGGTACTTGGTTAGGAAACGCTGTACCACTAGATTTAAGACGTGTGCTAGGCATGGTACATGCGTCAATTTACCCTTGCGTAGGGCGGAGAGAAGGTTGCTGCCATTATCACAGACGATCATTCCCAGCTCAAGCTGGCATGGTGTTAACCATCTCTGCACCTGCCCCTGCAGAGCTGACAGAATTTCTGGCCCGGTGTGGCTCCTGTCCCCTAAACAAACAAGCTCAAGCACAGTATGGCTTCTTTTTGCTTGAGCCATTGCATAGACCCTGTCAGGCGTCGGTTTAACTGCCACTTCGCCAGAGACAGAGAAGTAGGAGGAGGAGGAGGAGGAGGAAGAGGGAGAGGTGGTGGTGGTGGAGCAGACAGACCTCATACAAGCAGCTTTCTGGAGGCGTGGTGGATGAACAAGCTCCAGCACAGAGCCCCGTCTTGGATCCCTCCCAGCTGCAATCGGAGATACCCAGTGTGCCGTGAAGGAAATATAACGACCCTGTCCATGCTTGCTGGAGCACGTGTCTAAAGTCACATGCACCTTGTTGCTGACTGCCTTTCCCATTGACTGGATAACATTGTCTTCCACGTGCTGGTATAGTGCTGGAATGGCCTTGCATGAAAAATAATGGCATTTTGGAACCTGCCACTGTGGTACAGCACATTCAGCAAATTCACGGAAGGGAGCAGAGTCCACCAGCCGGAAAGGCAGCAGCTGCAATGCGAGTAATTTTGCTAAGCTGGCATTCAGATGCTGTGCTTCGGGATGGTTGGGACTATATTTTTTCTTACGCTGCAGCAGCTGCGTCAACGTAATCTGACTGCGTAAATCTTCAGCTGATGGGATGATGTCACATTGTGAGGAAGGAGCTGGTTCATCCATTACTGTAGCATCATCCCTGTCAGTGCAATGACATGGCAGGACATACATTGGGGGTAGAGACAGATGAGGAGGAGGAGGAGGACCTACACAAAGTTTTGCGCCAACGGGATGTGTGGCAGGTGTTCATATGTCGCCTCAAGCACGTGGTACCCAAGTGTCCGGTGTCTTTCTCACGCTTAAGCCTCATCTGACATAGACTACAAATAGCAACACTGCGCTCTACTGCACATTTCTTTAAGAACTCCCAGACAACAGAGTTCCTGCATGTGTTCTTTGAGACAACAGCGATCTGCACCGGAGCACCTCTGACATGTGATGCCTTGGACTGGCTAGTGGTACAGTTGGTCACAGAGGATGTTGTGCCTCGTGTTTGCTGTGCCTCCTCCTCCCCTCTTCCTCACTTAATTCCTCTGTTCGATCAGGCACCCAGGTGGAGTCAGTGACCTCATCATCATTGTCATCATCACCCCCTATCTCCTCGTCACTGGAGCCAACTTGGCAGTATGCTGCAGCTGCTGGGGCAACATGAGTGCCAGTTATTTGTGTGTCATCACTGGCACCCCCTTTCTCTAGGTTGATTATACTCCCTTCCTCAACCTCAGAGATTAAATCAGAGCACTGTACTTGCTGCTCATCCTCAAGCAGCATGTCACTGTCATTGTAGTCAAACAGTTCAGCTGACTCCTCCGTGTGTGATAGCAAGGCTACGGCAGAAGTAGCTGTGGACATGGAGGCTGCATGAGATGCTTTGGCAGCTGAGGTGGACTGTAAAGCACTAGAAGCCTGGCTGGCAGAGGACTCGGAGGATGAGGATGGCCTGGTTAGCCAATCCACCAAATCCTCTGTAGGTTGCTGCTGCTTAAGAAGACGGCCAGCACCAGTTAGAAAGGACAAGTGTGCCCCTGCAGAGGATGCACCACGTCCACCACGACCAGATGCACAGCCTCCTGACACAGGGGCTGCTTGCCCTCTTATCTGTGTCTGGGAGCATCTGCCTGTCCTTTTTGTACTTTCAGACATGGTGAGTGATATATAGATTAATATATACAGAACTCTGATTCAACTCTGGTATAAAGATTAAAGATTTAAAGAACTCTGGTATAACTCAGTGAGACACCCTGTTAGCTGGCAGCCAGTGACAAGACACAGATTACAAGTCTCAGACACCTCTTATAAATCAGTGAGACCCCTTGATGGGTGGCAGTGAGAAGCCACAGATAACAAATCTCAGAACCTCTTATAAATCAGTTCGGCGACCCTGCGGTGTATTCAGCAAGCACCACAGGGACCTCGAATTGCAGGGAAAGGTCGCCACAAACCCGCTGAAAACTAACCGCAAAACCCGGCGAATGCACGCCGAAAACCCGCAAAAACATCTAGATTAACCCGCCGGAAAAAGCCGAGCAGGAGACAATCACACGCAGCGAAGCTGCCGGAAAAAGCCGACACCGCAGACGAATGGAGTGAATAAATTAGCAAAACAGTTTGCTTGAACGTTTGAAAAGTGAAACTCTGTTTGCAAAGAAACTACTGAGCGAAAATTTCTGAAATTTACATATGAGGTCCAGGGAATGATAATAAAAATGGCTGTTACAGAAAAAATAAGTAAAAAAGGAAAATGCTTAAAATATCCTAAAAAACTCTATAAATAAAGAGACTTTTTACTGCAGAATTTTATAATGAACGGTTTATTAGATATTGAATTAAAACGGGAATATTTTTTACATTGAAGCCTGTAATGAATTTGATACATTGTATGTAAAATGAAGGTGTGGTGTGTCTGCTTCTGTTCTGAGTGAGAAGTGTTAATTTCCCTCCGAAAACTTCTTCTAATATGCTGCATTTAACTGCTGTGTGAAAAAATACAAAATTTCCTCATTGCCCGCTTTTAACATCTAAAGCAATGTTATTTTTCACCTCGGGATTAAACATTCACAGGGTTATTCAGAGAGCGGTGAAAAGCAGGAGAATAACTGGATTTTTTTTAGATTTTTTTACCTTTCATTCATGTAGACTATGGAGATTCATCGGGGTATGTCTGAGGGCGGGGGGCATTACGTAGACTATCAGACGATAGGTTGTGGGGTGTTTTTTTTTTAAGGGGGTAAATAAGAAAAAAAAATGAAAAAAGTATTGTTTTATTTTATTGTAGCATTCTTTTATAATTTCCTTTTTGTTCTACTGCACATAACAATGTATTACATACAAGATCACCTTGTTTCTGTTATGTTCTGCCTACCACAGTCTCTGCTCTACACATGGCCCTCTCTATGCCTCCCCTTATCCCCCCCGATAGTTACCTCTGAGTTAGTGAAGCTGTAACTTGTCCTGTCCTCCCCCTTGTTGCCCCTTTCATGACTCATGGTACCCTATTCCAATATGCCCCTATAACGTTTTGTAGGATTCTCTGGTCCCTATAAGCCCTTGCCACTAAACGAATTTTCGCTACACCTATCGGTAATATTGGTCAGGTAGCTTGTGGGAAATGCTGATTTATATTGCGATCTTTTCTCTCCACCTCTCTCTGAGATTCTTTTAGTAGTTCTCATTAGATATTTGACCAAGTTAACCACACCCCACGAGGTTAAGTGCATTCTTCCCACCAGTGGACCCCCCTCCTAGGACTCTGCGCCTAGTAGTAGAGGACGAAACCACTACGGGAGCACTTGGCGCCTCCTTATCCGTCTGCATTTCATTTACTCTCTCCTCTGTTCTTTTCTTTAAGCGTGCGCCAAGGCAGATAATTTCATCTTACTTTAATTAACCTCTTCTTTTGCACTTTCCCCCGCTCCCTCTTTCTCCTCTCATTCCACTTTCCACCTCGCGCCTCTATCCTCCCCCCACCTCGCAACTCTCCCTATTGTGTCTGTACACTTCTACCACGACCCTAATATAGGATCATAGCACTTTCCATTGCTACATACTCCCAATTAGGGATGAGCCGAACACTCCCCAAGTTCGGTTCGAGCCCGAACCCGAACTTCCCATTTGTTCGGGACCGAACCCGAACCCCCATGCAAGTCAATGGGGCTGAAAATTCGGTTTTTTTAGAGTGCCCTCCAAGAGGGCATATATGCTAGATATTTGCCAGAAAAGGTGTATGGGGGTCCGGGTAGTGCCCTGGGGGACAGGAAATAAGGACAAAAAGTTTTAAAAAAACTTTTTAAAGGGACAGTGAGTTTTCCATGAAATAAGGGTTAAAAATAAAAACGAAAAATTCCTTCAAATATCGTGCCTAGGAGGTCCCCATAACCTGCCCGTGAAGTGGCGGATTTCTAGGATGTATAGAAACAATTAAAAACAAAAAAAAGACGTTTCATATGACGGTAAATGCTTTTCCTTTAATCTATCCATAAACAACTGCTTGGGGCGGCAGCCTGTATGAAAAGACATTTTAGGACGCGCAGAAAAAGTTTAGTGTTTTTTTGGGCTAAATTATTGTGAAACTTATGCAGGCTTTGGATGAAAGTAACAATAGGTGCTTTAAAATTTGGGCTTTTAGCATCGGCAACAGTGCTGTCACACCGTATCCCCTCTGAGGATATGAATCTGATACAGGCGTCAATGGCAGTGCACCCAGATATTGTGCCTTTAATGCCAGGCCATCAAGTATCATCATACAGTAACCCCTCTGTGGTATTGTGGAAGAGTGCAGGGGAGGACCATGTGGTCCTTTATTGAAAAGTTTTTGATCTGGTAATGGGCGTCAGTGCACCCAGATATTGTGCCTTTGGTGCCAGGCCAGCAAGTATCATCATACAGTAACCCCTCTGTGGTTTTGTGGAAGAGTGCAGGGGTGGACCATGTGGTCCTATATTGAATTTTTTTTTTTTTTTTTTTTAATGGGTGTCAGTGCAGCCAGATATTGTGCCTTTCATGGCAGCAAGTGCCTTCACACCGTAACCCTTTTGTGGTATTGTGGAAGAGTTCAGTGCTGGAGGTTTTGTGAATGCAGAAGAGGACATCCCCTATCTATTCCATTACTTCAGCATCAGGGGATTGATAGCTGCTGATCCAGGACTGATTCATTTTTATAAATGTCAGCCGGTCTACAGAGTCGGTGGACAGATGCACTCTTTTGTCTGTGACAAAACCTCCAGCGGCACTGAATGTCCTTTCGGAAAGCATGCTAGATGAAGGGCAACCTAGTAGCTGCATAGCATATTGGCTAAGTTCTGGCCAGTGATCCAATCTCAACACCCAGTAAGCCAGTGGATCATCTCTAGTACCACATCTATAATTCCCCGCAAATCATTTTGCTTGAGCCATTGCGTAGACCCTGTCAGGTGTGGGTTTAACTGCCACTTCACCAGAGACAGAGAAGGAGGAGGGAGGAGGAGGAGGAGGAAGAGGTGGTGGTGGTGGAGCAGACAGACCTCATACAAGCAGCTTTTTGGAGGCGTGGTGTATGAACAAGCTCCAGCACAGAGCCCCGTCTTGGATCCCTCCCAGCTGCAATCAGAGTTACCCAGTGTGCTGTGAAGGAAATGTAACGACCCTGTCCATGCTTGCTGGACCACGTGTCTAAAGTGACATGCACCTTGCTGCTGACTGCCTTTCCCTATGACTGGATAACATTGTCTTCCACGTGCTGGTATAGTGCTGGAATGGCCTTGCGTGAAAAGTAATGGCGTTTTGGAACCTGCCACTGTGGTACAGCGCATTCAGCAAATTCACGGAAGGGAGCAGAGTCCACCAGCTGGAAAGGCAGCAGCTGCAATGCGAGTAATTTTGCTAAGCTGGCATTTAGACGCTGTGCTTGGGGATGGTTGGGACTATATTTTTTTTCTTTCGCTGCAGCAGCTGCGGCAACGTAATCTGACTGCGTAAATCTTCAGCTACTGGGATGATGTCACATTGTGAGGAAGGACCTGCTGGTACATCCATTACTGTAGCATCATCCCTGTCAGTGGAGGTTGTAGGCAATTGCATGGCAGGACATACAGTGTGGGTAGAGACCGATGAGGTGGAGGAGGACCTACACAAAGTTTTGCCCCAACGGGATGTGTGGCACTTGTTCATATGTCGCCTCAAGCACGTGGTACCCAAGCGTCCGGTGTTTATCCCACGCTTCAGCCTCCTCTGACATAGATTACAAATAGCAACAGTGGTGTCTGCTGCACATTTCTTAAAGAACTCCCAGACAGCAAAGTTCCTGCATGTGTTCTTTGAGACAACAGCACTCTGCACCGGAGCAGCTCTGACATGTGATGTCTTGGACTGGCTAGTGCTACGGTTGGTCACAGAGGATGTTGTGCCTCGTGTTTGCTGTGCCTCCTCCTCCTCGCCCTCCTCCTCACTTGATTCCTCAGTTCGATCTGGCACCCAGGTGGAGTCAGTGACCTCATCATCATCAATGTCCTCTTCACCCCCTATCTCCTCGTCACTGGAGCCAACTTGGCAGTATGCTGCAGCTGCTGGGGCAACATGAGTGCCAGTTATTTGTGTGTCATCACTGGCACCCCCTTCCTCTAGGTTGATTGTACTCCCTTCCTCAACCTCATAGATTGAATCAGAGCACTGTACTTGCTGCGCATCCTCAAGCAGCATATCGCTCTCATTGTAGTCAAACAATTCAGCTGACTCCTTCGTGTGTGATAGCGAGACTACGGCAGGAGTAGCTGTGGACATGGAGGCTGCATTAGATGCTTTGGCAGCTGAGGTGGACTGTAAAGCACTAGAAGCCTGGCTGGCAGAGGACTCGGAGGATGAGGATGGCCTGGTTAGCCAATCCACCAAGTCCTCTGTATGTTGCTGCTGCTTAAGATGGCCAGCACCAGTTATAAAGGACAAGCGTGCCCCTGCAGGGGATGCACCACGTCCAGAGGCACAGCCTCCTGACACAGGGGCTGCTTGCCTTCTTATCTGTGTCTGGGAGCGTCTGCCTGTCCTTTTTGTTCTTTCAGACATGGTGAGTGATATATAGATTAATATATACAGAACTCTGATTCAACTCTGGTATAAAGATTTAAATAACTCTGGTATAACTCAGTGAGACACACTGATAGCTGGCAGCCAGTGACAAGAGACAGATCACCTTAATTCACAAATGTTTTAAAGAAATTAGTGAGCCCCAAAATACAACGTGGTACTGTTTGTATGACGAGACACAGATCACCTTAATTCACAAGTGTTTTAAAGAAATTAGTGAGCCCCAAAAATAATTGCTGGCTGTGTGACGAGACCCAGAAGATCACCTCAATTCACAAATGTTTTAAAGAAAGTTGTAAACCCCCAAAAAAATTGCTGGCACAGTGACAAGACACACATCACCTAAATTCCCTGATATTTGGTAAAAATGACACCCAAAAAGACTTCCTGGCACAGTGGGTGAGTGGTGACAAGACCCAGAAGATCACCTTAATTCACAAATGTTTTAAATAAAGTTGTAAACCCCAAAAAAAACTTGCTGGCACAGTGACAAGACATACATCACCTAAATTCCCTGATATTTGGTCGAAATGAGACCCCCCCAGACCACCCCAGTAGCGTGGCAGACCGGCAGTAACAACACACACAACTATCTTCTTTGAAATCTCCTTTGAAATGTGTGCAGAAAGCGCTGCGTTGAAACCTTATATAGTGTGCTGCGGGACTTAGCTCTGTGAGCCCATGATTGGGCAAAATTTGCCCAATCAGGACTCTGAGCGGTGATTGGCATAGTGTTCAACCAGTCTTGCACCAGACCTGTGGTTAGGTGCAAGGCTGTAGCCAATTACGAGCTTTAGGCAGTGGGAAAATGCATTGTGGTCCATTGTGGTCGAACATGCGGCGAACACCCGGAAATGTTCTGGGTTCGCGATCTGCTCGAACAGGCTAAGTTCGGGTCGAACCCCAAACCGTCCGAACCCGAACAGCTCATCCCTACTCCCAATGCCACATCCAGACTCACAGTTCGCTCCTCAGGAGCTGCAAATGAGAAATAAGAACCCGACTATTGAGAGACCTGCGCTCTTCACATCCGTCGCCTTCCTTCAAGAGACCCATTTTCGTTCCGGATCGGCCCCAACATTAGGCGTCTCTAATTTTCCACTGACCTTCTTTAGCAATTATTCATTAAGCAAAGAACGTGGAGTAGCGATCTTGATTTCCAAAGAGGTACCTTTTGTGGTTGATGCAACAATGGTGGACGAGGGAGGCCGATACCTCTTCATAAGAGGGACTGTCCTGGATACTATGTATACCTTTGCATCTGTTTATCTACCAAATAGGAAACAACACTCTTGCCTGTCTCGAATACTCCGTATTTTGGAATCCTTTGAACAAGGCATCTCAGTCCTAGCCACTGGTGTATTTTGGCCTAGGCCAACAAGGCCTAGGCCTAGGGCGGCACTTTCCAGGGGGCGGCGGCCCGCACTGGGTGGCCCCACCCCTAAAAAAAATATTATTTTTTTTTATTATTTTTTTTTTACTTTTGCAAAGTATTTTACCAGGAAGGATACATTGAGATTTCACTAATTTTCAAGTATGTCCTGGGTAGGCAAGGCCTAGGCTTTCACTTTCTAGGGGGCAGCAAAAAACCTCACCTCTAAATGGGTTACTCACAGAGCACCGAAATGACGCCAACATTTTGGTGTTCTGTAGTTCCCTGCACTTCGGGGAATAAAATTTCCCCACCCTGCAGGGAATTCACTGCAGGGTCCCCAAAAGTGCATGGAGTCGGCCGCTGAATGCTGCCACCGCAAACCCGTGGCCTGCTGTTTTCAAAAGAACTACTGAACGAAAATGTCTGGAATTTACATATAAGATCCTATGATTGATAATAAAAAGTTCTGTTACAGAAAAAAGAAAAAAAATGCTAATAAAAAAAGGGGGGGAAACTTTGCCCAAAAAAATCTGAAAAGTTACTAAAAGGTACAAAAAAAAAAAAAAAGACTTTTTACTGCAGATTAAAATAATAATTATTTTTTTTTGTGATACTTTTTTGGTGATACTTTTTGCACCAAATATTACTGGGTTACCAGTTACTTTATTCAATATTGTGGCTATACTCTGTAGTAGTTTACTGCCTATTCAAGCTAATTCTCGATGCTATGAACGGAGCTATTACCCTGAATAGGGAATCTCTGCAATCAACAGAGTCATAACCCCTTTTTTTGATTTTCCAAGGCCTCTTAAGGCCATAAAACATCTAATGTTGGCGATTTATATCTTGCAAATTTATTTTTCATGTGCCTCATCCATTCTGAAACGCTGGGCTTAGATAATTTATGTCATTACTCAATATTCTAATTGAATGATACTGGCTTCACCAACTATCATCGCAGATATCTCTCGAGAGTCACAATATGTAAATTTAGACACTAATTGCATAAAAACGGGAATATTTTTAACATTGAAACCTATGGGGTTCGCCTGAATAAACCTGCTGATTGAAACCACCGAACATCAGGGCATTTCACTGCCATTTCTCTGAATAGATTAACCATTACTTCTCTATGGGGATTTGCACTGCCTTCAAACAGCGCCGTACTTGCTGGCAGTTCGCCAAATTTGTGTGTGAGCATATCACAGAGCAGTGGTGTACTTAGGGGAGTGGCGGGGGGTGGGCCGCCCCAGGTACCAATAATTATTGGGGTGTCATTAGGGGGTACTAGGAGGTGCCACTGTCACTGTGTGTCAGCTTTGAGCTGTGTTCTCAAACATTGAGCAGCGGAGCAGGGCGTTTGCATACTGAATAAAATTGAATACAATAAAAATCCCTCCTCTCCTCCCTCCATAGCTCCTCCCCTGCCCCGCAGCAGCTCTAGGAGAGGGGGATGTGATTTGTGTGCAGAGAGAGAAGATGACCGTAAAAGGCAGGTAAAGGGGGGGGGTATCGGCAGAATATGAAGCCCTGTCTGCTTACTGCTGTTTAAAGTGGACCTTTCCTTAACCAGCACTGCAGTGATAGAAATTTGTCAATGAGCTGCTTGGCTCCTGGTGAGGTTGCGTGCGTGCAGGTCACGCGGTCCAGCCAGTCAGGTGGTACTGAGTCTCAGTACCACCTGACTGGCTGAACCACGTGACACGCACGCAGCTGCCTGCCCTTTTGTTAACAAGGACTCTCACTCTATTCTGGACTGAACACCCACCGGGAAGGGTATCAAAGCCACGGTGCACCCTCTGGCAGTGGCACCCCACTGCTGACAAGATGGCTCCACGCACAGGCACAGCCGCGATCCTAACGTGGCCTGGAGGGACCTCCTGCTGAGTCCGTACACAGTCCCTGCTGACTCTGCACACAGCCCTACCACGGACAGAGGCCGGTAAATATAGAATAAATAATTGCTGTGTGCTTATATACACTCGGTTTGCTGGGAGTTTTATTGCAGTGGATTCTGATGCACTCATACACACCGCACATTGCATTGCTGGGAGTTTTATTGCTGTGGATTCTGATACGCTGACACACACCACACATTGCATTGCTGGGAGTTTTATTGCTGTGGATTCTGTGATACACACTGCATATTACTGTGAGTTTTATTGCTGTGAAGTTATGATATGCTCATACACAGTGCCCATTTCTGTGGGTTTTATTGCTGTGCAGCTCTGTGATACGCTCATATGCTGTGCATGTTTCTGTGGATTTTGTTGTTCAACCAATTGGAGCGGCTGTGATCCAGTATACTTGACTTGCGTGGCTGTTCTTTGTAAAAATGCTTGAATTTAAACATTTCATTATTTTATTTATCTCAATAGATACATTTGAAATGAAGTAGGCACTTGGTATCCACTTTTAATATAAAGAGAGGAAAAGGAGGAGCTCTAAGAGGAAAAGGTGGAGCTTAAAGAGGAAGGGTGGGGATTAACCTGGAAGAGGTGTGCCCTTGACAGGGGTGCCTCAAATTTAAATTAGGGGGTGCACGAGTTTAGTCAGGCCTAGGGCAGCACAAAACCTAAATACACCACTGGTCCTAGCTGGTGACTTTAATGTGGCAATAGAACCACGTTAGGACTCATCCACCAGGACAGCGACCACCCCCTCACATGTACTGCGTAATGTTCAGTGCTCCTTGCAGGACCACCAGTTTGTGGACATCTGGGAGGGCACTACATTCCACTGACAGAGATTATACCTTTTATTCATCAGTACATGCGATTCACACCCGAATTGACTACTTCTTCATGCACTACCATGACCTAACTCTGTCTACATCCTCGGACATCGCTGCAACTACATTGTCGGATCATGCCCCACTCAACCTTACACCACAGTCCCCATTATTCAAACCACAGGAATGACAGTGGCGTCTTAATTTATCTCTTCTGGAAGATCCCCTGATGCTAGACGAATTGCACTCCACACTAGATAATTTTTTCGCCGAAAACCAACTGGACGACATGCCTGTCCCGGTGCTATCGGAAGCACACAATGCGGTAGTCAGGGCTTTTTTATTAGCATTTTTTATTTACTGCCCATAAAAAAGCTCAGAAGGCGGAATACCTGACTCTCGTGGCGGACATTAGGGCGCTGGAACTGGAACATATTGCTTCCAATGATTCTGCTGTTTATCAACGGCTGCTGCAGGCACGTCAAAATCTAAACAAGATCTTGAATGCGTCAATTCGCTTTCAGGCCTTACGAACCAGATCTTTCATCGCTCTACATGAAAACAAGCCCGGCCGTCTACTGGCGAGAGTGCTATGTGATAGACGTACTAAATTGTATATTTACTTGACTGCTACACAAGGTATCTCGGGGACTTTTCTTAAATACTTCCAAGATCTATATAATTTGGAAGAAAATGTAACTCCGACTCCGTCCTTGAACAGCATAGACCGTTACCTAGCACAGACTCTGAAACCTACTCTCAGTCCTACAGAACAGGAATACCTGAATATGGAAATCAAATTGGAAGAAATTTTGACTGCCCTAAAAACTTTGAAAAACGGGAAGAGCCCCTGTCCTGACAGTTTGCTGACCGAATATTATAAGAAATGCACAAAAGAGCTGCTCCCGGTTCTTTTCGCATTGTTTAGTGCTATACGAGATGGGGCTCCCATACATGCCCATTCACTGATGGCGACAGTCTCACTGATCCCGAAGCCTGGAAAGGATCATACTTCGTGTGGTAATTACAGGCCCATATCTCTTTTGAATGATGATATGAAACTACTAGCCCGTATCCTGGCCAACAAACTCAAACGTTTCCTACCACAGCTTGTGGATCCTGATGAAGTTGGCTTTGTTCCCGGTCGAGAAGCCAGAGACGCAACCACTAGGGTCTTGAATGCCTTGGCTCAATCCAAAACGTACATCCACGCCACTACTATTATTGTCGACAGATGCTGAAAAAGCCTTCGACAGGGTTCTATGGCCCTTTTTGTTCAGAACTTTGACACGGTTTGGTATAGGTGAAGACTATTTAAGATGGATTCGTGCCCTTTATTCGACTCCGAAGAGCACGGGTTAAAATTAATGGGGCACTGACGCAACCATTCTCGATTCGTGATGATACGCGGCAAGGATGTCCACTTTCACCGCTGCTCTTTGCTCTTAGTTTAGAACCGCTACTATATTCTATTAGACAAAATCCATTGATTAAAGGGATAGCAGGTATGCAAACTGAGCATTAGATTGCTGCGTATGCAGATGATCTTATGTTTATACTGCCGGACCCAGTTCAGTCACTACCTGAGGTTCTTCAGGAATTACAAACTTTTGGGGCTCTGTCAGGTCTCAAGATTAATGATACCAAGTCTGAACTTCTAGCGATATCATTGCCAGGATCTTGGCGCACAACTTTGAGAGAACGGTACCAGTTTCATTGGTGTACCACCTCCCTTACTTATTTGGGAATTTAATTGTCCCCGGACTTCTCGAAACTGGTAGCTCTCAATTAGATGCCGCTCCTAGAGACCTTTCGACTTCACATCGAGAGGTGGACATCTAAATACTTATCGTGGACAGGTCGTATGGGAGTGATCAAGATGATTTTTTTTACCAAGGCTCCTGTACAGTTTCAAGCACTGCCAGTCTTTCTGACGAATTCCTTCCATCAGTCAGTGCGCCGACTTTTTTCTAAATTTGTATGGCCACATGGTCGTCCTAGACTTAAATACTCCACACTCTGCAAATCGAAGGTATGTGGAGGACTTGCCCTCCCGACACACGCTCGTACTATTACGCGACACACCTGACCAGGATTGTCGACTGGATGGCCGGATCTCGGGACCAGAGGTGGCTGGACCTTGAACTATTGATGGGCAGCCCGTTATGGGCCCTCCCTTGGTTGTCCTGGCGGTCAGCTAAACCACTCATGCATATAACCTCACCGGTGGGATCCACACTGCTCATATGGCACAAAATTCAAACGAAATTTTCCTTATCAACTTATCCCTTGCCATATTGTTGCTGCTTGTCCATAACCCTGACCTCCCGCTGAGCATACTACCCTCGCTGATGACGAGATTTACTGACACTTCTCATCTTCGAGCACACCATGTTCTTAGAGATGGTGCATTTGCTCCTCTAGAATCACCCAGACCCTAACTTCGCTATTCGATTTAATTACCACCAGATTAGATCTTTACTCACAAAGTTGCCGAGTAATACTTTCTTAATTAGGCAGCTTACTCCATTTGAATCCATTTGCCAGAGGGCCTTACCTATGGCTCATAGCATATCCATGCACTACGGACTTCTACGGGGCGTAGATAATGAATCCCCGGATTTTATGGCACGATGGGAATGCACATTGGATGAAATCGCTTTCTCTGACCCATTCGGGCATGCCGATTGCCAAATTGCAAGAATCGTCCTACAAAATATAGGTATTCTGGTATCGCACGCCGGCATTGCTGGCCACTTTTGATGCATCGCACTCGCCAACATGCTGGAGGTGCAACACTATGGTCGGCACCTACCTCCACATCTTGTGGGAATGAACAACCCTTGAACCATATTGGAGGGGTGTCCATGATTTGATTCGTCACACGACAGATGTGGATCTTGATTTTATGCCACGCATATTCCTATTACTCCAACTACCATTCTCCGTTAAATCGATGAAGAACTCTGTAATGCTCCGTATTCTTATGGTAGCTAGATCACGAATCCCCCTTTGCTGGAGGCCCTCAATTAAAAATTCCATTCGATAAAATGGAAACATTACGCTCCAATGAGGAACTGGCACTGGCGCCAGCTGCAGCAGCTACACATTTTACCAAAGTTTGGTTCCATTGGGCAGCATTTTGCTCATCGGCAAACTTCCGGATGTCACGGTCCACCCCGGGTGCCTGCTGTTTCACCTGTCTTGCAAACCTGGATCTAAGAACTTTGCCCTGGATCTCTTCTTTCTTGGATTCCATTCCAGGTTTTACCCAGGCTCTGCACCTTGACCAGGCTCATGGAGATCCAGCCTGGGTCTTCCTTTTCTAGCCCTGGACTTCCAGCTGAGGTCCATCCATGATTAAGCCTCCATAAAAGGCAGAGAGACCCAGCCAGCAGTGGTTCTGCATTGTGCTCCCTGACTGAGGTCATCTGGACGTGTGCAAACCTGCTCCAGCTTATCCAGTGTATTCAGCGCTTTATCCACAGTCTGTGGTCAAAACCCTCCAGGACACTGCTCAAGTGGGTACTCCCAACCGTGTAGCCCACTATCCCCTGTGTATGGAGACCTGCCTGTGGATTACAAGTGTTTACCACCGTCTCTGACCTTTTGATCTCAAGGTACCACTGTCAGCTATCTGGATTTATTCCTAGTGGACCCTGTCTGCAGTCTGGGACTGCATAGTCCACTATCCTGACTCTCCATCCAAGACCACTTCCTGGATTTATGTGCTGAACTCTTGCATACGGACATTAACCCTGTCATTGCCTGTGTTGTCCAGTATTGCATTCCTTTACTCTTTCAAGTGCCTGCTGCCAAGGCCTATTTAAGTTTCATTAAACTCATTCAGTGCTTGATATCCTGTCTGGCCTCCCCTCTGTGTCGCCGCCTGCTGGGCTCTCACCTGACCCGCACACGCCACGTGACACCGGAGAACTCTAGATGAAACCGTGGCTGACATGGCGGCTCCGGGAGGATCTGGTTCGGTGGAGGAGGGCGACGGTACCACTTGAGACGTTCAGTTCTGTACGGGATTCAGGCCTTATGATTCAGATAATGCACACTTTTCACCAGACCCCCATGTCCATGTGTTATACCTAGTGTACCACCCATGGCTTTCCCTTAATACCTTCTACTCTGTCTCCCTTTCTATTCATTTCTCTTATCAGCTCCTGTAATTTCTACTTTTATACCGATTTGCTATTTTGCGTACTATTGCGCTTATTTTTCTTGATGCCCTCAAATTACCACATCCAGACACTCATACTTTTCCTCACAGCATACTTTTATCATACGCTCTGATTAGCACTACTTTTGGAGGAGCACTGATGATATTGATTCTACTCCTCATTCTAAGCCTTTCACTATAGACGACTGATAGCATCTATGGCTGTTTATACCACTCCGCCTCTGATGCACCCTTTCGTTACAAATATTGATGCTTATTTTTGTTGTACACTGCATTTCTGCTGTCATTTACCTTTGCCTGTATTTTATGTTTTCTGAAATAAAAAAAATTTCATTAAAAAAAAAAAAAAAAGATCAGCGAAGGAAGGTGTAAGAGTAACTGGAGTTTACTGGTCTCCGGCTTGTGGACCCGAATCTGCTACAGCATCTATCCTTTCTCTCCAGACAGGCTGATCTGCCACAGCTTTCCTTCTAGCAACTAGGGATGGGCTGGCAGTTCGATTTGAACATGAGTTTGATTCGAACATTGGCCGTTAGTCGAACATTGAACATTTCCGTGTGTTCGGTTCGTGTTCGCCCACAATGCACCACAATGGACCACAATGCACTTTTCCACTGGCCTGAAGCTTGTAATTGGCTACAGCCTTGGACCTGACCACAGGTCAGGTGCAAGACAGGTGCAATACTATGCCAATCAGGGCTCACAGAGTTCCGCAGCACACTATATAAGGCTTCCTCGCAGCTCCAACGTGTGTTTGTTGCAGGAGTGAATCAGAGAGGAGAGGAGATTGTTTGTTGCATATCAGGCTGTATCACTGACTTATACCAGATTTCTGGATATTGAAATCTGTGTGTTACTGCAATGGCTATCAGGGACAGGCTGTATCACTGACTTATATCAGAGTTCTGTGAATTTTAATCTGTGTGTTGGCACTGCAAAGGCTATCACTGATTTATACCAGAGTTCTGTGAATTTTAATCTGTGTGTTGGCACTGCAAAGGCTATCAGGGTGTATCACTGATTTATACCAGAGTTCTGGGAATTTTAATCTGTGTGTTGGCACTGCAAAGGCTATCAGGCTGTATCACTGATTTATACCAGAGTTCTTGAAAATCTGTATATCTTTAATCTAATTCTAGATACCATACAATAACACAGTTTAATCAGAGTTCATATGTTTATCTATTCAGAGTTTAATCTTTGTCTTGCCAGGTATCAGGGTGTTGCAGCCTGCAGGAGAGGAAGTGAATCAGAGAGAGAGTAAAGGACATTGGCAGCCTTGCAGGGAAAATATCAGTAAAATCGCTGATTTATAGCAGAGTTCTGAATATCTTTAATCTATATACCAGAGTTGAATCAGAGTTCTGTATATCTTTAATCTATATATCACTCACCATGTCAGAAAGACCAAAAAGGACAGGCAGACGCTCCCAGACACAGATAAGAGGGCAAGCAGCCTCTGTGTCGCAAGGCTGTGCCCCTGGTCGTCGTGGACATGGTGCATCCTCTGCAGGGGCACGCTTGTCCTTTCTAACTGGTGCTGGCTGTCGTAAACAGCAGCAACATACAGAGGATTTGCAGGATTGGCTAACCAGGCCATCCTCATCCTCTGAGTCCTCTGCCAGCCAGGCTTGTAGTAATTTACAGTCCTCCTCAGCTGCCAAAACATCTAATTCAGCCTCCATGTCCACAGCTACTCCTGCCGTAGCCTCACCATCATACACGGAGGAGTCAGCTGAATTGTTTGACTACAATGACAGTGACATGCTGCTTGAGGATGCGCAGCAACTCCAGTGCTCTGATTCAAACTCTGAGGTTGAGGAAGGGCGTAAAATCAGCCTAGAGGGAGGGGGTGCCAGTGACACACAAAGAACTGGCACTCATGTTCCCCCAGCAGCTGCAGCATATTGCCAGGTTGGCTCCAGTGACGAAGAGATAGGGGGTGATGACAATGATGATGAGGTCACTGACTCCACCTGGGTGCCTGATCGAACAGAGGAGTCAAGTGAGGAGGAGGAGGCGCAACAAAAACGAGGCACAACATCCTCTATGACCAACCGTAACCAGTACAAAGCATCAGAAGTCAGAGCTGCTCAGGTGCAGAGTGCTGTTGTCTCAAAGCACACGTGTAGGAACTCTGCTGTCTGGGAGTTCTTCACAAAATGTGCAGCAGACTGCAGCGTTGCTATTTGTAAGCTATGTCTGAAGAGGATCGAGCGTGGGAAAAACATCACACACTTGGGTACCACATACTTGATAAGACATATGACCACCTGCCATGCATCCTGTTGGCACAACACTTTGCATAGGTCCTCCTCATCATCTGTCTCTACCCCCACTATATGTCCTGCCATGTCATTGCCTAAAACCTTCACTGACAGGGCTGATGCTACAGTAATGTGTACCAGGTCCTTCCTCAGAATGTGACAGCATCCCATCAGCTGCAGATTTACGCAGTCAGATTTCATTGCCCCAGCTGCTGCAGCGTAAGAACAAATATAGTCCCAACCATCCCCTTGCACAGCCTCTAAATGCCAGCTTGGCAAAATTACTCACATTACAGCTGCTGCCTTTCCAGCTGGTGGACTCTGCTTCCTTCCATGAATTTGCTGAATGTGCTTGTTACGATGGCCCCCCTCAGGTGCCAAAGGGGGGTCCTTGCTGTTGAGTGTTTTAAGCCCTTTAGGCTGGTATGTGTTCTGCATATTGCAGGACCCTGTGCACAGGATTAAACAGAACCAGACAAGGCACACAAGGAAAGCCCTGCACTGGGAAAAAGGTCCTTTGGATGGCCTTCTACTTATACAGAGTACAGGGTGGGGGTGAACACAAGAAAACATACACAAAGAAATAACCGGGTTAACCAGACTTGACAAGGAATATCTAGCAGCAAATGGAACCAGAAAGAGATCCTTGAGGTGGTCTCTATAAACAGAACTATGAACTGCTGCACTAGATAAACACACATAAACCAGAAAAACAGACTGGACAGAAATGAATACAGCAGGAAGCAGGGCAGGACTTAACTAGAACTCGAGGTTATGCTGCTACCAGCAAAACCAACAGGATTGCCTAGCAATTGGTCTCACAGCAGAATAACCAAATGACAGAGACTGTTGTGTGGTACAAACAAAAAAAACAGAATACCACACAGACAAAACACAAAATGGACACCAGCAAGAGAATAGTCTAGATACAAAAGCCAGGAGTCATAAACCAAGAAGTCAAAGTACAGTACCAGGGGATAAACACAAGAGTAGTCAGGAAACGAAGCCAGGAATCAATAAACCAAGATATGCAATACAAATTCAGGAACTCAGCAAAGCAGAACTATACTGGATCAGGGATCCATTGTACTGACTGCCATTTTATAGGGCAGTTCAGGTCATGTGACCACAGGTCTGGTCAGACACTGAGACTCCAGGGGCGGAGAACCAAACAGATTAACCCTATACTCAAAGGGTTGAGAAGAACTCTCATAACCAGTGGGCATGGCTGTAGGGAACGTAACAGTGCTGTACCACAGTGGCAGGTTCCAAAATGCCATTTCTTTTCACAGAAGGCCATTCCAGCACTATACCAGCATGTGGAACACAATGTTATGGAGTCATTGGGAAAGGCAGTCAGCAGCAAGGTGCACATTACTTTAGGCATGTGGTCCAGCAAGCATGGACAGGGCCGTTACATTTCCTTCACGGTACACTGGGTAGCTCTGCTTGCAACTGGGAGGGATCCAGGACGGGGCTCTGTGCTGGAGCTTGCTCATACACCATGCCTCCAGAAAGATGCTTATATGAGGTCTGTCTGCTCCACCACCTCTTCCTCCTCCTCCTCCTTCTCTGTCGAAGTGGCAGTTAAACCGACGCGTGGCAGGGGCTACGCACTGGCTTAAGCAAAAAGATGCCATACTGTGCTTGAGCTGGTTTGTTTAGGGGACAGGAGCCACACCGGGCCAGAAATTCTGTCAGCTCTGCAGGGGCAGGCGCAGAGATGGTTAACACCACGCCAGCTTCAGCTGGGAATGGTCATCTGTGATAATGGCAGCATCCTTCTCTCTGCCCTACGCCTGGGTAAATTGACACATGTACCATGCCTAGCACATGTCCTAAATCTGGTGGTACAGTGTTTCCTAACCAGGTACCCAGGGCTGGCAGAGCTTCTCAGTCTGCAGCCACTTCACACTTCATTCCCAGCAAGTGTTCGCCTTGCAGAAATTCAAAGAGAATTTCACCTTCACACAAATCGTCTGATCTGTGACATGCCCACCAGGTGGAACTCGACATTGGCAGGATGGGCTCTGCAACCTTACCCTTGTATCGTGGATCAACGGTCATGGATTAGACTTGAACAGTCTCTTGTTCGTATGCCTGCTGCTGCCAAATGGTGTTGGAGAAGTCAATCAATTCAAGTGCGCACTGAGAGAAACGACACAGACTCGCTCGCTTGTCCATCCCAACTCTCCATCCAACTACCATCCTGTGTCCCTGCTTCCCTTCACATCTAAGCTCTTAGAAAAACTAGTCTTCAACCGCCTCTCCCTCTTCCTGTCATCTAATTCCCTACTTGACCCCCTGCAATCTGGCTTCCGTCCCCTACACTCAACTGAAACTGCCCTCACCAAAGTCACCAACGACCTCCTAACTGCTAAAAAACACAGCCACTATTCTATTCTCATCCTGCTTGACCTCTCGGCTGCTTTTGACACTGTTGACCACCCCCTCAGCTCTCTTGGTCTCTGTGACACTGCACTCGCTTGGGTTGACTCCTATTTATCCAACAGGTCCTTCTCTGTGTCCTTTGCTGGTAACTCCTCCTTTTCATTGCCTCTATCTGTTGGTGTACCTCAAGGCTCTGTCCTTGGTCCGCTTCTCTTTTCCATCTACACCTCCTCCCTGGGCAAAATCATTAACCGCTTTGGCTTTAATTACCACCTCTATGCAGATGACACTCAGATCTACCTCTCTACCCCTGATATCTCTCCCCCTGTCCTTTCCAAAGTCAGTGACTGTTTATCTGGCATCTCCTCCTGGATGGCCTCCCACCACCTAAAGTTCAACATGTCCAAGACTGAGCTCCTACTTATTCCTCCCTCTAATGCCTCCCCACCTCCTAACTTCTCTATCACGGTGGAGGGTATCACCATCTCCCCATCAAACCAAGTTTGGTGTCTTGCAGTTACACTTGACTCTGCTCTTTCCTTCATCCCCCACATCCAGTCTCTTTCCTCCTCCTGCCGCTACCAATTGCGTAATATTTCCAGAATTCGGCCATTTCTTACCACTGTCACCACAAAACAACTCCTACACGCCTTGGTAATCTCCCGACTTGACTATTGCAATAATCTCTTATCTGGCCTCCCTCTCTCCCACCTCTCCCCCTATAATCAATCCTGAACGCCTCTGCCAGGCTCCTCACCTGCCGCTCTGTCTCTGCCACTCCCCTCTGCGAGTCCCTTCACTGGCTCCCCATCCACTGCAGAATTAGGTTCAAAATCCTTATCCTTACCTACAAAGCCCTCACTAACTCAGCTCCCCACTACCTGTCCTCAGTAATCACCAAATACACCCCAGCCCGCTCCCTAAGGTCAAACAGCGACCTGCGCCTAGCGACTCCCTGCATCACCTCTTCCCATGATAGACTGCAGGACTTCTCACACGCAGCCCCCATCCTCTGGAACGCTCTCCCTCGTACGGTCAGACTTTCCCCTAACTTCTCTTCCTTCAAACGCTCCCTTAAAACATTCCTATTTAGGGAAGCCTACCACCCAACTCACTGACGCAACCATCAATCACTCTCACCTTGCAGTCCTCTCCTCCTGTTTCCAACCCCAACCCCTCTAGATTGTGAGTTCCTATGGGAATAGGGCCTCATCTCCTCCTGTATGGTTTGTCAAATGTTGTTCAATGTATTGTAACCCTGTCTATACTGTGCCTATTGTACAACGCTGCGGAATATGCTGGCGCTTTATAAATAAAGAATAATAATAATAAAATAATGTAGTCTTTCTCGGATAAAGCCAAGAGACCTCTCTTCTTTAATCATAGGATTGATACATGCTTTTTATGCCGGTTTATGCTGGTTTAGTGCGTAAGCGGAAACATGGGAGTCAACTAATATTTTTAGTCGTTGTCAGCAATAAAAAGGTGCAACTATATGCTTGTTTAAATCAAGAATCGAAAGTAACAAAATCAGTGCATTCCAAATGTCAAAGTATTTTGCATCGTTGACAAACGTCAGCCGTTTTTCGCCATCATGGGTGTGGGCGAAGTCCTGTTTCAGATACAGCGTGTTTCAGGATGCAGGATGTCCCGCACCCTGCTCCTGGTACTGAAATAGGAATCCTCATGACTTATGGTTAGCTATTCTGTTGAAACAGCGGAGTTACGCAAGATACATTTTGATTCTCTCTGAAAAGACCCTTTTATTAATTCAGCTCTTAAAGACATATTAACTACTTAAATGAGCTTTTTACTAAGCCTTTGAATATTATTAAAGCAGATACATATTCTTGTCCATAACAGTCCCCCCTAAAAATGCACATTTCTCAAGTGTCCCCTTCAAGACGAGCTGCGCCTTTATCCATTCCACTAAAGTCTCACCAGCCATCTCCATTCTTCACCGAAGTTTGATACAAATAGCCCCTATTGGCACTAAACCCCTTTGTAATTCGGACTTGGGCTTGGTCGAGACTGGTGGGTCAAGATTCGGACCTACAACTAGTCTTGCAATTGGTCACAAACCTGTAGATTAGCATAAGAGTTCCCAATGTCCTCCCCAGTTTCCCCACATAAGTGACTAAGCATAACAGTTCTTTCTACAACTTTTTTAATGCAGGGTAAAACACAACATCCAATCACCGCCAACAGAACCATTACTACCAGGATAACTATCCCTATTTGTGCAAGGATCTTCTGACAGCCACTCATCCAACTAAAATACTGATCCCATGGATCAGTAATACCAGAGTTTTTCATCAGTTCCTCAGACAGGTCTTCCAATTGTTTAATAGCTTTAGTGACCTTACCTGTAGGCCTGTGTTATCAGGGATAAAGGTGCAACAGGAGCCACCTGTACCTTTCAGCATCTTATAGACTCCACCCATCTCTGCCAGTAACATAGAGGGCTATGCGGTTCTGGAAGGTCATTGCAGAGGTCAGGCCTAGCTGGTCGGCCAAACCCTGGAGGACATCTCGGGTATAGTTTACAAACCTCTGCTGATTGTAATAGATGTAATTAATCCAATCAACATTTTTATTGATGGTTATCATGGGGATTAAAGATTCGAATCCCACCTTTACCTGGTCTCTAGCTTTGAACTCATCAGGCACCCCCCTTGGGACTCTTATGACATTGATGTAGACGTGTGGGTCGAAACTGCCAGGTACGGGTTTCGCTTGTCTCCTTTGAGTGAGTCCGGGGGTGTGGGCTTTTGGCAGATCATCATCAAAGGGCAGGATGTGGAGGGGCATGATGGCTTTAGCCAGAGCACACTTACTGTCCCATGCGCCTACCAGGCGGGAGCGGACTCGCAGATCACCGCAGATCCAATAGACATCTGCCAGGGATATCACCTGGTTTCGCACTTTCTCCTTCTCCACAGCGCTGTACCGCGCACAATAACCTTCTGTGAAGTTCCCAACCACCCGGCCACTGGTCCCCCAAGAGGAGTAACAGGTGTAGTTCCCCGGGTAGACGGTGATACCCTCTGTGGGCTTGGGGTTTTGTGTCTGGAGGGGGTATTTGGACTTCCATGCTTCACAAGTATCGTGATTTAGGGTGTTATTGGTAAACAAACTGAGAAAACATTCCTTGATATCCTCGGGATATTAAGAGGTACCATACCTAGATGAGGCCTAGCACTGCCACACACATGGTTCTGTTGTGGGACTGAGCGCTATATTTCATCCATTCTAACCAAACATTTCAATGGCCACAGTATCCTCGAACATGGGATTAGCGATGGCTACTATACCATTGGAAGAGATTATATGGCGTTTAAGAGGGTTGGACTGTTGATGTGGAGGGACCCATTCCAGGGCAAGGTACATGTCTCGCAGGTGGAATTTTCCCAGGCTCCGAGGATTCTCTGACCCCCCCTTTTCCCCACATACCCAGAATGTAGGTCCCTGCATGCCCGGGTCCAGGATTTTCTAGGGTAAGGATTTGTTTCAGTGCCGTTGCCCCTGTTCTAGGCTTAAATACCTCGTCATCATCTGACTTCTGCAATTCTTGGTTGGGGCATGTGTTTGGGGCCATTTTCAGTGTCATGCGAGTAAGAAGTGATTTACCGTTTTTATCTTTCTTGTCTAGGGCGCTTTGTGGTTTGTGTCCCCAGGAAACCCCAGTATTCCATCCCACTGATCCCCAACTACCACACTCCTGTCCCCAATAGTCATTGGTAACGCACATATATACAGTATATCGTAGTTGTGTGGGATCCCATTTCTCCGGATACACTGCAAGCGGGGGCCTGGGCAAGGGTTTACATCACAATAGTTAAAGGTATAGGTTGCCACTCGAGTGTTAGAGGAATTATACCAGAAAGTGGTTAGTCTATTTTCGCCAACAGCAGCAATCTGTTGTCCCATGACATTGACATTGCCCACCTGTTGTCCTATGACAATGCCCACCTGTTCCCCCACGGCCTGTTGCACTACGACAGCGGCCGCCTGATTCACTGCGATATCTATCAGTTCCCCCTCAATCCCTATTCCCCGAATGAGAAGGATATACACGATCATGGTTGGGTTGCTGTCTGGTCCGTTTCTGGTGTACAGGTCTTTTTACAGTGGGAAGCGTGGATCCAGGTGGATTTTCCTTCCAGCTTCACTGAAGTTGCTGTTTGAGGAGGACCTGGAAAGGACCGTCATATCTGGGCTCAAGTGGAGTTTTCCGAAGGAACTTCTTAACTAGTACCCAATCTCCTGGGACCAATTGATGCGTGTCTTTGGTACTTTTGGGATCTGGAATGGAAGAGAACACTTGACCATAGATATCAGTTAATACTTGTCAGATTGTAATTGCAGTTGCTGAGGGACATAGCACCCTAGTCTGGGGGCCGTTCCGAACAGTATCTCAAAGGGTGACAGATTGTGTAGACCCGGGGGTGTACCTGACGCTGAATAGGGCCATGGGCAGATTTTATGGCCATGGCAATCCAGATTCCTGTGCCATTTTAAGCATTCTAGATTTTAGGGTACCGTTTAGCCTCTCGACTTTTCCACTGCTTTGTGGGTGGTAGGGGGCATGAAAGGCAAGTGTGACCCCAATGGCGGTCCAGATTTCCCTAGTTATGGTTTCTGTGAATGCAGGCCCTTGGTCACTCTCTACCACTTCAGGAACGCCAAATCTGCAGATAATTTCTGTCAGTAATTTCTTTGCTGTGGTTTTAGCAGTCATGTTAGTTACTGGGTAGGCCTCGGGCCATCCTGAAAACATGTCTATGAGGAAGAGAGCATATTCATATCTTCCACTCTTAGGCATCTGAATATGATCTATTTGGACCCGCTGGAATGGATATGGTCTAGCCAGGTGTTTTGTTGGGACTTTCACTGGTCTACCAGGGTTACATTTAGCGCCGATAACACAGGATTTGCAGTATGAGGCAGTGAGAGTGGAAATGCCTGGGGCGTAGTAGTGTTTGCCAATAAGTGCATTCATCAATGTTTTTGAGAGTGCCCATGTGCACCACAGCTGGATAGAGAGCCTTAGGAAGGCACACCTTATTTCTCATGCAGAGAAGTCCGTGTATGTGTGTGGCCCCCCTTTTCTCCCATTCTCCCTTTTCACTTTTTGATGCAGAGCCCTGCAACTGTGTTATTTGTAGTTCTGAGACAGGAGTCTGTACTAGCAGTGGGACTAGCTGCTCAAGTTCCTTTTCCTGTGTCTGTGTGGCTGCCTGTTTTGCTGCCTGGTCTGCTAAATGATTTCCTCTGGCTTCTGGGGTATTAAGCTTGCTATGTGCTTTTACTTTTAGGATTGCAACCTGTTGTGTAAGGGACTATATGGCTTTCCCATGTTTAACAGGTGTGCCAGCTGCTGTCAGGAAACCCCTGTTTCGCCATATTAAACCAAAATCATGTGTGACGCCATAAGCATATCTTGAGTCTGTGTAAATGTTAGCTGTCTTCTGTGCACAGATTATGCAAGCCTGTGTAAGTGCATTTAGTTCAGCTTCTTGGGCAGAAGCGGTGGGGGCGAGGGGGAAGTGTACAGAATTGAAAATTCGCTCGTAACTGCGCACCCAGTATGATATTTACCCGACTCCTCCACGAAGCGGGAGCCATCCACATACAGTGTTAGGTCAGGATTTGTGAGGGGGGCATTATGCACGGTGGGCAGATGCGCTGTTTCTGAGATCATGGCTTTGAGATAATCATGCGGATAGAGGGATGGGGGATCAGGGGAGTCATCAGAACCAGAGTCCAGAGGGGCCTCGTGGCTACCAGCATTACCACCATAATCAGAATCACAAACAGAATTACCCCCCTCAGGAAAAGGAAGTAGAGTAGCGGGGTTCAGACACTGACACCTGGTGAGAGTGACATTATGAGGGAGCAGGAGGGAACACTGCAAGCGCAGGTGCCTCGCTGAGGACAGATGTTTAGACTGGGTCTGCTGGAGGATGGCAGAAATGTCATGCGGTGCAGCAACAATCAATGGATGCCCCAGGACTATATCGGACGATTTGTCTAGCAGGGAATGTGCTGCAAAGACTGCTCGGAGGCAGGAAGGGGCGCCGCGCACAACTGGGTCTAAGTGGCAGGAGTAATAGGCGACCGGCCAGTTGTGCCCACCGTGTTGCTGCGTAAGAACACCAGTGGCATGGCCACCTTTTTCAGACACAAATAGTTTGAAAGGCTTCTGATAATCTGGCAGGCCTAGGGCCGGGGCAACAGAAATGGCATGTTTGAGCTTATCAAAGTTGGAGACTGCATCATCAGTGAAACAAAAGGGATCGGACTTAAGTGCCTCATACAGAGGCTGCATGAGGGCTGAGGCATCTGGGATCCATGATCTGCAGTACGTAATTAGACCCAGGAAAGCCTGTAACGGCTTCTTTGCTGGAGGCAGGGGAACGGACAATATAGTACGTACTCTGATCTCAGTTAAGTGTCTGATGCCTTGTGAGATACAGTGGCCGAGAAAAACCACAGTTTGGAGGCACCACTGTAATTTGGCTTTGGAGGCTTTGCAGCCTTGTTTAGCTAGATACTGCAAAAGGCTGAGGGAAGTGGCCCCGGCTTCCTCATGAGAGGGAGCACATAGAAGGAGGTCATCCACATACTGAAGGAGGACTACCTGGGGGTTCTGTCGCTGCCACGTATCTAATGCGGTGGCCATAGCCTTGGAGAATTGGGTGGGAGAGTTTTGCGCCCCCTGAGGCATGGCGGTCCAAGTGTACTGCCAATTGTTATGGGTGAAGGCGAACAGGTACATGCAAGCCGGATCAAGTGGTACACTAAAAAAGGCATTTGCCAAAGCCACAACCGTAAAATAACAGCAGACGGTGGTATACCAGACAACAAAGTGTGTGGGTTGGAAACAATTGGGGCGTCTAGTATAGTTGCCTCGTTTACGGGCCGGAGATCCTGAACCATCCTGTAGGCTTCAGGTTCCCCTTTTGGGGTCTTTTTCTTAACAGGGAACAGGGGGCTGTTACACGGAGAGGTGCACGGGATGACGGCACCGCTATCAACAAGTATGTGCACCTGTTTTGCAATGGCAGCATTTTGGATTGAGCCGGTTTCAGGGGATATTGGGGTTTGCGAGGTGGTGTTGCGCCAGGTTTTAAAACTACCAGGACAGGTGGGACTTGCAAACGTCCAATGTCCTCCGGGCCTCTTGACCACAGGTGATCAGGGACTTGATCTAATTCTGGGATTGTGGGAAACGCAGTTGGGCCAGAGTCAATAGACAGGAGTAGGGGTATGGCATTAAGGGCCACGCTGTCATCTGATGACAGTGGCACAGACAGGGTTACCTGTCCATCAAATTTTATAGAGGCTTGGATGCTAGACAGGACGTCTGCCCCTAGAAGATTCAGGGGGCAAGTATCGGACACAACAAATCTAGCAAGGAGATCTGGGTGATTTCCTATTTGTAAGGGCTTTGTTAAGAAACTGGAGTGGGGGACGCCATCTACTCCCGCACATGAAATATCAATATCAGGTAGGTCTGTGGCTCGTATTACGCTTCGGGCTGCCCCTGTGTCTACGAGGAAAGTGGTGGGGTTACCTTCAATTGGTAATGTTACTTTAGCGAGTGGCCCTCCATGTCCCTCCACAGAGACAGCCATGACCAGGGGGCCTGACACAGGGTTGCCGGTTTCCGAACGCAGGGGTGGGGGTGGTGGAAAATTATCAGGTACAATGGCAATGTCTGGCTGAGAGCCGTGGGCATCCGCCCTTTGGGGGGGGCCATGGCTTGCGGGGTGCTTTACAATCCTGTTTATAATGTCCTGGTTTTCAACAATTGAAACAGGTTCTTGGTGGGTGCCCCCCTCACTACTAGGCTCCCCTCCCACAATACCCGCCGCCAGCCGCCATAAGGGGAGTGGGTTTCTTTGTCAGAAAAACAGATTCTAAACCTTTTGCTACCAGGAGGAGGGTGTCTAGGGAGAGCACCCGGTATTCAGGTCTAGCTGTAATAAGGCCTTTCTTTACATGGTCCTTTAGACCGGAAACAAATGCTGAGGACAACATCTGACCATGTGACTTATTGTAAGTATTAAACCCTAGGTCGGAAAAGACCTGCATCAGCCTGGCATTATGTTTTTCCACTGATTCAGCTTTATCTTGAGTGATATCATTTATAGTGGTTGCTTGGTCAGCTAGTCTGTCCTTTGCCCACTCTCTAAGTTGTTCACAGAACTCTATACCTGACTGATATGAGACATCAGACACTAAGCGTGCGGAAGTAAATCCCTTTTCCAATATGGGCCAATACCCATCACCTGCTTTTATTTCACGCAAACTTAAAAGATCTCTCTATGCAGCAGAGTAGGTCTTCTGAATCTGGACTATGCGTCTATAAAAGGGCATAGGCGGTTTTTCTGGGTCAGGTAATGTACCTACTAGGGACGAGGCTTGATATGGCGTGAAGGTCACGTACATAATGGGGGCTTCAGAAGAAGAGAAGTCTCCCAGTCTTGGGCTGTTTATACGGGGTGGTGGGAGCGTCCAGGTGACATTCTTGGGAGTGGGGGGCATTTCCTGGACGTTTTGGTAGAAAGGGTAGGTGGTGTCGGTTTGGTGGGGTGGAAACGTCATGAGATCTTGGTTCTGGGGTGGAAAGGTCGTGGGTCGGCTACTTGCAACCTGGGGCGTGGGCATGGGCAACCCGATATGGGATGTCAAGGACTCATCTGTACGATTTACAGAATCATTTGAATGGCTGGACAGCGATGATTGACCTAAATTACCGGTCGCGTCTAACGTCTGTAGGGTGGCGTCCAGGTTGGCGTCTAGGTGAGGCATAATGGAGGATATGGTCGGTACCTGGCTCGTGGCTGTTGTGGGTACGACAGGACAAGGTGTGTAGTACGACCCATCGATACGTAAGACAGGGTAGAGACCTGTCGGCTGTTTTTAGGCAGTTGTCGTTGGGGTTGGGTTTACTATTTTCTTTTTTGATATTTCACCATAACAAGGGGGTTCGGATTTTGGGGCAAGGTAATAGTAATAATTAGAAAATTGGGGTGGCTCCCACCGGCGCAATATATATTTTATAGTAATGTTGTTAAATGCTTCACGGGCTGGCGGATGTCAGTTCCCAAATGTCAATGTGTGTCATACAATATAGTACAGTTGTGACTTCTCACGGTATAAATTGTTCTCGTGGTATCATATATTGGGGACACAAAAGTGCAAATGCAACAATAAAGTGCGTATAGTGCAATACAGTGCGGATCAATCGAAGTACTGAAGGTTAGCGGAGCCAGAAGGTCAGGTTCAAATTGTCCAATTTAGATGGATTGTGCCTTATGGCAAAGTTCAAAGAGTTTATAGTCCTAGTGTCCTTGGTGGGGATTCCTTAAGTTCCTAAGTGGAAGGGTTGTGCATCAAAATGTGCCTGATGACTTGGTCAACATTACCCTTTCCACATGTATTGCGGGTTACTCCTCACTATGTCAATTCTTCCTGTGGTCACGATGGGCTCCAATATAAAACAGAGAAGAGAGGGGAGAAAGATAGTGCAATATTGCCTCGGCACACTATATAGTGCAAATAGTGATAGTATCACACTTACGAATTCCAGAGCCTCATATGTCCAGGCTCTGGGATGAAATGCCTTGAGCCAAATAAAGAGTGGCCTCTGCCCTTCTTTGTGTCAGCCTTATTACCTCAAACAGGAAGACAAAAGGGACAGCGCTCTCATGGCGCAGTATCAAATAATAAATATTTTTAAAAGATGGGATTCGTATACACTCACCGATTGAGGAGCCTTCGAAATCCAGGCTCAACTCTTAGGCGTGTGGGGCTTCTCGTTGGTGAGCGCCTTGACCCCTTTACCTGCTCACGATCTGGAAGGTAGTTGACTTTTTAGGTTCTGCTGCCTTGTTACATAGTTACATAGTTATATAGGCTGAAAAAAGACATGCGTCCATCGGGTTCAGCCTCTCCCACATAACCTACTGCGGTTGATCCAAAAGAAGGCAAAAAACCCAGTCTGAATGCTTGCCAATATGCAACATACTGGGAAAAAATTCCTTCTTGACCCCAGAATGGCAGTCAGATTTCTCCTTGGATCAAGAAGCTTTTACCCACATATTAAATATTATAACCCTTAATATTCTGTGTCTGCAGGAAGTCATCCAGTCGTTTTTTAAAAGTCTGTACAGACTCTGACCCAACCACCTCAACAGGCAGAGAGTTCCACAGCTTGATTGTTCTCACCGTAAAATAACCCTTCCTATGCTTTAAGCTAAATTTTCTTTCTTCCAGTCTAAATGGATGACCCCTTGTCCTGTGTATAGTCCTGTTAATGAATAGGTTATCAGACAATGGTTGATAATGGCCCCGTATATATTTATATAAGGTTATCAGATCCCCTCTAAGGCGCCTTTTCTCTAAACTAAACAGGTTTAAGCTTGTTAGTCTTTCCTCATAACTTAACCCTTCCATCCCCCTTATTAATTTAGTTGCCCGTCTCTGCACTTTTTCTAACGATATAATATCTTTTTTTAAGACAGGTGCCCAAAATTGCACGGCATATTCAAGGTGCGGCCTGACCATTGATTTATACAGAGGCAAAATTATGTTTTCATCCCGTGAGTGAACTCCCCTTTTAATGCATGCCAGTACTTTGCTGGCCTTGGCGGCTGCTGTTTGACATTGCACATTGTTACTTAGTTTGAAGTCTATGATTATTCCCAAATCCTTCTCCTGCTTGGATTTCCCTAACTCCGTACCATTTAGGGTATAAATTGCTTGTGTGTTCTTCACTCCAAAGTGCATAACTTTACATTTATCTAGATTAAATCTCATCTGCCATTTAAGTGCCCAGTCCCCCAATATATCTAAATCCCTCTGCAGCGAAGTAACATCCTGCTCACATTGTATTACTTTTCCTAGCTTTGTGTCATCTGCAAACACTGATACATGACTTTCAATGCCTATCTCAAGGTCATTTATAAATAAATTGAATAGTATTGGTCCTATAACAGACCCCTGAGGGACACCACTTACCACTGGTGTCCATCTTGAAAATGTACCATTTATGACCACTCTCTGTACCCTATCTTTTAGCCAGTTTTCTATCCAAGAACAAGTATTTTCATCTAGACCATTTTTTCTTAATTTAAGTAGTAACCTTTTGTGTGGAACTGTGTCGAAAGCTTTGGCAAAATCTAAGTAAATCACATCCACTGCGACCCCCTGATCTATACTTCTACTTACTTCCTCATAGAACGTAATTAGGTTAGTCTGACATGATCTGTGTTTCATGAAACCATGCTGATTTTTGCCAATTACATTATACCTCCCAATAAATTCCTGAATATTATCCCTTAGTAACCCCTCAAATACTTTCCCAGCCACAGATGTTAAGCTCACAGGTCTATAATTCCCAGGCACAAATTTTAAACCTTTCTTAAATATAGGGATCACGTCAGCTTTTCTCCAATCCTCTGGTACTATTCCTGAAAGAAAAGAATCTTGAAAGATTAAGAACAGAGGTTTACATATTTCAACACATAGCTCTCTTAGTACTCGCGGGTGAATTCCATCTGGCCCTGGGGCTTTATTAACATTCACATTGTTTAATTTGTGTAAAACCTTGTCCTGAGTCAACCAGTCACTTTGTATTAGTAAGTTTTTATTAATGAATTTCATGTCTCCTGTTATAGGTTTCTCTTTGATAAATACTGAAGAAAAATAATCATTTAAAATTTCTGCCTTATCCTGATCTTCAGTTAACAATAACCCTGACTCAGATTTTAGTGAACCTACATTTTCACTCTTGGGTTTTTTAGAATTTATGTACCTAAAGAATCTTTTAGGGTTGGTCTTGCTCTCTTTGGCTATTTCTTTTTCATTTTCTAGTTTAGCCCATCTAATCGCATTTTTACATGCTTTGTTGGCTGCCCTATATGCTTTATAGGATGCCTCAGATTTATCAAATTTAAAAGCTTTAAATGCCTTCTTTTTATTTTTCATTTCCTTAGTTACCTTCCTACTAAGCCACATTGGTTTCAGTCTGTTTCTTTTATATTTATTAACCAGTGGAATATATTGTGACGTGTACTTTTCTAGTGTTAGTTTAAAGATATTCCACTTATCCTCAGTGTTTTTCCCGTGAAAGAGTTTCTGCCAGTCAATGACATTGAGAGCTTCCTTTATTTTAATAAAGTTGGCCTTTTTAAAATTATATATTTTAGCATGCCCCTTATGAATGTGTTTTTTTGAGTTTATTTCAAAAGTCACCATGTTATGGTCGCTATTTCCCAACTGTTCTTTTACATTAATATTTGAGAAAAGATCCACATTATTTGTTATAACCAGGTCCAGACAGTTATCCTCTCTAGTTGGTGTTTCTACCAGTTGTGACATGAAGGTATCATTTAAAATGTTCAGGAACCGGATTCCCTTTGCTGAATTACTAGTCCCACTATCCCAATTTATGTCCGGGTAATTAAAATCTCCAATAATTAAAGTGCTGCCATGATGTGCAGCCTTCCTAATTTGCTCTAACAGTTGTTCTTCCTCATCATTATCTATATTAGGTGGTTTATAACATATGCCAACCAATAGTTGACTTCCCTGTTTATTCCCCAACAAAATATTTACCCATAAGGATTCCACATTTCCCTCATCACTTTCCAGTTGTGTAATATTAGGCTTTAAATCCTGATTTACATATAAACACACTCCACCCCCTTTCTTATGTTTCCTATCCTTTCTAAACAATGTATAACCGTTTAAGTTGTTGTTGTTTCCTCAAGGGTTGTCTGCCCGTCTGTGGCCTGTTTTGTGAGCTCAGAAGGGGTTTGATAAAATAAAGAATGGGACGTATGAAATGTATAAAACAATTTATTGGCGATTACAAATTTAGGTATACACGTGAAATTAATTAAATAAAAGAATATCGTGGGGGGATGTTGATACGCGTTTCGGCGCTACACTGGCGCCTTCCTCAGTCAATGTGTGGGTGAGAAGGGGGGGAAGCCGAAGTTGTTCATGGGTCTCCTTTTATTTAAGACTGATTCCTGCATTATCGGCAGCGTTCCGCGCTTCTCCCGGGATCCACTTCCGGGGTTCGCGCGTCATTGGGGTCACATGGCATTAATTGCGTCATTTGGCCGCGCCGCGGCCATCTTAGGTTGTGGTCAATCATGCACTCTGTGAATTGAGGCACGATTGACCACAACCTAGGGGCATACTATGATCCACCGAGTGGAACGCAAGCAAGTGGAACGCAAACTAAGATGGCCGCGGCGCGGCCAAATGACGCAACTAATGCCATGTGACCCCAATGACGCGCGTCATATATATATACAGTTGTGTTCAAAATTATTCAACCCCCAATGCTGTAAAGGGTTTTAGGGAATTTAGTGTACATTTGTAATTGTATTCAGAATTAAATCCTACAAGGACTTTTTAAAGAACCATATGCAACTAAAATGACATCAATTGGTTTTGTAATACAGTAGTAAATGTTTCTTTTGTGAATTCTTCATTGACACAATTATTCAACCCCTTAAAGACTACCACTCTGAAGAACAGAGGTTCATTCAAGTGTTTTCAATCAGGTATTGAAAACACCTGTGGATGTCACGGAGCAGCAATAAAGCATAATAAGCACCAATTAGGCAGCTTAAAAATGACTGTGATACTCAGCTCCTTCTAGACATTTACTGGTGTGGTTACAAACATGGTGAAGTCAAGAGAATGGTCCAGGAAGACAAGAGAAGAGGTGATTACTCTTCACAGGAAGGGCAATGGATAGAAGAAGATTGCAAAGATGTTAAACATACCAAGAGAGACCATAGGAAGCATCATTCGCAAATTGAAGGCAAAGGGCACTGTTGAAACGCTACCTGGTCGTGGCAGAAAGAAGATGCGGACTTCGACTGCTGTGCGCTACCTGAAGCGTAGAGTGGAGAAAAGTCCCCGTGTGACTGCTGAGGAACTGAGAAAAGATTTGTCAGATGTGGGTACTGAAGTTTCAGCTCAGACAATATGGCGCACACTGCGTAATGAAGGCCTCCATGCCAGAACTCCCAGGCGCACCCCCTTGCTGTCTCCAAAGAATAAGAAGAGTCGACTGCAGAATGCCAAAAGTCATGTGGACAAACCACAGATGTTTTGGGATAATGTTCTGTGGACTGATGAAACAAAATTAGAACTGTTTGGGCCCATGGATCAACGCTATGTTTGGAGGAGGAAGAACAAGGCCTATGAAGAAAAGAACACCTTGCCTACTGTGAAGCATGGCGGGGGGTCAATCATGCTTTGGGGCTGTTTTGCTTCTGCAGGTACAGGGAAGCTTCAGCGTGTGCAAGGTACTATGAATTCTCTTCAGTACCAGGAGATATTGGATGACAATGTGATGCAGTCCGTCACAAACCTGAGGCTTGGGAGACGTTGGACCTTTCAACAGGACAATGATCCCAAGCATACCTCCAAGTCCACTAGAGCATGGTTGCAGATTAAAGGCTGGAACATTTTGGAGTGGCCATCGCAGTCACCTGACTTAAATCCGATTGAGAACCTCTGGTGGGACGTAAAGAAAGCAGTTGCAGTGCGCAAGCCTAAGAATGTGACTGAACTGGAGGCTTTTGCCCATGACGAATGGGCGAAGATACCCGTAGATCGCTGCAAGACACTTGTGTCAAGCTATGCTTCACGTTTAAAAGCTGTTATAACTGTAAAAGGACGTTGTACTAAGTACTAAGATTGAATGTCACTTGGGGGTTGAATAAAACTGATAATGATGTGAGCACAGAAAAGACATTTGTGGTTATTTCATTATAAATGTTATGTTATATTTGTCTGACCTGCACGTGCCTCTTTGATTTAATTGTAAGCAAGATGACTGAATGATCAAAATCAATGTCAAACTGGCCAAAACACTCAATTTCAGTGGGGGTTGAATAATTTTGAACACAACTGTACATATTCTTGTCCATAACACAACCTGTCCTTGTGCCATACTCACACAGGTACTCATTGATGGCCTTCTGCTGCTTGTGCAGACGCTGCAGCATTGCCAATGTCTTCCACAATACCTCAGAGGGGTTACGTTGTGAAGGCACTAGCTGGCACCAAAGGTCCAATTTTAATGCACCTGTTACTGTCATCCAAAGCCTGCATAAGTTTCACCATAATTTAGCCAAAAAAATCACTAAACTTGTTCTGCGTGTCCTAAACCGTCTCCTCTTTTCATACAGGCTGCCACCCCAAGCAGTTGTTTATTTAGTACCCCTTTACTAAAGAAACCATCCCTAGACCCCAACTCTCCATCCAACTACCGCCCTGTATCCCTGCTTCCCTTCACATCAAAGCTCTTAGAAAAACTAGTCTTCAACCGCCTCTCCCTCTTCCTGTCCTCCAATTCCCTACTTGACCCCCTGCAATCTGGCTTCCATCCCCTACACTCAACTGAAACTGCCCTCACCAAAGTCACCAACGACCTCCTAACTGCTAAAAAACACGGCCACTATTCTATTCTCATCCTGCTTGACCTCTCGGCTGCTTTTGACACTGTTGACCACCCCCTCCTTCTACAGACCCTCAACTCTCTGGGTCTCGGTGACACTGCACTTGCTTGGGTTGACTCCTAGTTATCCAACAGGTCCTTCTCTGTGTCCTTTGCTGGTAACTCCTCCTCTTCACTGCCTCTATCTGTTGGTGTACCTCAAGGCTCTGTCCTTGGTCCTCTGCTCTTTTCCATCTACACCTCCTCCCTGGGCAAAATCATCAACAGCTTTGGCTTTAATTACCACCTCTACGCTGATGACACTCAGATCTACCTCTCTACCCCTGATCTCTCTCCCCCTGTCCTTTCAAAATTCAGTGACTGTTTATCTGGCATCTCCTCCTGGATGGCCTCCCACCACCTAAAGTTCAACATGTCAAAGACTGAGCTCCTACTTATTCCTCCATCCAATGCCTCCCCACCAATGTTCCCTCTAATTTTTGGGGGCCGTGAGCGCACCAGATTTTTCATGAGCAACAATATTTTCGTCATGAGCGCTTATTGACTATGGTAACCAATAGTTGGTTTTTTAAAAGTAGCGCAATTGATCGTACGTGTAAGTGAAAACTGTTCAAAGCTAAAACGAAGCAACCAGATGATTTGATAAAACTTATATCTGAATGAATGTATATTTATATTTTCTAACTCATGTGAGAAAAGAAAAGGAAAAACTTCCATCAATTAAGGTACATGAGACTTCTACAAATATCAGTCCTATCATTTATAAGAGTCTGATAACCTATATTTACCTAGATTTGTTCACGTCTGTCTCGAGTTAGTTGCCAACGGGTGTACACTTGATCAAGGTTGATATGTTCACCTGAATTTAAATAAGTCTTTAAATAAGATTTAAATAAGATTTCCCTGCTGCTTTAGACAGCTAAACCACTGGGATTTTTCCCTGCTTTTTTAGACAGCTAAACCAGATTTCCCTGCTTTTTTAGACAGCTAAACCAGAGATTTCCCTGCTTTTTTAGACAGTTAAACCACTGAGATTTTCCCCTGCTTTTTTAGACAGCTAAACCACTGAGATTTTCCCCTGCTTTTTTAGACAGTTAAACCACTGGGATGTTTCCCTGCTTTTTTAGACAGCTAAACCAGATTTCCCTGCTTTTTTAGACAGCTAAACCAGATTTCCCTGCTTTTTTAGACAGCTAAACCAGAGATTTCCCTGCTTTTTTAGACAGTTAAACCACTGGGATTTTTCCCTGCTTTTTTAGACAGCTAAACCAGATTTGCCTGCTTTTTTAGACAGCTAAACCAGATTTCCCTTCTTTTTTAGACAGTTAAACCAGAGATTTCCCTGCTTTTTTAGACAGTTAAACCACTGGGATTTTCCCTGCTTTTTTAGACAGCTAAACCAGATTTCCCTGCTTTTTTAGACAGCTAAACCAGAGATTTCCCTGCTTTTTTAGACAGTTAAACCAGTGGGATTTTTCCCTGCTTTTTTAGACAGTTAAACCACTGGGATTTTCCCCTGCTTTTTTAGATAGACAGCTAAACCAGATTTCCCTGCTTTTTTAGACAGCTAAACCAGAGATTTCCCTGCTTTTTTAGACAGTTAAACCACTGAGATTTTCCCCTGCTTTTTTAGACCGCTAAACCACTGAGATTTTCCCTGCTTTTTTTAGACAGTTAAACCACTGGGATTTTTCCCTGCTTTTTTAGACAGCTAAACCAGATTTCCCCTGCTTTTTTTAGACAGCTAACCAGAGATTTCCCTGCTTTTTTAGACAGCTAAACCACTGAGATTTTCCCCTGCTTTTTTAGACAGCTAAGCCAGAGATTTCCCTGCAGCGTTAGAGAAGCACAGCCACGGTGAGATGCTGACAGCGCGGGAGAACGGGCGCGCGCAGAGTATTTATGCTCTGCCCCCTGTACGTGCGTTCCGGCGTGACGTCATCATCGCGCCGGAACGCAGGTACGTGTTCAGCTGCGCGACGAAGAGCTCCCCCGGAACTTCCCCGTCGCGCAGCGCCTACAGCCTGTAAATTACAGGCGCCGGACAGAGCGCTCTGTAACTTACAGCCTGAGCAGGACGTTCCGGCGCCCCCTTTCTACGCGGGTCGGCCACCCCTGGTATAGAGCCTCGCGGGTTGGCCACTTGTGCGCGCATAAATACACGTTGTGCGCGCTGTCATTGCATTCCGTGCACGCGCACGTTAGAGGGAACACTGCTCCCCACCTCCTGACTTCTCTATGACGGTGGAGGGTATCACCATCTCCCCATCAAACCAAGTTCGCTGTCTTGGAGTTACACTTGACTCTGCTCTTTCCTTCATCCCCCACATCCAGTCTCTTTCCTCCTCCTGCCGATACCAACTGCGTAATATTTCCAGAATTCGGACATTTCTTACCGCTGTCACCACAAAACAACTCATACACGCCCTGGTAATCTCCCGACTTGACTATTGCAATAATCTCTTATCTGGCCTCCCTCTGTCCCACCTCTCCCCCCTACAATCCATCCTGAACGCCTCCGCCAGGCTAATTCACCTCACCCGCCGCTCTGTCTCTGCTGCTCCCCTCTGCGAGTCCCTTCACTGGCTCCCCATCCACTGCAGAATTAAGTTCAAAATCCTTATCCTTACCTACAAAACCCTCACTAACTCAGCGCCCCACTACCTGTCCTCACTAATCACCAGATACACCCCAGCCCGCTCCCTAAGGTCAAACCGTGACCTGCGCCTAGCTTCTCCCCGCATCACCTCTTCCCATGATAGACTGCAGGATTTCTCACGCGCAGTCCCCACTCTCTGGAACGCTCTCCCTCGTACTGTCAGACTTTCCCCTAACTTCTCTTCCTTCAAACGCTCCCTTAAAACATTCCTATTTAGGGAAGCCTACCACCCAACTCACTGACACAACCATCAATCACTCTCACCTTACAGTCCTCTCCTCCTGTTTCCAACCCCAACCCTCCTAGATTGTGAGTTCCTACGGGAATAGGGCCCTCATCTCCTCCTGTACTGTTTGTCAAATGTTGTTCAATGTATTGTAACCCTGTCTATACTGTGCTTATTGTACAACGCTGCGGAATATGCTGGCGCTTTATAAATAAAGAATAATAATAATATTAATAGATTAAAGGAAAAACATTTACGGTCATTTGAAATGTAATTTTTTTCTTTTTAAAAGTTTCTATACATCCTACAAATCCGCCACTTCACGGGCAGGTTATGGGGACCTCCTAGGCACGATATTTGAAGGAATTTTTCGTCTTTATTCTTAACCTTTATTTCATGGAAAAATCACTGTTCCTTTAAAAATGTTTTTTTTTTTACTTTTTGTCCTTGTTTCCTGTCCCCCAGGGCACTTACCCGACCCCCATACACCTTTTATGGCAAATATCTTGCATATATGCCCTCTTGGAGGGCACTCTAAAAATCGAACGTTCGAGTCCCATTGACTTGCATTGAGTTAGAATCGTGTTCGCATTCGAATCTGAACTTTTTCAAATGTTCGTGTTCGAATGCGAACCGAACACGGGGGTGTTCGGCCCAATACTACTAGCAACCCCCAGCCAGAACTTGAGAGAGTGCTGTATATTTCTATGTATCTCTCCCCAAACACCAGAAACAGCTTAATGCAGGGGAATGAATATGCTTTACTGGAAATGGGGAGCAGTTATATGAGAAACAGGGAGGAGGAGGTAACATGACATAATCAACAGAATACATTGTCTACTTGAGGGGGATGTGAATTCCTTCATGATACACAGAAACCTAATCAGTACACAGTAGATGAGATTAGCAAACACATAGCATCAGATCAAAGGGGCAAACCGATAGAAAGCACAATAAGTCTACATTATATCACTAACACAAACTACTACAAAACAAACGGTTTCAAGATCGAAATGCATTTAACCTTAGATGCCCACTTATGCCCATTGTGCCTGAGACCTGGCTTTGCCATATTGGCCAAAATCTCTTGACAGGAGACCAGCATCCATACCTCTCCAATAGGCACAGAGGCCATGTATAGTGTGGGCAAGGGTGCCATGGAGGGTGACCACGGACTGGCACCTCATGGGTTAAAGGCAGGCACCACTTAAAAGGGGAGACTCTTCCCTTTTAAGTGGTGCCTGCCTTCTCCCGCTAGGTCCTCCCGATCGAGAGGAAGAGGGATCCGAAAGGATCCCCCCTCCCTTCAGGCGATCCCCCGGCTTTCCTGGGTGGTCTCCTGAAAATGGCATCATCACATGCAACGTGATGATGTCATTTACGTCAGGAGGGCCTTAAAAGCGGCGTCTGACTTCAATGAAGTCAGAATGCCACGGGACCCCGGAGGAGAGGTGAGTATCTCTCCTTGGCTCCCGGTAGCGGATGACTGTTATGTCCCCCCAGTGCCAGGCAGCATCCACCGCGCTGTTCGCTGACCAAGCATCGGATGAATGCATGCTGGCACTGGGCATGTGACAGAGGGGCAGGGCGCAGAGCTTTGACACGGTGTCATCAGGTTTAAATACCCTGCACTCAGATGAGATTGGAGCGCTGACATGGTGCTACCTAGCATTCAGAATTTATTGTTCTCTGTGTTTGACGCCTTGGATTTGTGTATTGACGATTCTGGTATCTGATCCCTTGGCTTTGTATATTGACGATTGTGGTATCTGACCCTTTGGCTTTGTATATTGACGATTCTGGTATCTGACCCCTTGGCTTGGTATATTGACTATTCTGGTATCTGACCCCTGGCTCTGGCGTAAGAACGATTCTGGTGCTAACCGTTGGCTTTGGCAAATATATACGATTCTTTATACCACTCCTGTCTGTGTATCACTATCCACATATATATATCCAACCCGACCACTCTAAGGATCGAAAAGGGTGGGGTGACTCTGCATACAGGGACCGGTTTCATATATCTGTGGGGAATACGTAACATTACATCAGTGCCAAATGAAGCTCTCTGTGCACTGTTCATGAGCTAATCTGAAGACCACATGAAGTTTGGAGGTCTGTCGCGATTGACTCTGCAGAAAGTTGGTGACCTCTTCGCACTATGTGCCTCAGCATCCGCTGACCCCGCTCCGTCAGTTTACATGGCCAACAACTTCGTGGCTGAGTTGCTGTCGTTCCCAAACACTTCCACGTTCTTATAATACAGCTGACAGTTGACTGGAGTATTTAGGAGCGAGGGAATTTCACGACTGGATTTGTTGCACAGTTGGCATCCTATTACAGTTCCACGATGGAATTCACTGAGCTCCTGAGAGCGACCCATTCTTTCGCAAATGTTTGTAACAACAGTCTGCATGCCTAGGTGCATGATTTTATAAACCAATGGCCATAGAAGTGATTGGAACACCTGATTCAGATTTTTTTGGATGGGTGAGTGAATACTTTTGGCAATATAGTGTACTAGGTGGAAAGCCTGCCCAGAGGGCAGTCTATTGTTTAAGTGAGGTGTGCATGAATGTTCGCCGAAATCAAAGCACAGCGTCAAGGAAAGACCCAGTTTTTCTTTTAAAAAAAATTCTAATAGCGGGTTGTCTGTGCTTGCAGGGCGTGTGAGCTTGTGTGCCCAACTGTTGTTTTTTTATTATTATTATTATTTGGAGTGTGTGATTAGGGAGCGCAATTTTCTTTTTTGTTTTAGTTATTATTTAGTAGTGGTTGCTCAGTGCTGGGGTGGGTCTGTGCTCAGAGGATGCTCGGAGGTTTGGAGGCTCATGGGACCCCTTTAGATTGTAAATTCATGGACCCCTTGGATTGTTAACTCATGGGACCCCTTGGATTGTAAAATCATGGGACCCCTTGGATTGCAAGCTTCTGGGACCCCTTGGATTGTAAACTCATGGGACCCCTTGGATTGTAAACTCATGGGACCCCTTGGATTCTAAGCTCATGGGATAGAATATAAACTCATGGGATAGAATATAAACTCATGGGACCCCTTAGATTGGAAACTCATGGGACTCCTTGAATTGTAAACTCACGGGACCCATTGAATTGTAAACTCCTGGGACCCCCTTGGATTGTAAACTCATGGGATACATTGTAAACTCATGGGACCACTTAGATTGTAAACTCTGGTCCCTCTCCCAGACAGGCATGCTGGCCGGGCTGTGGGCCGAGCTCCTGCTCCCTCTAAGCAGGTCCTCTCCTGCAGACAGCCCGGAGGGAGGGTGTGAGCACACGGGGAGGGCGGGCTGCGCGGCACCGGCGGGGAGGAGTTTGCATGGAGGGCACTGACCGAGCAGCCCCGGGAGTGAGGAGGGAATGGCAGAAGCAGTTTGATGCGCGCGCAGCCAGCAGTACGCTGGTTGCGCGCGCATTCGACACTCCGCCGTATTACTGTTTGGCGGTTGGATGCGTGCGCAGCCAACCGCCGCTGGTTGCACATGCATGCAGAGGCAGCGTGGCGATGGACACGCCAAGCTTTACTGCATTATGTTATAGATGGCTCGTTATCATCTTTGACTTTTTGCCCAAGTCTGGTAGTCATAACATACGAAAAATGCACCCTGAAATTTCTATCACACTGCACCGTTCATTTTGGTCAGAGTGTCTCTTAAAAAGGTATTTACTGGCCAAACATTGAGAGGATAAAATGACACTTGCTCCAAATTAATAGAGGTAAGGCCCACTGTGCTTTCTTATATTGCACGTGAATAAAATCAAGGCTTTTCTTAGCGTGTGCTTATCTCATGTATAAAATCAAGGAACGCAGCCATTTCATATATTTTTCATGTTCATTTTTCACAAACAAATAGCACACTATATTTTCTGTTTTCTATAAACTGAATAATGCCCAGTGTGGAACTTGCCTGTAGTCTCTAAGGAATAAAGAACAGCTCCTTTTAAACAGATTGTTAGATACTATTTTTAGTAAAACAAAGAGCACAGCAGCATCGCTCAGGAGAAGGGGGGGGGACTTACGTGAAGAAGATGGGGTACATGAGGCCGGTGGCACTGGCCTGCCAGGCTCTGAGGACAGGGTGAAAATACCCGCTGTGCAGGATAGCGTCAGCCTGCATCTTCTCAGCGCTACGGGAAAAGGGAGATGCGTGCAGCGGGGGAGACACGCGGGCAGCGAGGGGAGACACACGGGCAGCAGTGGATCCAGATCACCGAGGACCACATGTCCTACAATGCATTGCCAGCCTCGACAAAGCATGTGGGGTGCCGAGATTCATCATTCCCGCCTAATCGGAAGGAGACACGGCCAGCATAGACACCACGGCTTGGCACGGCACACGTGAGATTTACAGCCATTTGGCAAAGCCCCGCCTCTTGCGACTCCCAGAGACCACCCGGCTACAGGAACCCCAAACCAAGCATCTGCAATAACTACTTTAACACTTTCACTGCCTTTACTCCGCATCAATGTCACGCTCCCCTCAATTCTACAAAAGGTCTCCGGACGAAGCCGATACATGTTGCAGGGAGGCGGGCTACGCGGCGGCGGGGAGGAGTGTGCAGTGGCAGCACGCAGGGAGGGCAATGACCGAGCAGCCCCGGGAGTGAGGAGGGGATGGCAGCGGCGATTTGATGCGCGCACAGCCAGCAGTACGCTGGTTGCGCACGCATGCGACACTCCGCCGTATTACGGTTTGGCGGTTGGATGCGCGTGCAGCCAACAGTCGCTGGTTGCGTGCGCATGCGCAGTAGAGGTTTGGCGACGGACACGCCAAGCCTTACTGTTTTATAGTATAGATGTTTGATGTATGTACGTGAGTCCTAATGGTTTTAATTATGACTAGCTTGTGCCCGCGGCTTTGCTCGCGTGGATTTTAGGATTTGTTAAAATTGTTTTTTAAAAGAAACTTGAGTTTTTTTTGGTAGTACCCTCCCCTCCCACTTGGGATTTTTGGAAAATTGTAAAACGTGTTTTTTTATTTTTCAAGAAGAATGTAAGTGCCAAATTTAACACCTGTAACATCTTTGGTTTATGATATATAGGTATACTGATAAAAGTATTCACATCCCTTTCCCCCACCACCCTTAACTGGATTTTTGGAAAATGGTAAAACATGTTTGGTTTGTTTTGCATGAAGATTGTAAATATCGAATTTCACACCTGTAACATCATTGGTTTTTGAAATATAGGTATAGTGATAAAGGTATTCATCCCCCTTTTTGCCCCCCACTGGATTTTTTGAAAATTGTAAAATATGTGTTGTTTTATTTTCAAGACAAATCTAAATACCAATTTTCACATGTGTAACATCTTCTGTTTTTGAGATAAAGGTATCCTGTTGAAAAGTATTCAACCCCCTTTTTTCACCCCCCACTGGATTCTTGGAAAATGGTAAAACAGGTGTTTTTTTATTTTTCAAGAAGATTGTAAGTGCCAGATTTCACACCTGTAACATCTTTGGTTTTGAAAATATAGGTATACTGATAAAAATATTCAACCCCCCCTTTTTTCCCCCTCCCACTGGATTTTTGGAAAATGGTGAAATGGGTGTTTTTTGTTTCTCTAGACAAATCTAAATACCAATTTTCACGTCTGTAACATCTTCTGTTTTTGAGATGTAGATATCCTGTTTAAAAGTATTCACCCCCATTTTTTTTACCCCCCACTTGGATTTTTGGAAAATGGTAAAACACGTGTTTCTTTATTTTCAAAAGATTGTAATTACCAAACTTCACATCTGTAACATCTTGGTTTTTGAACTATAGATATACTGATAAAAGTATTCAGACCCCTTTCCCTCGACCGACCCCCCCCCCCCCCGATTTGGATTTGTGGAAAATGGCAAAACACATTTTTTTTCATGAAGATTATAAATACCAAATTTCACACCTGTAACATCTTTGGTTTTTGAAGTATAGGTATACTGAAAATACGGAAAATGGTAAAACACCTGTTTTTTATTTGTCAAGATGAATCTAAATATCGATTTTCACGTCTGTAACATCTTCTGTTTTTAAGATATAGGTATCCTGTTTAAAATATTTAAAATATTCAACCCCCTTTTTTCGCCCCCCAGTCGAATTTTTGAAAAACGGTAAAATACGTGTTTTTTTATTTTTCAAGAAGAATCTAAATACCGATTTTCACGTCTGTAACATCTTCTGTTTTTAAGATATAGGTATCCTGTTTAAAATATTCAACCCCCTTTTTCGCCCCCTTAGGGGCGGAGTTTCCAAAAATCCTTCCTTAGTGGGTGCCCACATCATAAAAACAGTGCACCTTCAAAATTTCATGTTCCTAGGTTAAACGGTTTCAGCTGGGCGTTGATTAGTCAGTCAGTCAGGACTTTCGCGTTTATGATAAAAGTATTCAACCCCCCTTTTTGCCCCGCCAAGGAATTTTCAGAAAATGGTAAAATAAGTGTTTTTTTTATTTGTCAAGATGAATCTAAATACCGATTTTCACGTCTGTACCATCTTCTGTTTTTAAGATATAGCTATCCAGTTTAAATTTTTAAAGTATTCAACCCCCTTTTTTTGCCCTCCCAGTTGAATTTTTGAAAAAACGGTAAAATACATGTTTTTTATTTTTTCAAGAAGAATCTAAATACCGATTTTCACGTCTGTACCATCTTCTGTTTTTAAGATATAGCTATCCAGTTTAAATTTTTAAAGTATTCAACCCCCTTTTTTTGCCCTCCCAGTTGAATTTTTGAAAAAACGGTAAAATACATGTTTTTTATTTTTTCAAGAAGAATCTAAATACCGATTTTCACGTCTGTAACATCTTCTGTTTTTAAGATATAGGTATCCTGTTTAAAATTATAAAATATTCAACCCCCTTTTTTCGCCCCCCCAGTCGAATTTTTGAAAAACTGTAAAATACTTTTTTTATTTTTCAAGACGAATCTAAATACCGATTTTCACATCTGTAACATCTTCTGTTTTTGAGCTATAGGTATCCTGTTTAAAATATTCAATCCCCTTTTTCACCCCCTTAGGGGCGGAGTTTCCAAAAATCCTTCCTTAGTGGGTGCCTACATCATAAAAACAGTGCATCTTCAAAATTTCACGTTCCTAGGTTAAACGGTTTCAGCTGGGCGTTGATGAGTCAGTCAGTCAGGACTTTCGCGTTTATATATATAGATTGGTATATAGTTCCTTGATTCCATCAGTACCCCCGTTCCACCAATAGGGGTCAAGTATATGGTTTGAGCCGATTATTTAACCATTGCACGATGTTAGCTGTTGCTCATTAGTCCACAGATTTTTCACATTGTATTCATATGGACTAAGAAATAAGCTAGTGTTATGAGCAGGGCCGGCCCAAGCCACTGTGCTGCCTGGAGCGATGGATGAAATGCTGCCCCCCACCCAAAAAACAAAAATGTGACATGTATGAGTGTATCACAGAGCTTCACAGCAATAAAACTCACAGTAATGTGGAATGTTTATGAGGGTGTCACAGAGCTCCACAGTAATGTGCAGTGTTTATGAGGTTGTCAGAGCTCCACAGTAATGTGCGGTGTTTGAGGGTTACCATTTCTATTTTTTTAACAAGTGTACCCCATAGAATATATAACCGTAAAAATGCAGATGACAAAAATGTGAAAAAAATAACTTTTCATGCTTTAGGTGATTGATACACTACTTCCATACAATTAAAGAAACACACCAAAAATATACTATATATATTTTCCTCTCGACTTACACTCGGAAGCAGAGCAGGGGAATTGAAAAAGGTGTATAAGAGCTCACAGCTTCGGGCAACAGTGCATGGTGTATTAACACGTCTGAGTTAATTGTTGAATCATCAAATGCCTACTGTGGCCATTGGCACTCGTTCCTCTGGCTGTCATTTCGTTAAAGGGAATCAGTGGTTAATTCACTCCTTTACTGAGACTCCACTATTCAACTAAAATGTTTTACAGTGTATATGGTCACTCCGGCAAGAAAAACAGAGCTGTAGGCTTGGTGTGGGAGTATTTGAGCCTCTCAGACATAACGCGGTCAGACTGCGTCGAATGGGACAGCGTTCTCCTCAAATGCTGCCTAACCCCCCATAAATCACAGCTAAACAGAGAGCAGATCAACAGCAGCACAGACAAAGAGTTTGCTTTTCATTGCAATATAAATAATAAATCACTATGATTTGCAGTAGTGGAGGAGAGTTTGCTGCCGCAGCAAGTCGGTCTAGGAGATGAGAGCCGGCGTAGCTTTGCAGGACTGCGACATCTGGCTCTCCCTCTTGCACGGTGCACCCTGTCTGACCATGAACAGCCTGGGAGGCCAAGGCAGAAGTCGCAGATGTCACGTGGAAAGGTGCACACTGTGACATCAGAGGGGCCGCTGACCGCACCTTGGAGTTCCCACAGAACACGGCCGGCGGCAGCACATCCTCCAGTATCAGAAGGTGTGATCTCAAGCAGCTGACCGGGTGCCAAGGCCAGTCCGGGCCTGGTGACACCCCATCCCCATCAGTAGCACCCCCTGGTAGCTGGGGAGGACCACCCCCTCCCTAAGTACACCCCTGCAGGAGAATATCAGAGCATCGTGCTCTGATCTCCTCTGCTCGTACCGCCAGAAAAAAGCCCTGGATTACCTAAACCAGCAGCCCGAAGCCCACACAAGGAAACGCCAAAATATAAATGCAGACTCACCTTCCTGTGATGGACGCCATCCAACTGGAAGTTCCTCGGGGTCCAGAAACAGTGATGCGCATCCTCCCGAGTCCCGGGTCGCTGGTGGGACTCTGGAGCTGGGAGAAATGCCGGCTGCAGACAGGAGGATCCGCCCACACACGTGCCAGCCGCACTCTTACACTGGTTCGGCTGGCAGGCCTCATGTCACGTGTGCTGGGTGAACGCTCACTGCTCATACAAGGGAAACCGCTACCTACGCACAAGGGATCCCTCCGCCGGCGCGCACCGGTGCAGATGAAAAAAATAGTGCGGCGCCGGTGTAAGGCAGAAAATTTGCCGCTCTATATGATCTGCCGCTCGGAGCGCTTGCTCCACTTTGCACCATGAGCGGGCCGGCCCTGGTTATGAGAAGAGTTCTGTTAGGAATTGGGAAGTGGCATGATTCAAATTGAAGAGGTGTAGGACTTGATTACTTGGCCTCTACGGTCATAAGGCTTATTAATTGGCAATCCAAGATTCCATACCAAACATATATTTTTAACGTTTTCTTTTTCCCGTGAGTTTGATTTTAATGATGTCAATTAAACATAATTTATTTCCATCCTAGCACTCTCTTGTCTAGTTAGGGAACCATATTCTGGCTCCCTTATATGTGTGTGTGGTGTATTTATTGCAATTTAACAGGTTTAATCCTAATTACCAGGAGTGTCCACACCTGTATTTTATTGGGGTGGGGTGATCGCTAAAGCACCTAGGTGTCTGCTGGTGTTGCTTTCATTTTGTTGTGATCTCAAAGTGTTCCCAGTATTCAAACACACCCATGCCGACTGGCGTGCAAAGATGGTGGAAGAGAGGTCCACCGCGCAAGCGCGAATCCGGAGGAGTGTTTAGGGCACTATACACTGAGGAAGGGGCTGTGTCCCCGAAACGTTTGTTTTGTGTTCTCCCTTTTTTGAAATAAATGTGCAAGCACAAGTGCACCATTTTAGCAGCGCTGGAGGTATTAGTTTTTCTGTTTCGGATGTAGTTTTTCGCTGCACCTGGTATTATTGGCCTGAGTTCTTGTCTTCTTCCTTCTGCACGGAGTGGCTTCGCAAGGTTCGTTCCCTAGACACACCTTCTCCTGTGTAATTCACCCACATGACACCTCAGGCATCCTCCACCTTTCTTTCTTTTGGACGGTGTAGTCTACCTGTGTCTCCCCGCAGTTATTACCTAGGTTCCTGTAGGCCCCCTGCCTTTTTATTTCTCTTTCCTCTCTTTTCCTTTTCCTCTTCCTCCTCCTCTTTGTTGTATGTTCTATGTAGCCTGCTCATTTTCATTCCTGTTGGTTTGTAGGTGGACTGTCTGTTTTTCGTGCCCCTCATCACTCACGTTCCCCCCTCCCCACATTCCCTCTAACAACCCACTTGATTGAGAGATCTCTCTATTCTACTTGCCATATCTCTCTGTCTGGGAGTGATAGCCCGGTTCAGCGGGGATGTACGGGAATTTATACCATGACCTATATAGACAATGTGGTACGCACTATGATTCATCCTGCCTATGTATCTGATCCTCACTTTGTTTTTACTGTACTGTTTTTTATGTTCATGCTTCTTTCTGTCACATACTGAATAAAAAAAATTGGAATGCAAAAAAAAAAAAAAAAATTCCACTTCAAAAATATAAGCCAGAAATAACTGAGGTGCTCAGCCGTCGTACCAGGAGTCCGTAATAGTAGGTTCCTGTGGATTTTTCACGTTGTCTTGAACTGGGATAGATGATCAGCTTATATGAATAAGTAAAGCTAAATCAAGATTAATTCTATATATACGATCACACAAATGTTCTGACACATCCTATGTATGTCTATTTTGGATATTGCTGCTGAAACCAAGGTTGCCATCAGTGGGTCAGCTTTAATTTGTCCTTGAACTTGATGTTGTAACTGTGTTATTTCATTGAACAAAACATACCTACTGCATCTATGAACGAAATATTGTTTGTTCATAGAAATAGTAGGTACATAAATACCATTTTTAATACTGCTTATTGCTAACTTTCTCAGTTGTGCCAGAGACGTGTGTTTCATATGTAACTGTTAACTTTTCTCTTCAGACACCAGGCATCCCAGTCACACCAGGTGCAGATGACTCTTCTCGAATTTCGATTACGTTTTTTAGGCTGTTCCGTGTTCTGCGGCTAGTAAAATTGTTGAGTCGTGGAGAAGGAGTTAGGACATTGCTTTGGACTTTCATCAAATCTTTCCAGGTACTAAATTTGTCAGTAAAATACACACCACAAAAAAGAGAGACTTCTGCATTTTTTGTTTACTATGGACCAGATTACAATCTTTGCGTTAAAATGGTTACACTAACAGGGAAAACCTGCGCCTGCAGCACCCCCATTTTATTGTGAGATTCTGGGGCAGGCCCTTCTTGAGCACCTTGCCCCTGAACTATGCATTACCCTCGGGGACACTCGTGTTAATGCTTCCGTGTCGCCGCGAGTATCACCTCCTGGAGTCCATAGGACTCCATGGAGGGTTGCATTACCGGGCCATGAACCCTGCACCGCGGAGTGATAACGGTGGGGACTGAGGACTGTTTGCATAGGCATCTCTACAGGGAGGCAAGGTTATTCCTTGCCCCCCCATGTGCCCCCCCACCAGAAATCAACATCCAGCTTCCCTCACATATTTGGACCGCTGTATCTTCGTCCCTGTGCATCAAATATGGACGTTCTAGGTGTCATTGGAAAGAGTGAGAATATTCAGTGTAAAATAAAAGTCATAACAAATTAAATAAAAAGGTTCATGTAACCATTTGCACAGGGTTGAAATGGTTCAGCAGTGAAGGGGTGAATGTTCAGACTATCAGGGTTATTCAGAACGAGGTGCAAAGCCGGAGAATGGCTGGAGAATGGAAAATTCTAGGTCAAAATAGCCAAACCAGAAAAATTCTCCCATTTATCTCATTTTCCAAATCGGCTATTTTGACCTAGAATTTTTCATTCTCCAGTCATTCTCCTGCTTTTCACCGCTCTCTGAATAACCCTGTATATATTACATTGTGTATTACTTTAGTTTTTGCCTTGGTTTAGTTGTGTATTAAGGGTTAATGGGCAGGCTTCATCCCTAACAGTATACATTTTTTTCCCTTGATTTATGGCATTTTAGGGTTGTTTTATTGTATTTCCCTGGGTTTATGGAAGTTAGAATCTAAAGGGTCTATTCATCTTTAGATCCTTTGCTTTTCATAACATTTTGGGGAATTCATGTCACTGAAAATATTGCAAATTCCCTGTTTAGCGAATGGTCACAGTAACTTGTTAAAATTGGAGTCGCTGAAGCAATTATCGGACATTGGCAAACACCACCGAATTGCGACAAATAAAATATTGAATTTATGTATCAGGTTAGTACAATAAAAAGGTATCATTGCATCACATTACTGTGGGCTTTTGGAATCTTATTTATATATACTTATTTAGGGCACTATCAGCTGGTGTGAGCTAACCCTAGCATCAGCATGTTCTCACGTTAGCGCCAGGTAAATTCAGTCTAGCGCCGGACCAACAGATCGTTTGACTCCTGCTACAAAGGGGAAAAAAATCACTTAGCCTGTCGTTATTAGCGATTCGTAGCGCAAGCTTACTGTACTTACCGCGTCCTTTACTTAACACAGGGAGCGCTAGCGATCTCTAGAGCTTTTGTAACTAACAGATCACTTTGTGCCTGCGCTCATTTTTTGAGGGAAGCTAATCGCAAAATTTTACCTACTGCACAACCCTGGTGCTAACTCCAGATAAACTGAAAAAACAGGACCTCACCCAGAATTAACAGGCAATGTAAATGAATGGAGCACAGGGGTTTTCTTGGCCCCATACACCATAGTAATGGATCTGGTCAGAAATGTTGCTGCTGTTCCAGTAGGCTATATTATGATATATACAGTATGTATCCTTTATCCACATATATCCTAATTTTAAATGTTTTATGCTGGGGGTTATACATAGTATGTAAGGGGTTGATTATTTGGGTGACCATGTGGACCATGTTTAAAGGGACTCATGGATAAGTCTTGCCCTGAAACATGTATTATTTATATGCTGCAGCAAAGAAGTTATTGTGGCTTACCTGGCCTTCCTTCTTCCTTTTGGATCTATTAAATGCAGTGTAATGATTCTACATGCTATTGGGTGGTGTTTATCATGCAATCCCCTTCAGCCTTAATTAATATATCTATGCATAGAAACATGGATAATACGGCCACCTTGAAGGATCTAATAATTGCCCCCCCCTAGATGTGCACATATTTTTTTTTCAGTTCGGTTCGTTCGGATTTTTTAAATTTTCGTTTCGGATCGTTTCGGCTGATTTCCGTTTCGGCTCGTCTTGTTTCGGCTCATTCTTCGTATCGACTTTTTTTTTCGTGATATCGGAAATTTTGGGGTTTTTTGGAACGTTTGTTCTCCTCGTTTCAAAGTGTCTATTCATTTTGACTTAAACTAATGGTATTTCTGAATAGAAAACAGAAAAAGGGGTGAAGCGCCCACTGGAAACGAGTGTCTCACCCACTCGCTATATATTGTGTACGGAGGTTTCTCTAAATACCTAGAAAATTGAGCAAAAAGATTACAACATAGCGCTCAAAAGACCAAGGTCCATGAGAAAGTAAGAGACACACTGTATGTCCACAGACAGTTCTTATCTTCAAGCGAGAATCTTCTCTGTTGTGTAGATGAAAAGACACGCACTGCAGGAAAAAGCAGAAAGAAAGGGCCACAATTGCGCAGTACATCAACACCCAATGGAATGAAATTTCGTTTGTATTTGACTCACATTCTGGGGAGCCCACAACCGGCTCCCGGGAATATAGCAGGTAGGGACTTGTATCGGGTGCCCATGAACCCCTCAATCCGCTCCTTCGGTGTCACAAAAAGTGGTACGGTATAGCAGAGGTAGTCCAGAAGGGTAGTAAATCCGGTTCTGATGAAGGTCCAGGGGGAAAACAGACAGGAGTACAGTGGGTCCAAAAACAAGGAGCTTTCCAGCTACAGGTCACTCTGGTACAAGGCTCTGACTTCAAATGAGGAAGTCTTCCTCATTTGAAGTCAGAGCCTTGTACCAGAGTGACCTGTAGCTGGAAAGCTCCTTGTTTTTGGACCCACTGTCCTCCTAATCACACACACATGCCGCTAGCGGACGCTGCGCACTCTGTACGTCAGTACTAGCGGTTTGACATTCTCGAAAAAATGCGCTCGTTTGCCACTTGCGTCGCGCAGCCGCACTTTTGTGCAGCCGTTCTTCGTATGCTGCCCGGCATTGGACGTCATTTGCTGATAGCACGGCCGTGATTTAGTGCTGCTAAACGCACGTTAATACTGCGTTAGTCTGACCCTAGCCTAATGCAGCATATGAATCCGCACACTGCTGGGAAGCGCCTCTCTGCGGTATAATTAGTGCAGCATATGAGTCCACACACTGCTGGGAACAAGCGCCTCTCTGCGGTATAATTAATGCAGCATATTGAGCTTGGGAAGCCTTCTAAGTGAAGCCTTCAAAGTGAGCACTTAGAGATCTTCTGGTGAATGATTTTGATTTTTGTTTCAAACAGATCCTTTCTATTCATCTTAAAGTTTTAAATTAGGTCTGGTGTCTAAATTAGGTTAGGCTGGTGACTCATTCTTCTTACTGATTAGCATACAATTGGAATCAATTGGGTGCTATTTGCTAAGGTGGTTAAACTTGTCCACGCCTTGCTGGGGGAGGTGTTCTTAGGTGACTATATAAAGCTTGGGGATATTAGCTTGTCTAATTGAGCTTGGGAAGCCTTCTAAGTGAAGTCTTCAAAGTGAGCACTTAGAGATATTCTGGAGGTAGTCTGAGGTTAGACAGGAGGTAGAAAACCTACAAAAAGGTAAGATTTGCTGGTTTTAAATCCATTCTTTTATAATGGCAGGCTTGGTCCAGTGTAAGAGCTGTCATGCATTTGTTTTTAGATCCAATTTTTGGAGATTTGGAGTGTGCCTGATATGTAGGCAGTTGTCTTTATTGCAGCAGGAAATTGCCTGCTTGAAGTCTGAGATTTGTAAATTATCTGTTAGACAAACTCAGGCTATGACTGTTACAAAGCCACTGCCACAGAGGCCTCCTAGGAGCGGCAGATGGACTACTATAGCATCTGGTAGACTTAGAGTTGTGGATAGAAGGCATGTCCCACAGTCTGTGGCTCTTCTTAATTCTTTTGAGGCACTTTCAGAGTGTAGTGGTAAGACGGATGTAGGCTCAGACACCATAGTTGAGGAACCACCATCCCCTATGCCTAAGGTAGGCAGGATTGCAACCAAGGTCAAAAAGGAAAAGGTGGGACTTGATAAAAGGCAATTGTTGCTGGGTGATTCTATAATAAGAGGTGTTGAGCTTGAGAGAAGTGGTTTGGTGAGATGTCTTCCTGGGGCTACTGCTCATAGAGACAAAAGACGTATTCTCAATATTGTCAAACAAGCAAAGCAGCAAGGGGAAGTGGACGTTCTAGTCCATCTAGGGACAAATGACTTGGCTAGCAATGAGGTTTCTGAGATTAAGGAAGATTTTTCTGTTGTTGGAGGTGAAATACAGCAGATTGCGTCCACTGTGACATTCTCTGAAGTTCTGCCTGTGCATAACATTCAGGATAGGCAGATGCGCAATAGGGAATTTAATTTGTGGCTTCAGGAATGGTGTCGGGAGCAAGGATTTGGCTTTGTGTCCCATGATAGCTCTAATTGGAGCAGAAAGGAACTGTATAAAAAAGATGGTTTGCATCTTACTCATAGGGGAACATATGTTCTCAGTGAGAAGTTCAAAGGTTTCACAAAGGAATATTTAAACTAGGAGGGGGGGACAAAAGGGTAAAAAACAATCTGCCCGATTGTCCCCCAAAACTAAATTGGAGGGTGCAAGCAACATGCAGGGTAAAAAATGACAAGCTCAGAGTCGCAGTTTAGACAATAAAATCAATGAACTGGAGGCAATGATGGCAGCTGAAAAAGTAGATTTAGTGGCGGTTACTGAGACATGGTTCAGTGAGAAAAATAACTGGGACATAACAATACCGGGGTACTCTTTATATAGAAAAGACAGGAAAGGTAGGAAAGGAGGAGGAGTGGCCCTGTTTGTGAAAAACAACATAAAAACGAACCAAATAAAAGTGAGCGAGGTGAACATAGTCAGTTTGGGTTACGCTAACATTTGGCAATCATACAGTAGCTCGTGTAGGTGTGATCTATAGACCCCCTGGACAAGTAGAAGAGCTAGATAATCTGCTGTTTGAGGAAATAGCCAAAATGGCAATAAGGGGGAAGTTATTATCATGGGGGACTTTAATCTTCCTGATGTAAACTGGAAAACCAAAATAGCTGGGTGCACCAGGAGTACAAATATTCTAAACTCCCTACTGGGATTATCTCTAACACAAGTAGTTGAGGAGCCGACCCGTAAAGAGGCCATATTGGATTTAATACTCACAAATGGAGGTTTGGTATCAGACGTTGTTGTAGGTGAAAATTTGGGATCTAGTGATCACCAGTCAGTGTGGTTTAATATAAGAACAGGGATGGAGCCACACCACACAAAAACAAAAGTTTTAGACTTTTTAAAAGGAGATTTTTCTAAAATGAGATTTTGTGTGAATGAGTCATTATCAGACTGGAGGAGTTTAAAGGGAGTCCAGGAGAAATGGGATTATTTAAAGGAAGCATTATTGAAGGCCACAGGCAATTGCATTCGGCTTGTTAGCAAAAACAAAAAAGGGAAGAAACCACTGTGGTACTCTGCAGAAGTGGCCAAAATAGTGAAGGACAAAAAGATAGCATTCAATAATTATAAAAAAACTCAGAGTGAAGAAGATAGGCAAACCTATAAATTTAGGCAGAAAGAGGCAAAGCAATTTATAAGAACTTCGAAAGCACACGCAGAAGAGAAAATAGCTCAGTCAGTAAAAAAGGGGGACAAAACATTTTTTAGATACATAAATGAGAAAAGAAAAGTTAAATAAGGATTAGTTAGATTAAAAACAAAGGAAGGAAGGTATGTAGAAGAGATTAAAGTCTCGCTGACTGCCTCAATGAATATTTTTGTTCAGTCTTTGAAGAAAAGGAAGGAAAGGGACCTCAGTTAGGAGGAAACACTAACAATACATTTACATATGAGTTTACAGAGGAGGAGGTTCTACAGCAGCTGTCTAAAGTAAAGACAAATAAGTCAATGGGGCCTGATGGGATCCACCCTAAATTATTAAAAGAGCTCAGTGGTGTAATAGCAAAACCGTTAACAGATTTATTTAACCAATCCTTGTTAACGGGAGTCATCCCAGAAGACTGGAAATAAGCAAATGTTGTGCCCATTTACAAGAAGGGTAGTAGGGAGGAATCGGGGACCTATAGGCCAGTTAGTCTTACGTCAGTAGTGGGGAAATTAATGGAAACCATGTTTAAGGAAAGGATTGTTGAACATCTAAAAACACATAGATTACAGGATCAGAAACAACATGGGTTTACCTCAGGGAGAGCATGCCAAACTAATCTTATTGATTTTTTTGATTGGGTAACAAAAATAATAGACACAGGTGGTGCAGTAGACATTGCTTTTGATACTGTTCCGCATAGAAGGCTTATCAATAAATTGCAATCTTTGAGCTTGGATTCCAATATTGTTGAATGGATTAGGCAGTGGCTGAGTGACAGGCAACAGAGGGTTGTGGTAAATGGAGTTTATTCGGCGCAAGGTCTTGTTACCAGTGGGGTACCTCAGGGGTCAGTACTTGGACCCATTCTCTTTAATATTTTTATTAGTGATATTGCAGAAGGTATTAATGAAAACGTATGTCTTTTTGCTGATGACACAAAGATTTGCAACAGGGTTGACGTTCCTGGAGGGATCAGCCAAATGACAAATGATTTAGGTAAACTAAAAAAATGGTCGGAGCTGTGGCAATTGAGTTTTAACGTGGATAAGTGCAAGATAATGCACCTGGGACGTAAAAACCCAAGGGCTGAATATAGAATATTTGATACAGTCCTAACCTCAACATCTGAGGAAAGGGATCTAGGGGTTATTTCAGAGGATCTAAGGGTAAGTTGTCAATGTAATAGAGCAGCAGGAAATGCTAGCAGAATGCTTGGTTGTGTAAGGAGAGGTATTAGCGGTAGGAAAAGAGAAGTGCTCATGCCACTGTACAGAGCACTGGTGAGACCTCACTTGGAGTACTGTGTGCAGTACTGGAGACCGTATCTCCAGAAGTAGGGATGCACCGATACCACTTTTTTAAGACCGAGTACGAGTACAGATACTTTTGTTCAAGTACTCACCGATACCAATTACCGATACTTTTATTTTATGTCATGTGACGCTTTCCAAGAAGAACAGACCTTCTATACAGCCCCCAGGTCTCATGGATATTGCCCCAGCTCATGGATATCCTGCCCCCCCAGCTCATGGATATCCTGCCCCCCCAGCTCATGGATAATTGCCCCCAGCTCATGGATATCCTGCCCCCCTGCTCATGGATATCCTGCCCCCCTGCTCATGGATAATGCCCCCTGCTCATGGATAATGCCCCCCTGCTCATGGATATGCCCCCCCTGCTCATGGATATGCCCCCCCTGCTCATGGATAATGCCCCCCTGATCATGGATAATGCCCCCCTGATCATGGATAATGCCCCCTGCTCATGGATAATGCCCCCTGCTCATGGATATGCCCCCCTTGGTCATGGATATGCCCCCCACTCTCCGGTCATACTTACCTTCCTTCAGCGACGCCGGGAAAGTCTTCACGCGCGCGCGCTCCTTGGAAGGACCCCAGCCGCGACCACGTGGGACCATGTGGTCGCGGCTGGGGTCCTTCCAACGAGCGCGCGCGCGGAAACTTTCCGGCGTCGCTGAAGGAAGGTAAGTATGAGCGGAGAGCAGCTGCAGGGCCTGTCTGAATGCTCTATCTGCATTCGGACAGGCCCTGCAGCTGCTCACTTTGTTTAATACTTACCTTCCTTCAGCGCCGCCGGGAAAGTTTCCGCGCGCGCGCTCGTTGGAAGGACCCCAGCCGCGATCACATGGTCCCACGTGGTCGCGGCTGGGGTCCTCCCAAGGAGCGCGCGCGCGCGAAGACTTTCCCGGCGGCGCTGAAGGAAGGAAGGTAAGTATAAACCAAGTTAGGAGAGGAGCTGCAGGGCCTGTCCGAATGCCGATAGAGCATTCGGACAGCCACCGCAGCCCCTCGGATACCGGCAAGCCGGCTCAATGCCGGCTTCCGGTATCGGAAAAAAATATCGGGGGTACTGCACGAGTACCAAGTACTCCTGCAGTACCCGGTATCGGCACCGATATCGATACTAGTATCGGTATCGGTGCAACCCTATCCAGAAGGATATAGACATCTTAGACAGAGTTCAGAGAAGGGCTACTAAAATGGTGTATGGCTTGAAGGAGAAAAGTTACCAGGAAAGGCTTAATGATCTTAACATGTATAGCTTGGAAAAAAGACGAGACAGAGGAGATATGATAGAAACATTTAAATACGTAAAGGGAATCCACAAGGTAGAGGAAGGGAGTATATTTAAAAGGAAACAAAGTAGCAAAACAAGAGGACATAGTCTTAGATTAGAGGGGCAAAGGTTTAAAAGTAACATCAAGAAGCATTATTTTACTGAGGGTGGTGGATACATGGAACAGCCTTCCAGTTGAAGTGGTAGAGGCCAAAACAGTAATTGAATTTAAGCAGGCATGGGATAGGCATAAGGCTATCCTAAACAAAAGATAAATCCAGCTAAAGTATCCATGTAATTGGGCAGACTAGATGGGCTGAAAGAAAAATGTCGGCAGATAAGAACCTATGTTTCTATATAAATACGCACATTGCTGGGAAGCGCCTCTCTGCAGTATAATTATTGCACCATAAGAATCCACACACTGCTGGGAACAAGCGCCTCTCTACGCTATAATTAATGCAGCATATTAATACGCACACTGCTGGGAAGCTTCTCTCTGTAATAATTAATGCAGCATATGAATACGCACACTGCTGGGAAGCGCCTCTGCAGTATAATTAATGCAGCATATGCATACGCATACTGCTGGAAGCGCCTCTCTGCGCTATAATTAATGCAGCATTGAAAATGCACACTGCTGGGAAGCGCCTCTCTGTGGTATAATTAATGCAGAATATGAATCCGCACACTGCTGGGAAGTGCCTCTCTGCGGTATAATAAATGCAGCATATGAATCCGCACACTGCTGGGAAGCGCCTCTCTGTGGTATAATTAATGCAGCATAAGAATCCACACACTGCTGGGAACATGCGCCTCTCTGCGCTATAATTAATGCAGCATATGTACGCACACTGCTGGGAAGAGCCTCTCTGTGGTATAATTAGTGCAGCATATGAGTCCACACACTGCTGGGAACAAGCGCCTCTCTGCGGTATAATTAATGCAGCATATGAATACGCACAATGCTGGGAAGCGCCTCTCTGCGGTATAATTAATGCAGCATAAGAATCCACACACTGCTGGGAACAAGCGCCTCTCTGCGGTATAATTAATGCAGCATTGAATATGCACACTGCTGGGAAGCGCCTCTCTGCGGTATAATTAATGCAGCATATGAATACGCAAAAATGAAATTATAGATAGAACCTTTGTAGCGCATCAAAAATAGATTTAAAAGGTAGACTTCAACAAAGCGGTATATCAAACATAAAGTGCTTCAGTCTTAAGGTGACAAATATTCAATCAATGTACACATATAAAAGTGCAATGTGCCATAGAACACAGTAAAGTGCAACAATATATAAAATTCCAGCAGTGCGATGGGTATAAGAGAGTCTATAAAGTGCAACAGTGTCCGAATGTGCAAAATGTGCAAATTCAATGATATCCAATACAACAGTATGAATACCAGTGGGAAAAATTCCTTAAAATTTACTTCTCTTTATGTTCAAGCGATGCACAAATATAGTCCTCCTTTCTTGGTCTGTTTATCTCTTGCCGTCTCTCAATAGTGGAGAGGATAGCCAGAAAGGAGAAAAAAGTGAGAGAAAGGAAAAAAAAAAAAATTGGAGGGGAGAAAAAAAAATGAAGAAATAATCGTGCAGAAAATCCCAATTAAATATGGCAAATGAATTACTCGTAGGAATATGGAAACTCACATTTATAAGAGCACAAAAAATCCCTGGCTCTAGGTTTAGGAGCTTCCAGCCATATAGAGGGTGGCGTATCCCTTCTTAAATCTTCAACTCTGGTTGCGATGGCTACAATAAGATAATAGACAGCGCTCCCATAGTATATTACCGTATTAGGATAAAAAGGAGGTGATAATGTATTGAACTCACCAGATATGGAGCCTCTTCCACACAGGCTCACTCAATACAGCGTCAGGTACACTATGGTGGATACCCAGAACTTCTTCTCAACCATCTGAGGGCCAGATATCAGGAGCTTCCAAGCGGTGGCAAGTATATATCCAAGGAGAGTAGTCAATAGAATATAAACCATATAAAATTTATTAAAAAATTAATTGCATATTAAAAAATGGACAGATGCGTTACCGAGATGCGTTTCGGCATTAACAGCCTTCCTCAGTCGGTATATTTAGGTGCACTATTGTCCAAAAAATCTCCAAACAGGAGCAAAAGTAAAAAAGTCCTCTTTTATAGTCCTTTCATGGGATTACGTGAACCACATGAACAACAAAAGACTTCCTGCTTCCTGTTGCGTGACCTCTGTGATTTCATATCCGGTTCATTACCCAGAGGTGCTTTGCAGTAATCACCTGACAGAGTAAACACACAAAAAAAAAAAAACTCACTGACAACTAGGAAAAGGAAGTAAATAAAAAAAATAAAAAACACTGCTGCTCAAATAGGCAACAAAGAAAATACATGGAGCCTGGAGATAAATGTCCTTCTGTGTATGCATCGCAAGTCCACAAAGGGGCACACTGTATCAGAATAACACAGTATGAAGAAACGGGACCATATACAGAACCCATTATATTAAAAACACATATTGTCATTAGCATCAATAAGAACATATGTACCGCATGCCAGCTAAGAATACACATGCCCATAAAGAATTAAAAAATAAAAAATATAAATATTTTAAGGAAAAGGTCTATGTGATTATCCTAAAATGGGGAGTTCTGCATATCATATATTATTCTAAACACTGGATAAAAAATGCTAATTATTAAAAAAGGGGGGGAAGGGGCTAGTGAACCACTGTCTATCACATCTAAATACAATTATTCTAATTAGATAGGAAGGAGATAAATATAAACTTGTATAATATATACATATATGTGCACATGTATATAGATGAATGGGTATAATCATGTAATGCATCTAATGAACCACAGTCTATCACACCTATATAGAATTCCTCTAATTGGATAGGAAGGAGATGCTGTAAAATTATATAATAATACATGAAGGGGAGGGATAAATATATTTGCTGCATCTAAAGTAAGAAAAAAAAGGAAAATAAGCTGTAGACGTACGTATATAAAAAAAATGGAGTACCAACAAAAGGGCCATTATTCATTAAGAAAATGGCAAAGTTCGAAATCAGCGTTCAATCCGTATGGTTGTAGTGAATTCATCAAATAGATCCATTTCATCTCTTCTTTACCTAATCTCTTCTCCAAACTACCGCCTCTCCAGAAAGGTTCCAGTTTCTTGACCGCTCTAAAAACGAGGCCCTCCGGATTCTGATTATGCTTAAGTTTGAAATGTAATGACACACTATGCTTCTCGAAACCATTCCGAATATTCCGTACGTGTTCTTGTATTCGTTTATTCAAATGCCTTGTGGTGCGACCCACATAGTTCAGTCCACAAGGACAAGTTAGAACATATATTACGTTTCTAGAGAAGCAAGTCATCACTTCTCTCAATTTGATGGTCTCACCATTTCTTTCTATCTCTGTTATCGTATTCTTCTTCCCTCTAGTATTTCTGCAATTCAAGCAATTACCACATTGATGGAATCCTGCTCTTATGCCAAAATGATTAGTGGGTTTCTTTTTCTTTAATTTGTGTGTGAGTTCCATCTTTAAATTGCTTGTCCCGCTACAAATAATCCGGGGTATTTTTGGTAAATTATCTTTCAGCATAGGGTCTTTACATAGGATAGGCCAGTGTCTCTTAATACTCCTTCTAATCTCTTTATTAAAATGGTTAAATGAAAAAACAAAGGGTACATCTTCACTGAACTTCTTTTTCCCAATCATATCCTTTTTCTTCAATAAGGCTGATCTTTCCATTGTCCTAACTTCCATCCTTCTTTCATCCAGAGTATGTGTCCTGTAACCCTTATCAGCAAATTCTGAATGTAGTTTAAGGGATTGCGTGTCATAATCCAAAATGTCCGTGCAATTCCTCCTCATCCTCATAAACTGTCCCTTCGGTATAGCTTCCAACCACTGGGGCAAATGGCAGCTTGTATGTTCGATGTAACTGTTACAGTCTACATCTTTAACCACTTGAATGCTAAGGACGCGCTCAGCGCGTCCTCAGCATTCCCGCTGGTATGCGGAGGACGCGCTGAGCGCGTCCTCGCATTGGGGTCAGCGTTCGGCCGGGTACCGGCCGATCGCTGGCCCCTCCGGTGCGGGCTGACATCCTGGATGTCAGCCCGGCATCCGGAGCAGTGGCCGCCATTATTATGTGTCATCGCGCCCCCGCGATGACACATAATTCAGGCGCCCCCCCCGCATGTGCGGAGGAGGCGCCTGAAAGGGAGGGGGGGGAGGTCCTTCGGACCTCTCTCCCTCCCGATCGGCGGCTCACAGGGGCTTAACCCAGGCATCATTTGGAAGGGCACAGCCTGCCCTTCCAAATGATGCCTGGCATTAACCCCTGGGGAGCTGGATCGCAAATCGGCGCTGAAAAGCGCCGATTTGCGATCCTTCCCGGGAGCTGGCCGACATCTTGGATGTCGGCCAAGCTTCCGGAACTCCCCCAGAGGACTGGCGTCATCGTGCGCAGCACGATGACGCCAGTCCTAGCATTAACCCCTAACTGCCACGAAGTGTGGAGATAGGGAGTTCCAATGAACTCCCTATCTCCCGATCCGTGGCAGTTAGGGGTTAAATTTTGATATCGTTGGATCGGCCAGAGCATGGCCGTTCCAACGATACCAAACATGAAAGTAAAAAAAATTGTAAAAAAAGAAAAATAAAAATAAAAAAAAATTAAAAAAAAAATAATAAAAAAAAAAAACACTTTTTTTTTTTTTTTTTGTTTTGTTAATGCAGCAATATTGTTCCCATTTCAATTATAATGTGAACAATGATGCTGCATTAACGATTTTTGTATGCGGTGCGTTTGTTAAAAATGGTGTCATTTTCCCCAAAAAAAAATGTAACGAGACCCCATCTCTAATTTTTTTAACAAGCGCACCCCATACAAAATATAACCGCAATTGCTCGCATGTTAAAATGTGGAAAAAAACACTTTACACGCTGTAAATTATTGAAAATACATATTTTATTGCATTTTTTGTTATAATATACAAACATGACATAACGTATACATATAATAATGACATATTATGAATCTACCGAGTCTGACGGAAAGAACGATATATAATATGTCGATGTCATATACTAAAATAAGCCTTCAAAACACGTTTAAACATGATGCGCAAAACAGGTAAAAAATGACCTCAGCACAGGGGCGGGAAAAGCCTCAGCAGCGAAAGGGTTAAAGTGAGATTTCGTTTTTATGGTGCCGTTTTCTATATAGATCTTAAGATCCAGAAAAATAGCCTCTGAATCACTTATAACAGTAGTTAGAATAATTCCTCTGTCGTTATTCCCCAAAAAATCAAGGAATTGTTGGAGTCTTCCTTCTTCTCCCCTCCAGATAAAGAATATATCGTCAATATATCTCCGATAAGTAATTAGATGTGTCTTCCAGGTGGTTAAAAAGGTATTCTCCCAATATGCCATGAATAAATTTGCAAAACTAGGGGCAAATCTTGTCCCCATAGCTATACCTGATATTTGAAGATAGAAATCATCTTGGAACCAAAAGTAATTGTGCTCCAAGATAAGTTTGATTCCATTCAAAATAAAGTCTATCTGCTCTGGTTGTAACACATTACCTTCTCTCAGAAAAAACTCTATGGCTTCAACGCCCTTGTCATGTTGTATAATGGTATACAGCGACTGTACGTTGCTTGTAACCAATATGTCTCCTGCCTTCCATTCTATCTCGGCCAATAAATTTATAATCTCAATAGTATCTTTCAAATAGGCTTCTGTGGTTACAACATAGGGTTGTAATTGTTTATCAAGATACTCTGAAAGCCTACTGGACACAGAGCCTATGCCAGATACAATAGGTCTCCCGGGTGGTCTTTCTAGGTCTTTATGCATTTTCGGCAGAAAATAAAAAAACGGTATCTTCGGGTGCTCAATCTTAAGATATTTATGCTCAATGTTGTTTAGGATCCCTAATTCATGCCCATGATCTAGATATTCGTGAAATTTATCCATGGTATCTCTCATGGGATCTTTATTAAGTAATTTATACGTAGTAGCATCACATAAGAGTCGCATAGCTTCTGTTCTGTAGTATTCTGCTGTCATAAGTACCGTACCTCCCCCCTTATCCGCGGGTTTAATCACAATATCATCATCTTGAGTAAGTTCTCGTAGTGCTCTGCGTTCATGATAGGTCAAATTATCTTTCCTTACATTGGATTTCATCTTAACCAAATCCATTAAAACCATCTGTTCAAATGTGGTTATTTCAGTTGAAATCAAAGATTTTGGAAAAAATGTGGATTTCTCCTTTAAATCGGTATGTGGACACATGGACATCGGTGTTTCTTTCTATAGGGTTTTTCATGAGAAACTTTTTTAGACATAAGTTCTTCTTGAATTTTTGTAAATCTATATATACTCCAAATATGAATACGCACACTGCTGGGAAGCGACTCTCTGCGGTTTAACTAGTGCAGCATATGAATCCACACACTGCCAGGAACAAGCGCATATCTGCGGTATAATTAATGCAGCATATGAATCCACACACTGCTGGGAAGCGCCTCTGCGGTAAAATTAATGCAGCATATGAATCCGCACACTGCTGGGAAGCGCCTCTCTGCGGTATAATTAATGCAGCATAAGAATCCACACACTGCTGGGAACAAGCACCTCTCTGCGCTATAATTAATGCAGCATATGTACGCACACTGCTGGGAAGCGCCTCTCTGCGGTATAATTAATGCAGCATATGCATACGCATACTGCTGGGAAGCGCCTCTCTGCGGTATAATTAATGCAGCATTGAATATGCACACTGCTAGGAAGCGCCTCTCTGCGGTATAATTAATGCAGCATATGAATCCACACACTGCTGGGTACAATCGCCTCTCTGCGGTATAATTACTGCAGCATATGAATACGCACACTGCTGGGAAGCGCCTCTCTGCAGTATAATTAATGCAGCATATGAATACGCACACTGCTGGGAAGCACCTCTCTGCGGTATAATTAATGCAGCATATGAATCTGCACACTGCTGGGAAGTGCCTCTCTGCGGGATAATAAATGCAGCATATGAATCCGCACACTGCTGGGAACAACCGCATCTCTGCGGTATAATTAATGCAGCATATGAATCCACACACTGCTGGGAAGCGCCTCTCTGTGGTAAATATAATGCAGCATATGAATCCGCACACTGCTGGGAAGCGCCTCTCTGCGGTATAATTAGTGCAGCATATGAGTCCACACACTGCTGGGAGCAAGCACCTCTCTGCGGTATAATTAATGCAGCATATGAGAATACGCACAATGCTGGGAAGCGCCTCTCTGCGGTATAATTAATGCAGCATAAGAATCCACACACTGCTGGGAACAAGCGCCTCTCTGCGCTATAATTAATGCAGCATATGAATACGCACACTGCTGGGAAGCGCCTCTCTGCAGTATAATTAATGCAGCATATGAATCCGCACACTGCTGGGAAGTGCTTCTCTGCGGTATAATAAATGCAGCATATGAATCCGCACACTGCTTGGAAGCGACTCTCTGCGGTATAACTAGTGCAGCATATGAATCCACACACTGCTGGGAAGCACCTCTCTGCGGTAAAATTAATGCAGGATATGAATCTGCACACTGCTGGGAAGCGCCTCTCTGCGGTATAATTAGTGCAGCATATGAGTCCACACACTGCTGGGAACAAGCGCCTCTCTGCGCTATCATTAATGCAGCATATGTACGCACACTGCTGGGAAGCGCCCTCTGCGGTATAATTAATGCAGCATATGCATACGCATACTGCTGGGAAGCACCTCTCTGCGGTATAATTAATGCAGCATTGAATATACACACTGCTGGGAAGCGCCTCTCTGCGGTATAATTAATGCAGCATATGAGTACGCACACTGCTGAGAAGCGCCTCTCTGGTATAATTAATGCAGCATATGAATACGCACAGTGCTGAGAAGCGCCTCTCTGCGGTATAATTAATGCAGCATAAGAATCCACACACTGCTGGGAACAAGCACCTATCTGCGCTATAATTAATGCAGCATATGAATACGCACACTGCTGGGAAGCGCCTCTCTGCGGTATAATTAATGCAGCATATGAATACGCACAATGCTGGGAAGCGCCTCTCTGCGGTATAATTAATGCAGCATAAGAATCCACACACTGCTGGGAACAAGCGCCTCTCTGCGCTATAATTAATGCAGCATATGTACGCACACTGCTGGGAAGCGCCTCTCTGCGGTATAATTAATGCAGCATATGCATACGCATACTGCTGGGAAGCGCCTCTCTGCGGTATAATTAATGCAGCATTGAATATGCACACTGCTAGGAAGCGCCTCTCTGCGGTATAATTAATGCAGCATATGAATCCACACACTGCTGGGTACAATCGCCTCTCTGCGGTATAATTACTGCAGCATATGAATACGCACACTGCTGGGAAGCGCATCTCTGCAGTATAATTAATGCAGCATATGAATACGCACACTGCTGGGAAGCACCTCTCTGCGGTATAATTAATGCAGCATATGAATCTGCACACTGCTGGGAAGTGCCTCTCTGCGGGATAATAAATGCAGCATATGAATCCGCACACTGCTGGGAACAAGCGCATCTCTGCGGTATAATTAATGCAGCATAGGAATCCACACACTGCTGGGAAGCGCCTCTCTGTGGTAAATATAATGCAGCATATGAATCCGCACACTGCTGGGAAGCGCCTCTCTGCGGTATAATTAGTGCAGCATATGAGTCCACACACTGCTGGGAGCAAGCACCTCTCTGCGGTATAATTAATGCAGCATATGAGAATACGCACAATGCTGGGAAGCGCCTCTCTGCGGTATAATTAATGCAGCATAGAATCCACACAGTGCTGGGAACAAGCGCCTCTCTGCGCTAAAATTAATGCAGCATATGAATATGCACACTGCTGGGAAGCGCCTCTCTGTGGTATAATTAATGCAGCATATGAATACGCACACTGCTGGGAAGCGCCTCTCTGCAGTATAATTAATGTAGCATATGAATCCGCACACTGCTGGGAAGTGCCTCTCTGCGGTATAATAAATGCAGCATATGAATCCGCACACTGCTTGGAAGCGACTCTCTGCGGTATAACTAGTGCAGCATATGAATCCACACACTGCCGGGAACAAGCGCATCTCTGCGGTATAATTAATGCAGCAAATGAATCCACACACTGCTGGGAAGCGCCTCTCTGCGGTAAAATTAATGCAGCATATGAGTCCACACACTGCTGGGAACAAGCGCCTCTCTGCGCTATCATTAATGCAGCATATGTACGCACACTGCTGGGAAGCGCCCTCTGCGGTATAATTTTGCAGCATATGCATACACATACTGCTGGGAAGCGCCTCTCTGCGGTATAATTAATGCAGCATTGAATATACACACTGCTGGGAAGCGCCTCTCTGCGGTATAATTAATGCAGCATATGAGTACGCACACTGCTGGGAAGCGCCTCTCTGTGGTATAATTAATGCAGCATATGAATACGCACAGTGCTGAGAAGCGCCTCTCTGCGGTATAATTAATGCAGCATAAGAATCCACACACTGCTGGGAACAAGCGCCTCTCTGCGCTATAATTAATGCAGCATATGAATACGCACACTGCTGGGAAGCGCCTCTCTGCGGTATAATTAATGCAGCATATGCATACTGCATAATTTTTTTTAAAATATTTTTTCATTTTTCATTTTTTTTAAAAAACTTTTTTCAGTCGTGTTTGGTATCGTTGGAACGGCCATGCTCTGGCCGATCCAACAGTACCAAACTTTAACCCCTAGCTGCCACGGATCGGGAGATAGGGGGTTCATTGTAACCCCCTATCTCCACCGTTGGTGCCAGCTAGGGGTTAACTCCAGGACTGGCGTCATCGTGCTATGCACGATGACGCCAGTCCTCAGGGGGAGTTCCCGGAGGCTTGGCCGACATCCAAGATGTCAGCCAGCTCCGGGAAAGGATCACGAACCGGCGCTTTTCAGCGTCTATTCGTGATCCGGCTCCCCAGCGGTTAATGACAGCCACCGTTTGGAAGGGCAGGCTGTATTAACCCCTGCTCCCCGGCGATCGGGAGGGAGAGAGGTCCGAAGGACCTCCCCCCCTCCCTTTCAGGCACCTCCTCCGCACATGCGGGGGGGGGGCGCCTGAATTAGATGTCATCGCGATGACATCTAATGTCCCCGCCGGACTCCCGAGTGCTGGGCTGACATCCAAGATGTCAGCCCGCACCGGGGGGGCGCAGCAATCCGCCGGAATCCGGCGGATTGCTGCCTCCTGTGCTCGGACGCGCTGAGCGCGTCCGTAGCACAGGAGAACCACTTGGCTGGACGCGCTGAGCGCGTCCATAGCAGCCGAGTGGTTAACAAACGCACCCCATACAAAAATCGTTGTGCTGGGAAGCACCTCTCTGCGGTATAATTAATGCAGCATATGAATCCGCACACTGCTGGGAAGTGCCTCTCTGCGGTATAATAAATGCAGCATGTGAATCTGCACACTGCTGGGAAGCGACTCTCTGCGGTATAACTAGTGCAGCATATGAATCCACACACTGCTGGGAACAAGCGCAGCTCTGCGGTATAATTAATGCAGCATATGAATCCACACACTGCTGGGAAGCGCCTCTCTGTGGTAAAATTAATGCAGCATATGAATCCGCACACTGCTGGGAAGCGCCTCTCTGCGGTATAATTAGTGCAGCATTTGAGTCCACACACTGCTGGGAACAAGCGCCTCTCTGCGGTATAATTAATGCAGCATATGGAACTTTGGATAGAGTAAGTCTTCCGTCCGTTAAACATATAAGGATTCTGATTTTCTAAAGATCAGTTCGCTGGACAGCAACCTGTTCAAATTTTATTGCATCTTAAGTTATTATATAAAGACAGGATACATATACATCTAACACATACGTACAGTATACATTAATTATACCGCAGAGAGGCACTTCCCTGCAGTATGTGGATTCATATGCTGCATTAATTACACCGCAGAGAAGCGCTTGTTCCCAGCAGTGTGCGGATTCATATACTGCACTAATTACACCGCAGAGAGTCGCTTGTTCCCAGAAGTGTGTGGATTCATATGCTGCATTAATTACACCTCAGAGAGGCGATTCCCTGCAGTGTGCGGATTCATATGCTGCATTATTTTTTTTCGTTTGAAATCATTTTATTTGTTCTGGTTTTTTTTTGTTTCTGATAATTTTATGCAGCTTTTTTTCCGATTTAAAACCTTTTGGTCTGGTTTTTTTTTAAAGTCAGACCACTTGGGTCAGTGTTTTTGCGTTTTTTTAAATCGTTTTGTTAATTTTTGATCCTTTCATACCATTTTAATATGATTGAATAAAGTTGTGCAATGGAACCGAAAAATACGATGTCTGAAATGACCGAAATGGAACCTAAATCACGAATGGAACGAAAATGACTTGCGATTTTACAAATTTCACGTCCATACGAAATAACGAAATTATTTCGGATCGGAAATGTTTTCGTTTCGGATCCGATTCGGAAAATCAGTCGAATCCGAAGCACTGAATCGGACCGATTCGTGAAAAAACGAATCGGTCCGATTCGAAACGCACATCCCTATAATGCAGAGGTGTGAGGTTATTCACTGGATGTGTTCATATTCAAGCTTGTGAGGGCTGGGGATAGGTATGGCCCGGCCCTCTGCACTGGAAAAACACAGGTCCATCCTGTACACAACCGCATTAGCGTTGGGTCTTAGCCCAGGTCTTAGTGATTCCCTAGTGTGCTCTAAACGACCTTGTACATGGACTCCCGCATACATGGTGATCTGTTAGTAGGTCGTCAGGCACTTTTAGTGACTCGCGCTAAATTTTTCCTTTAGAGATGGTGTTTTAGCTCACACCAGGTGATAGGGCCCTTAGTTTTTTTCAGTGTTATGATTTAGTGGCAAAAATTATTAGTGCCCCCCAGTTTTGACTGAGGTATCTTATGTGCCCCCCCAAAGATTGTTCCAAGAGTTGCCACTGACTATTTGCTCTAGGCGGCAAGACGCCACATATCGCCACGGGATGTGTGGAGAGTATTGGAATTATAGGGGGGGGGGTTTAGGTAGTGCTAAATGATTCTACAAAAGCGGAATAATTTATCACCACCATTCAGGACACAGTAAAAATTTGTCTATCCCATCGGTGCAGTTATTAGTGCTAGGACTTTGTACTTATCCGAATACAAATTACTGATTGTTCTCCCCGTGTTAAGTATAGGGAGCGCAAAGTACAGTAAGTTGCAGTTACAGTATGCTTGCGCAAGCTAGCAAATCACTGATGCGCTAAGGGATTTTTTATATGTTTAGCGATATGAAGGAAGTATGGGGGAGGGGGTATGCGTTAAAGTCATTTATCCTAACGTTATTGCGTACATATCTGAAAGCTACCGTTAATGTAGCCCTATATATTTTTTGCTTACAAAATAAACAATATTGTTTTTTTTCCCCCTGTTTTCAGGCACTTCCATATGTAGCACTCCTTATTGTCATGCTGTTCTTTATCTACGCTGTCATTGGAATGCAGGTAATAAAATATTGCTGTTGCTGTTGCTGTCATGTTTACACTACTGTTAGAATGCATGTGGTTACATGGTTTACATTGATACCGTTCATATAGTAACATCATTGTGTTTGTGACTTTATGGAAAGCTTGTGTAAATCTGACAGAACTAGACAGGATAATGGCAACGTTGCTAACAAGAGCATAGAGCAACAATAAGTATTAAAGTGCCAGCCTGTCATAATATAGCCAGAGAAATAAACAGAGACTAAACAATAAAATAAAAAAACTAAACCAATCAGTATGTTATAATGCTGTCTCTTATAATTTCCAAATGCCCTTTGCAAAACAAAATGTGCCAAAAACAAAAAGAAGAATTGGTGCAACTAACATATACCATCAATAGTTTGCTCACCATTACTGGTATTTAGACATGTGCATTCGTTTTAGTACTAAAACGATTTAGTCCGAATTTTGGGATAATTTAGTTTTAGTATGACTCAAGAGATACGAAACTGCTCAGTACAAAAAACAACAGAAACTAAAATAAAATGCACTACATTTTAGTTTCAGTCCTTTTTGTGATATTACATTGATGAGTGAAGGAGACCAGTATTGAATGCAACATCGCAAAGCTACAGAAAAGGTTTGTATGTGTAATCCTTCTCGACCCCCTACCCAAAAATCTGACAGTGATAGAGCTCCAGAATACTCACTCGCAGCACAGACAGCCAGCACAGGAGAGGAAACGTTTACTTAACCCTTGCATGTCTATGAGGCAGACAAGATGATAAAAGCAGCTGGAGAAGGAAAACATTCAAATAAATCACACTGAAAGCTAATGACAGAGGAGGAATGGATAGTAAAAAACCCTTTATAACAAGCGTTGGGAGAAGAGAGGGACTTTATAAAACGTGTGTTATCTCCCCTCCCGCTCTGCATAATAGGGGCTTAGGTCTAATACATTTTATATTATCCAGGAGCACTATCCCCCTTTCCTCATCTATAATACATGTTTTATATAAAGTCCCTCTCCTCTCCCAGTGCTGCTTGTTATAAAGTTTTTTTTTTACGTCTGATACATTTAGTATCCAGCTCTCACAGTTACTCTGTCATTATGAGCCTTCAGTGTGATTTATTTGAATGTTTTCCCTAGATTTAAAGTGCTTTATTTTATTATAAAAATCAATTTGCATCAGTCATCTCTTCTCTGAGCTTTCAGACCGATTTACGTTAATATTTTCCCTCTCCCCTGCTTTTATATTCCTGTGTCTCCTCCACAGAGATACAAAGTTTAAGTAAAAGTTCCCTCTCCTGTGCTGGATAAGCATTGCATTCCAAAGTTCTGCACCCTCCACATGCCAATGCAGTAAGATGTTCTATACAGAGAGGGGCATTAATTAATGCAGAGGGATGTTGTATACATTATACGGAGAGGGGTATTAATTAATGCAGGAGGATGTTATCTACATTATACAGAGAGGGGTATTAATTAATGCAGGAGGATGATATAATATACATTATACGGAGAGGAGCCTTTTTTTTAGCCCTTTAAATCCAGTGGCTGTGAGCGCTGAGATCGGCTGCTTGTTAGATTATCTCAGTACAATGTATCAGGCTCAGCTGTTACAGCAACTGACTGTAACAGCGCTCAGAGTTTCAGTAAAACAAGGAAATAATATTGTTCTAACCTCTTATATATAAAAATATTATTTACTAGTTTTACTGAAACTCTGAGAACTGTGATGAGCAGCAGTTAGTTACTGTAACAGCTTTGCCTGGCACATTGTGCTGAGAGTGAGTGATACTGTATCAAGCAGCGATCTCAGCCCTCTGAGGTGCCACTACAATAGTAATTGTATCCACTGGTTTTCGGATGAATGAAATTAGTTTTCATACTAAAGAACTGAAAATGAATTTCTTTAGCAACTAAATAAATTGCATTTTAGGACTAATCCATTAGTTCAAAACTAAATTTTGTGCTCTGCCCATGTCTAGTGATATTCTCTCTTGGTGGTCAGAGAGGACCTTCCAGAAGTTTATACAGTGCCAGTGGAAGAACATTGGGAACTATTTTTTCTCAGCATCTTTCACCTTGGTAGTCAATTGCAGGATTTTCTGCAGCATGGGACAGAGGTGTCTATATGCATATTTTTCAAATCCCAATGAGAAATACGAGCTGCATTTAAAATGCTCTGGCTCCAAATACCTTTGCACCTTCTATATAGGTAATGTGAAGGTTTCTTATAGTTGTTGGATTTGTGCAAATTGTAGAAACCAGAAGTTAAGGTTTGTTTCTGAAGTCAAAGTGACAGGAGGAAAAGGGAATTTCAAAACTAGGGTGGTCTTACTGTGCCACTCAAAAATATAGCGTATGCATAACTGTGTCAATCTCGACAGTATTATCTAAGGAAAGCAACCAAACAACTAAACAAAAGATTCTGAAAACATATACACAGTACAAAGGAGGAGTACAAAGACAAGTGTGTCTTGTCTACAGTCAAGCATGGTGGTGGGAGTGTCATGGTCTGGAGCTGCATGAGTGCTGCCAGGACTGGGGAGCTACAGTTCATTGGGAAACCATGAATGCCAACATGTACTGTGACATACTGAAGCAAAGCATCCCCTCCCTTAAGACTGGGCTGCATGGCAGTATTCCAACATGATAATGACCCCAAACACACCTTCAGAGGAGGAGTGCAAGGTCTCGGACATCCACCAGCTCTACGATGTCGTTGTGGAGGGGTGGAAGAGGACTCCAGTGGCAACCTGTGAAGCTCTGGTAACTCAGAGCCCAAGAGGGTTAAGGCAGAGTTGGAAAATAATGGTGGCCACACAAAATATTGACACTTTGGGCCCTATTTGGACATTTTCACTTAGGGGTGTACTCACGTTTGTTGTCAGCAGTTTAGACATTAATGGCTGTGTGTTGAGTTATATTAAGGGAGCAGCAAATGTACACTGTTATACAAGCTGTACACTCACTACTTTACATTGTTCTTCAGTGTTGTCACATGAAAAGATATAATAAAATATTTACAAAAATATGAAGGGTGTACTCACTTCTGTGAGATACTGTAGATCTACATACAAACCGCAAAATGGTTGCCCTCAACATAAACTAAGCGGGTGCATCTAGGACTTGAAATACAAAATACCTGGAAAGAGCACTCCATATCAGTGACCTTCTTCTTCCATCATTTTCTGTACAAAAAAAAAGCATGGTTTTGAAAATGTTCAAAAAACCCCAATGTACCCCATCGTTGACAGGTCCTATCTAACTTGACCGAATCTGCATTTCGGGGAGCTCCAGGGTGAGTTGATTCTGTAAATGGAGATTCGGTCAAGTTAGATAGGACCTGTCAACGATGGGGTACATTGGCGACTTTGACAGGCTTAAGCAAACTAAGATCATACTTTGTGAACTGTATCCCCATCATTCCCTCAGTCAGGTTTTTGAACATTATTAAAACTGTGCTTTTGTTTTTGCTACAGAAAATGATGGAAGAAGGTGGTCACTAATATGGAGTGCTCTTTCCTGCTATTTTGTATTTCATGTCTTAGATACAACCGCTTAGTTTAGGTTGAGTGCAACCTTTTTGCTGTTTGTATTATATATATATATAGAGGGCTGACAACCTTCATTTGGTATGCACCCTTCCCTGTTCACAGGTGCCCCACCGTGGCTGCCTATAAAGGCCTAGAGCCTGCTGGGGAACTCCAGGGTGAGTTGATCCTGTAAATGCAGATACGGTCAAGTTAGGTAGGACCTGTCAATGATGGGGTACATTGGCGACTGTGTCAGGCTTAAAGGAACACTCTAGGCTAAAAATCCCCCCCATTTTTTTTACATTAAGATATACCTATTCCCTACCTAGTTACTCAGTATATATTTTTTTAATGTAATACTTACCCTAAAAACTTGTTTCCAGGGGGCGTGGCTAGCCGTTGATGGTAGCGGACGTTCTTCAGAGGAGCTCCGCTCCAAATTCATGCTTTGGGGTCCTTTTGCTGATTTTTATGCTTGATGACTAACCAGGGGACACCTGAAGGGCTAGCCAACGGACTCGAGATGTCCGGGGTCCGTACTGCTCCCCCCCCGGACCAGAGACTTGCCACTGAGTTATGTGTTTTCTCCCCCACGATGCCGGCGGCCATCTTGAGGCCTAGCACGCGACTCTCTGGCGGTGCGGAAGTTGTTGCTGCGGGCCTGGAGGCCTGTCTCCAGCTACTGCAGACGGCGGAGGACGATGTCCCAATGACTAAAGGCGTTTGGCGCCAGATGGTAGCGGCGCTGAGAGGCTGCAGAGAGGAGATGACTTGGACGAAGGCGGAGGTGAGCATCGGTGACATGGAGTCGCCGCCCAGAGTTCTGCTGGGGGGGACTTGTGGAGCGGTCACCATGTCTGCGGATGTGCATATGGAGGAAGCGGCAGACCTCACGCAGATTGCTGTGACCCCCCTCCCCGCGCCGACCGAGATGAGACCGCGGCGGGCCTATAGGGAGCAGGCTGCGAATGGGGAAGACGCGGTGGCTGAGGTCCAGACCGCAATGGTAGAGCACCACGAGGAGGCATGCTTTGCAGCTGCTGCCGCACGGGGTGACGAGGTCGATGTCTCGGCTGAGACACTGATGCTGGACTCTGGGACCCTACAGTCGTTTCTGGTGGTGCTGAGGGGGATCGACGGCTACTGTGCTGAGGGTGGGCAATGCAGGCCTGGATCCTGGTTTGGCGCCGCTTCGACGAGGATGGGGGCATGGAGTCTGGCGTTCCACCGGGCGCTGGGCGCCATCAGCGTTGTTGCGATGGATTCTAGCTCTGCGTCCCTGAAGGATGTACCTGGCCTGATCGGCTTCGTTTTGCCTGCTGTAGGTCGACTACCATTTAGAGACACTGGCTGAGGACACCCCCCTGGCTCTTATTTCTGACATTCTGTGTTTTGGATGACACCCCCTTTTATTTTTGTGCTTTTCTTCTGGACGCCCTCTATGGACATTTATTGTCTTTTTGTTCTCGTTTCCTGATGAGAAATGGAGGGCCCTGGTTGGAATTATCTCCGCAGAGACTGTTTTATGTTTGGGCGCTACAAGGCCACTTTCGCTTTTTATTCTTTTATATTTTGAGGAGACCCCCCCCCACTTGAGGATGATTCTGCTGACACCTGTCGAAAGTCATTCAGAGTGTTGTTTTTGTTCCGACGAGCCTTTTCTCTACAGAGGACATACTATATGTTACGGCGGATGACATAATACGACCCTTCCTAGATATTGCTTTATTTGTTCTTGTATGTTTTGCTTTTCTTAAGACCTCTTTCGATGCCTTTTCACGGTCCTGCGCGGCCATTTTCCGCTGTTGATTTTTATTTTTGTCACCCCCACACCCCTTTTTTTTTGATGGCCTCTCCGGGAGCCCTTGGAGGGCGCGGCTGCGGCCTAGAGTCCGGCATCGTCCCCAAGTACCCGGGCCAGGTGCCACTTACTCCCCATGGCATCCACGTGGTCTTTTCGGCCCACGGGACTTTGCCAGGGCTGGCACGGTTCTGGCCTCCGCCATCTTCTCTCCTCCCCCAGTTTCTCCCCCCCCTTATTTTTTCCTTTTAACCCCACACTCTCTGAGTTGTTGGTTTGAGGACTCTTTGAATATTAATTTCTGATGTTTAGTTTCTGTTACCTGACTCTAATATTTCTCTATGCGACTTATACGAAGTTTTATTGCTCATATAGACCATTCCATGTTTCGTTTGCTGTTTACCTTCGATGAGACCCCCCTCTTAGGGGATGTTTGTTAAAATGTGATTTTTCTCTGATGACTTCTTTATTTTATATCAATGTGTTTCTCTGATGACATTTCATGGCCCTGCGAGGCCATTCCACGCTTTGTTTGATGTTAAGCTGACTCTTTTTCAAAATAAAAAACTTTGAAATATAAAAAAAAAAAAAAAAAAATTGTTTCCAACGGCGTCTTTTTTTTATTTTTTATATTTATACTCACCTCCCTCCTCTTCCGCTCCCGTCCTGTTAGAGCTTGAACTTGAACATTTTTAAAACTGTGCTTTTTTTGCTACAGAAAATGATGGAAGACAGTGTCATTGATATGGAGTGCTCTTTCCTGGTAATTGTATATATTGTCACTGTGGGCGCTATAGCGCGGTCCTCTAGGGCAATACATTTGGCACAGTCTCTTTCCACCGCTTAGTGTTTATTTGTTGGCCTTCACAGAATAACACAATAAACCAGAAAAAAAGCCTAACTCGTCTGAGTCTTACTAACAAAATATATGTCCCTTAGTAACGCAGGTAAATAACAAAATAATGGAACTTTTTGCCAACCTTTTCTTTGGGAAGCTGCCAACCTCAGCACTTCACCAGGTCTGCTGCTGCTGCTTGTCTGTCTCTCTCTCAAATCAATCAATCTCCTCAACCTCTCACTGGTTCCCCACACCCAGGAAACATTTAAGGCCAATTAATTAGCAGGTGTGGAGACCCTGCAGCACAGGATAACAATTTATAACACATATTTTCCTCTTGGGTTTAAACCGCCAAGTCCTCACCTACAAACCTAGGGGGAATGTACACACCGTCGCACACCAATCCCCTCACCTGATCACATATCCCCCCCCAGCTCAGACCCATAGGGGCGAGCGGCCTTAGACCAGAGGCAATGAACTCTGGAGAGGCTATCAACATTACCCTGGGCCGTACCAGCCTGATGCTCCATCAAGAACCGGTAGGGTTGGAGACTAAGAAACCACCTGGTCACTCTGGCATTCTTTTCTTTATTTTGCCTCATCCATGTCAACGGCGCATGGTCAGTAATCAGTAAAAACTGCCTCCCTAGCAGGTAAATACCTCAAAGTCTCTAGAGACCACTTAATCGCCAGGCACTCTTTCTCAACTACGGAGTATCTCAGCTCATGAGAATCCAGTTTCCGGCTCACGTACATGACCAGATGTTCCTCTCCTCCATGCACCTGAGAGAGAACAGCACCAAAACCCACATCTGACGCATCTGCTTGTACGACAAATTGCTTAGCGAAATCCGGAGCTACCAGAATAGGGCTTGCACACAAGGCTTCTTTCAGGATCTGAAAGGCCTGTTCTGCCTCTGGGGTCCACTTGACCATGATGGGGCTTTTAGCTCTAGTAAGCGCTGTCAAAGCGCTGGCAATGGTATTGGGAATAAACCGACGATAATAGCCTGTTAAACCCAGGAATGCTCTCACTTGCTTCTTGGTGACGGGACGTGGCCAATTGGCAATGGCATCCACCTTACTTTGCTGGGGTTTGAGGAGCCCGCGACCAATTGTATATCCCAGATATTTAGCCTCTTCCACACCCAAAGAGCACTTTGCAGGGTTAGCAGTTAGACCGGCAGCCCGGATACTATCCACTACTGCCTGACTGCCTGAACCCTAGACAGATGTGTTTTCCAGTCCTCACTGTGAATCACTACGTCGTCAAGGTATGCAGCTGCATACTCTCGATTGGGCCTAAGTATCCTATCCATCATACGCTGGAATGTGGCTGGAGCACCATGTAGCCCAAATGGCAGTACTCTGTACTGAAATAACCCCTCAGGGGTAGAAAAGGCTGTGTTTTCCCTTGCTTTCGCTGCCATGGGAACCTGCCAGTAGCCCTTGGTCAAATCCAGCGTGCTTAAGTATCTGACTCTACCCAACCTTTCAATTTGCTCATCAACCCGAGGCATAGGGTAGGCATTAAACTTCGATATTTCATTTAGCTTACGGAAGTCGTTACAAAATCGTATTTCCCCGTTTGGCTTGGGCACCAACACAATTGGGTTGCTCCACTCACTTTGTGAGACTTCTATAACGCCCATCTCGAGCATATTTTTCACCTCTGCGCTGACAGCTTTACTTCTAGCCTCTGGGATCCTGTACGGTTTTAGATTAATCTTTTTCCCGGGCTCTGTAACTGTCATGGGTGATAACGTGTTTTTCCTGGTACTGGGGAAAACACATCTCTGTTCTTGGACACAAACTCCTTCACATCCTGTTTCTGATGAGGTGCAAGAGTCTCAACAATATACAACTCAGGTTCCTTCTCACTATTGGCGTAAGTGGTTTTGCCTTTAGATGTTAAGAGAGCTTCATGCTCTACCCAGGGTTTCAATAAATTAATGTGGTAGATCTGTTCTACCTTCCGTCTACCCGGCTGGCATACTTTATAGTTCACTTCACTTATCTGTTCAATAATTTCATAAGGTCCTCGCCAGCTGGCCAGAAATTTACTTTCAACGGTAGGGATCAGGACCAGAACTCTGTCCCCTGGTTTGAATTTCCATAACCGGGCATTTCTATTTGTAACTGGCTTGCTGAGCCCTTTGAGATTTCTCCATGTTTTCCCTGACTATAGGCAGGACCGCTTCTATTCGGTCTTGCATTTGGGCAACATGTTCTATCACGCTACGGTGAGGGTATGCTCTTGTTCCCATGTCTCTTTGGCAATATCCAGAATGCCCCTGGGGTGTCTGCCATACAATGGAGTGTACTGACTGGGTGGAGTAGAGGTAACCTCACTGCTCTGCGTGGAGAGAGCCTGTGGAGTCATGGGTTCAATCCCGACGAGCACCTCTCCAGTAAGTGTCCTTGGGCAAGACACCTAACGGTACATACTTGCCACCCAGGACATACTTGAAAACTAGAGAAATCTCAATGGTAAAATCCTTCCTGGTAAAATCCTTTCTCAAAAAAAATAAAAAAATAGTTCAAAGGGTGAAAACCCAGTTGAAGCTTGTGGAACTTCCCGAATAGAGAACATAAGGTAGGGTAAGAGGCAGTCCCAGTTCTTCCCGTCTTTATCTATTACTTTACGTAGCATGGATTTTAGAGTTTTATTAAATCTTTCCACCAGGCCGTCGGTTTGCAGGAGATATACCGATGTTTTCAATTGTTTGATGTTAAGAATTCTACATAGCTCCTTCATAATTCTAGACTTGAAAGGAGTTCCCTGGTCCGTAAGGACCTCCTTTGGGATGCCCACTCTGCTGAACATCAGCATTAACTCCTTGGCGATATTCTTAGAGGAGGTGTTTCGTAAAGGCACCTCCTGAGGATACCGTGTGGCATAGTCTACAATGACTAAGATATATTGGTGTCCCCTAACGGACTTCAGCAACGGTCCTACTAAGTCCATACCAATTCGCTCAAATGGTACCTCTATGACAAGTAGGGGTGCAAGAGGGTTGCGGAAAACCTTACTTGGAGCCTTGAGCTGACACTCTGGGCAAGATTTACAAAACCTTTCAATGGCACCAAAAATACCAGGCCAATAGTACCGGTTAAGAACCCTTTCCCTTGTTTTATCCACTCCAAGGTGACCTCTCAACACATGGTTGTAGGCTAGCTTCAATACCGTATTCCTGTGCATCTCTGGAACCAACAACTGTTCCAGCTCCTCAGCCCCCTTTTGCTCCTCCCTGTAAAGCAAATTGTTTTTCACCTTGAAATAGGGGAAACATAACGGTTTATCAGGGTTAACCAGATCATTCTCTATGACTTGCACACTTTCTCTGGCCATAGCCAAATTTGGGTCCTCCCACTGGGCAGCTCGGAAGTTGCCAGGATGGACTCCAATATCATGAAGCTCCACTTCTACAGGATCATTATTATGGGGCGCATCCTCCTCATTGCCCACACATACCAAGGGAGACTCTGGCTCTCTGCCAGGCTCCCAATCAATATTAGAGAAAGGAAAATAGCATTTGCTCCCTCTATTTCCTGCTCCTCCCCAGAGCAAGGTTTCTGCAGTAATAAGGACTTTTCCCATAATTGAAAAAACGGAGGTAAGTCTCTTCCTAGCACAACATCATACGGCAATACAGGAACTATCCCCACTTTACATTCAACTTTCCCCACTTCAGTGGTATACATTGGTGTCCCCATGTATACAAACTATGCTAATCATTTGCCTGGAATCAAGCTTTTCAGGCCGGAGCAGAGTGCTTTTTACAAGCGTAACCTCACTCCGAGGATCAAGGAGTGCATGAACACCTTTCCCTTCAACCCTCACAGTCCTTAAATGGTTAATGTTCAGAGTAATGGTTACCACACACAGTTTTGAACAGGTTATCACAGTCTTATGCAGGGTTTGTGCTCCTATGTCACACTGCATGGGCTCCTCACCCTGACGGCAATTGCGGGCGATATGTCCTGGCAAATGGCACCTGAAACATATTATTTGCGCCTCAGTTTGGTCTGGCACCCATTGACGATCTCCTTGGTACCTTTTACCTCCATAGTTGTGAAGGAATCGTTCCCTTCCGTCAGTCCTGGCTCTCCAGACACCCCTTCGTTGCGGTCAGCCCGGCTACTGGGAGCGCTGTCCTCAGCGCCTCGAGCGGCTTGACCTGCCTGCTTCTATTCCTCTGCCCTGGAGCCGTTAGGAATCTCCAGAAGGCCGCTCTCTGCCTTCTGAGGGTGAGTGTGGAGTGTAGCGTAGTCTGTAATAAAGACACCAGGCGCGGCTGTATGCTTTAAAACAGGATCCTCTCTCTCTGAGCTCAGAGTTCTCTGACTTTTTAATGAACCAAACGACACCATTTATGCTGAAGTCCAACAGTCATAATTTGCATACCCATACTAATTACATTAAGTCAGTTATTTACAATAAACATTCTTCACATTCTTTAGCCTTTCAGCTCACACAACATTTGTATATCCATTGTTCTAACACATCAGATTAAACACACACTATCAGAGATCACTTGAATTAAACATGCAGCTAGATAATGGGAAAAACCCTGGTGCATAAATTACACAGCAGTAAAGCTTGTTTACTTTATACACAAAAACACATTTACCTACAGGAATATAAGTATTTTTAAAACCAAAGCTATGCCATTTTACACTAAACTAAATCCAAACGATGTAAAATATATTTAAAACCACACAATATAAATGAACATAAAGTCTCTTGAGGTTTGAAGCATGGAGCGTTACATCAGCTCCATGACATATGTCCTCCCTTCCAGAACAGCAGGGCAAGCTTAGATCCCAAACGGATCTCTTGCCACTGACGAGACTTCTCACCTTGTCCTTTTTTTCTGCGCCATCCTCAAAGTTCCAGGGTGCTGGCGCACAAGCATCACCAGTGGGGTCCGACGGTCGCCACAGGGTATGCCTGGGTGTGGGTCCATAGTCTGTCGGGAGGAGGTGAGCCCCTGGGTTTCTCCACTTGTCCTTGTGGGCTGGCCCGCTGTCCGAGGGGTGCCCTATACTCTGGGGCCCGGCGTGTCGCTGGTGTAATCCTTTGTTGGTGTCCCCTCCTGGGGAAGTGTCTCGCTGTTGGGGAGAGGTACCGCCTGTACCTTCTCCAAGGGTATCAATAACCCGGGGGGAACGTGTCCCAACTGCATGTGCCCCTGGTGCTCTGGCCAGCCGTTGAGGGGAATAGGTGAGGCAAGAGGCCTCCAGCCTAAAGGGTTGGGAGGATGGGCAGAGGTTGGAAATGCTCTGCCCCATAGCCAGCGCTTCTCCTGGGGGGGGGTGGATGCTGGGGAAGTGCCTCCTTGTGGGAGAATGGTGTCCTCCATTCTCAGGGGAGCCATTGGTCGGGAGGGTAGCACCCTCTGGAAAAACTTGCCTGGATCCTCTGGGCACAAGTTGGGTGGTGGGCAGAGGTTGGAAATGCTCTGCCCTGTAGCCAGCGCTTCTGCTGGGGGGGTGGATGCTGGGGAAGTGCCTCCTTGCGGGAGAATGGCGCCCTCCATTCTCAGGGGAGCCATTGGTCCGGAGGGTAGCACCTTCTTGAAGAACTTGCCTGGATCCTCTGGGCACAAGTTGGGTGGTGGACAGAGGCCAGCGGCACTCTGCCCCATTGCCAGCTCTTCTGCTGGGGGGACGGGTGTAATATACGGTAAACAGTTTACCTCCAGTCGGGGTAGGGTCGTCGGCTGCGGGGGCCGGCAGCCCCTGGGAGTCCTCACCGAAATCTTCTGTGCGGACCGAAAAAGGTGGGCAGAGGCCAGCGGCGCTCTGCCCTGTTGCCAGCGCTTCCGCTGGAGGGGTAGATGCTGGGGACGTGTCTCCGGGCGGGAGAATGGTGTCCTCCATTCTCGGTGGGGTCATTCGTTGCTGGGCCAGCAGCCTGTGGAGATCCTTGCTCGGGTCGTCTTGGTGCAACTTGGGGAGTGGGCAGAGGCCAGCGGCGCTCTGCCCTGTCGCCAGCGCTTCAGCTGGGGGGATAGACACTGACAAAGTGTCTTCTGGCAGGAGGATGGCATCCTCCATCTCCGGTGGGGTCATGGGCTGTGGGAAAACCAGCCCGGGGGGATCCTCTCCTGGGTCCGATGTGACCATTATGAAAGGTGGGCAGAGGGCATCGGTGCTCTGCCCCGTCGCCAGCACTTCAGCTGGGGGATAGACACTGACAAAGTGTCTTCTGGCAGGAGGATGGCATCCTCCATCTCCGGTGGGGTCATGGGCTGTGGGAAAACCAGCCCGGGGGGATCCTCTCCTGGGTCCGATGTGACCATTATGAAAGGTGGGCAGAGGGCATTGGCGCTCTGCCCCATCGCCAGAACTTCAGCTGGGGGGATAGACACTGACACAGTGTCGTTTTGCGGGAGAATGGTGTCCTCCATCTCTGGTCTGGGCAGAGGTCAGCGGCACTCCGCCCTGTTGCCAGCGCTTCCTCTTCTGCTGCGGTCATGAGGGGGAACCAAGGGAGCGCCTCGGGCTCCAATTCGTCTGTGTCACTTTGACTGCCTGCTTCTTCCGCCAGACGGTCCCAGGTAATGGGGCTCAGGCCTAGCTGTGGAGCGTCGAACAGCCTTTTGTAGGCCTTTTCGAGCTCCCATTCCTGCTCAACCAGGAACTCCAGTTCCTCTGCATCACGGTCATCGTCAAGGTCTTCCAGTTCCTCATACCGGAGGTCCAGGAGTTGTTCCCGCCACCACTCTGTCGTCCCCAAAACCGGGGTCTTTGCCCATCCTTGTATACAGCAGCCCTGTGCCGCCGTAGTCGAAGCCTTTTGTTGGGCCGCTGTCTGCTGTGCTGGGCATTAGTTGGGACGTAAACCACTGGAGGGCTCTGTAGCTGGTGTCCAGTATAATTTCGCTCTGGACCAGTTCGCCTAGCTCCGTCAGCCATTCCTCTTGGGGCTGTTCTCCCAAAAAGGGCACCCGTAAGTACCTCTCCGTATAAGTGGGAAGGGCTTCTTCAAGGCAGTCCTCCTCCTGTTGGATGGCCTCGTTCCACATCTCCTGGCGGACAAAATCTTTCCACCAGTGCTCGTCCTGCCAGTTACCAGGTTCATCCGCCTGGGCCTGGGCCATCGCCCTCCTTACTCTTCGCTGGAACCGGTCTCTTATGGACGGGGGTCCCATGTCCTCTCTTCGCTGGTCCATTTCTCGCAGTTCTTTGACCAAGGCCTTTTTGTTCTTTGAGCCCGGGGTGCCTCCTCGGCTCTCCAGGATGCCCCGCAGGGTGTCTTTTTTGTAGTTGGTGTACCCTGCCATTCTGCGTTTCTTCTGGGGTTGGAGAGCTTATCCCACCGCTTGCCACCAGTGTGAAAGAACCATTCCCTTCCGTCAGTCCTGGCTCTCCAGATACCCCTTTGCTGCGGTCAGCCCGGCTACTGGGAGCGCTGTCCTCAGCGCCTCGAGCGGCTTGACCTGCCTGCTTCTGTTCCTCTGCCCTGGAGCCTTTAGGAATCTCCAGAAGGCCGCTCTCTGCCTTCTGAGGGTGAGTGTGGAGTGTAGAGTAGTCTGTAATAAAGACACCAGGCGCGGCTGTATGCTTTAAAACAGGATCCTCTCTCTCTGAGCTCTGAGAGTTCTCTGACTTTTTAATGAACCAAACGCCACCATTTATGCTGAAGTCCAACAGTCATAATTTGCATACCCATACTAATTACATTATTTCAGTTATTTACAATAAACATTCTTTACATTCTCTAGCCTTCAGCTCACACAACATTTGTATATCCATTGTTCTAACACATCAGATTAAACACACACTATCAGAGATCCCTTGAATTAAACATGCAGCTAGATAATGGGGAAAACCCTGGTGCATAAATTACACAGCAGTAAAGCTTGTTTACTGTATACACAAAAACACATTTACCTACAGGAATATAAGTATTTTTAAAACCAAAGCTATGCCATTTTACACTAAACTAAATTAAACTAAAACCAAACGATGTAAAATATATTTAAAAACACACGATATAAATGAACATAAAGTCTCTTGGGGTTTGAAGCATGGAGCGTTACATCAGCTAATACTGTCCACGTGCAATATTACTACCAACATTAGCAATTATATTTGTCACAGGCACCCCTTTCCTCTAGGTTCATTATACTCCCTTCCTCAACCTCAGAGATTGAATCATAGCACTGTAGTTGCTGCGCATCCTCAAGCAGCATGTCACTGTCATTGTAGTCAAACAATTCAGCTGACTCCTTCGTGTGTGATAGCGAGGCTACGGCAGGAGTAGCTGTGGACATGGAGGCTGCATTAGATGCTTTGGCAGCTGAGGTGGACTGTAAAGCACTAGAAGCCTGGCTGGCAGAGGACTCGGAGGATGAGGATGGCCTGGTTAGCCAATCCACCAAGTCCTCTGTATGTTGCTGCTGCTTAAGATGGCCAGCACCAGTTATAAAGGACAAGCGTGCCCCTGCAGGGGATGCACCACGTCCAGAGGCACAGCCTCCTGACAATTCAGCTGACTCCTCCGTGTGTGATAGTGAGGCTACAGCAGGAGTAGCTGTAGACATGGAGGCTGCATTAGATGCTTTGGCAGCTGAGGTGGACCACTACAAGCCTGGCTGGCAGAGGACTCGGAGGATGAGGATGGCCTGGTTAGCCAATCCACAAAATCCTCTGTATGTTGCTGCTGCTTAAAATGGCCAGCACCAGTTAGAAAGGACAAGCGTGCCCCTGCAGAGGATGCACCACGTCCACGACGACCAGAGGCACAGCCTCCCCGCACAGAGGCTGCTTGCCCTCTTATCTGTGCCTGGGAGCGTCTGCCTGTCCTTTTTGGTCTTTCTGACATGGTGAATGATATATAGATTAAAGATATACAGAACTCTGATTCAATTCTGTTATAAAGATTAAAGATTTCCAGAACTTTGGCATAACTCCGTGAGAAACCCTGAGAGCTGGCAGCCAGTGACAAGACACAGATTACAATTCCCAGAAACCACCTATAAATCAGTGAGACCCCCTGATGGGTGGCAGTGAGAACCCAAAGATTACCACAATTCCCAGATATTTTGTAGAAATGAGACCCCAAAATACTTGGTGGCAGTGAGAACACACAGATTACCACAATTCCCAGATATTTTGTAGAAATGAGACCCCCAAAATACTTGGTGGCAGTGAGAACACACAGATTACCACAATTCCCAGATATTTTGTAGAAATGAGACCCCCAATATACTTGGTGGCAGTGAGAACACACAGATTACCACAATTCCCAGATATTTTGTAGAAATTACTGACCCCCAAAATAGTTGCTGGGAGTGAGAACACACAGATTAGAACAATTCCCAGATATTTTGTAGAAATTACTGACCCCTAAAATACTTGGTGGCAGTGAGAACACACAGATTAGAACAATTCCCAAATATTTTTTAGAAATTACTGACCCCCAAAATAGTTGCTGGGAGTGAGAACACACAGATTAGAGCAATTCCCAGATATTTTGTAGAAATGAGAACCCCAAAAAATTTGGTGGCAATGAGAACACACAGATTACCACAATTCCCAGATATTTTGCACAAATGAGACCCCTATAATACTTGGTGGCAGTGAGAACACACAGATTACCACAATTCCCAGATATTGTGTAGAAATGAGACCCCCAAAATATTTGGTGGCAGTGAGAACAAGCAAATTAGAACAATTCCCAGATATTTTCTAGAAATGAGACCCCCAAAATACTTGGTGGCAGTGAGAACACATAGATTACCACAATTCCCAGATATTTCGTAGAAATGAGACCCCCACAATACTTGGTGGCAGTGAGAACACAAAGATTACAACAATTCTCAAATAGTTTGTAGAAATGAGACCCCCAAAATACTTGGTGGCAGTGAGATCACACAGAACAATTCCCAGGTATTTTGTAGAAATGAGACCCCCAAAATACTTGGTGGCAGTGAGAACACACAGATTAGAACAATTCCCAGATATTGTGTAGAAATGAGACCCCCAAAATACTTTGTGGCAGTGAGAACACACAGATTAGAACAATTCCCAGATATTGTGTAGAAATGAGACCCCCAAAATACATGGTGGCAGTGACAACACACAGATTAGAACAATTCCCAGATATTGTGTAGAAATGAGACCCCCAAAATACTTGGTGGCAGTGAGAACACACAAATTACCACAATTCACTGATATTTTGTAGAAATGAGACCCCCAAAAACTTGGTGGCAGTGAGAACACCCAGATTAGAACAATTCCCAGATATTGTGTAGAAATGAGACCCCCAAAATACATGGTGGCAGTGAAAACACACAGATTAGAACAATTCCCAGATATTGTGTAGAAATGAGACCCCCAAAATACTTGGTGGCAGTGAGAACACACAGATTAGAGCAATTCCCAGATATTTTGTAGAAATGAGAACCCCAAAAAATTTGGTGGCAATGAGAACACACAGATTACCACAATTCCCAGATATTTTGTAGAAATGAGACCCCCAAAATACTTGGTGGCGGTGAGGACACACAGATTACCACAATTCCCAGATATTTTGTAGATATGAGACCACCAAAATACTTGGTGTCTGTGAGAACACACAGATTAGAACAATTCCCAGATATTGTGTAGAAAGGAGACCCCCATAATACTTGGTGGCAGTGAGAACACACAGAATAGAACAATTCCCAGATATTTTGTAGAAGTAAGACCCCCAAATACTTGGTGGCAGTAAGAACACACAGATTACCATAATTCCCAGATATTTCATAGAAATGAGACCCCCACAATACTTGGTGGCAGTGAGAACACAAAGATTACAACAATTCTCAAATAGTTTGTAGAAATGAGACCCCCAAAATACTTGGTGGCAGTGAGATCACACAGAACAATTCCCAGGTATTTTGTAGAAATGAGACCCCCAAAACACTTGGTGGCAGTGAGAACACACAGATTAGAACAATTCCCAGATATTGTGTAGAAATGAGACCCCCAAAATACTTTGTGGCAGTGAGAACACACAGATTAGAACAATTCCCAGATATTGTGTAGAAATGAGACCCCCAAAATACATGGTGGCAGTGACAACACACAGATTAGAACAATTCCCAGATATTGTGTAGAAATGAGACCCCCACAATACTTGGTGGCAGTGAGAACACAAAGATTACAACAATTCTCAAATAGTTTGTAGAAATGAGACCCCCAAAATACTTGGTGGCAGTGAGATCACACAGAACAATTCCCAGGTATTTTGTAGAAATGAGACCCCCAAAACACTTGGTGGCAGTGAGAACACACAGATTAGAACAATTCCCAGATATTGTGTAGAAATGAGACCCCCAAAATACTTTGTGGCAGTGAGAACACACAGATTAGAACAATTCCCAGATATTGTGTAGAAATGAGACCCCCAAAATACATGGTGGCAGTGACAACACACAGATTAGAACAATTCCCAGATATTGTGTAGAAATGAGACCCCCAAAATACTTGGTGGCAGTGAGAACACACAAATTACCACAATTCACTGATATTTTGTAGAAATGAGACCCCCAAAAACTTGGTGTCAGTGAGAACACCCAGATTAGAACAATTCCCAGTTATTTTGTAGAAATGAGACCCCCAAAATACATGGTGGCAGTGAAATCACACAGATTAGAACAATTCCCAGATATTGTGTAGAAATGAGACCCCCAAAATACTTGGTGGCAGTGAGAACACACAGATTAGAGCAATTCCCAGATATTTTGTAGAAATGAGAACCCCAAAAAATTTGGTGGCAATGAGAACACACAGATTACCACAATTCCCAGATATTTTGTAGAAATGAGACCCCCAAAATACTTGGTGGCGGTGAGGACACACAGATTACCACAATTCCCAGATATTTTGTAGAAATGAGACCCCCAAATACTTGGTGGCAGTAAGAACACACAGATTACCACAATTCCCAGATATTTCGTAGAAATGAGACCCCCACAATACTTGGTGGCAGTGAGAACACAAAGATTACAACAATTCTCAAATAGTTTGTAGAAATGAGACCCCCAAAATACTTGGTGGCAGTGAGATCACACAGAACAATTCCCAGGTATTTTGTAGAAATGAGACCCCAAAATACTTGGTGGCAGTGAGAACACACAGATTAGAACAATTCCCAGATATTGTGTAGAAATGAGACCCCCAAAATACTTTGTGGCAGTGAGAACACACAGATTAGAACAATTCCCAGATATTGTGTAGAAATGAGACCCCCAAAATACATGGTGGCAGTGACAACACACAGATTAGAACAATTCCCAGATATTGTGTAGAAATGAGACCCCCAAAATACTTGGTGGCAGTGAGAACACACAAATTACCACAATTCACTGATATTTTGTAGAAATGAGACCCCCAAAAACTTGGTGGCAGTGAGAACACACAGATTAGAACAATTCCCAGATATTGTGTAGAAATGAGACCCCCAAAATACATGGTGGCAGTGAAAACACACAGATTAGAACAATTCCCAGATATTGTGTAGAAATGAGACCCCAAAATACTTGGTGGCAGTGAGAACACACAGATTAGAACAATTCCCAGATATTGTGTAGAAATGATACCCCCAAAATACTTGGTGGCAGTGAGAACACACAAATTACCACAATTCCCAGATACTTTGTAGAAATGAGACCCCCAAAATACTTGGTGGCAGTGAGAACACACAGATTAGAACAATTCCCAGATATTTTGTAGAAATGAGACCCCCAAAATACTTGGTGGCAGTGAGAACACACAGATTACACAATTCCCAGATATTTTGTAGAAATGAGACCCCCAAAATACTTGGTGGCAGTAGGAATACACAGATTACCACAGTTCCCAGATATTTTGTAGAAATGAGACCCTCAAAATACTTGGTGGCAGTGAAAACACAGATTAGAACAATTCCCAGACAGTTTGTAGAAATGAGACCCCCAAAATACTTGGTGGCAGTGAGGACACACAGATTAGAACAATTCCCAGATATTTTGTAGAAATGAGACCCCCAAATACTTGGTGGCAGTGAGAACACGCAAATTAGAAGAATTCCCAGATATTTTGTAGAAATGAGACCCCCAAAATATTTGGTGGCAGTGAGAACACACAGATTACCACAATTCCCAGATATTTTGTAAAAATTACTGACCCCCAAATAGTTGCTGGGAGTGAAAACACACAGATTAGAACAATTCCCAGATATTTTGTAGAAATTACTGACCCCCGAAATACTTGGTGGCAGTGAGAACACACAGATTAGAACAATTCCAAGATATTGTGTAGAAATGAGACCCCCAAAATACTTGGTGGCAGTGAGAACACAGATTAGAACAATTCCCAGATATTGTGTAGAAATGAGACCCCCAAAATACTTTGTGGCAATGAGAACACACAGATTAGAACAATTCCCAGATATTTTGTAGAAATGAGACCCCGACAATACTTGGTGGCAGTGAGACCTCCAAAATACTTGGTGGCAGTGAGAACACACAGATTACCACAGTTCCCAGATATTTTGTACAAATGAGACCCCGACAAAACTTGGTGGCAGTGAAAACACAGATTAGAACAATTCCCAGATATTTTGTAGAAATGAGACCCCCAAAATACTTGGTGGCAGTGAGAACACACAGATTACCACAATTCCCAGATATTTTGTAGAAATGAGACCCACAAAATCCTTGGTGGCAGTGAGAACACACAGATTACCACAATTCCCAGATATTCTGTAGAAATGAGACCCCCACAATACTTGGTGGCAGTGAAAACACAGATTAGAACAATTCCCAGACAGTTTGTAGAAATGAGACCCCCAAAATACTTAGTGGCAGTGAGAACACACAGATTAGAAAAATTTCCAGATATTGTGTAGAAAAGAGACCCCCAAAATACTTGGTGGCAGTGAGAACACACAAATTACCACAATTCACAGATATTTTGTAGAAATGAGACCCTCAAAATACTTGGTGGCAGTGAGAACACACAGATTACCACAATTCCCAGATATTTTGTATAAAAGAGACCCCCAAAATACTTGGTGGCGGTGAGGACACACAGATTACCACAATTCCAAGATATTTTGTATAAATGAGACCCCCAAAATACTTGGTGGCGGTGAGGACACACAGATAGATAATCCCAGTATTGTGTAGAAGAGACCCCCAAAATACTTGTGGCAGGAGAACACACACAATTACCACAATTCCCAGATATTTTGTAGAAGAGACCCCCCAAAATACTTGGTGGCAGTGAGAACACACAGATTAGAACAATTCCCAGATATTGTGTAGAAATGAGACCCCAAAATACTTTGTGGCAGTGAGAACACACAGATTACAACAATTCCCAGGTATTTTGTAGAAATGAGACCCCCAAAACACTTGGTGGCAGTGAGAACACACAGATTAGAACAATTCCCAGATATTGTGTAGAAATGAGACCCCCAAAATACTTTGTGGCAGTGAGAACACACAGATTAGAACAATTCCCAGATATTTTGTAGAAATGAGACCCCCAAAATACATGGTGGCAGTGAAAACACACAGATTAGAGCAATTCCCAGATATTTTGTAGAAATGAGACCCCCAAAAAATTTGGTGGCAATGAGAACACACAGATTACCACAATTCCCAGATATTTTGTAGAAATGAGACCCCCAAAATACTTGGTGGCGGTGAGGACACACAGATTACACACATTCCCAGATATTTTGTAGAAATGAGACCCCCAAAATACTTGGTGGCAGTAAGAAGACACAGATTACAACAATTCCCAGATATTTTGTAGAAATGAGGCCCCCACAATACTTGGTGGCAGTGAGAACACAAAGATTACAACAATTCTCAAATAGTTTTGTAGAAATGAGACCCCCAAAATACTTGGTGGCAGTGAGATCACACAGAACAATTCCCAGGTATTTTGTAGAAATGAGACCCCCAAAATACTGGTGGCAGTGAGAACACACAGATTAGAACAATTCCCAGATATTGTGTAGAAATGAGACCCCAAAATACTTTGTGGCAGTGAGAACACACAGATTAGAACAATTCCCAGATATTGTGTAGAAATGAGACCCCCAAAATACATGGTGGCAGTGACAACACACAGATTAGAACAATTCCCAGATATTGTGTAGAAATGAGACCCCCAAAATACTTGGTGGCAGTGAGAACACACAAATTACCACAATTCACTGATATTTTGTAGAAATGAGACCCCCAAAAACTTGGTGGCAGTGAGAACACACAGATTAGAGCAATTCCCAGATATTTTGTAGAAATGAGAACCCCAAAATACTTGGTGGCAGTGAGAACACACAGATTACCACAGTTCCCAGATATTTTGTACAAATGAGACCCCGACAATACTTGGTGGCAGTGAAAACACAGATTAGAACAATTCCCAGATATTTTGTAGAAATGAGACCCCCAAAATACTTGGTGGCAGTGAGAACACACAGATTACCACAATTCCCAGATATTCTGTAGAAATGAGAACCCCAAAATACTTGGTGGCAGTGAGAACACACAGATTAGAGCAATTCCCAGATATTGTGTAGAAATGAGACCCCCAAAATACTTTGTGGCAGTGAGAACACACAGATTAGAACAATTCCCAGATATTGTGTAGAAATGAGACCCCCAAAATACTTGGTGGCAGTGAGAACACACAAATTACCACAATTCACTGATATTTTGTAGAAATGAGACCCCCAAAAACTTGGTGGCAGTGAGAACACCCAGATTAGAACAATTCCCAGATATTTTGTAGAAATGAGACCCCCAAAATATATGGTGGCAGTGAAAACACACAGATTAGAACAATTCCCAGATATTGTGTAGAAATGAGACCCCCAAAATACTTGGTGGCAGTGAGAACACACAGATTAGAGCAATTCCCAGATATTTTGTAGAAATGAGAACCCCAAAAAATTTGGTGGCAATGAGAACACACAGATTACCACAATTCCCAGATATTTTGTAGAAATGAGACCCCCAAAATACTTGGTGGCGGTGAGGACACACAGATTACCACAATTCCCAGATATTTTGTAGAAATGAGACCCCCAAATACTTGGTGGCAGTAAGAACACACAGATTACCAACAATTCCCAGATATTTTGTAGAAATGAGACCCCCACAATACTTGGGGCAGTGAGAACACAAACATTACAACAATTCTCAAATAGTTTTGTAGAAATGAGACCCCCAAAATACTTGGTGGCAGTGAGATCACACAGAACAATTCCCAGGTATTTTGTAGAAATGAGACCCCCAAAATACTTGGTGGCAGTGAGAACACACAGATTAGAACAATTCCCAGATATTGTGTAGAAATGAGACCCCCAAAATACTTTGTGGCAGTGAGAACACACAGATTAGAACAATTCCCAGATATTGTGTAGAAATGAGACCCCCAAAATACATGGTGGCAGTGACAACACACAGATTAGAACAATTCCCAGATATTGTGTAGAAATGAGACCCCCAAAATACTTGGTGGCAGTGAGAACACACAAATTACCACAATTCACTGATATTTTGTAGAAATGAGACCCCCAAAATACTTGGTGGCAGTGAGAACACCCAGATTAGAACAATTCCCAGATATTTTGTAGAAATGAGACCCCCAAAATACTTGGTGGCAGTGAGAACACACAGATTACACAATTCTCAGATATTTTGTAGAAATGAGACCCCCAAAATACTTGGTGGCAGTGAGGACACACAGATTAGAACAATTCCCAGATATTTTGTAGAAATGAGACCCCCAAATACTTGGTGGCAGTGAGAACACGCAAATTAGAAGAATTCCCAGATATTTTGTAGAAATGAGACCCCCAAAATATTTGGTGGCAGTGAGAACACACAGATTACCACAATTCCCAGATATTTTGTAGAAATTACTGACCCCCAAATAGTTGCTGGGAGTGAGAACACACAGATTAGAACAATTCCCAGATATTTTGTAGAAATTACTGACCCCCGAAATACTTGGTGGCAGTGAGAACACAGATTAGAACAATTCCCAGATATTGTGTAGAAATGAGACCCCCAAAATACTTGGTGACAGTGAGAACACACAGATTAGAACAATTTCCAGATATTTTATAGAAATGAGACCCCCAAAATACTTGGTGGCAGTGAGAACACAGATTAGAACAATTCCCAGATATTGTGTAGAAATGAGACCCCCAAAACACTTGGTGGCAGTGAGAACACACAAATTACCACAATTCACAGAAATTTTGTAGAAATGAGACCCCCAAATACTTGGTGGCAGTGAGAACACCCAGATATTTTGTAGAAATGAGACCCCCAAAATACTTGCTGGCAGTGAGAACACACAGATTAGAACAATTCCCAGATATTTTGTAGAAATGAGACCGCCAAAATACTTGGTGGCAGTGAGAACACACAGATTAGAACAATTCACAGATGTTTTGTAGAAATTAGACCCCCAAAAAACTTAGTGGCAGTGAGAACACACAGATAACCACAATTCCCAGATATTTTGTAGAAATGAGACCCCCAAAATACTTTGTGGCAGTGAGAACACACAGATTAGAACAATTCCCAGATATTGTGTAGAAATGAGAACCCCAAAATACATGGTGGCAGTGAGAACACACAGATTAGAACAATTCCCAGATATTGTGTAGAAAAGAGACCCCCAAAATACTTGGTGGCAGTGAGAACACATAAATTACCACAATTCACAGATATTTTGTAGAAATGAGACCCCCAAATACTTGGTGGTAGTGAGAACACCCAGATATTTTGTAGAAATAAGACCCCCAAAATACTTGCTGGCAGTGAGAACACACAGATTAGAACAATTCCCAAATATTTTGTAGAAATCATTGACCCCCCGAAATACTTGGTGGCAGTGAGAACACACAGATTAGAACAATTCCCAGATATTGTGTAGAAATGAGACCCCCAAAATACTTGGTGACAGTGAGAACACCCAGATTAGAACAATTCCCAGATATTTTGTAGAAATGAGACCCCCAAAATACTTGGTGGCAGTGAGAACACACAGAACAATTCCCAGATATTTTGTAGAAATGAGACCCCCAAAATACTTGGTGGCAGTGAGAACACACAAATTAGAACAATTCACAGATATTTTGTTGAAATTAGACCCCCAAAATACTTGGTGGCAGTGAGAACACACAAATTAGAACAATTCCCAGATATTTTGTAGAAATTAGACCCCCAAAATAAAAAAGTGGCAGTGAGAACACACAGATTAGAACAATTCCCAGATATTGTGTAGAAATGAGACCCCCAAAATACTTGGTGGCAGTGAGAACACACAGATTAGAACAATTCCCAGATATTGTGTAGAAATGAGACCCCCAAAATACTTGGTGACAGTGAGAACACACAGATTAGAACAATTCCCAGATATTTTATAGAAATGAGACCCCCAAAATACTTGGTGGCAGTGAGAACACACAAATTACCACAATTCACAAATATTTTGTAGAAATGAGACCCCCAAATACTTGGTGGCAGTGAGAACACCCAGATATTTTATAAAAATGAGACCCCCAAAATACTTGCTGGCAGTGTTAACACACAGATTAGAACAATTCCCAGATATTTTGTAGAAATGAGACCGCCAAAATACTTGGTGGCAGTGAGAACACCCAGATATTTTGTAGAAATGAGACCGCCAAAATACTTGGTGGCAGTGAGAACACACAGATTAGAACAATTCAGATGTTTTGTAGAAATTAGACCCCAAAAATACTTAGTGGCAGTGAGAACACACAGATTAGAACAATTCCCAGATATTGTGTAGAAATGAGACCCCCAAAATACTTGGTGGCAGTGAGAACACACAGATTAGAACAATTCCCAGATATTTTATAGAAATGAGACCCCCAAAATACTTGGTGGCAGTGAGAACACACAAATTAGAACAATTCCCAGATATTGTGTAGAAATGAGACCGCCAAAATACTTGGTGGCAGTGAGAACACACAGATTAGAACAATTCACAGATGTTTTGTAGAAATTAGACCCCCAAAATACTTAGTGGCAGTGAGAACACACAGATAACCACAATTCCCAGATATTTTGTAGAAATGAGACCCCCAAAATACTTTGTGGCAGTGAGAACACACAGATTAGAACAATTCCCAGATATTGTGTAGAAATGAGAACCCCAAAATACTTGGTGGCAGTGAGAACACACAGATTAGAACAATTCCCAGATATTTTATAGAAATGAGACCCCCAAAATACTTGGTGGCAGTGAGAACACCCAGATATTTTGTAGAAATGAGACCCCCAAAATACTTGCTGGCAGTGAGAACACACAGATTAGAACAATTCACAGATGTTTTGTAGAAATTAGACCCCCAAAATACTTTGTGGCAGTGAGAACACACAGATTAGAACAATTCCCAGATATTGTGTAGAAATGAGACCCCCAAAATACATGGTGGCAGTGAGAACACACAGATTAGAACAATTCCCAGATATTGTGTAGAAATGAGACCCCCAAAATACTTGGTGGCAGTGAGAACACACAGATTAGAACAATTCCCAGATATTGTGTAGAAATGAGACCCCCAAAATACATGGTGGCAGTGAGAACACACAGATTAGAACAATTCCCAGATATTTTGTAGAAATGAGACCCCCAAAATACTTGGTGGCAGTGAGAACACACAGATTAGAACAATTCCCAGATATTTTATAGAAATGAGACCCCCAAAATACTTGGTGGCAGTGAGAACACACAGATTAGAACAATTCCCAGATATTGTGTAGAAATGAGACCCCCAAAATACATGGTGGCAGTGAGAACACACAGATTAGAACAATTCCCAGATATTGTGTAGAAAAGAGACCCCCAAAATACTTGGTGGCAGTGAGAACACACAAATTACCACAATTCACAGATATTTTGTAGAAATGAGACCCCCAAATACTTGGTGGCAGTGAGAACACCCAGATATTTTGTAGAAATGAGACCCTACTTGCTGGCAGTGAGAACACCCAGATTAGAACAATTCCCAGATATTTTGTAGAACTGAGACCCCCAAAATACTTGGTGGCAGTGAGAACACACAGAACAATTCCCAGATATTTTGTAGAAATGAGACCCCCAAAATACTTGCTGGCAGTGAGAACACACAGATTAGAGCAATTCCCAGAGATTTTGTAGAAATGAGACCCCCAAAATACTTGCTGGCAGTGAGAACACACAGATTACCACAATTCCCAGATATTTTGTAGAAATGAGACCCCCCAAAATACTTGGTGGCAGTGAGAACACACAGATTACCACAATTCCCAGATATTTTGTAGAAATGAGACCCCCAAAATACTTGGTGGCAGTGAGAACACACAGACTAGAACAATTCCCAGATATTTGGTAGAAATGAGACCCCCAAAATACCAAGTGGCAGTGAGAACACACAGATTAGAACAATTCCCAGATATTGTGTAGAAATGAGACCCCCAAAATACTTGGTGACAGTGAGAACACCCAGATTAGAACAATTCCCAGATATTTTGTAGAAATGAGACCCCCAAAATACTTGGTGGCAGTGAGAACACACAGAACAATTCCCAGATATTTTGTAGAAATGAGACCCCCAAAATACTTGGTGGCAGTGAGAACACACAAATTAGAACAATTCACAGATATTTTGTTGAAATTAGACCCCCAAAATACTTGGTGGCAGTGAGAACACACAGATTAGAGCAATTCACAGATATTTTGTAGAAATTAGACCCCCAAAATACTTGGTGGCAGTGAGGACACACAGATTAGAACAATTCCCAGATATTTTGTAGAAATGAGACCCCCAAAATATTTGGTGACAGTGAGAACACACAGATTACCACAATTCCCAGATATTCTGTAGAAGTGAGACCCCCAAAATACTTGGTGGCAGTGAGAACACACAGATTACCACAATTCCCAGATATTTTGTAGAAATGAGACCCCCAAAATACTTGGTGGCAGTGAGAACACACAGATTAGAACAATTCCCAGATATTTTGTAGAAATGAGACCCCCAAAATACCAAGTGGCAGTGAGAACACACAGATTAGAACAATTCCCAGATATTTTGTAGAAATTAGACCCCCAAAATAAAAAAGTGGCAGTGAGAACACACCGATTAGAACAATTCCCAGATATTTTGTAGAAATGAGACCCCCAAAATACCAAGTGGCAGTGAGAACACACCGATTAGAACAATTCCCAGATATTGTGTAGAAATGAGACCCCCAAAATACTCGGTGGCAGTGAGAACACACAGATTAGAACAATTCCCAGATATTTTGTATAAATGAGACCCCCAAAATACTTGGTGGCAGTGAGAACACACCGATAAGAACAATTCCCAGATATTGTGTAGAAATGAGACCCCCAAAATACTTGGTGGCAGTGAGAACACACAAATTACCACAATTCACAGATATTTTGTAGAAATGAGACCCCCAAATACTTGGTGGCAGTGAGAACACCCAGATTAGAACGATTCCCAGATATTTTGTAGAAATGAGACCCCCAAAATACTTGGTGGCAGTGAGAACACACAGATTAGAGCAATTCCCAGATATTTTGTAGAAATCAGACCCCCAAAATACTTGGTGGCAGTGAGGACACACAGATTAGAAGAATTCCCAGATATTTTGTAGAAATGAGACCCCCAAAATACTTGGTGGCAGTGAGAACACACAGATTACCACAATTCCCAGATATTTTCTAGAAATGAGACCCCCAAAATACTTGGTGGCAGTGAGAACACACAGATTACCACAATTCCCAGATATTTTGTAGAAATGAGACCCCAAAAATACTTGGTGGCAGTGAGAACACACAGATTACCACAATTCCCAGATATTTTGTAGAAATGAGACCCCCAAAATACTTGGTGGCAGTGAACACACAGATTACCACAATTCCCAGATATTTTCTAGAAATGAGACCCCCAAAATACTTGGTGGCAGTGAGAACACATAGATTACCACAATTCCCAGATATTTCGTAGAAATGAGACCCCCACAATACTTGGTGGCAGTGAGAACAAAGATTACAACAATTTTTAAATAGTTTGTAGAAATGAGACCCCCAAAATACTAAGTGGCAGTGAGAACGCACAGATTAGAACAATTCCCAGATATTGTGTGGAAATGAGACCCCCTAAAATACTTGGTGGCAGTGAGAACACACCGATTAGAACAGTTCCCAGATATTGTGTAGAAATGAGACCCCCAAAATACTTGGTGGCAGTGAGAACACACAAATTACCACAATTCACAGATATTTTGTAGAAATGAGACCCCCAAATACTTGGTGGCAGTGAGAACACCCAGATTAGAACAATTCCCAGATATTTTGTAGAAATGAGACCCCCAAAATACTTGGTGGCAGTGAGAACACACAGGTTAGAGCAATTCCCAGATATTTTGTAGAAATGAGACCCCCAAAATACTTGGTGGCAGTGAGAACACACAGATTAGAACAATTCCCATATATTTTGTAGAAATGAGACCCCCAAAATACTTGGTGGCAGTGAGAACACACAGATTACCACAATTCCCAGATATTTTGTAGAAATGAGACCCCAAAATACTTGGTGGCATTGAGAACACACAGATTACCACAATTCCCAGATATTTTGTAGAAATGAGACCCCCCCAATAGCTGGTGGCAGACTGGCAGTGAGAACACACACTAACAGAACAATCTCCTCTCAAAAAACGTGCGCTGAAGCGCTGTGTGAAGCCTTATATAGTGTGCTGCGGGACTTAGCTCTGTGAGCCCGTGATTGGGCAAAATTTGCCCAATCAGGACTCTGAGCCGTGATTGGCATAGTCTTGAACCTGTGGTCAGGTGCAAGGCTGTCGTCAATTATAAGCTTCAGGCCAGTGGAAAAGTGCATTGTGGTCCATTGTGGGCGAACACACGGAAATGTTCGTAGTTCGCGAACAGGCGATGTTCGAATCGAACTCCGAACCGATCGAACCGAACAGGTCATCCCTATTGGTGACATGAAATGAGATGTTGAGTACAGCATCATTGTTCACTTTATAATTGAAAAGTGAAAAATATCACCGTCTTAGAAAAAATAAAGAAATATTTATTTTATTTTGTGTTACATAAAATCTGGTCATCTTTGATATCATTGGGAATGGCATGCTCTGGCCTTTCCAGTGATACCTCACATGACCATGTAGATTTTATGGAGTCAGAGATACAGGGGGTCCAAGTATCCATTTATTTACCCTTTCTCTGGGCCTATTCTGAGGCATGGGCCTGGAGCTGCTGTTCCATCCACCCCTATGTTAATCTGGCCCTGTATGTGAGCATATCACAGAGCTCCACAGCAATAAAACTCAGAGCCACATTACTTTCTTGACGTTAACGCTCACTTGCGTGAGCATTAACTTTAGCTGCTGTGACTACCGCATATTACGATCCAAACGCAAACCGGTTTAGTAACCCGTTTGCGTTTGGTAGCTTGCGCTTTTCAGCCCGAGTTTACTGTACTTTGTGCTTCCTATAGTTAACATGGGGAGTGCAAAGTGTTAATCAGCGTTAGGATTACAAAGTCCTAACGCTGATTACCGTCCGGCTCTGGTTAGGCTGGGGTCAGACGAACGCAGTGTTAACGTCCGTGTTGCCCGCACATAAGTACGTCCGTGATAGCATACAATTGTGTTAAATGGAGCCCCACACACGAAGTACGTCCGCTCAGAAGTGCGGAGGCTGACGGACGCTGCAAACGGACGCAGGTTAGGCAAGAACGTAATACTGCTAGAACGGACGTGCGGAGTGCGCCACGTCCACAACGTCCGCATAGCTTTGTGTGTGCGTGATGGAGCGTGGTCAGACGGACTGTATTTATACGACCAGCATTTTTGACGGACAGAATGTTTTTCATTGGAATTTATTTTCCCTGCTACATCAGTCAAAAAATAGGCCTGTGTGGCCACTACCTTGTCGTCAGTCAGAAAGTGCGTCCATACTGCACGGACGCACAGTCCGTACAAAATGCGCTCATCTGACCCTAGCCTTAGCAGAAAGTTAACCAGAGCCAGGATTGGTGTAAACGGATTCCGCTTCTGCAGCCTAAAATCCCCAAAAATGAATCAGATACTCACCTCCTGTCCCGTGGCGAGGATAGTGGCTCCAAACGCCACCTCGGCCCGGCGGGAGCAGGGAAAGATTGGGGGGAAAAATTCCCCCCCAGTCTCTCCCTGCGTATCACTACGCCGACCGGCCGGATCTCGAAATTCTATGGGGTATGCTTGTTAAAAAAATTAGAAATGGGAACTCATTACATTTTAGGGGAGGAAATTACATTATTTTTAGCTAAAAACACCCATAGAAAAAATCGTTAGTGCAGCATAATTGTTCACATTATAAATGAATGCATTAATAAAAAAAACACACAAAAAAGAAGTTTTTAATCTTTTTTTTTTTTTTTATTAGTTTGGACATGGTCATGTTTGATATCATTGGAAATGCCATGCTCTGGCCTTTCAAATAATATCAAACTTGCACCTCTAGCTGCCACCGATCGGGAGATAAGGGGGTGCAAAGGAACCCCCTATCTCCACCAAAGGATTTCCTTAGGAAATCCCCAGGCAACTAGGGGTTTCCCGGCTAACTGACGTCATCGCGCCATGCGCAATGACATCAGATGACAAGGGGGGACGAGGAGGTAGAGCTGCCATCTAAGATCACTGTCCCCAACGGAACTAGGCCACGATCCAGCACCAAATGGCGCCAAATCGCAGACCGGCACCTCAGGAGTTAAAGACAGGCACAGACACTGCCCTTTCAAGCGATGTCTGTCTTTACCTTCTACCTCCTCCTAATCGGGAGGGAGAGGGATCTGAAAGGACTCCCCCCTTCCTTTCAGGCGGTCTTCCGGGTTTGCCGGGTGGACACCTGAAAATGACGTCCTACACGATGACGCCAGGAGGGGGTCTCAAAAGCAGCGCCTGACTTCAAGGAAGTCAGAACGCCACGGGACCCCAGAGGTGAGTATGTGGAGGAGCTCCCGCGAAGCGGAAGACGTGTGGGGAACGTCTACCGCATACAGGGGGAGACTCCTAGGATGTTCCCCACACGTCTTTAGCAGTTAAGGAGTTAAAATAAGAATTCCGCAGACATCTCCTTCCTGACCTAAATGCACACGCTTCACTTACCAGTGGAGTCAAAGCTGGGTTAGAAGTCAGCACAGGGACTTAGCTGGTAAGGGAAGTGAATGTGTTTAGGTCAAGAGAGAGAAGTCTGTGGACTCTTAAACCATAATAGTTCACTAAAGCTAGAAAATAATGGAAAATAGGAAAATGCTTCTTTTATCATACTAAATGGATCTAGGTAAAGTTCTAAATCCACATATATAATGCAGTATTTCTTATCAAGCTCTGATATGGGGCGTTATCTCAGCAAGTTATCTCAGCAAGTATCAAGTAAAATACTGTTTTATAAACCACTCCGTAGATTTCTGACATCTTCGATGTGAGCCCTGCCTGTGGTACCTCCCTCTGCCCACTGAAATATTTTTTTACACTTTTTAGTAAAATAAGTGGTTTTCCACAATGGGGGCCTCCCTCTGGCACTACCTTGGAGGCTGGAGTCCACTCGGAAAGTCCGGATTTACAAGCTCCTATACATATAGACCCCTATTACATTCTTCGCGCAATTTCGTTCACGCATCGCTAATTTTTTTGCGCGCATCGTCCAGCGTTATCGCGTGAAAATTAACATGATATTCCGATCCGAACACATTTTCTCATCCGTCAAAAAATAACATTCGTAAAAACGATGCGCAAAACGAAGTTTTAGGCTAGGGTCAGACTAGCGCACTTTTAACGTGCGTTCTGGCGCACTTAATTACGGCCGCACTAGCAGCAAATGACGGGCAATGACGGCCAATATACGAAGTACGGTCGCACGAAAGTCCGGCTGCGCAACGCAAGTGGAAAACGAACGCATTTTTTCGAGAACGTCAAACCGCTAGTACGGACGTACAGAGTGCGCTGCGTCCGCTAGCGGCGTGTGTGCGTGATTTGGAGATGTCAGACACTGCTAATGTCCGGCCAACATAACGTCCAGATGCACAAAGTGTTTTATTGATGATCCGTACAAAATCACGAACGACAATGCGCATCGTATGACCGCTATCGCGTACTCCGTGAAAAAATGCGTCCATTCGTTCGAACGCACTTTTTCACAGACAATGCGAAAAATGCGTTCGTCTGACCCTAGCCTAATACGTGTGCAGTAACGTTGCGCACGTAAATCAGTGCGCGGACTGGTTTTTCTTGCGGGATTCAGCCAATCAGAATTAAGAACCTTAATTGACATCAATGTACCTTAATTGACTCACTTACGTTTTTGCGCCTGTCAAAATAAATCTGAGTATACATGCTGCAGCAATAAGAAAAATATGCACGAATTCACAATATTTTTGTTCGGGTATGTGTAGAATGTGTAACTATACTGTGCTGTAATTTTTTTTGGTGCTGGTGTACTTGGTTTCGGCCAGAACGTTCAGATTTGCAGTTACCACCAGCTTTTCAAAGACGTTAAAATTATGCGCGCAAACGTTGTTCGTAAAAAGATGCACCTCGATTGAAATACCATCCGCTGACCATCGCATGGGCGAATTTGCGCTCACAATGTTAAGTATAGGACGCGCACAGTTCATCACGCTTGCGCAAGTCCATCCGCGTTAAACGATAACGCGCATCGTTTGTGCGAACGTTGAAATACGACGTTCAGTGCAAAGGCTTTTGCCCCTCGCGCAAATGCACATTTGCGCACGCAAAACACGCTGTGCGAAGAATATAATAGGGGCCATAATGGGCATCTTAAAAGCTAGTGACTTTGAGAGGACTGGCATTGCACGAGATCCAGAAGTATTTGAAGCAGAGTACTTGCGGGTTAGTACATCCCACCCTATGAGTGAGTCCGTGTGTCTGAGGGAGTGGGTGTGAGTGTGCGAGCCTGAGAAAAGGAGTGTCAGTATGAATGTGGGTGTGCGTCTTAGGGAGTCAGTCTTGCTCTTCAGTTTACAGATAATGAGGTTGTCATACATTTCCCCTGTCTCTTTTAAAAAAAAAATCTACAATATAAAGCCAACACCTGTTGTTATAATATTTTTTTTTCCAGGTATTTGGTAAAATCGCAATGGTTGATGGAACTGATATTAACCGAAATAATAATTTTCAGACGTTCCCCCAAGCTGTACTTGTTCTGTTCAGGTAAAGTGTCTTTACATTGTGGACTTGATTCACTATCGCTTCCTGCTAGATCTTGCTTTCAGTGGTGAAATGTGCAATTCATGAAGTGTCACAGCATGAGGTTCTCCCTGATATAGAGACATACAGGTCTATTCAAAGAAAGGTGAAAATCATGAGAATTGGCAGAAGAGAACAATCTAGACCAAATAGCCAATTTGGAAAGTAGGATAAATGGGAGAATTTTTCTGGTTTGGCTATTTTGACTTAGAATTTTCATTTCTCCTGCCAGGTGTTCTTCACCTTTCTTTGAATAGACCTGTATATTTTAAAAATGAGTGAGAATCTTTGATTATTGAACAGTAGCCATAAAATTGCTTATGAAAAGTCTTTCAGTCTTTCTAGCTGCAATTTTCTTTCAAAGAGAAACAGAAAACACCCAAGAACATCCCTGTCCAACCCTTTGCAAGGTCATTTAAGACTTAACATGAATCTGGTTAACCAATTCAGCCCCTAAAAACATTATGATCATACATTTAAAATGTTTGTACTGTCAGGATGCTTATCCATGTAGTTTTGAGTAATCTATTTACGCATTTACGCATATGTTAAAAGTAATGGCACTTGCAAACTTCAGCTACCTTGCGTTTTAACTTCGCTTATAGTTGACATTCATGAGAGACTAAAGATAAAAACTCTGGAGTTCACAGTTAAGATGATGTGCGTTTATACTGCCATATTGACACAGTTGCACAAAAATGTTTTTGAGTTTTGCAGTTTAATGCTGTAATTACATAATCAGACAAATATAACATTACATATTCTAAACAGTAATCAAATTATTGCACACATGTATGTACTCATGGGAGCAGATTTGAGTGTCTTCCTAAATCAGTTCCTGTTCGACATCACAGTGAGGAGTTAGAGAACAGAGGTCAGAGTGTCTTCCCAACAGGAAGATGCTCTGACCACTTCTACATATATGTCAGATTCTGTGTGTGTTGCAACTAGATCAACAGGTGTGTTTTAAAAAGTGCAAAATATTAGACTTATGCAAAGAGTAAAAGAGAATTTGAAAAAGCAATAATTATTGTATAAAGCCCCTTTGAATACAATTTTAATGAATGGTTAGAGTGCACCATAAGGAGAAAAGAAATTCACTCTGAGAGCTCACTCCTGTTACTCTGTATTACTGTAAATAAGTTACAAGAACCAGCTTCCACCCTCACTCTAACAAAAAGTACAAAAACTGCATTACAACAGCAATGGAAAGGTGTGCTGAGCTCATTTTGACCGTTTTGTGTTCATAGTGTTTAAACACGATTTGAAGTCAAGTCTTATTGTTGGACCCAGACAAATTATATATGCTTATTTTCAGCAGACCCGGCAAATTCATAATATAGTATTATATGTATATACCTTGTCCTAACAGAATGCTATAACATGAATGTAAAAAGAATGTGAATTTCCATTCAAATTTTCATCATTTACAGCATGTAAAACTATTTTTTTCATATTTTATCATCCAAACTGTGATGGACCACCTGACACCCCAACTGGGTGCCTCTGTCAGACTATAGTTTTCTCCAAACTGGAGCCCAAAATCCAGCAACCTCAGCCCAAACCTCCCTACAGTTACCAGACAGAACATTTAGGGCACAGACCCAGGAAGGAGGGGCGTGGACAAAGCCTCAGGCCAGAAGGGGTCGAGGAAGGCTAAGAAAGCCCCGAACGGAGAGTGAGTGCTGCGAGCCTGCTGACAGCGCTGTTAAACGGAGGCTGGGCATGGTGCGTGTCACTCCGTCTGCAGACTTTATGGGAGTGTAAGGGCAGAGGCTATGACCCCTGTGTAGTGTTGTGCGTATGGAACCCAATGGCAAGCCGAAGGAGACCAGGAGATGTATGAGCAGTTGAGTATTTACTGGATGGAACAAAATATAAGTCCAGAACAAAAGATAACGCAAAAGGTTTCCTTGACAAGAGTAAAGTCCAGAATGGGAAATTGTGAGTAAGGGTCCTCAGATTTAGATGGGGTACAACGTAAGTCCAGAACGAAGGATTGTAGGGGTAGATAACATGAGCTGTAGTCTTTGAGACAAACCAGGGTAGAGGAGTTGGACTTGAAGATAGGATCTGGAACTGGTACCGTGGATGTGGGAGTAAGTCTGGAGACGGAGCTGGTACCGTGGAAGCAAGCCTGGCGATGGAGCTGGTACTGTGGAAGCAGGCCTGGAGACGGAGCTGGTACCGTGGAAGCAAGCCTGGAGATGGAGCTGGTACCATGGAAGCAAGCCTGGAGATGGAGCTGGTACTGTGGAAGCAAGCCTGGAGATGGAGCTGATACCGTGAAAGCAAGCCTGGAGATGGAGCTGGTACTGTGGAAGCAAGCCTGGAGATGGAGCTGGTACCGTGGACGTGGAAGCAGGTCTGAAGACGGAGCTGGTACCGTGGATAGGTTAATTGGTGGCATACGAGGGTCTCCAGTGCAGGTGTAATGCAGTACCTTTACTTGACCAGCAGAGTACCAAGGTCTTCATGCTTTAAGGAGATGGGCAATCGCGCATGCGCGCTTTGTCTCTCAGTTGGATCCCGGAGGCGGCGTGGGACACATCCTGGCTCTCCTTCAAGTTGAAGACCGGAACCAGGGAGCGACGCACCACGAGGGACCTCGGGTGAGTATGCAGAGTGCCCCAACATGGCGGCCGCGGTCGGACCGCGGCATGGGGGCATGACAAGGAGGAGGGGGTTGCATGGCTCACTCCCTGCCACCTTCGTTATTCTATTCCACCTCCCTCTGTCTCCTCTCTCTCTCCCTGTCTGTCTCTCCCTCTGTCTCCCCTCTTCATGTCTGTTCCCCCTCTTGCCTTGTCTGTCTCCTGTCTCTCCCTGTCTATCTCTCCCTCTGTCTCCCCTCTCCCTGTCTGTTCCCCCTCTCTCCCTGTCTGTCTCTCCCTCTGTCTCCCCACTCCCTGTCTAATCCCCCTCTCTCCCTGTCTGTCTCTCCCTCTGTCTCCCCTCTCTCCCTGTCTGTTCCCCCTCTCTCCCTGTCTGTCTCTCCCTCTGTATCCCCTCTCTCCCTGTCTGTTCCCCCTCTCTCCTGTCTGTCTCCTGTCTCTCCCCGTTGTCGGTTTCCCCTCTCTCCCTTTCTGTTTCCACTCTCTCCCTGTCTCTCCCTGTCTGTCTCTCCCTCTGTTTCCCCTCTCTCCCTGTCTCTGCTCCTCTCTCCCTGTCTGTCTCTCCATCTGTCTCCCCTCTCTCCCTGTGTGTCTCCCCTCTCTCCCTGTCTGGTCTCCCTCTGTCTCCCTGTCTGTCTCCCCTCTCTCCCTGTCTCCCTCTGTCTCCCCTCTCTCACTGTCTGTTTCCCCTCTCTCCCTGTCTCTCTCCCCTCTCTCCCTGTCTGTTTCCCCTCTCTCCCTCTGTGTCCCCTCTCTCCCTGTATTTCTCCCCTCTCTCCCTGTCTGTCTCTCCCTCTGTCTCCCTGTGTGTTTCTCCATCTGTCTCCCTGTCTGTCCTGTTAGTTGAATATGAGGAAGACAGTCATGTAATTTGCGAGGCTCCTCTTGGCCTTTGTGTAGGTGCAGAAGGGCACTAAGAACAGCAGAGGGACCATAAGTGACAGAAGAGTATTTGACAGACAAATTGGAGGTGGAAGTAAGTATAGTTTCATAACCAGACAAACGTTGGGAAGAAATGTGCTGGGTGGAGAGGTTCCGAAGTACATGCAGGACATTGTGTTGGGTATGGAGAATAGTGTCAGTACCATTTCCACAGCCATGGCACAGGCAGCCAAGGAGCAAAGACAATTGGGCATTCCCTGGACAACCGGGGTAGGACTTTTGACAAAAATGCAGTTGGACGCAGCGCCCCTCGTGGACCTGTGCAAGAACAGCTGCCATTGTGCGCCCATCCTCCCTACAGTAGAGGTGGAAAGGCAGTTTATAGTTCGGTAGCCCCAGTGCCGATGCAGTGGCCAACAGTTCCTTTAACATATCAATGGCAGACACCATGTCCGGAGACCAAACAATTTGGTCCCGAGTTGTGCGAGCAGCAGACGCACAAAGAACAGAGTCATAATAGGAACAGTCTGTTATCCAGTGGCGGCAAAAGATCACCATCCCTAGATAGGACAACAGGTCTGTTTTGGAGGCAGGACGCTTTAGCTGGAGCAGGATCTGGATGTAGGATGGTGAGAGGACGCGATATCCTGAGTGAGAATGAAACCCAAATACTTGATAGAGGTGGAGCAAAATTGCATCTTTTTTTTTTGGACACCTTGTGCCTTCTGAGTGTAGGTGGTTGAGGAGAGCAACAGAGTCTGTGACATGCAGCTTGGCTGGGGCTACAAAGGAGGAGGTCATCCACATACTGTAGTAACGTGGAGCCTTCCGGCGGACTGTAACTCAACAGAGTCTCGTGGAGAGCTCAATAAAAAACGACAGGACTATCGATAAATCCCTGAGGAAGGACAGTACAACAAAATTGTTATCCGTCAAAAGTAAAATCCAAAATGGGCTGTGTATCTGGATGTACTGGGACAGAAAAAAAAGGCTTTTTTTAGGTTTTGGACTGTAAAATGTGTGGAGTCTGGGGATATGGAGGTGAGAAGGGTTGGGAGGTCAGGAACAATTGGAGAAATAGGAATTATGGTTTCATTGAGAGGTCGGAAATCCTGGGTAAAGCGATATCTTTCTCCTTTAGGCACAGGATTTACTGGAGTGTTGTAGGAACTTACAATGGGACGAAGAATGCCAGTAGCAAGGAAGCGATGAATAAATTCACGTATTCCTTCAATTTTAGCAGGTGACAGATTATACGGCTTGTGATAGACAGGAGAAGCAGATGCTTTCAGGTTAGCAGAGTAAGGAGTGCAAGAGATAGAACCAACATCATAGTCATCAGTGGCCCATACATCAGAGGATTCTAGATTAGCAGGAATGGAAGAGAAAGTAGAGGGAGGGGGAGAGGGGGGACAGTGCTAGGAGTAGCTTCAAGCAAAAAAATGGAGAATCAACATGTATAGCTCCAGACAGCATGCAGGAGATAGACACAGCAAGCAAAGAAAGCAAATCTCTACCTAACAAATTAACAGGACAGGTAGGGAGAACATGAAAAGAATGGGACACAGAGGCAGGGGAAGAAACAGAAGAAATAGCAATGGGTGGGGTGACAAAGGTTTCTGTTAGTACTTCAGTAATCCCCTAAAATGGCGTCACGGCAGGTTTAATTGACCATAAGCACCACTCTAATGTCAATGTAGAATTGGTGGCACCAGTATCTACAAGAAAGGGAGTTTCATGGCCCTCTAAAGTAAGGATCACTAGGGGCAAATGGTCAACTGTTTCTGAAACCTGAACACATGAGATGGAGCATGCCTCTGGGCCACATCATGCATTTGACTGATTTTTCCAGTCAATGTTATGATGAGGTGGATTAAAGGAATTGTTAGGGGAGATAACAGCATTGCTTGTCTGAGGACGTGGCTGAGGGTTCATAGCAGTATTGCCAATGTTCATGGGATTATGAGGGCATTCGTTATGCCAGTGAGTTGGATCACCACAAATGAAACAAGTACCTAAGGTCCATGTGAGGTGTTAAGGCCACATTTGATTTCCTTTCTGGTACTATTGAGATCCCATTCAGTAAAACAATTATTGTTGCTGGATTCTACCGCCCACCAGGTTCCCCAGTGCAATCCCTTTTCTGACATAACCCAAATTCTTAGTAAATTAGTCGCTCAAAACCAAAAAAGCAAACTGCTGGTCCTCGGCGACTTTAATGTTGATTGGCTGAATCCTAAAAACAATAAACACTGCTCACTGTTTAAGGCTTTGCAGCTAACACAATTAATCTCCTCCCCCACTCGCATTAATATGAAAAGCCCTAACCACACCTTGCTGGACTGGATTCTCTCCTCATGTCCTGATCGAATACAGGAGGCAGGCGTTCTCGCTAACAGTTTCAGTGATCACTGCCTAGTGTACTGTGTGCGCAAAATAAGGGCCATAAAATGTCCACCAAAGGTAATAATCACCAGGTCTTTCAAGAAATTTAATCTTGAATCCTTCCTAAATGATCTCAAACAGCTCCCATGGTACAGACTAAACCTAATCCCAGACCTGGACTGTGCAATTGAATACTTTCAAGCCGAGCTCTTGAATGTCTGGAACACCCATACCCCACTGCGCAAAGTGCGAGTAAAAGGGGCCGATCTCCCCTGGGTTACAGCTGACCTCACGCATATGTACCAGCTTAGAGACTCCCTGTGGTCAAAGTTCAAGAGTACTGGATCCATGAACGATCACTGTGAATACCGAAAATGAATGCACAAAAGAAACAAATATGGCTAAAGCCCAATACTTCAATGAAAATTTAAACCATAACATATCAAACCCCAGAAATTTTTGGAAAATCATAAGTAACATACAAGCACCCCCCAGCCACTCCCAACCAGCTGCTTTAAAAGTAAACAACCAAACTGTAAAACACCCCCTAGATGTAGCAAATGCTTTTAATAATTATTTTGTTGAATGCGCCACCGCCCTGATTGCTAAGCTAGGAAATGACACGCAATCAGAAAGGCCGCACGCAGGTCAGGACCCACCAACAGTGCAAAGACCCCGTAACCCAGAGAAATTCAGGTTTTAGGCCAGTGCCTGTCAGTGCCATCACTAAACTTCTCCGTAACCAAAAAATTAAATACCAGTCTGGACCTGATCAAATCCCAGCAATGCTGCTGAAAATCAGTGCACCAGCAATTGCAAAACCTGTCGCAACCCTGATTAATGAATCACTGGTGACTGGATACATACCCAAACTCTGGAAGACTGCAAGGGTGGTACCTATCCATAAAAGTGGAGACAATACTTTGGTATCCAACTACCGGCCAATATCACTGCTCCCTGTAATGTCAAAAATTCTGGAAAAATGTGTCTACACTCAATTACGTGATTATTATCAGTATCAGAACTATTTAACCCCAGATCAATCAGGCTTTCGTCCAAACCATTCAACTACAACTGCCCTTTTAAAAGTTTGTAATGATATCCAAGCTGGCATGGAACAAGGAAATCTAACTGAAGCCATCTTCCTTGATTTTGCCAAGGCTTTTGACACAGTAGACCATGGCATCCTATTACAAAAACTTAAGAACTCTGGTATTGGTGATAGTACATTAACCTGGTTCCAATCATATGTGTCTGATAGGTCTCAATTTGTGTCCATTTCTGACAGCACTTCCCTCCCCCTCCCAGTCACGTGTGGTGTACCCCAAGGCTCGATACTTGGCCCCCTGCTATTCACAATATTCATAAACGATCTGCCCAATGTCTGCAAAGCTTCTACTGTACACATGTACGCAGATGACACTGTAATCTATACCAGCAAACCAAATCTCCCACAGCTGGAGGCAGTGCTGCAAGAACAATTCACAGGGGTAGAAAAGTGGATCGCAAATAACAAACTTTTTCTAAATACTGACAAAACTGTTACAATGCTCTTTGGAACCGCACCTAAACTACACAAATTGCAAACACCCCATCTATGTGTTGGGACAAAATCAAATGGCACGCTGACCACAGTCACTTCTCTCAAATACCTAGGTATGTGGTTAGACCCAAATCTATCTTTTGGCCCCCACATCGAAAAACTCTCATCTAAACTCTACCCCAAACTAGGTGCCCTGTACAGAAACAAATCCTGCCTGAGCCCCGCGGTAAGAAAGCAGATTGTATAACAAATGCTTATGCCAGCCATTGAATACGGAGATGTAGTGTATGCAGCCACCCCGCAAACACACCTCCAGAAACTTACTACATTGTATAACTCATTCTGTCGCTTTGTGCTACAATGTAACTACATGACACACCATTGTGACATGTTAGAAAGAACTAAACTGGCCATCACTGGACTCTAGACGCACCCTTCACCTTTCCAACCTGGTGTTTAAGAGCTTTTCTGGGAAGCTACCACCCTATCTGAATATGCTGCTTCCCCCGGCAGTTCCCTCATCCTATAACCTCAGATCCAGGACCAGCACCTTACTTGCAATACCGCAATACAAAAAGAAAATGGCTCGATCCTCATTTTCCTACAGAGCACCGCAAATATGGAATAACCTCCCAGACGCCGTCAAATCTTCCCCCAGTCTAAAGTCCCTTAAGACTTCCCTATTAACATACCTCAATACAAAATGCACCTGTAAACATGTAACATAATGACTTTATTTGCTCCATATTTATTTTTCTGTTAATCTGTATATTTGGTCTTGTGTTAATATCTTGCATTTTACTATTTTTTTTTTTGTATTTCTGTAACCACTCAATGTTCTCGAACCCAGGACATACTTGAAAACGAGAGAAATCTCAATGTATCCTTCCTGGTAAAATCCTTTTATAAATAAATAAATAAAAAGTCAGTTTAGGGCGAGGGACAGTATTACCTGGGGGACCTCTGGGACCTGAAGGACCGTTAAAGGCAGCTAGCATATATTTAGAATGCTGCAGGTCAAAGCAACCAGCATAATCTTTCACAAGGAGCCTATTATTAAGATCAATAGGAATAACAGTTGGCCAGTTATCAATAACCTGTTTAGCAATTCTCTGGGTATCATCTCTGAGATTACCCATGAGAGTCTGGGTGTAGAGGAGACCCATATCTCCATCTATTGTCATACCGGCATTCTCCTTCCAGTTCTTATGGAACCGGTGGATGAATTCGGTCACAGATTCTTTCGTATTTTGTTGGCATGCTATGGCTGCCACCATGGAACGACGAGCTCCATAATTACGAGTCCATTCATCACAAACTTCTGTCCACATATCATCAATCTGGACCGACATTTGTAAGTGCAAATTTTGGGGTGTAATAGGGGCACCCATTAGAGGAGCATGGGTGGGTTGGAGTGAGAGCACACGAGTCCAATCAAAACCAGTGTCATCAGCATATCCCATGACACCGTTAATGATCAACTTGTAATCTTCCTGAGTTAATTGCATCCCTTGTGTCGCCCATTTAAGATACTGTGTTGTAGCTGTTAGGGAAACACGGGGACTAGGGGAACCCTTAAATATGGAATTTAAGTTTCCTATATCAGGGGGCATAATAACGACATTGCAGAAAAATAATGCCCGTTTGTGACACATGCATCTAGTTTTCCGTTACATATAATGCTATAAATTAGACTGCAAGCTTAACAACCATAGTTGTATGATGCGTATGTATAATTGTTTTTCATCTTTTTGTTGAACTTTTGAGTCACAGATACATATACATATTAACCTGTTGTCTAGGTGTGCAACTGGAGAAGACTGGCAGCGTATTCTTCTGGCTTGTTCCTACGGAAAGTTATGTGATCCAGAGTCCGATTTCCTCCCAGGGGAGGAATACACATGCGGGACCAGCTTTGCATATTTCTATTTCATTAGCTTCTATATGCTGTGTGCTTTCTTGGTAAGACTACGTCCTTTTTTTTTTTATTGTTTTTCTTTATTCTGTTTTTACAGCCTTGCATTTAAATCAGCTTTACATTATGTGTATTTAAATTATATTCCCTGCAGATCATTAACCTCTTTGTGGCAGTGATCATGGATAACTTTGACTACCTAACCCGTGATTGGTCTATCTTAGGGCCACATCATTTGGATGAATTTAAGAGGATATGGGCAGAATATGATCCTGAGGCAAAGTATGCAATGGTTTATTTTATTTTTCACCTGGATCCTACATTTCCAAATATCGCACACATTGTTACTTTTTATTTTTAGTCATAAAAGGTTTGCTTGTTTTAAATGGTGAACAAGACCTACAGACCATATATTTTCAATGTTTCTTTTGAATAGTATCGGCTACAGTAAACAAACAAATAATCACTTTTAATTGTTGAAACAAAATACCAACTTACATATAATTTGTACATGAAGTTCTTTTAATATTAGTTATAGATAAACAGACATAGGGATAACCTCAATGGCATGCAAGTCCATTTCATTAGGGTGCGCACCATGGAACATTTATTAATTACACATTTATGCCCAGATCACTTGGCACAGAACAGTTAATTTTAGTAGGGAATTACCATTGCGAGCAATACGGCCAATTCTCATGTTATTTATCATGAACAAGATTAGGAATATCCAAAATATCAATTTCAACTACTGATATTTAGTGATGGGCTGCCGGTTTGATTCGAACATGAGATTGAATCGAACATTGGCTGTACGGTGAACTTTTCCATGTGTTGGCTGTATGTTCGCCCACAATGCACTGTGCCCTGGCCTGAAGTTGTAATTGGCTGCAGGTCAGGTGCAAGACTATGCCAATCAGCACTCAATACAAATTTTGCCCAATCATGGGCTCACAGAGCTAAATCCCGCAGCACACTATATAAGGCTTCTGACAAACTGCAGCCCTAGTATGTTGCAGGAGTGAATCAGAGAGGAGAGACTGTTGTATTTGCAGGGAAATAGCAGGGAACTAGCAGGGAACTGGCAGCCTGGCAACTGGCAGGGAAATAGCAGTGAAATTGCAGACTATAGCGGAGTTCTGTATATCTTTAATCTAGATACCATATAATACCAGAGTTGAATCAGAGTTTATCTGTATTTTTCATCTATATACCAGAGTTGAATAGGAGTTAATATGTATCTTTAATCTATATACCTGAGTTGAATCAGAGTAAATCTGTATTATTTTTAATCTATATACCAGAGTTGTATCAGAGTTAATCTGTAGTATCTTTCATCTATATACCAGAGTTGTATCAGAGTTAATCTGTAGTATCTTTCATCTATATAACAGAGTTGAATCAGAGTTAATCTATATAACAGAGTATACAATACACATGCAGAGTCCTGATTGGGCAAATTTTGCCCAATCATGGGCTCACAGAGCTAAATCACGCAGCACACTATGTAAGGCTTCTGACAAACTGCAGCCCTAGTGTGTTGCAGGAGTGAATCAGAGAGGAGAGATTGTTCTATTTGCAGGCAAATAGCAGGCAAATAGCAGGAGACTAGCAGGGAACTGGCAGCCTGGGAACTGGCAGGGAAATAGCAGTGAAACTGCAGATTTATAGCAGAGTTTTGTATATCTTTAATCTAGATACCATATAATATCAGAGTTAATCTGTATCTTTCATCTATATACCAGAGTTGAATCAGAGTTAATCTGTAGTATTTTTCCTCTATATACCAGAGTTGTATCAGAGTTAATCTGGTATATCTTTAATCTATATACCAGAATTGTATCAGAGTTAATCTGTAGTATCTTTCATCTATATAACAGAGTTGAATCAGAGTTAATCTATATACCAGAGCAGTGGCGTAACTAGAAACCTGAGGGCCCCGGTGCAAGAATCCACGAAGGCCCCCCCCCCCAAAAAACATATCACTATTTTAAAAAAAATTCCCCTGCATTATAAAAAAAAATAGTGCGCTATTTATAGTAATTATTTCAAATTACTTTAATTCTTAACAGTTGTAGTTTCAGGATAGGGTAGTGAGTATAGTTGATGGGGCCTCCCACAGTGCTGGCAGGTGGTGGGTATAAGTGGTGGGTACTAACACAATGCTGGCAGGAGAGTACAAGTGATGGGTACTCACTGCTGGCAGGAGGTAGGTATAAGTGATGGGCACTCACACAATGCTGTCAGGTGGTGGGTATAAGTGATGGGCACTCACACAGTGCTGGCAGGTAGTGGGTATAAGTGATGAGTACTCACAGTGCTGCAGGTGGTGGGTGAAGGTGATGTACTGTGCTGGCAAGTGGTGGGTGAAGGTGATGGGTGCTGACAGGTGGTGGGTGAAGGTGATGGGTACTCACAGTGCTGACAGGTGGTGGATGAAGGTGATGTACTGTGCTGGCAAGTGGTGGGTGAAGGTGATGGGTACTCACAGTGCTGATAGGTGGTGGGTGAAGGTGATGGGTACTCACACAGTGCTGACAGGTGGTGAGTGAAGGTGATGGGTACTCACACAGTGCTGACAGGTGGTGGGTGAAGGTGATGTACTGTGCTGGCAAGTGGTGGGTGAAGGTGATGGGTACTCACACAGTGCTGACAGGTTGTGGGTGAAGGTGATGAGTACTCACACAGTGCTGGCAAGTGGTGGGTGAAGGTGATGGGCACTCACACAGTGCTGACAGGTGGTGGCTATAAGTGATGGGCACTCACACAGTGCTGGCAGTGGATGGGAGCTCAGGCTGGTAGATTGAGTATAAAAAAGACTAAAAGACTCTTAGGAGTGAGATAAAATAATTAAATTTATTGTGCAAATTACATGAGTATCTAAAGTGCATAAAGGTATGGAGGTATACTCAATCTACCAGCCTTTGGATTTGGCAAAGCAGTACTGAAGATACCTAACGAGTCACGATCCGGTGCAGAGTGAGCAGCTAAAGAGGGAGGGGGTACCAGTGACACACAAAGAACTGGCACTCATGTTCCCCCAGCAGCTGCAGCATACTGCCAGGTTGGCTCCAGTGACGAGGAGATCGGGGGTGTTGACGATGAGGTCACTGACTCCACCTGGGTGCCTGATCGAACAGAGGAGTCAAGTGAGGAGGAGGAGGTACAACAACAACGAGGCACAATGTCCTCTATGAGCAACCGTAGCCAGTCCAAGGCATTAGAAGTCAGAGCTGCTCAGGTGCAGAGCGCTGTTGTCTCGCAGCACACCTCCAGGAACTCTGCTGTCTGGGAGTTCTTCACGACATGTGCAGCAGACTGCAATGTTGCTATTTGCAAGCTATGTCTGAAGAGGATCTAGCGTGGGAAAAACATCAGACGCTTGGGTACCACATGCTTGAAGCGACATATGACCACCTGCCACGCATTCCGTTGGCACAACACTTCCCATAGGTCCTCAATCATCTGTCTCTACCCCCACTATATGTCCAGCCATGTCTACAACCTCCACTGACAGGGATGATATTACAGAAATGGGTGTACCAGGTCCTTCCTCAGATTGTGACAGCATCCCATCAGCTGCAGAGTTACACAGTCAGATTTCATTGCCCCAGCTTTTGCAGCGGAAGAAAAAATATTGTCCCAACTATCACCATGCACAGCATCTAAATGCCAGCTTGGCAAAATTACCCGCATTACAGCTGCTGCCTTTCCAGCTGGTGGACTCTGCCTCCTTCCGTGAATTTGCTGAATGTGCTGTACCACAGTGGCAGGTTCCAAAACGCCAATTATTTTAATGGAATGCCATTCCAGCACTATACCAGCACGTGGAAGACAATGTTTTGGAGTCATTGGAATAGGCAATTACTTTACTTTAGACATGTGGTCCAGCAAGCATGGACAGGGCCGTTACATTTCCTTTACGGCACACTGGGTAACTCTGCTTCTGCTTGCAGCTGGGAGGGATCCAGGACGAGGCTCTGTGCTGGAGCTTGCTCATTCACCACGCCTCCAGAAAGCTGCTGATAAGAGGTCTGTCTGCTCCACCACTGACTGAATGGTTCCTCCTCCTTCTTTGTCTCTGGCGAAGTGGCAGTTAAACTGACTTGTGGCAAGGGCTACGCAATGGCTCAAGCGAAAAGATGCCATACTTTGCTTGAGCTGGTTTGTTTAGGGGCAGAAATTCTGTGAGCTCTGCAGGGACAGGCCCAGAGATGGTTAACACCATGCCAGCTTGAGCTGGGAATGGTCGTCTGTGATAATGGCAGCAACCTTTTCTCCGCTCTATGCCTGGGTAAGTTGACACATGTACCATGCCTAGCACACATCCTAAATCTGGTGGTACAGCTTTTCCTAACCAGGTACCCAGGGCTGGCAGAGCTTCTCAGGCAGACCAGAAAAGTCTGCAGCCACTTCAGAAGGTCATTCTCAGCAAGTGTTCATCTGGCAGAAATTCAAAGAGAATTCCACCTTCCCACAAACCGTCTGATCTGTGACATGCCCACCAGGAATGAGTACCTGTGTGAGTATGGCACAAGGACAGGTTCAGGTCAACTTGTTTTTTTCCCCCGGCAGTGGCTGATGATCAAAGATGCATGCACTGTACTGTCACCATTTGAGGAGGCAACGAGGATGGTGAGCAAGGGCAGTGGATGCATCAGTGACACAATTCCTTTAGTGTTCCTGCTGGAGTACACTCTGCGGGGAATTATAGATGTGGCACTAGAGGCAGGGCAGTGGGAGGAGGAGGAGGACTTCCTTAGCTCTCAAAGCCCTCTTTACGCAGACAGCATTCCTGCGGGTCCTCAGATCAGACAGGAGGAGGATGAGGAGGAAGATTACGTAAGTTGTGGAGGCATTGAAGGTGGGGATTCCTCAAGGGAGGGTTTGTGTCCCCAGAAACCCAAGGACTAGTATGTGGCTGGGAGGAGGTAGTGCTCGATAGTGTCATCCTCAGCGACAGTGACCAGGAAGACTCAGAAGCTAATGCCACCTCCAACGTACGCTACACGGGCTCCCTTATCCTGCAAAGCCTGCTAAAGGACCCCAGGATTTGTGTTATCAAGGAGAGGGATCATTACTGGTTGGCAACCCTTCTTGATCCACGATACAAGCGTAAGGTTGCAGAGCTCATCCTGCCCTCACATGATGAAACAACTTGAGGACAATCTAAAGTGACACTTGTGTAACACCTTTCCAGGCACTGGTAGGTCACCAAGTGATGATGACAGGTGCTTCTGAGGCTGCGGTTGGTCAGAGGAAGAGCGGTGGAGAAGGAGGCCGCCTGACTGATGCCTTCCGAACCTTTTTTAGTCCATGACGTCCAGGGACGTTAAATGTAGGCACCTATCGCCAGCGTCTTCACCATATGGTGCAGACCTACCTAGGGGCAAGGGCAGACCTGAATAGCTTTACAGTAGATGATCCACTGGCTTAATGGGTGTTGACATTAGATCACTGGCCAGAATTTAGCCAATATGCTATGGAGCTACTAGGTTGCCCTTCATCCAGCGTGCTTTCTGAAAGGACATTCAGTGCCGCTGGAGGTTTTGTCACAGACAAAAGAGTGCGTCTGTCCACCAACCATACCGTCTGACATTTATAAAACTGAGTCAGTCCTGGATCAGCAGCTATCACTCCCCTGATGCTGATGTAACTGAATAGATCGGGGATCTCGTTTGCATTCCAAAAACTTCCTAGGCTGCTTATACTTGTGGGAGACGAGTACTATGCATTCTTCAACTTAGATTGTCGGTATCATGCACCACCAGCTAAGATACAATTTTTCTGCACTTGAATGTGACAGGTGCATATCCAATACCTCAGAGGGGTGTAGGAGATCAGTCTCAATATAGAGGAAAACTCGCAGTCGCTTCAGAAATTGCCTGCTTTAATTTCAGACAGCAATACAGTCACAAAAATAGAAACAAAAAGGTTGCAGGCATCCAGCCAAAATCAGTTCATAGAAACAAATAAAAGTCCGCTCCACTGAGCCTTACTTAGGTATTTAGAGACAGTCCTCCAAGCTGAGATGGTTTCCTCCAAGGAAACCGTGAAAGTTCATCCATGGAATCCTGTCCCACTGACAGGCTTTTCTCCCAACACAGGAGTTACTGCATTCAACAGACCGTTTCTCCATGCACTGAGCCGCACACACTGCTAGGTGCAGCTGCACATGAAATGAATCCCTGTTCCACCCAGAGCTAATTAAACTCCTGGTAACACCAGCTCCAGAATCTGTTTTACCCATACAGGTTAAAGAGCTAATGGTCTTTATACTAGCAGTACCTTAGATGATGAATCTAAGCATTCGTGGAGGAATGTATCTGCCATCTATCACTTTTCCTGCCACCCTGGCAGGTTCTACTGGCCCTCTGTTACAGGGGTTACGGTGTGAAGGCACTAGCTGGCACAAAACGCCCAATATTTGGGTGCACTGACGCATGTACCAGTTTCATATCATTGTAATATTTGACCGCAGGGTCCATCACAATACCTCAGTGGGGTTACAGTGTGAAGGCACTAGCTGGCACCAAAGGCCCAATATTTGGGTGCACTGACGCGTGTACCAGATTCATATCATTTTAATATTTGACCGCAGGGTCCACCACTGCACTCTTCCACAATACCTCAGAGGGGTTACGGTGTGAAGGCACTAGCTGGCACCAAAGGCCCAATATTTTGGTGCACTGACGCGTGTACCAGATTCATATCATTTTAACCCCTTCCCGACCGCTGACGTACCCTGTACGTCCTGTGTTCGGGTCTCCCTTAGACCCGATGACGTACAGGGTACGTCAGCGGTGCCAAATCCCCCTCCCGCCCGATACTCACCTCCCTCGTCGGATCCCACGTCGATCTGACAGGGAGGAAGCCTGCCCATGTGATTTACATGGGCAGGCGAGGCTGATGACGTCGCCACGCTGCGTGGTGACGTCATCAGAAGGTGCCCCCATGTGTTTCAATGGAGGGGAGGGGGGGGCTCCTTCGGAGCCCTCTATCTCCCCAACCATTGAAGCTAGGGAGATGCCGTTTGCACCGCTGGAGAGGGGAGAGACTCCCCTTTCCAGCGGTGTATGGCATTAACCATTTCGCCGCCGGATCACGTTGCGGCGCCAATTGGCGCCAAAACGTGATTCAAACCTGGAGGGGGGCTGACATCTTGGATGTCAGCCTAGCCTCCAGGTCCCCCCCCACCCACTGACAACCTCACCATATGTGTGAGGATGTCAGTGGGCCAGTTAACCCTCTAGCTGCCATGTAGAGATAAGGGGATCCTAAGGATCCCTTTATCTCCCGATCCATGGCAGCTAGATGGTCATATTTGCCATCATTTGAAAGGCCTAATTATGGCCTTTCAAATGATACCAAACATGACCAGGTTTGGTTTTAAAAAAAAATGTAAAAAAAAAATTAAATAAAAAAAAAATAATAAAAAAATTTAATTAAATAAAAAATTTTTTAAGTTTTTTTTGTCTGGGGGGAGTTTAATTAAATAGGACCTAGGCTGTCTTCTAAAAATAATTAGCACAAAATAGTCAGAATGAGCGCAGCGCACATAGGTGAACTGGCTCAGCAGTGAAAGGGTTAAAAGGTAAAAACATGTAAAAATTGGGTATTTCTATTCTTGGGATAAAATTTGGAAACTATTTAGCCGGGGTCTTTATTGGTGGTTATAGCTTTAGGGGATTAAATTACGAAAAAGTGTATTTTTACCATTTTTTTCATCATATTTCATATTTTTTTTATATTAAATTATTGGATATGATGGAAATAAAGGTATTTCTAGAAAGTCCATTTAATGGCGGGAAAAAGGGTGTATAATATGTGTGGGTTGAATAAACGAGTAAGAGGAAAATTTGATCTAAACACGAGCAGCGCAGAAACGTAAAAACAGCAGCGGTCACTAAAGGACGGATTTGTGTAAAACCGCCCGGTCACTAAGGGGTTAATATTTGACCGCAGGGTCCACCACTGCACTCTTCCACAATACCTCAGAGGGGTTACGGTGTGAAGGCACTAGCTACCACCAAAGGCCCAATTTTAAAGCACCTGTTGTTACTTTCCTCCAAAGCCTGCATAAGAGGCACCATAATTTAGCCAAAAAATCACTAGACTTGTTCTGCGTGTCCTAAAACATCTCCTCTTTTCATACAGGCTGCCGCCCCAAGCAGTTGTTCATTAATAGATTAAAGGAAAACCATTTACCGTCATTTGAAATGTCTTTTTTTTTTCTTTTTAAATGTTTCTATACATCCTACAGATCCGCCACTTCACAGGCAGGTTATGGGGACCTCCTAGGCAGGATATTTTAAGGAATTTTTCGGTTTTATTTTTACTCTTTATGTCATGTAAAAATCACTATTCCTTTAAAAACGGGGTTTTTTAAAACTTTTTTTTTCATTTTTTTCCTGTCCCCAGGCAGTACCCGGAGCCCCATACACCTTTTATGGGCAGATATGTCCTCTTGGAGGGCACCTTAATTTTCGAACGTTCGAGCCCCATTGACTTGCATTGCGTTCGAATTAGGGATGCACCGATACCGATACTAGTATCGGTATCGGGGCCGATATTGCCGTTTGCACGAGTACTTGTTACTCGTGCAAACGGCCCGATACATCCCGCCGATACCGGAAGCCGGCGCTGGGCCGGCTTGCCGGTATCCGCGGGGCTGGGGAAGCTGGCCGCGTGCATGAAAAGCACGCGGCCAGCGTTCCCCTTCGGCGCGCCAAATACTCACCCTTCCTGAAGTTCCGGTCTCTGGGCAGTGATGCGGTCACGTGGCCGCCGGGCGCTCCTGTGACGCGGCCTCTCGGCTGGAGGCCGCGTCACAGATGCGCCCGGCGGCCACGTGTCCGCATCACTGCCCAGAGACCGGAACTTCAGGAAGGGTGAGTATCGCGGCGCGCCGGAGGGGAACGCTGGCCGCGTGCTTTACATGCACACGGCCAGCTTCCCCAGCGTTCGAGCTGGGGGCCAATCCATGAGAGCTGCGGGGCAAATCCATGAGAGCTGCGGGGCAAATCCATGAGAGCTGCGGGGCCAATCCATGAGAGCTGCGGGGCCAATCCATGAGACCTGGGGGGCCAATCCATGAGACCTGGGGGGCCAATCCATGAGACCTGGGGGCAAATCCATGAGAGTTGGGGGTAAATCCATGAGACCTGGGGGACAAATCCATGAGACCTGGGGGACAAATCCATGAGACCTGGGGGCAAATCCATGAGACCTGGGGGCAAATCCATGAGAGCTGGGGGCAAATCCATGAGAGCTGGGGGCAAATCCATGAGAGCTGGGGGCCAATCCATGAGACCTGGGGGCAAATCCATGAGACCTGGGGGCAAATCCATGAGAGCTGGGGGCCAATCCATGAGACCTGGGGGTAAATCCATGAGACCTGGGGGTAAATCCATGAGACCTGGGGGTAAATCCATGAGAGCTGGGGGCCAATCCATGAGACCTGGGGGTAAATCCATGAGACCTGGGGGTAAATCCATGAGACCTGGGGGTAAATCCATGTGAGCTGGGGGCAAATCCATGTGACCTGGGGGCAAATCCATGTGACCTGGGGGTAAATCCATGTGAGCTGGGGGCAAATCCATGTGAGCTGGGGGCAAACCCATGTGAGCTGGGGCAAATCCATGTGAGCTGCAGTCAATCTCATATAAATTTTTATGAGGTCTGTTCCTATTGGAAAGTGGTCACATGACATTAAATAAAAGTATCGGTACTCGGTATCGGTGAGTACTTTTAAAAAGTATCGGTACTCGTACTCGGTCTTAAAAAAGTGGTATCGGTGCATCCCTAGTTCGAATCGTATTCGAATTCAAACTTTTTCAAATGTTTGCGTTCGAATGTGAGCCGAACATGGCGGTGTTCGGCGCATCCCTAATGATATTGACAAAATATCAAAGATGAACCTCTCGCTCAACATTAGGGTGTGCCTCGGTACACCAGACACCCCCTGTGTGCACACCTATGGCTAACCTTTGTATATGGTTTATTATGCACTAATTTGATTATATTTTTTTATATTATGATACACTGCTTTATTGTATATGTATACAGGTTCACAATTTTTTATTTTTTCTGGCATCAGGTTTGATGTTATTGGCTGACATTTAGATATTTTGCATTTGTAACTAAAAACACTATAGAAAATTGTTGTTTGTGTTGCATTTTTTGCAATATTTGACTGTGTATAGAAGATGCACTCCATAACATGAATTTGGTTATGGGAATATAATTTATAATGCCTACTCAATGTTTCCCCTATTAATGTTTATACCAATATTTTATCCGAATAACAGAATCAGCATACATTGATTCTTATGCTTATTACAGGGGAAGGATAAAACATTTAGACGTTGTTACTCTTTTGCGGAGAATTCAGCCTCCTCTGGGTTTCGGAAAATTCTGCCCACATAGGGTAGCTTGTAAGGTAAGGTATGCTGAAGACAAAGACATAGAGATTCTGAAAGATTTACCTCTATGATATAAATTGTATTACAGTAGTTTTTATTCTGCACCCTCTAACACTTTCATCTCAATCCGCAGAGGTTGGTAAGCATGAACATGCCTCTGAACAGTGATGGTACAGTAACATTCAATGCTACTTTATTTTCTCTTGTAAGGACAGCTTTGAAGATCAAGACTGAAGGTGAGGGTATTTTGTATTAACCACAATATTCCCCAATCTTTTGCCCTTATATATAATGTGTCTGGGTTTTTACATAATTCAACTAATCCACAAGAGTTCTTAAGACTAAGATCACATTTTTATGCTTACATACTGTATTTATCAAATTATTGCTCAAACACAAATTGTTGACTTTCTTTTCCTTTTTTACATTTCCACTCACTTTGATTACTCAGGGAATTTTGAACAGAGTAATGAAGAACTGAGAATGATTATTAAGAAAATTTGGAAAAGAACCAGTATGAAGTTGCTGGATCAGGTGATCCCTCCTATTGGAGGCAAGCATAAATCTCTCTCTCTTTCTCTCTCCTTTTCATGTGATGACACTTTGCTACAATGTAAGGTAGTGAGTGTACAGCTTGTATAACAGTGTAAATTTGCTGTCCCCTCAAAACACAGCCATTAATGACTAAACTGTTGGCAACAAAAGTGAGTACACCCCTAAGTGAAAATGTCCGAATTGGGCCCAGTTAGCCATTTTCCCTCGTTAGTGTTACAAGGTCTCAGGTGTGTTAAATGTGGTGTTATCGCTCTCACTCCCTCATACTGGTCACTGGAAGTTCAACATGGCACCTCACGGCAAAGAACTCTGAGGATCTGGAAAAAATAATTGTTGCTCTACATAAAGATGGCCTAAGGTTGCTGCCAAAGGAGGAACAACTAGCTATTAAATCCAAATGTTAGTTTCCATTTTCCACAGCACTGTGAATGTTTAATGAGATGTATACACAAAGAAACACACACAAAAATTCAGAGCACTCCATCCAACCATACATCCAGAAATTTAAAAAAACAAATATATCTTTGTATGTATTAATAGAAAAGTAATATAGCACTTCAAAAATATTTATAATACTAATATCTATAACATAATGCAGTAAGGCTTGGCGTGTCCGTCGCCAAGCCTCTACTGCGCATGGTGTGGGCCTGCTGCGGCGGTTGGCTGCGTGCGCACCCAGCTGCGCGCGCATCCAACCGCCCAAACAGTAATACGGCAGAGTGTCGAATGCGTGCGCACCCAGCGTACGCCCATTCGACACTCCGCCGTATTACTGTTTGGGTGGTTGGATGCGCACGCAGCTGGGTGCGCACACAGCCAACCGCCGCAGCACGCCCACAGCGTGCTTGGGCGGTTGGATGCATCCCGGGTTCAGCCTCTGCAATGCACAATACCACTCTGCCAGCCATATTACCAGTCTGCCATGCACAATACCACTCTGCCAGCCATATTACCAGTCTGCCATGCACAATACCAGTCTGCCAGCCATATTACCAGTCTGCCATGCATAATACCAGTCTGCCAGCCTTATTACCAGTCTGCCATGCTCAATACCAGTCTGCCAGCCATATTACCAGTTTGCCATGCACAATACCAGTCTGCGAGCCATAATACCAGTCTACCAGCCTTAATACCAGTCTGCCAGCCATATTACCAGTCTGCAATGCACAATACCAGTCTGCCAGCCATATTACCAGTCTGCCATGCACAATACCAGTCTGCGAGCCGTAATACCAGTCTACCAGCCTTAATACCAGTCTGCCATGCACAATACCAGTCTGCCAGCCATATTACCAGGCTGCAATGCACAATACCAGTCTGCCAGCCATAATACCAGTCTGCCATGCACAATACCGGTCTGCGAGCCAAATTACCAGTCTGCCATGCATATTACCAACCTGCCAGCCAGCCTTAATACCAGTCTGCCAGCCTTATTACCAGTCTGCCATGCACAATACCAGTCTGCCAGCCATATTACCAGTCTGCAATGCACAATACCAGTCTGCCAGCCATAATACCAGTCTGCCATGCACAATACCAGTCTGCGAGCCATATTACCAGTCTGCAATGCACAATACCAGTCTGCCAGCCATATTACCAGTCTGCCATGCACAATACCAGTCTGCCAGCCATATTACCAGTCTGCAATGCACAATACCAGTCTGCCAGCCATATTACCAGTCTGCCATGCACAATACCAGTCTGCGAGCCATATTACCAGTCTGCAATGCACAATACCAGTCTGCCAGCCATATTACCAGTCTGCCATGCACAATACCAGTCTGCCAGCCATATTACCAGGCTGCAATGCACAATACCAGTCTGCCAGCCAAAATACCAGTCTGCAATGCACAGTACCAGTCTGCCAGCCATATTACCAGTCTGCCATGCACAATACCAGTCTGCGAGCCGTAATACCAGTCTACCAGCCTTAATACCAGTCTGCCATGCACAATACCAGTCTGCCAGCCATATTACCAGGCTGCAATGCACAATACCAGTCTGCGAGCCAAATTACCAGTCTGCCATGCATATTACCAACCTGCAAGCCAGCCTTAATACCAGTCTGCCAGCCTTATTACCAGTCTGCCATGCACAATACCAGTCTGCCATGCACAATACCAGTCTGCCAGCCATATTACCAGGCTGCAATGCACAATACCAGTCTGCCAGCCATAATACCAGTCTGCCATGCACAATACCGGTCTGCCAGCCAAATTACCAGTCTGCCATGCATATTACCAACCTGCCAGCCAGCCTTAATACCAGTCTGCCAGCCTTATTACCAGTCTGCCAGCCATATTACCAGTCTGCCATGCACAATACCAGTCTGCCAGCCATATTACCAGTCTGCAATGCACAATACCAGTCTGCCAGCCATAATACCAGTCTGCCATGCACAATACCAGTCTGCGAGCCATATTACCAGTCTGCAATGCACAATACCAGTCTGCCAGCCATATTACCAGTCTGCCATGCACAATACCAGTCTGCCAGCCATATTACCAGTCTGCAATGCACAATACCAGTCTGCCAGCCATATTACCAGTCTGCCATGCACAATACCAGTCTGCCAGCCATATTACCAGGCTGCAATGCACAATACCAGTCTGCCAGCCATATTACCAGGCTGCAATGCACAATACCAGTCTGCCAGCCATAATACCAGTCTGCCATGCACAATACCGGTCTGCGAGCCAAATTACCAGTCTGCCATGGATATTACCAACCTGCCAGCCAGCCTTAATACCAGTCTGCCAGCCTTATTACCAGTCTGCCATGCACAATACCAGTCTGCCAGCCATATTACCAGTCTGCCATGCACAATACCAGTCTGCCAGCCATATTACCAGTCTGCAATGCACAATACCAGTCTGCCAGCCATAATACCAGTCTGCCAGCCAAATTACCAGTCTGCCAGCCTTATTACCAGTCTGCCATGCACAATACCAGTCTGCCAGTCATATTACCAGTCTGCCATGCACAATACCAGTCTGCCAGCCATATTACCAGTCTGCGTCGGGCGCTACCTGTGGATGGATATCTCGCGCTGTGTGGAGTGCGCTTGCCTGTAGGGGGATATCTCACGCTTTGTTAAAGTGTGGTGTCCGTGAGGTTAGAAAGTCCCTTGGTGTTAAAAACTTTTAAAAAAGGGGAGGGGGGGGAAATAGAGGATTGTAAAATGGTGAAATGAATGTTGTTAGTGTACTGCTTTCGGTATTATTCACCGTATCTCAAAGAACTGTTTGAGTATGGGTGCAATGATATTCGATACAGTATAATCAATAGGGAAACAGCATTCTTATACCAGATCGGTAGATGTATGACATCTAGTGGTTCAATGAAATATTGCAGGGAACAGATATTTAGTCTGAATAGTTCAAGAGAAAATACTCAGTGTCCTGCTGCCATCTAGTGGCTTAGCTGGGTAATGCAGTCTATGTATGCGATAAAGAGGGATATGTCGCTGGTTCCTTCTTTCCTCCCGTCGTCCTCATAAAGACAGAAGAGGCATACATAGTGCAACACTGTATGGTTTGTAGATATTAGTTAAAGGAAATAAGAATGCACTCACGTGGTCTAGAGCCTATTGCAAAGGTCAGGCTCAGACTTAGTCGCTCTGCCAGTCCATAGAGGTGACTGGGTCCCTTTTTGATCCCTCCTGTGCTGCAACAAGGTTTTCCGTGGTCTCCTGGTTCTCTGGTCATCTGGGGGTAGATGTGCGGCTACCGGTGGTGTACCTCTCTTTCCTCCGGAGTAAAACCACAGACAGCAAATCGGGGGTTTAAAGGGATTTATTAAGGGTAAAAATACAGATAAAAAGGGTGGGGGTAATCCAGGACGCGTTTCGCCTAAACAAGGCCTCTTCTGCTGGATGGATTCCCAGTCTGTGTGTGCTGCTTTAATACAGCGTGTGTTGTGCTTAGTGTGACTTTCATTTTCGATTTTGGCGCGCCGAAACTGGCGCATGCGCCCGGGTCTCGATCCGATTGGGCTGGTCACGTGAGGGTGCTGTCCAATCGTGGTGGAGTATTTCTTTGGGACGATGTGGGAAGTTCTCATGCCGTCTCCGTTCTTCGGGGACCGTTGCGCTTGCCCTGGGTATCATCAGATATCGTGTGCCAGTTATTATCTGGGGTGCGTTAGGATTGTATGGGAAAGGGCCATATCCTTGGAGGGATCTAACGTCTTTATAATCGAGATGTGGATAAAACGGGGGACTTTCTTTCCTGATAGATGTGTGTTAAAATAAACGGAGGTGATGCCTAAAAAGGGCATGGGCAGGAGTATCACAATGGCAAAAAGTCTTCGTCTATATTGTTTATCGTGTGGGCATCGCTATGGTGTGATATCTAGATAGATATGAGTATTGACCTCTTCTTATTCGCGTTAAGTGGTCTGATGGATTGTGTCGAGAACAGCACGATGACAGTAAGAGGGCTAAAGGTTTTCAAAAAGGGGGGGAAAAGGTGGAAGGGGATAGTAGGAGGTTAGGACTGCTTAGATCTTAGGAGATTCTAATTGGGATCGAGGGGGGGCCATATATGGACGGAAAGGTTAGGATAGATATAAAATATTATAGGTGTTATATTGACAGCGTGCGGATGCATATATTATGTAGATGGAAAATCTGTCACTCTCTTTACAAGAAGTGACATAACTCAAAGTCCATGTTCAGACCTTTCGGATGTAATGTGTCGAACTCATATATGCGGCGCATTTCTTCTTGCCCTATTTTCTTTGATAAGTCTCCTCCTCTCCTATCATTTCTTATTTTTTTAATGGCCATGAATTCTAGTTTGTTTGGGTCGCAGTTGTGATTTTTCTTAAAATGTGCGGGAACACTATGTGATTCTAAACCTTTCTCTATGTTTCTTACGTGTTCCCTAATCCTGACGCCTAGGGCTCTGGTGGTTTTCCCTATATATTTGAGTCCACACGGGCATATCAGGAGATATATTACATTCGTAGAAAAACACGTAAGTAAGTCCTTTATTTTCCATGTACCTCTTCTGTTGGTCACTTTTGTTACATGTCTTTTTTTGTTTCCCGTGCTCCTACAACTTATACAGTTTCCGCATCCGTAAAATCCTGTCTTTTGTTTAAAATGATTTTTCGGGTTTTTAGGTGCGTATTCACTTGTCGTAAGTTTTGATTTTAAGCTCTTTGTCCCCCTACAGATAAATCTGGGTCTCAAGGGAAGTATATCTTGTAGTAGAGGATCTTCCCTGAGTATGGGCCAAAATTTTTTGATATGTTTGAAATTAGGGTCTTGTTGACTGTAGGTGAAAAGGAAGGGTAATTCATTTTGTATGAGGTTCTGGGAGGTCTTGTCTTTATATTTGAGGTATTCTGTCCTCTCTATCTGTGTAATTTCTTCTTTTGTCTTCTCTAGGGTTTCTACATCATACCATTTCTCTAGGAAGTCTTTAGTTAGTTTTTCAGTCTGGGTATTGAAGTCTTCGATTTTTGAACAGTTTCTTCTCATCCTAATAAACTGTCCTTTCGGAACGCCTTCTAACCATTTGTCCAGGTGACAGCTGTCTCGACCAATATAGCTATTACTATCTACTTTTTTGAAGAATGTTTTTGTACAGATTTTTTCTTCTTCTATATAGATCGTGAGGTCTAAGTAGTTGACGGAATCTTTACTCCAGTTGGTATCTAATTTGAGGTTAGGATCTTTCTGGTTGAGGACTTCCAGAAATGTTATCAGTTTCTCTTCTCCTCCTTTCCATATGAAGAAAAGGTCATCTATGTATCTTCTATAGATGACTATTTCTTCTTTGTGTTCTTCCATGATGTCGTTTTCCCAGATGTCCATATATAGGTTCACGAAACTTGGCGCGAAACGCGTTCCCATCGCCGTTCCCCTGACTTGTATGAAATGTTCGTGGTTGAATGTGAAATAGTTGTTTTTAAGGATCAGTCTAATCCCTTCTAGAATGAAAATTCGTTGCTCGAGTAATATGGTATCGTTGGCGTTGAGATGTCTTCTTATTGCATCCATTCCTTCTTCGTGAGGGATGTTACTGTACAGGGCCTGGACGTCACTGGTTATCAGGATGTATCCATTCTTCCATGTGAGCTTTCCTAGGTCTTGTATAAGGTTGAGGGTATCTTTCAGATGGGATTTCGTGGTGAGTACCAACGGTTGTATCATTTTGTCTATATATTCGGAGATGCGGCTGGAGATGGAATCTATCCCGGAGATGATCAGTCTCCCTGGTGGGTTCTGAGCATCTTTGTGGATCTTAGGGAGGTGGTAAAATGTCGGACGTCTAGGGTGTTGGATTTTCAGGTATTTGTGTTCCTTGTCGTTGAGAATTCCTAGTATGTTTCCTTCGTCTAAATACTGGTGGAATGCCATGGTGATATCCTCCGTGGGATCTTTTTTTAACTCTCTTAAATGTATTTTCATCATTCAGTATTTTATATGATTCTCTTTCGTATCTTTCTGTGGTTTGTAGTACTATGCCTCCCCCTTTATCTGCTGGTTTGATTATCAGCGAACTATCTTTCCTGAGGTCATCGAGTGCCTTCATTTCTTTCTTTGTGAGGTTACTTTTAGTTCCTACTTTGATTTTCTCCATTTCTCTCGATACCATTTTTTCAAATGTCGCTATTTCGGGGGTGATCATCGATTTGGGGTAAAATTTTGATTTTTCTTTAAGATCTGTATGTTTATAGATCTGCATAGTCTGTGCCTTTTCAATGGGGTTTTTCAAGAAATATTTTTTCAGACAAAGTTTCCGTTTGAATCTTTGTAAATCGATGTAGGTGTCGAAATGATTAAGATTCTGAGTGGGGGCAAATTTTAAACCTTTGTTTAATACTTTTATTTGATCAGTCGTTAGACATGTATCTGGTAGGTTAAAAATGCCACTGGAGATCTTTGTTGGTTTCTTCGTATTTGTGGTTTTCTTTTGATATGATGTTTTTTTCTGCTTTCCTCCTCTTTTGCCTCTTATTCTCTTCTTGTTTTTTTTCCTGGAGAGTGATGGTTCTCTTCCTCTCTCCCGTTTCTTATTCTTAGATCCGGGCTCCAGTCTGTTCGTGTCTGCTCCGTTTTTCTCTTCCTTTTCGGAGTGGTAAACCGAAAATCCTTTTCTTCTGTTCTCTCATCCTTTTCTCTAAGATTGTCATATCTGTTCGGATGATATACATCTTTCGTTATTTGGTCTCTTCCCTTTTGATTGATTTTCTCTCTATTCCTAGGGTTATATATAGACCTATTCTGTCTCCATGCTCCCTGTCTTGTTGGTCCTCTTGGGTTCTGATTTGTTCTGTACGAGGGTCTCCTCCTATTGTGCCTTCTAAGGTACTGGGGGGAGTCTCTATATTCTTGGTTTTCTCGTCTACCATCGTTTTCTTTGTATTTGGACAGAAAAGTTGTAGGAGCACGGGAAACAAAAAAAGACATGTAACAAAAGTGACCAACAGAAGAGGTACATGGAAAATAAAGGACTTACTTACATCTTTTTCTACGAATGTAATATATCTCCTGATATGCCCGTGTGGACTCAAATATATAGGGAAAACCACCAGAGCCCTAGGCGTCAGGATTAGGGAACACGTAAGAAACATAGAGAAAGGTTTAGAATCACATAGTGTTCCCGCACATTTTAAGAAAAATCACAACTGCGACCCAAACAAACTAGAATTCATGGCCATTAAAAAAATAAGAAATGATAGGAGAGGAGGAGACTTATCAAAGAAAATAGGGCAAGAAGAAATGCGCTGCATATATGAGTTTGAAACATTACATCCGAAAGGTCTGAACATTGCATATAGTTACATAGTTATATAGGCTGAAAAAAGACATGCGTCCATCGGGTTCAGCCTCTCCCACATAACCTACTGCTGTTGATCCAAAAGAAGGGAAAAAAAACAGTCTGAAATATGCAACATACCGGGAAAAAATTCCTTCTTGACCCCAGAATGGCAGTCAGATTTCTCCTTGGATCAAGAAGCTTTTACCCACATATTAAATATTATAACCCTTAATATTCTGTGTCTGCAGGAAGTCATCCAGTCGTTTTTTAAAAGTCTGGACAGACTCTGACCCAACCACCTCAACAGGCAGAGAATTCCACAGCTTTATTGTTCTCACCGTAAAATAACCCTTCCTATGCTTTGCTTTAAGCTAAATTTTCTTTCTTCCAGTCTAAAAGGATGACCCCTTGTCCTATGTATAGACCTGTTAATGAATAGATTATCAGACAATGGTTGATAATGGCCCTGTATATATTTATATAAGGTTATCAGATCCTCTCTAAGGCGCCGTTTCTCTAAACTAAACAGGTTTAAGCTTGTTAGTCTTTCCTCATAACTTAACCCTTCCATTCCCCTTATTAATTTAGTTGCCCGTCTCTGCACTTTTTCTAACGCTATAATATCTTTTTTTAAGACAGGTGCCCAAAATTGCACGGCATATTCAAGGTGCGGCCTGACCATTGATTTATGGACTTTGAGTTATGTCACTTCTTGTAAAGAGAGTGACAGATTTTCCATCTACATAATATATGCATCCGCACGCTCTCAATATAACACCTATAATATTTTATATCTATCCTAACCTTTCCGTCCATATATGGCCCCCCCTCGATCCCAATTAGAATCTCCTAAGATCTAAGCAGTCCTAACCTCCTACTATCCCCTTCCACCTTTTTTCCCCCCCTTTTTTTGAAAACCTTTAGCCCTCCTACTGTCATCATGCTGTTCGACACAATCCATCAGACCTCTTAACGCGAATAAGAAGAGGTCAATACTCATATCTATCTAGATATCACACCATAGCGATGCCCACACCGATAAACAATATAGACGAAGACTTTTTGCCATTGTGATACTCCTGCCCATGCCCTTTATAGGCATCACCTCCGTTTATTTTAACACACATCTATCAGGAAAGAAAGTCCCCCGTTTTATCCACATCTCGATTATAAAGACGTTAGATCCCTCCAAGGATATGGCCCTTTCCCATACAATCCTAACGCACCCCAGATAATAACTGGCACACGATATCTGATGATACCCAGGGCAAGCGCAACGGTCCCCGAAGAACGGAGACGGCATGAGAACTTCCCACATCGTCCCAAAGAAATACTCCACCACGATTGGACAGCACCCTCACGTGACCAGCCCAATCGGATCGAGACCCGGGCGCATGCGCCAGTTTCGGCGCGCCAAAATCGAAAATGAAAGTCACACTAAGCACAACACACGCTGTATAAAAGCAGCACACACAGACTGGGAATCCATCCAGCAGAAGAGGCCTTGTTTAGGCGAAACGCGTCCTGGATTACCCCCACCCTTTTTATCTGTATTTTTACCCTTAATAAATCCCTTTAAACCCCCGATTTGCTGTCTGTGGTTTTACTCCGGAGGAAAGAGAGGTACACCACCGGTAGCCACACATCTACCCCGGATGACCAGAGAACCAGGAGACCACGGAAAACCTTGTTGCAGCACAGGAGGGATCAAGAAGGGACCCAGTCACCTCTATGGACTGGCAGAGCGACTAAGTCTGAGCCTGACATTTGCAATAGGCTCTAGACCACGTGAGTGCATTCTTATTTCCTTTAACTAATATCTACAAACCATACAGTGTTGCACTATGTATGCCTCTTCTCTGTCTTTCTTATGAGGACGACGGGAGGAAAGAAGGAACCAGCGACATATCCCTCTTTATCGCATACATAGACTGCATTACCCAGCTAAGCCACTAGATGGCAGCAGGACACTGAGTATTTTCTCTTATACTATTCAGACTAAATATCTGTTCCCTGCAATATTTCATTGAACCACTAGATGTCATACATCTACCGATCTGGTATAAGAATGCTGTTTCCCTATTGATTATACTGTATCGAATATCATTGCACCCATACTCAAACAGTTCTTTGAGATACGGTGAATAATACCGAAAGCAGTACACTAACAACATTCATTTCACCATCTTACAATCCTCTATTCCCCCCCCTCTCCTTTTTTAAAAGTTTTTAACACCAAGGGACTTTCTAACCTCACGGACACCACACTTTAACAAAGCGTGAGATATCCCCCTACAGGCAAGCGCACTCCACACAGCGCGAGATATCCATCCAGAGGCAGCGCCCGACACAGATATACCACCCCATTCTTGACATTTATTGGCAGGTGTCTAACACTGCCCCTCTATCTGGGTTAGGCAGCAGCCCGTGCCACTTAAGACAGGCGCCATATAAAGGATTATTCCTCGTGAATTTAGCCACATATTACCAGTCTGCCATGCACAATACCAGTCTGCCAGCCATATTACCAGTCTGCCATTCATAATACCAGTGCGTCATAATAGCAGTGTGCCTAAAAACCAGCCTGACATGCCATGCATACCACGTGCCATTATATATGCGCATAAAGTAAATATACGCATAATGTATACGCTACAGAAAAATGCCCACCCAAGCCCAACACAATCTAAGGGGCCCCATGAGCTTACAATCGAAGGGGCCCCATGAGCTTACAATCGAAGGGGCCCCATGAGCTTACAATCTAAGAGGTCCCATGAGCTTACAATCTAAGGGGTCACATGAGCTTACAATCTAAGGGGTCCCATGAGCTTACAATCTATCCCATGAGCTTACAATCTAAGGGTACATACAGAAAAAATTACGTTGCGCGCATACTCACCGGAGCGGCTGCAACAGCCGCTCCGGTGAGTATGGGCGCGACGTCATTTTTTCTGTATGTATGTATATTATGCTTGTAACACCAGTTCGTCATTTTGCTGCTGTTCCTCTTCCATGTTTTTGTTTTTAACCCCAAATGGGAAGTGTTTGGTGCGTGTATAAATAAAACCCACCATATCTCTGCCTCTCCTTAGCTGAAAAGCAGCAGGAGGGGCTTGGAGCTGCTCAGTAGAGCAGCTTTTGGTTACATTGGTTAGGTGCTCACTCTATAAAGAGGTGCCTTGAAGGGGCGAGTGAGCTTACGTTGCAATGGCCATTGAAACAAACTAAAACCCTAAAACCTCATATTGTTTTGTTGTAGATGGAATACATGAAACGAGCGCAGATGACAACTTTTTTTCTCTTGTTATGTGTTACAATCTAAGGGGTCCCATGAGTTTACAATCTAAGGGGTCCCCACAAGTTTGCAATCTAAAAGGGTCCTGTTCCCGTGAGCTTACAATCTAAGAGGGAAGAGGAACCTGCTCTAATATATAAATTATTTTGTAATGCACTGTCAGCTGTGCGCGCACCCATCACAGCTGCTCAGTTGGCCCTCCTGTTGCGGATGGGATGGCAATGGACGCGTTACAAATGCATTTCTATAGAGAGATACTCTTGGATAGGACATCGAAAAAAAAAATATGTGGACATGAATTCTGAGCTGGCGACAACAACAATAGACTGCCCTCTGGGCAGACTTTCCACCTAGTTAGTAATAATAAAACACTAATCTTATTAGTGTAGTGCTGCTATTTCACAAATGTATGTTATCCCTCTATCAGGCAACACTTCAGTGAAGTACATAGAGCAGGCTAGATAAGAGGCAAGACACTGCAGTAAATGGCAATTTTTTCTGGATCCTAGAAGATTTAGGCTTGGACTGCATCCTATGGGGACAAAAGCAGTAGCTTTATAGGGGGAGGCGGCAGAGAAAATATGAGAAGGGAAAAGTCGATGGAGGTATGCCGGTGTGTAGTTAGCAGAAGGAGGGCAAAAATTCATATATACAATATGCCTGCCAGAATTGAACTACAAGGAACATGACTTTAGTGGTGCAATACATTGTTTTCTAGGCAACTACAACGATAAGAGGAACAGACTTAAAGGGTTATCAATAAGATCCGAACTTGCCACCAAATTGCTCTTAATGGTGAATTTCAACAAAACAAATCCGGTATGGTAGCATAAACATACAGAGGTCTAGCCATGAATGAAGATGTCAAGGCATCTGAGGCTAGGGGCGGCTATCTTAAGTAGGAAGCCCACGAGTTAACCCATTAGTGCCTCAGGCCAGGTGGTGCAGATAGAATATCAGAACAGGAAGATGCAGCATGAAAGGTGCTGCCAGAGGTCATTTCACTACAGGGCTGAGTTTAGAGCGAGTCATTTTCCAGACCCTGCGAGTCCCTGGATCTGGTTTGAGACAACACAGGAGTCCCATGACGTCTCTAGAGGATGGATCTGGGAGGAGAGGTACACTCTGGAGGAGGAGGTGCTAATTGAGGCATGCAGAGGGTACATTGGCTGGATGACCTGTTCCTGTCTGGGCACCTGTGATTAGATTAGATCCCAGCACTGCTTACTTCCCTAAAATCATACCCCACGTGAATGTACCCATGAGCAATTTTATTAGTTGTAAAATCCATTCAGATTCACACACTCAAACTGACAGAGACATACACTCAGATACATACACTCACACACATACTGACAGATACATTACACACATTTATGGATTCATATACACACATACTCTCCCCCTTTCCATCTTTTCATGCCCCTTTCCCCTCTCCCCTCTTTTTATGCCTCTTCCTCTTTCCCCATTTTTCAACCCCTTCTCTATCCCATTATTCCCTTCTATCTCTCCCTTTTTCATCCCCTTCACTCTTCCATTTCTTTCACTCTCCTTATCTCTCTCGCTCCACTTCTATGCTCATTTTCTCTCCCCCTTCAATCTCGTTTTCCTGCAACCCTCTTTATATGTTGATCTTACCACTCCCCTCATTCTATGCCCATTTTCTCTCTCCCTTCAATGCCCATTTCAACTCTCTTCTTTTTCGTTCTCATTTTCTCTCTTCCCCTTTCTCTGCTCATCTTCATTCTCTCCCCCTTCCATGCCTTTCTCTTTTTTGTCTCTTTCCCTTCTCAGCTTTGCTCTCTCCCCATTTTAGCTTCTCTCTCCCGCATTTCAGATTTTTTCAATCCCCGTTTTCAGCTTCTCTCTTTTCCCCTTTTCAGATTCTATCTTTCCCCCTGTGATGGATCTATAAAATTCTGATTAAATTGCCTCGTCACTAGCAAAATAGCAGAAAAAATAAAGCATTTACAGTATATCAGGGCTATTCCCAAGAACCATGCGACACAGGATTTGAGGATCATCCAAATAGATTCTATTTTGGTACAGAGATGCAGCTCCTTTTCTACACACAAACAATCAGATAAATTTAATGGGATTAAAACGAACAATGGAAGGCGCCAGACACTTCCACAACGGAAAAACCCAGTCTTTGCACATACAGAAAGAAAGGGTTACATTAATTGGGGGAAATCAATGGCTTCACAGGAGTGCAGCAAGATGGTTCATGTATGCCCGGAAGCCCAGAGTCTCAAGAACAAGTGGTCCAAAAATCACCTGGATAGCCCCCAAGGGAGCCGGTTGCCACTGTGCGCCAGCTTGGGGTCCCAAACTCCGGGTTCCCTAGGGTGCTTCATCTCAAACTTAGAAGGGGTAGTAACTGATACAGGGTTATTCAGAGAGGGGTGAAAAGTAGGAGAATGGATGGAGAATGGAAAATTCTAGGTCAAAATAGCCGATTTGGAAAGTGAGATAAATGGGAAAAAAAATTCTGGTTTGGCTATTTTGACCTAGAATTTTGCATTCTCCAGCCATTCTCCTGCTTTTCACCTCTGAATAATCTTGATAGTGTTCCTTAGGTTGTCCCAAAAGAGAGTCCCGTTCCCATGAAGGAGAACGGAGTGGCTGAGTTTAGAAGTGTCTCCGGACACTGGGGTCATTCCGGAATCCGGGGGACATTGGGATAATTCTGGAGGTCCCAAAGGGGCAAACAAGTCTTGTGCATGAGGGAAACAATGGAGTAATGTTACAAATACAGGGGAAACACACAGGGGGGAAATGTTTTACAAGGGAAGAAAAAGTTAAAATTTCTTGTGGTTTCCAGGTCCGTGACACCCTCTTTTCAGCTTCTCTCTCCCCTTTACAGCTTCTCTCTCCTGCTTCCTCCAAGCCCCTTTTTCTCAGCTTCTCTCTCTCTTACTCAGAATTTATTTCCCCTTCATATTCATCTTCACCTCCACTTTCTGATGCCTTTTGTTCCCCACTCCCTTTGCCTGCCCATACCTGCAGCCAGTGCTCTACTTCCCTCCTGGGCAACTGGGAGGAAGTGACCTCTTAAAAGGTCACTATCTCCCAGTGCTGCTGCTGCAGAGGAGGGAAGCAGAGCGGTATGAAAAAACTAGAGGGTGGTGACACTTTAGAGTGTGCGCCCTGTGCAGTCGCACACTCTTAAGACCCACGCTGTGTCTTCTGGTAATGAGACTGTCTGGTCACAGTGTGTATCAGCCGGCCGGTCTCATTATAAAGAGACACAGTGCAACTGCCGCAACAGCCGTTTTATTGGGCTGAAGACAAGTCGGGGAGCATTTGCCTCCCCGCCCCCTGGCCCAGTCCACCCCTGGTGCACACTAATGAAAAGTGCTATGCTCGTCTATGCTGTATACATATAAACACACACACACTCGCTCAAATGGCACTTTTCTTTCGCATAATCAAATATGAAAATCCTTAACACAAAAGCATAAAAAAACCTCTTCTAGTCTCTCCACTACAGTTTGGTCAGAGAGGTAGAAGGTACACTACTAAGAACTCAAAGGAACTAAACTCACATTATCAAAAATATAGCACAAGAAAAAAACAAGAACGATGGCGAAGATATCACCCTAGGGAGGACGAATAAACAGTTTTTATTAGTCTATTTAAAATAGCTGAGCATAGACAGGCGGACATACAACACATACGCTTGCTTGATCCAAGTAGAAATCTGACCACCATCCAGAGTCAAGAAGGAATTTTTTCTAGTATGTTGCATATCTGGCGAGCGCTTCAGACTGGGTTTTTTGCCTTCTTTTAGATCAACAGCAGTAGGTGATGTGTGAAAGGCTGAACGCGATGGGCACATGTCTTTTTTCGGCTTGTGTAATTATGTATCACATCAATAAATACAAAAAAATTGTGATATAGAATACATAAACGCTGAAGATAAAAATGGTAATGCACTTAATGGTGCTAGTCATTGTCTTGGCACTTCCAAGTAGTAACATTTTCCCGGGCATCACAGGCCTCTCGCCCCGGTAAAAATCCCACTTGATCCAGATGGATCAGGGAAGGCAAGAGAGGAGTCAATCGGTTCGCCATGATCTTAGCCAAGATCTTCAGATCCGCATTGAGGAGTGATATCGGTCGGTAGCTACGAGGGTCAGATGCGTCTTTTTCCAGTTTCAAAATAACCGAGATTGTAGCTGCTAAAGTATGGGGATGGAGGGGTGACCCTGATCGAACTGCAGAGAACAGCGCAAGAAGGTGGGGTACCAGCGTGGACGAGAAGGTGCGGTAATATTCCGCTGGTAGGCCATCAAGGTCAGGGCATTTATGGGGTTTAAGCAACTTTAGGATTGTTTGGATCTCCTCCGAACTGATGTGGTCTTCCAAGGTGTCTGCTGAGGCGTCCAAGAGCAAACGAGGAAGCTTATCCTGCAGGTAGTCCTGGATTAAGGTAGGGGTAGGGCAGGCAACAGTGTCCCCATCCAGATCATAAAGGCCTTGATAAAGCGCTGGAATTCAAGCAAAATAGACTCAGGGAGCACACGAATCATCCCATCTTGAGAGCGCATCTTCGCGATATAGGAAGCATTTTGTCTGCGGCGCAGGATTTGAGCTAACAATCTGCCAGGTTTGTTTTCCTTAAGGGTAAAGTTACATCGGGCTTTTTGGGCAGCAAACCTTACATCAGCATTGAGTAAATCATTCAGTTCATGACGTTTAGTGAGAAAGGTCCTGAAGGTCCTGAAGGTCAGAAGGCAACGTAGACGTACGGTGACGGAGTTGTAAGGAGTGGATATCCACAATAAATTGTTGGACATGTTCAGAACGAAGCCGTTTCAGAGCCGTGGCTTTGCTAATGAAAAGGCCTTGTACCACAGCCTTGTGGGCCTCCCAAACCGTCGACTCGGGAGTATCCGAGTCGCCATTCGACTCGAAATATGCCTGTAGGTGAGAATTAATCTCAGTCACAAAGGCTGGATAGCGAGAAGAGAGAGATTCAAACGCCATTGCCTCAACTGACGGATGGAAAAGGGGGGAGGACAACGTGGCAGAAATGGGGGGAATGATCAGACCACGTCTGCGCTTCAATAGCCGACGCCTCAATCAGGTCTACTCGATGGTATTGTACAAAGATATAGTCCAAGAGTAAACACAACGTAGGACTACTGTGGCGCTAAGAGAAGGATAGGGTATATGTATACAAAAGGGAGCTGCTAGAATCCTATAAAGTTAGTCTGTCCAACTAACAAGCAAAGATAAATATACAAACACAAAAATAAGGACAGCGCTCCCACGGAAAGTTATATCTTTTCAACCAAAAAGAGAATGCGACAAAAAATCTTTCTGCTTTTTAACTGCACAGTCTATTATTTACTACAAAAGTCTTATTGAAAAGAGAAAAAAAAAATTAAATACCTCAAAGGAAAAGTCACCAGTAGAGAAGAAATCTTCACACGAATATATAAATGGGACCACTCCCTCAAACTTTTTCAGTTTCTAGGATCGTCTTTGCATCCAATAAAGGGCTCCAAACATTCAATTCGCCCTCCTGGTATGTGTCCACAGTGGAAAGGAGCCTCAGCACCACACCTCCTCCAGAGATGCACAGGGAACACTGATGAATCCCTGGGTGGGGTTAACCGTTGCGTTGCTGCAGAGATCTCTTCAGAAAATTCCTCAGAGAAAGCAAAAGAACAATAGTGCAGCCAGTTTTTACAGGGACAGAGTATAAAACCTTTATATGGTAATAAACTTACCCTGTTCAGAGCCTAGCCTGGCTCAGGGAAAACTCGCATAGGGTTGTAAGGAGTGGCACAGCCCTTAAAAAGCCATCTCAGTTTAGAGTCATCAATGTAGTCAGCAAGTGAAAATAATAAAACATTTATTCCAATAATATGACATATCAGTGATAAAAAAGACAGGAACCAGATGTGTTTCGCGCTTTACAGCGCTTCTTCAGTGGTAAAACAGACAAACAAGGGTACATTTCAAAAAAGGGGTTCATTATATACTCAAAGACATTTAGTAAATGAGCCAGCAGCCCAAGTAACCCGCCCACTTCCAAATTGGAATACATACAATTAAACATATAAATGTGTTGATAAAAGTCAATAAACAAAGTACATATGCAAATCTAAAGCTTCTCCCTAAAACTTAACATCATCTGAACATAAAATTTAAAAAATAGTGGATATAGCTAATCCATTTTATCGTTGGTCATCCGGTGTATTTAAACAGATCTTTATTGAATGAGCTGGCAACCTAAAAGGCCCGCCCTCTTCAAGTTTAAAATACACAAAACTGGCAGTGTTAATATATAAAATTAACACACTACATATATAGATCGCTGCTCTTCGATCACCTCTTAAGATCCTACCGCCATAAAGGCAAAGAAAATCAAAAAAAAAAAATCAGTCCTATAAACGAAAAAAGTGCATCAAAATCATGAAAATGTGAGGGAAAAAAAAAAGGAATTACAAAATAAAATAAAAAATACAGAATAAAAAATGCAAAACAAAAACAAATGAGCCTGCAAAAATTATTACTAATATAGGAAATCCTGAGGCAATAATGAAAGCTAAAACCAATGGGCAATAGAGAGCCCTAAAAAGAAAAAAAAGTTTTTAAAATAACATAAAAAATACAAAATAAAAAATGCAAAACAGAAATAAATGTGTCTGCAAAAATGATTACTAATATAGGAAATCCTGAGGCAATATGGAAAGCTAAAACCAATGGGCAATAGAGAGCCCTAAAAAGAAAAAGAAAAAAAAGTTTTTGAAATAAAATAAAAAATACAAAATAAAAAATGCAAAAAGAAAAAAAAAATGTGTCTGCAAAAATGATTACTAATATAGGAAATCCTGAGGCAATAAAGAAAGCTAAAACAAATGGGCAATGGAGAGCCCTAAAAAAAAAAGAGATGGGTAAATTATAAAAGTGTAGGTGAAGGTAAGTTATAAAAAATGGCAAAGTTCAAAATCAGAGTTGAGACCCCTGGGAATCAGGGAATCGAACCTATAGATGAGTTTCATCTCTTCTCGGCCGATTTTGCCTATGAAGTCTTCTCCCCGCCAATCCTTTTGAACTTTAAGAGCAAAAAAAGTGAGACCTGTAGGGTCTTTATTATGTTTCATTAAAAAATGTACCGATACAGAGTGTTTTTTATCCTTCCGAATATTGCGCACATGTTCCATGATCCGCACATACAGCTGGCGTGTGGTTCTCCCAACGTATAATAGATGACAGGGGCAAATAAGTCCATAAATATCATCTTTGGACCGGCAATCAATAACTTGTTGGATTTTAAAACTCTCTTTGAATTCAAACGTACTAAAATATTGCTTTTTCAGGTGCAAGTTTCTACAAGCAAGGCAGTAACCACGTCTATGAAACCCTACTTTAAGATTGAAAGGATTCTGCAGATTCTTCGTTTTTATATTGTGAACAATTTTTTGTTTAATATTCGAGGCCCCTCGATTAATGATTTGTGGCCGATCGGGCATAAAATCATCCAATGCCGGATCTTCCAATAAAATGTGCCAGTGTTTGCGGATACTTTTATTAATATTCGCGGATTGACTGTTAAAATCATATAAGAAGGGGACCTTAGATTGAAAATCATCGTTCTTAACTTTATATTGAATAAATTCGCTTCTTTCTTTCTCTCGAGTCTGTATAACAAGATCATCCAGAATGGCCCCATCAAAACCTTTTTCAATAAAACTCTGTTTCAAAGTTTGGGATTGAATGTCATACTGGGTAACATCGGTACAATTCCTACGAATTCTTACAAGTTGACTGTTAGGAACACTTTTTAGCCACGGCTTAGCGTGGCAACTCGAAAAACTGATAAAATTGTTGACATCCACCGATTTAAAATATGTTTTAGTTTTAACACAATTTTCATCAATAAAAATAGTTAAATCTAAAAAAAGAATTTCACTTTTATGTGAGTGGGTCTCTAAAACAATACCACTATTATTTGAATTCAGACCATCAATAAAGTTCTTCAATATATCATCCCCTCCTTTCCAAATAAAAAATAGATCATCAATATATCTACGGTAGAGGACCAGGTGTTGCGCCCAACATGGCATCCAACTGAGTTCCCAGAAAGCCATGAAAAGATTTGCGTAACTAGATGCAAACCTGGTCCCCATTGCCGTACCTTTCCGTTGAAGATAAAACTGATCGTTAAAAGCAAAAAAATTATTATTGAGAATGAAATCTATACCTAGTAAGATAAATCTAATTTGCGATTCTTCGAACTCGGAATTTTGTTCTAAATAAAAACGGACTGCTTCAATACCCTGATCATGAGGGATAATACTGTATAATGAACGAACGTCACAGGTGACTAAAATATACGATGGATCCCATACTATTGTCTCTAAAATTTGTAATAGATGGATGGTATCCTTAAGATATGAAGGGATCTTTTTGACTAAAGGCTGTAGAAGGATGTCGATATATTGCGACAATCTACTGGTAAGTGAATGTACACCAGATATAATGGGTCTTCCAGGGGGATTTATTAGATCTTTATGTATCTTTGGAAGTAAATACAGAATAGGAATTCTAGGAAAGGGAATATTCAAATACAGGTACTCTTTTTCTGTTAGGATGCCACTGTCTTTCCCTTCCATTAAGAGGTTAGTCAATTCAATCTTTTTTTTTTTCATAGGATTGTATGACAAAAGAGAGTAAGTATCGCGATCGTCTAATTGCCGCATCGCTTCATTGTTATATTTCTCAATACTTAAAAGAACTATCCCACCACCCTTATCAGCCGCTTTAATTATAAGGGAAGGGTCATTATTCAATTTATCAAGGGCATCTCTTTCTTTTCTTGTAAGGTTGAAAGAAATTTTCTCTTTACTAATTTTGTCAATATCTTTCAGTACAAGGCGTTCAAAAATCTTCATTTCGTCAGATATTAGATGTTTAGGGAAAAATTTAGAGGTTTCTTTTAAATCTGTGTGAACATATCTTGGAATATTGAGAGAATTTTCAACAGGATTTTTAGCAAAAAATTTCTTCAAACATAATTTACGTTGAAATTTCTTTAGGTCAATATACATATTGAATTTATTTACCTTAACACTGGGGGCAAATTTCAAGCCTTTATTCAGAACCTTTTTTTCTGAATTGGTGAGAACATGTTCACTCAAATTGAAAATACCATTCTTTTCAGGGTTACCAGGAGTTGAGGATGGATAAACTATTTTGTCTTTTTTCTCACCCCTCTTGGTTCTCCCTGCCCTGGTCCCCCGCTTGTTCTTTCTAGTGGTCTTTTCATAGCCTTTGGGGCCAAATTTGTTTGTGGTTCTGGGAAGGAAGTATTTTTCTCTTTTTCCATTGGGAGAAAGATCTTTTCGGGCCCCAGGGGTTTCAAGTTGGGGTCCCCTGGAAAAAACGGCTCTGAAACATCTACAAGGGGTTGGAATTTATTGGAAGTCGAAGTTTCACCGTTAGGGAGTCTCGCTTTATTCCATTTAGAGACCCATTGATATTGGGGGAGTGTGGCCTGTTTCCTTTCTCTCTCTTCGTACAAACTTCTCCTTACCGGAGCATATGAGCGTTTAGGATCTGCATATGAGGTGGATGCCACTGGAGAAACAGGTAAACCCAAGTTTATACTTTTATTTTCATTTTGTGAAGTAGTGTTTTTACATTCACCATCAACAAGAATAGGTTCCAATGGTAAACTCAAAACACTAGTAGCAATCTCAATATCCTCAGTAGAGACCTTAGCAGCCACAATGGGAGCTTGAGGTTCTTCACACGAGACCGATAGAGTCGGTCTCTCTCTAACTGGGGTAAAATTGGGGTTGCTATTAGAGGGAGCATGATAAAAATCGTTACTGTGTTCATACCGAGAAAATTTATTTCTTTTGGAATTCCTATATGGGAACCTATCATTATTCGAAGAATAGTATTTCTCATGTACTCTGTTTTTATAATCTTCTATGTCTCTACCATATTTGTTCTTTTTGATTTCCATCACATCTTGTGCAACCTTCCCCAGAGTGTGTTCCAAATCCGCTGAAATAAGGGCAAAGTCATCGTTCTCCACTATAGACTGTATATTCTCCAAAAGAGAGTTAGCTTTGGCTTCTAACTCAATTAAGGAGAGGGTTCGAAAATTTATTATATAATTCATAGTCTGATCCGCAAAACTGTTCTTCCCTCTAAAAAGCTGGTATTATCCCTATCAGAGGTGGGCATTTTAAAAAATCTTAAACCTCTTGGAGAAATTTTCTCCCTCAAGTATTTTTGGAGAGTAGCAACCTCCAATTTTGATTTAATTTCTTTAATAAGCGTCTTTTCCAGAGAAAGGATAAGCTCTTTTAAATCAGGAACTGTAGTGTTTGGTGCAATGGGTCTAATATCACCAAATAATTCATCGATATTAAGCCCAGTCTTGGACCTATAATCCTTAAATGCCATTTCCAGCTGCCTTTGTAGTCCTTGGACAGAATAGGATAAGAGTAAACACAACGTAGGACTACTGTGGCGCTAAGAGAAGGATAGGGTATATGTATACAAAAGGGAGCTGCTAGAATCCTATAAAGTTAGTCTGTCCAACTAACAAGCAAAGATAAATATACAAACACAAAAATAAGGACAGCGCTCCCACGAAAAGTTATATCTTTTCAACCAAAAAGAGATTGCGACAAAAAATCTTTCTGCTTTTTAACTGCACAGTCTATTATTTACTACAAAAGTCTTATTGAAAAGAGAAAAAAAAAATTAAATAGCTCAAAGGAAAAGTCACCAGTAGAGAAGAAATCTTCACACGAATATATAAATGGGACCACTCCCTCGAAACTTTTCAGTTTCTAGGATCGTCTTTTCATCCAATAAAGGGCTCCAAACATTCAATTCGCCCTCCTGGTATGTGTCCACAGTGGAAAGGAGCCTCAGCACCACACCTCCTCCAGAGATGCACAGGGAACACTGATGAATCCCTGGGTGGGGTTAACCGTTGCGTTGCTGCAGGGATCTCTTCAGAAAATTCCTCAGAGAAAACAAAAGAAAAATAGTGCAGCCAGTTTTTACAGGGACAGAGTATAAAACCTTTATATGGTAATAAACTTACCCTGTTCAGAGCCTAGCCTGGCTCAGGGAAAACTCGCATAGGGTTGTAAGAAGTGGCACAGCCCTTAAAAAGCCATCTCAGTTTAGAGTCATCAATGTAGTCAGCAAGTGAAAATAATAAAACATTTATTCCAATAATATGAAATATCAGTGATAAAAAAGACAGGAACCAGACGCGTTTCGCGCTTTACAGCGCTTCTTCAGTGGTAAAACAGACAAACAATTACATTTCAAAAAAGGGGTTCATTATACACTCAGACATTTAGTAAATAAGCCAGCAGCCCAAGTAACCCGCCCACTTCCAAATTGGAATACATACAATTAAACATATAAATGTGTTGATAAAAGTCAATAAACAAAGTACATATGCAAATCTAAAGCTTCTCCCTAAAACTTAACATCATCTGAACATAAAATTTAAAAAATAGTGGATATAGCTAATCCATTTTATCGTTGATCATCCGGTGTATTTAAACAGATCTTTATTGAATGAGCTGGCAACCTAAAAGGCCCGCCCTCTTCAAGTTTAAAATACACAAAACTGGCAGTGTTAATATATAAAATTAACACACTACATATATAGATCGCTGCTCTTCGATCACCTCTTGAGATCCTACCGCCATAAAGGCAAATAAAATAAAATAAAAAAAAAAATCAGTCCTATAAACGAAAAAAGTGCATCAAAATGATGAAAATGTGAGGATAAAAAAAAAAAAGAAATTACAAAATAAAATAAAAAATTATTTTGTAATTTCCTTTTTTTTTTTTTTTCCTCACATTTTCATCATTTTGATGCACTTTTTCGTTTATAGGACTGATTTTATTATTTTTTGGGATTTTCTTTGCCTTTATGGCGGTAGGATCTTAAGAGGTGATCGAAGAGCAGCGATCTATATATGTAGTGTGTTAATTTTATATATTAACACTGCCAGTTTTGTGTATTTTAAACTTGAAGAGGGCGGGCCTTTTAGGTTGCCAGCTCATTCAATAAAGATCTGTTTAAATACACCGGATGATCAACGATAAAATGGATTAGCTATATCCACTATTTTTTAAATTTTATGTTCAGATGATGTTAAGTTTTAGGGAGAAGCTTTAGATTTGCATATGTACTTTGTTTATTGACTTTTATCAACACATTTATATGTTTAATTGTATGTATTCCAATTTGGAAGTGGGCGGGTTACTTGGGCTGCTGGCTCATTTACTAAATGTCTGAGTATATAATGAACCACTTTTTTGAAATGTACCCTTGTTTGTCTGTTTTACCACTGAAGAAGCGCTGTAAAGCGCGAAACACATCTGGTTCCTGTCTTTTTTATCACTGATATGTCATATTATTGGAATAAATGTTTTATTATTTTCACTTGCTGACTACATTGATGACTCTAAACTGAGATGGCTTTTTAAGGGCTGTGCCACTTCTTACAACCCTATGCGAGTTTTCCCCGAGCCAGGCTAGGCTCTGAACAGGGTAAGTTTATTACCATATAAAGGTTTTATACTCTGTCCCTGTAAAAACTGGCTGCACTATTGTTCTTTTGTTTTCTCTGAGGAATTTTCTGAAGAGATCCCTGCAGCAACGCAACGGTTAACCCCACCCAGGGATTCATCAGTGTTCCCTGTGCATCTCTGGAGGAGGTGTGGATCTTGTGCTGAGGCTCCTTTCCACTGTGGACACATACCAGGAGGGCGAATTGAATGTTTGGAGCCCTTTATTGGATGAAAAGACGATCCTAGAAACTGAAAAAGTTCGAGGGAGTGGTCCCATTTATATATTCGTGTGAAGATTTCTTCTCTACTGGTGACTTTTCCTTTGAGGTATTTTTTTTTTTCTCTTTTCAATAAGACTTTTGTAGTAAATAATAGACTGTGCAGTTAAAAAGCAGAAAGATTTTTTGTCGCATTCTCTTTTTGGTTGAAAAGATATAACTTTTCGTGGGAGCGCTGTCCTTATTTTTGTGTTTGTATATTTATCTTTGCTTGTTAGTTGGACAGACTAACTTTATAGGATTCTAGCAGCTCCCTTTTGTATACATATACCCTATCCTTCTCTTAGCGCCACAGTAGTCCTACGTTGTGTTTACTCTTATCCTATTCTGTCCAAGGACTACAAAGGCAGCTGGAAATGGCACTTAATGATTATAGGTCCAAGATTGGGCTTAATATCGATGAATTATTTGGGGATATTATACCCATTGCACCAAACACTACAGTTCCTGATTTAAAAGAGCTTATCCTTTCTCTGGAAAAGACGCTTATTAAAGAAATTAAATCAAAATTGGAGGTTGCTACTCTCCAAAAATACTTGAGGGAGAAAATTTCTCCAAGAGGTTTAAGATTTTTTATAATGCCCACCTCTGATAGGGATAATACCAGCTTTTTAGAGGGAAGAACAGTTTTGCGGATCAGACTATGAATTATATATTAAATTTTCGAACCCTCTCCTTAATTGAGTTAGAAGCCAAAGCTAACTCTCTTTTGGAGAATATACAGTCTATAGTGGAGAACGATGACTTTGCCCTTATTTCAGCGGATTTGGAACACACTCTGGGGAAGGTTGCACAAGATGTGATGGAAATCAAAAAGAACAAATATGGTAGAGACATAGAAGATTATAAAACAGAGTACATGAGAAATACTATTCTTCGAATAATAATAGGTTCCCATATAGGAATTCCAAAAGAAATAAATTTTCTCGGTATGAACACAATAACGATTTTTATCATGCTCCCTCTAATAGCAACCCCAATTTTACCCCAGTTAGAGAGAGACCGACTCTATCGGTCTCGTGTGAAGAACCTCAAGCTCCCATTGTGGCTGCTAAGGTCTCTACTGAGGATATTGAGATTGCTACTAGTGTTTTGAGTTTACCATTGGAACCTATTCTTGTTGATGGTGAATGTAAAAACACTACTTCACAAAATGAAAATAAAAGTATAAACTTGGGTTTACCTGTTTCTCCAGTGGCATCCACCTCATATGCAGATCCTAAACTCTCATATGCTCCGGTAAGAAGTTTGTACGAAGAGAGAGAAAGGAAACAGGCCACACTCCCCCAATATCAATGGGTCTCTAAATGGAATAAAGCGAGACTCCCTAACGGTGAAACTTCGACTTCCAATAAATTCCAACCCCTTGTAGAAGTTTCAGAGCTGTTTTTTCCAGGGGACCCCAACTTGAAACCCCTGGGGCCCGAAAAGATCTTTCTCCCAATGGATAAAGAGAAAAATAGTTCTTTCCCAGAACCACAAACAAATTTGGCCCCAAACGCTATGAAAAGACCGTTAGAAAGAACAAGTGGGGGACCAGTGCAGGGAGAACCAAGAGGGGTGAGAAAAAAGACAAAATAGTTTATCCATCCTCAACTCCTGGTAACCCTGAAAAGAATGGTATTTTCAATTTGAGTGAACATGTTCTCACCAATTCAGAAAAAAAGGTTCTGAATAAAGGCTTGAAATTTGCCCCCAGTGTTAAGGTAAATAAATTCAATATGTATATCGACCTAAAGAAATTTCAACGTTAATTATGTTTGAAGAAATTTTTTGCTAAAAATCCTGTTGAAAATTCTCTCAATATTCCACGATATGTTCACAGAGATTTAAAAGAAACCTCTAAATTTTTCCCTAAACATCTAATATCTGACGAAATGAAGATTTTTGAATGCCTTGTACTGAAAGCTATTGACAAGATTAGTAAAGAGAAAATTTCTTTCAACCTTACAAGAAAAGAAAGAGATGCCCTTGATAAATTGAATAATGACCCTTCCCTTATAATTAAACCGGCTGATAAGGGTGGAGGGATAGTTCTTTTAAGTATGGAGAAATATAACAATGAAGCGATGCGGCAATTAGACGATCGCGATACTTACTCTCTTTTGTCATACAATCCTATGGAAAAAAACAAGATTGAATTGACTAACCTCTTAAAGGAAGGGAAAGACAGCGGCATCCTAACAGAAAAAGAGTACCTGTATTTGAATATTCCCTTTCCTAGAATTCCTATTCTGTATTTACTTCCAAAGATACATAAAGATCTAATAAATCCCCCTGGAAGACCCATTATATCTGGTGTACATTCACTTACCAGTAGATTGTCGCAATATATCGACATCCTTCTACAGCCTTTAGTCAAAAAGATCCCTTCATATCTTAAGGATACCGTCCATCTATTACAAATTTTAGAGACAATAGTATGGGATCCATCGTATATTTTAGTCACCTGTGACGTTCGTTCATTATACAGTATTATCCCTCATGATCAGGGTATTGAAGCAGTCCGTTTTTATTTAGAACAAAATTCCGAGTTCGAAGAATCGCAAATTAGATTTATCTTACTAGGTATAGAGTTCATTCTCAATAATAATTTTTTTGCTTTTAACGATCAGTTTTATCTTCAACGGAAAGGTACGGCAATGGGTACCAGGTTTGCGCCTAGTTATGCAAATCTTTTCATGGCTTTCTGGGAACTCAGTTGGATGCCACGTTGGGCACAACACCTGGTCCTCTACCGTAGATATATTGATGATCTATTTTTTATTTGGAAAGGAGGGGATGATATATTGAAGAACTTTATTGATGGTCTGAATTCAAATAACAGTGGTATTGTTTTAGAGACCCACTCCCATAAAAGTGAAATTCATTTTTTAGATTTAACTATTTTTATTGATGAAAATTGTGTTAAAACTAAAACATATTTTAAATCGGTGGATGTCAACAATTTTATCAGTTTTTCGAGTAGCCACGCTAAACCGTGGCTAAAAAGTGTTCCTAACAGTCAACTTGTAAGAATTCGTAGGAATTGTACCGATGTTACCCAGTATGACATTCAATCCCAAACTTTGAAACAGAGTTTTATTGAAAGGTTTTGATGGGGCCATTCTGGATGATCTTGTTATACAGACTCGAGAGAAAGAAAGAAACGAATTTATTCAATATAAAGTTAAGAACGATGATTTTCAATCTAAGGTCCCCTTCTTATATAATTTTAACAGTCAATCCGCGAATATTAATAAAAGTATCCGCAAACACTGGCACATTTTATTGGAAGATCCGGCATTGGATGATTTTATGCCCGATCGGCCACAAATCATTAATCGAGGGGCCTCGAATATTAAACAAAAAATTGTTCACAATATAAAAACGAAGAATCTGCAGAATCCTTTCAATCTTAAAGTAGGGTTTCATAGACGTGGTTACTGCCTTACTTGTAGAAACTTGCACCTGAAAAAGCAATATTTTAGTACGTTTGAATTCAAAGAGAGTTTTAAAATCCAACAAGTTATTGATTGCCGGTCCAAGGATGATATTTATGGACTTATTTGCCCCTGTCATCTATTATACGTTGGGAGAACCACACGCCAGCTGTATGTGCGGATCATGGAACATGTGCGCAATATTCGGAAAGGATACGAAAAACACTCTGTATCGGTACATTTTTTAATGAAACATAATAAAGACCCTACAGGTCTCACTTTTTTTGCTCTTAAAGTTCAAAAGGATTGGCGGGGAGAAGACTTCATAGGCAAAATCGTCCGAGAAGAGATGAAACTCATCTATAGGTTCGATTCCCTGATTCCCAGGGGTCTCAACTCTGATTTTGAACTTTGCCATTTTTTATAACTTACCTTCACCTACACTTTTATAATTTACCCATTAGTTTTTTTAGGGCTCTCCATTGCCCATTTGTTTTAGCTTTCTTCATTGCCTGAGGACTTCCTATATTAGTAATCATTTTTGCAGACACTTTTTTTTTTTTTACTTTTTGCATTTTTTATTTTTTATTTTATTTCAAAAACTTTTTTTCTTTTTCTTTTTAGGGCTCTCTATTGCCCATTGGTTTTAGCTTTCCATATTGCCTCAGGATTTCCTATATTAGTAATCATTTTTGCAGACACATTTATTTCTGTTTTGCATTTTTTTTGCCCATTTGTTTTAGCTTTCTTTATTGCCTCAGGATTTCCTATATTAGTAATCATTTTTGCAGACACATTTTTTTTTTGCATTTTTTATTTTGTATTTTCTATTTTATTTCAAAAACTTTTTTTTCTTTTTCTTTTTAGGGCTCTCTATTGCCCATTGGTTTTAGCTTTCCATATTGCCTCAGGATTTCCTATATTAGTAATCATTTTTGCAGGCACATTTGTTTCTGTTTTGCATTTTTTATTTTGTATTTTTTATTTTATTTTGTAATTTCCTCTTTTTTTTTTTCCTCACATTTTCATCATTTTGATGCACTTTTTTCATTTATAGGACTGATTTTATTATTTTTTGGGATTTTCTTTGCCTTTATGGCGGTAGGATCTTAAGAGGTGATCGAAGAGCAGCGATCTATATATGTAGTGTGTTAATTTTATATATTAACACTGCCAGTTTTGTGTATTTTAAACTTGAAGAGGGCGGGCCTTTTAGGTTGCCAGCTCATTCAATAAAGATCTGTTTAAATACACCGGATGATCAACGATAAAATGGATTAGCTATATCCACTATTTTTTAAATTTTATGTTCAGATGATGTTAAGTTTTAGGGAGAAGCTTTAGATTTGCATATGTACTTTGTTTATTGACTTTTATCAACACATTTATATGTTTAATTGTATGTATTCCAATTTGGAAGTGGGCGGGTTACTTGGGCTGCTGGCTCATTTACTAAATGTCTTTGAGTATATAATGAACCCCTTTTTTGAAATGTACCCTTGTTTGTCTGTTTTACCACTGAAGAAGCGCTGTAAAGCGCGAAACGTGTCTGGTTCCTGTCTTCTTTATCACTGATATTTCATATTATTGGATTAAATGTTTTATTATTTTCACTTGCTGACTACATTGATGACTCTAAACTGAGATGGCTTTTTAAGGGCTGTGCCACTTCTTACAACCCTATGCGAGTTTTCCCCGAGCCAGGCTAGGCTCTGAACAGGGTAAGTTTATTACCATATAAAGGTTTTATACTCTGTCCCTGTAAAAACTGGCTGCACTATTGTTCTTTTGTTTTCTCTGAGGAATTTTCTGAAGAGATCCCTGCAGCAACGCAATCCCCACCCAGGGATTCATCAGTGTTCCCTGTGCATCTCTGGAGGAGGTGTGGATCTTGTGCTGAGGCTCCTTTCCACTGTGGACACATACCAGGAGGGCGAATTGAATGTTTGGAGCCCTTTATTGGATGAAAAGACGATCCTAGAAACTGAAAAAGTTCGAGGGAGTGGTCCCATTTATATATTCGTGTGAAGATTTTGAGGTATTTTTTTTTTCTCTTTTCAATAAGACTTTTGTAGTAAATAATAGACTGTGCAGTTAAAAAGCAGAAAGATTTTTTGTCGCAATCTCTTTTTGGTTGAAAAGATAGAACTTTTCGTGGGAGCTCTGTCCTTATTTTTGTGTTTGTAAAGATATAGTCCAGTCTAGAGTGTGTACTATGAACAGGGGAGAAGAACGTATAGTCACGTTCGCCAGCGTGAAAACCCCGCCAGACATCAACAAGTCAGAGTTCATCCAAGGTGCGTCTCACCTCACGTATCACATTCGGGGGAATCGAGGAGCGACCCATAGAGGTATCCAGCATCTAGGGGATTGTTAAAATCACCTGCAACCACCAGGGTGCCAGACAGAAAGGACTGAAATTGGCGAAAAATAGACGCCAGGCACCGGTGTTGTGCGGTATTAGGGAGATACACCGAAGTGAACGTATAGCAAGAGTCTGCAATCGTACCCTTAACAAACAGAAAACGCCCCTCCAGAGCCCTCAGTACATCAATCAAGACAAAGGGAACATCTCGGGAGAAAAGAATAGCCACTCCTCGGCTCTTGCCACCCTGATAGTCACTAAAATATCCGAAGGGGAAACGGAAGTCACGAAGAACTGGGGCGGACCCCAATCGGAAATGGGTCTCCTGAAGAAACAACACCGAAGTCCTTAACCCCTCTGAGGTATTGTGGAAGAGTGCAGGGGTGGACTCTGCATTCAAATATTAAAATGATTGGAATCTGGTACACACGTCAATGCACCAAAATATTGGGCCTTTGGTGCCAGCTAGTGCCTTCACACCGTAACCCCTCTTAGGTATTGTGGAAGAGTGCAGGGGTGCATTCAAATATTAAAATGATATGAATCTGGTACACGCGTCAGTGGCAGTGCACCCAAATATTGGGCCTTTGGTGCCAGCTAGTGCCTTCACACCGTAACCCCTCTGAGGTATTGTGGAAGAGTGCAGGGGTGGACTCTGTATTCAAATATTAAAATGATTGGAGGGGCGTGGTTTGGGCTCATCCAGAATGGCCGCGTAAGCGAGGAGCTCCGCTCAGACTCCAGCATTACACCGCTCTCCTGCACTCTCTGACCAGCGATGGGGAAAACAAACAAGACCCCCGGCACACGGAAGTCCCAGGGACCTGACTGGGCAACAGACACCCCATCCCTGCACTGATTTTTGATGGGGCCCGCAGATCTCCCGGCGGGTCCACCGGACAAAATGGCGGACGAGGTGAGGACGCAGGCAGAACACGAACCCTCCCTGACTTCCACAGTGGGTACAGAAGAGGCCACTTTGGTGGACCTGGCGGTTTGGCTCCCCCTGCTCCACAATTTGCCTACAAAAACGGACTTAAAGGAGGCCAATGCAGAACTACGCTCCTCCATCATGGCGGAACGGCAACACGTGCGTCAGGACATTCAGGTCCTTACACACAGAGTGGACACGCTGGAACAGGGGTCTGACTCACTGCAGCTCACCCAAGAATTATCAGCATCGGTTTTGCAACTGCGCTCCACTCAACTGCGTAACATGGCCCTCCAACATAGCGGACTTGGATAACAGGGGACGCCGCAATAACCTTCGGCTGCGTGGCTTACCGGAAACGGTGACATCTGTGGATCAACTAACGGGTATGCTCTCTTCAATTTTTAATACGTTGCTGGACAGGCCTGAATCCTCAGCCATTGATTTTGTCCGGGCGCATGGAGCCCTCAGGCCCCGAGGTCCTCCAGGGAGCACACCGCGAGACGTGATATGCTGCCTATATGATTTTAGCCTCAAAGAAGACATACTGCGTAAAGCACGCGAGGCTACACAGTTCTCTTACGAAGGGACTGAGCTTCAACTGTTGCCAGACCTATCAACCTGCGACACTGGCTTACACAGGCAGGTTCATAAATATTGGGACATCGACCCAATTCTAACATCTTTGGCTCTATACACCACCACAAAGGAGTTGGAATGAAACAAACACAATGTGCTTTAACTGCAGACTGTCAGCTTTAATTTGAGGGTATGAAAATCAGAAAAAGGGGGGAGTCCCAGTGTGCGGTCAGTCCAGCCGGGTCGTGCATCAAAAGGTTCATCCAGGTTAATTGTGATGTCGTGCCGAAGTTAAGATGGCAGAAAGGCAAGACAGTGAGGCACTATTTTCTTATCAGGGTGCAACGGCGTGAGTGCCCTATCATGGTCAGTAATCCACGGTAGTCCCGGCATCAACAGATAGCCCCGGGGTGGAGTGGCATTGAGGCCATATAGTCGCTCCGTGCACTCTGGCGGGCAGTCGTAGGAAGGACCGGGCAAAATAGCTGCGTAGGAGACAACTAGGGGGTGGAAACTTCGGTCAGTTATTAATAGGTGGTCCAGGCGTGTAGGAGCCACTCACTACGGGCCCACAGAGTCCAACTGCAGAGCCTGAATGTAGTAATTCAGCCGGGCAGGGTCGTTGAATGGGAGCAGAGTTTCTCCAGTTCACATCTGCAAGCCAGTGCGTCTCCCTGCTTGTCTGCTATTTCTTCCAGGGCGCGGCGGAAGAGGAGTCTGGCGTGAGCCACGTGCCGCTTGATTGTATAGTGCAAGAGGGTCCGGCCACATAAACTGCAAAGGTGGTAGTTGAAGGTCCGTCGATAAGGCCACAACATCCTCCGAGGATTGCAAAATATGAGTGCCTTGATCAGAGATAACCGCCAGGCCAGTTGGTGTATGCCAGCGATAGCATGGTCACGCAGAAGCGATGTAAGGGGCTTTAAGGCACGTCTACAGTCAGGTCCAGAAATATTGGGACATCGACACAATTCTAACATCTTTGGCTCTATACACCACCACAATGGAGTTGGAATGAAACAAACACAATGTGCTTTAACTGCAGGCTGTCAGCTTTAATTTGAGGGTATGTACATCACCTTACAGTCCTCTCCTCCTGTTTCCAACCCCAACCCTCCTAGATTGTGAGTTCCTACGGGAATAGGGCCCTCATCTCCTCCTGTACTGTTTGTCAAATGTTGTTCAATGTATTGTAACCCTGTCTATACTGTGCCTATTGTACAGCGCTGCGGAATATGCTGGCGCTTTATAAATAAAGAATAATAATAATAAAACATCCAACTCAGGTAAACGTTGTAGGACTTACAGCAGTTTGCAGATGTGCCTCCCACTTGTTAAGGGACCAAAGGTAATGGGACAGAATAATAATCATAAATCAAACTTTCCCTTCTTAATACTTGGTTGCAAATCCTTTGCAGTCAATCACAGCCTGAAGTCTGGAATGCATAGACATCACCAGACACTGGGTTTCATCCTGGTGATGCTCTGCCAGGCCTCTACTGTAACTGTCTTCAGTTCCTGCTTGTTCTTGGGGCATTTTCCCTTCAGTTTTGTCTTCAGCAAGTGAAATGCATGCTCAATGGGATTCAGGTCAGGTGATTGACTTGGCCATTGCATAACATTCCACTTCTGTCCCTTCAACTCTTTGGTTGCTTTTGCAGTATGCTTTGGGTCATTGTCCATCTGCACTGTGAAGCGCTGTCCAATGAGTTCTGCAGCATTTGGCTGAATGTGAGCAGATAATATAGCCCGAAACACTTCAGAATTCATCCTGCTGCTTTTGTCAGCAGTCACATCATCAATAAATACAAGAGAACCAGTTCCATTGGCAGCCATACATGCCAACGCCATGACACTACCACCACCATGCTTCACTGATGAGGTGGTATGTTTAGGATCATGAGCAGTGCCTTTCCTTCTCCATACTCTTCTCTTCCCATCACTCTGGTACATGTTGATCTTGGTCTTATCTGTGCATAGGATCTTGTTCCAGAACTGTGAAGGCTTTGTTAGGTGTTGATTGGCAAACTCTAATCTGGCCTTCCTGTTTTTGAGGCTCACCAATGGTTTACATCTTGTGGTGAACCCTCTGTATTCACTCTGGTGAAGTCTTCTCTTGATTGTTGACTTTGACACACATACACCTACCTCCTGGAGAGTGTTCTTGATCTGGCCAACTGTTGTGAAGGGTGTTTTCTTCACCAGGGAAAGAATTCTTCGGTCGTCCACCACAGTTGTTTTCCGTGGTCTCCCAGGTCTTTTGGTGTTGCTGGGTTTGTTTTGTTTCTTCAGCCTAATGATGGCTTGCTTTACTGATAGTGACAGCTCTTTGGATCTCATCTTGAGAATTGACAGCAACAGATTCCAAATGCAAATAGCACACTTGAAATGAACTCTGGGCCTTTTATCTGCACATTGTAATTGGGGTAATGAGGGAATATCACACACCTGGCCATGGAACAGCTGAGAAACCAATTGTCCCATTACCATTGGTCCCTTAACAAGTTGGAGGCACATCTGAAAACTGCTGTAAGTCCTACACCATTCACCTGAGTTGGATGTACATACCCTCAAATTAAAGCTGACAGTCTGCAGTTAAAGCACATTGTGTTTGTTTCATTCCAACTCCATTGTGGTTGTGTAAACAGCCAAAGATGTTAGAATTGTGTCGATGTCCCAATATTTCTTGACCTGACTGTAGACGTGCCTTAAAGCCTCTTACATCGCTTCTGCGTGACCAACAGCTACGCTATCGCAGAAGGATGTTGCGGCCTTATCGACTGACCTTCAACTACCACCTTTGCAGTTTAAGTGGCCGGACCCTCTTGCTCTATACAATCAAGCGACACGTGGCTCACGCCAGACTCCTCTTCCGCCGCGCCCTGGAAAAAAAAGCAGACAAGCAGGGAGACGCACTGGCTTGCAGATGTGAACTGGAGACACTCTGCTCCCATTCAACGACCCTACCCGGCTGGATTACTACATTCAGGCTCTGCAGTTGGACTCTGTGGGCCCGTAGCGAGTGGCTCCTACACGCCTGTACCACCTATTAATAACTGACCGAAGTTTCCACCCCCTAGTTGTCTCCTACGCAGCTATGTTGCCCGGTCCTTCCTACTACTAGCACCAGGACATGGAACCTTAGCTGTCAGAGATCCTGGCTCACAGCACAACTACTATTTTTTGGAATTGAGTGCTCGGCCTTTTCTAATCTTTATTTATTAACTTATTTATTTATAATTTTTATATTTATTTGTTTATAAAACAGAAGACAGTGAACTAGGAGCAGAGCAGCAGGGCAGTTAACATGGACTGCAGTACTATTTAAGCTGAGAGTGAGGGGTGAAAGTGTATTCAAATTATATATATACTAGGTGTAAAGCCTGCCCGGAGGGCAGGATAGAGGTAGAGGATATGGCCCAGTGCTCCCAATGATGTGGCTGTTTATCGCACCCAGTTTCTGATCCCCAGCTCACATGGATATATTTGCCCCAGCTCACATATTGCCAAAGCTCACATGGATATATATAATATGCCCCCAGCTCACATGGATATATATATGCCCCCAGCTCACATGGATATTAGGGATGAGCCGAACACTCCCCGAGTTCGGTTCGAGCCCGAACCGAACTTCCCATTTGTTTGGGACCGAACCCGAACCTGAACCCCCATGCAAGTCAATGGGGCTGAAAATTCGTTTTTTTAGAGTGCCCTCCAAGAGGGCATATATGCTACATATTTGCCATAAAAGGTCTATGGGGGTCCGGGTAGTGCCCTGGGGGACAGGAAACGTTTTTAAAGGGACAGTGAGTTTTCCATGAAATAAGGGTTAAAAATAAAAACGAAAAATTCCTTCAAATATTGTGCCTAGGAGATCCCCATAACCTGCCCGTGAAGTGGCGGATTTCTAGGATGTACAGAAACACTTAAAAACAAAAAAATGACGTTTCATATGACGGTAAATGCTTTTCCTTTAATCTATCCATAAACAACTGCTTTGGGCGGCAGCCTGTATGAAAAGACATTTTAGGACGCGCATAAAAAGTTTAGTGTTTTTCTTGGCTAAATTATTGTGAAACTTATGCAGGCTTTGGATGAAAGTAACAATAGGTGCTTTAAAATTGGGCTTTTAGCGTCGGCAACAGTGCCGTCACACCGTAACCCCTCTGAGGATATGAATCTGATACAGGCGTCAATGGCAGTGCACCCAGATATTGTGCCTTTAGTGCCAGGCATGCAAGTACTATCATACAGCAACCCCTCTGTGGTATTGTGGAAGAGTGCAGGGGTGGACCATGTGGTCCTACATTGAAAAGTGTTTTTTTTATCTGTTAATGGGTGTCAGTGCACCCAGATATTTTGCCTTTAATGCCAGGCCAGCAAGTATCATCATAAAGTAACCCCTCTGTGGTATTGTGGAAGAATGCAGGGGTGGACCTTGCGGTCCTATATTGAAAAGTTTTTGATCTGGTAATGGGCGTCAGTGCACCCAGATATTGTGCCTTTAATGCCAGGCCAGCAAGTATCATCATACAGTAACCCCTCTGTGTTATTATGGAAGAGTGCAGGGGTGTACCTTGCGGTCCTATATTAAAAAGATATGCATCTGGTTAAGGCGTCAGTGCACCCAGATATTCTGCCTTTGGTGCAAGACTGCCAGGCCAGCAAGTATCATCATACAGTAAGGCTGGGGTCAGACGAACGCAGTGTTAACCTCTGTGTTGCCCGCACATAAGTACGTCCGTGATAGCATACAATTGTGTTAAATGGAGTCCCACACACGAAGTACGTCCGCACAGAAGTGCGGGAGCTGACGGACGCTGCAAACGGACGCAGGTTAGGCAAGAACGTAATACTGCTAGAACGGACGTGCAGAGTGCGCCACGTCCATAACGTCCGCATAGCTTTGTGTGTGAGTGATGCAACAAGGTCAGACGGACTGCATTTATACGTCCAGCATTTTTGACGGACAGAATGTTCTTTCATTGTAATTTATTTTCCCTGCTACATCAGTCAAAAAATACGTCAGTGAAAAAAACCGACTGTGTGGCCACTACCTTGTCGTCAGTCAGTAAGTACGTCCGTACTGCACGGACGCACAGTCCGTAGAAAATGCGCTCATCTGACCCTAGCCTAACCCCTCTGTGGTATTGTGGAAGAGTGCAGGGGTGGACCATGTGGTCCTATATTGAAAATTTTTTGATCTGGTAATGGGCGTCAGTGCACCCAGATATTGTGCCTTTAACCCCTTCACTGCTGAGCCATTTCACGTCTTAAAAAAAACACATTTTTCTTTTCTGTATTATTATTGTTATTATTTTTTTTCTTTACTTTAAACATTGTCATGTTTGGTATCATTGGAAAGGCCATGCTAGCTGAAAACAGTCGAGAGATATCTGGGTTCAAAGGAACCCTTATCTCCACCCCTATCTTTCCTTAGGAGTCAAATGAGGACATTCCCCACACGTCCTCAGCAGTGAAAGGGTTAATGCCAGGCCATCAAGTATCATCATACAGTAACCCCTCTGTGGTATTGTGGAAGAGTGCAGGGGTGGACCATGTGGTCCTATATTGAAAAGTGTTTTTTTTATCTGTTAATGGGCGTCAGTGCACCCAGATATTGTGCCTTTAATGCCAGGCCATCAAGTATCATCATACAGTAACCACTCTGTAGTATTGTGGAAGAGTGCAGGGGTGGACCATGTGGTCCTATATTGAATTTTTTTTGATCTGGTAATGGGCGTCAGTGCACCCAGATATTGTGCCTTTAATGCCAGGCCATCAAGTATCATCATACAGTAACCCCTCTGTGGTATTGTGGAAGAGTGCAGGGGTGGACCATGTGGTCCTATATTGAAAATTTTTTGATCTGGTAATGGGCGTCAGTGCACCCAGATATTGTGCCTTTAATGCCAGGCCATCAAGTATCATCATACAGTAACCCCTCTGTGTTATTGTGGAAGAGTGCAGGGGTGAACCTTGCGGTCCTATATTAAAAAGATATGCATCTGGTTAAGGCGTCAGTGCATCCAGATATTCTGCCTTTGGTGCAAGACTGCCAGGCCAGCAAGTATCATCATACAGTAAGGCTGGGGTCAGACGAACGCAGTGTTAACCTCTGTGTTGCCCGCACATAAGTACGTCCGTGATAGCATACAATTGTGTTAAACGGAGTCCCAAACACGAAGTACGTCCGCACAGAAGTGCGGGGGCTGACGGACGCTGCAAACGGACGCAGGTTAGGCAAGAACGTAATACTGCTAGAACGGACGTGCAGAGTGTGCCACGTCCACAACGTCTGCATAGCTTTGTGTGTGAGTGATGCAACAAGGTAAGACGGACTGCATTTATACGTCCAGCATTTTTGACGGACAGAATGTTAATTCATTGTAATTTATTTTCCCTACTACATCAGTCAAAAAATACGTCAGTGAAAAAAACCCACTGTGTGGCCACTACCTTGTCGTCAGTCAGTAAGTACGTCCGTACTGCACGGATGCACAGTCCGTAGAAAATGCGCTCATCTGACCCTAGCCTAACCCCTCTGTGGTATTGTGGAAGAGTGCAGGTGTGGACCATGTGGTCCTATATTGAAAATTTTTTGATCTGGTAATGGGCGTCAGTGCACCCAGATATTGTGCCTTTAATGCCAAGCCATCAAGTATCATCATACAGTAACCCCTCTGTAGTATTGTGGAAGAGTGCAGGGGTGGACCATGTGGTCCTATATTGAAAATTTTTTGATGTGGTAATGGGCGTCAGTGCACCCAGATATTGTGCCTTTAATGCCAGGCCATCAAGTATCATCATACAGTAATCCCTCTGTGGTATTGTGGAAGAATGCAGGGGTGGACCATGTGGTCCTATATTGAAAAGATATGATTCTGGTCAAGGCGTCAGTGCACCCAGATATTGTGCTTTTGGTGCCAGGCCTGCAAGTGCCATCATAATACAGTAATCCCTCTGTGGTATTGTGGAAGAGTGCAGGGTTGGACCCTGCGGTTGAAAAAAATTAAATGATATAAATCTGGCACAGGCGTCAGTGCAGCCAAATATTGTGCCTTTCATGGCAGCAAGTGCCTTCACACCGTAATCCTTTTGTGGTATTGTGGAAGAGTTCAGTGCTGGAGGTTTTGTGAATGCAGAAGAGGACATCCCCTATCTATTCCATTACTTCAGCATCAGGGGATTGATAGTTGCTGATCCAGGACTGATTCATTTTTATAAATGTCAGCCGGTCTACAGAGTCGGTGGACAAACGCACTCTTTTGTCTGTGACAAAACCTCCAGCGGCACTGAACGTCCTTTCGGAAAGCATGCTAGATGAAGGGCAACCTAGTAGCTGCATAGCATATTGGCTAAGTTCTGGCCAGTGATCCAATCTCAACACCCAGTAAGCCAGTGGATCATCTGCTGGAAACGTATCCAGGTCTGCCCTTGCCCCTAGGTAGTCCTGCACCATATGGTGAAGACGCTGGCAATGGGTGCCTACATTTGACGTCCCTGGGCGTCGAGGACTAAAAAAATTTAAAAATGCATCAGTCAAGCGGCCCTGGCCTTCACCGCTATTCCTCTGATCACCTGCAGCCTCAGAAGCACGTGTGTCAGCACTTGGTAATCTAACAGTGCCTGGAAAGGTGTAACACAAAGTTTCGCTTTAGAGCGTCCTCAAGTTTTGTCATCCTGTGCTCCCTCTGTGCAGGCAGGATGAGCTCTGCAACTTTCCCCTTGTATCGTTGATCAAGAAGGGTTGCCAACCAGTAATGATCCCTCTCCTTGATAGCACGAATCCTGGGGTCCTTTAGCAGGCTTTGCATCATTAGGGAGCCCATGCAGCGTAGGTTGGAGGTGGCATTAGCTGCCGAGTCTTCCTGGTCAATGAGGTTGACCGTATCGTGCACTTCCTCCTCCCAGCCACGCACAAGCCCTTCTGTTTCTGGGCACACAATACCCTGCCTTGAGTAATCCCCACCTTCAATGCCCCCACTACTTAAATAGTCCTCCTCCTCCTCATCCTCCTCCTGTCTGATCTGAGTAGGACCCGCTGAAATGCTGTCTGCAGAAAGACTGGGGCCTTGAGAGCTAGGGAAGGCCTCCTCTTCCTCCCGCTGCTCTGCCTCTAGAGCCACATCTATAATTCCCCGCAGAGTGTGCTCCAGCAGGAACACTAAAGGAATTGTGTCACTGATGCATGCACTGTCCCTGCTCACCATCCTCGTTGCCTCCTCAAATGGTGACAGTACAGTGCATGCATCCTTGATCATCAGCCACTGCGGGGGGGGGGAACCAAGTTAACCTGAACCTGTCCTTGTGCCATACTCACACAGGTACTCGTTGATGGCCCTCTGCTGCTTGTGCAGATGCTGCAGCATTGCTAATGTCGAGTTCCACCTGGTGGGCATGTCACAGATCAGACGGTTTGTGGGAAGGTGGAATTCTCTTTGAATTTCTGCCAGGCGAACGCTTGCTGGGAATGACCGTCTGAAGTGGCTGCAGACTTTTCTGGCCTGGATGAGAAGCTCTGGCAGCCCTGGGTACTTGGCTAGGAAACGCTGTACCACCAGATTTAGGACGTGTGCTAGGCATGGTACGTGCGTCAATTTACCCTTGCGTAGGGCGGAGAGAAGGTTGCTGCCATTATCACAGACGATCATTCCCAGCTCAAGCTGGCGTGGTGTTAACAATCTCTGCACCTGCCCCTGCAGAGCTGACAAAATTTCTGACCCGGTGTGGCTCCTGTCCCCTAAACAAACCAGCTCAAGCACAGTATGGCATCTTTTTGCTTGAGCCATTGCGTAGACCCTGTCAGGCGTCGGTTTAACTGCCACTTCGCCAGAGACAGAGAAGGAGGAGGAGGAGGAGGAAGAGGTTGTGGTGGTGGTGGAGCAGACAGACCTCATACAAGCAGCTTTCTGGAGGCGTGGTGGATGAACAAGCTCCAGCACAGAGCCCCGTCTTGGATCCCTCCCAGCTGCAATCAGAGTTACCCAGTGTGCTGTGAAGGAAATATAACGACCCTGTCCATGCTTGCTGGACCACGTGTCTAAAGTCACATGCACCTTGCTGCTGACTGCCTTTCCCAATGACTGGATAACATTGTCTTCCACGTGCTGGTATAGTGCTGGAATGGCCTTGCGTGAAAAGTAATGACGTTTTGGAACCTGCCACTGTGGTACAGCGCATTCAGCAAATTCACGGAAGGGAGCAGAGTCTACCAGCTGGAAAGGCAGCAGCTGCAATGCGAGTAATTTTGCTAAGCTGGCATTTAGACGCTGTGCTTGGGGATGGTTGGGACTATATTTTTTTTCTTTCGCTGCAGCAGCTGCGGCAACGTAATCTGACTGCGTAAATCTTCAGCTACTGGGATGATGTCACATTGTGAGGAAGGACCTGCTGGTACATCCATTACTGTAGCATCATCCCTGTCGGTGGAGTTTGTAGGCAATTGCATGGCAGGACATACAGTGTGGGTAGAGACAGATGAGGAGGAGGAGGACCTACGCAAAGTTTTGCGCTAACGGGATGTGTGGCACTTGTTCATATGTCGCCTCAAGCACGTGGTACCCAAGTGTCCGGTGTTTATCCCACGCTTCAGCCTCCTCTGACATAGACTACAAATAGCAACTGTGGGGTCTGCTGCACATTTCTTAAAGAACACCCAGACAGCAGAGTTCCTGCATGTGTTCTTTGAGACAACAGCGCTCTGCACCGGAGCAGCTCTGACATGTGATGCCTTGGACTGGCTAGTGCTACGGTTGGTCACAGAGGATGTTGTGCCTCGTGTTTGCTGTGCCTCCTCCTCCTCCCCCTCCTCCTCACTTGATTCCTCAGTTCGATCTGGCACCCAGGTGGAGTCAGTGACCTCATCATCAATGTCATCTTCACCCCCTATCTCCTCGTCACTGGAGCCAACTTGGCAGTATGCTGCAGCTGCTGGGGCAACATGAGTGCCAGTTATTTGTGTGTCATCACTGGCACCCCCTTCCTGTAGGTTGATTATACTCCCTTGCTCAACCTCAGAGATTGAATCAGAGCACTGTACTTGCTGCGCATCCTCAAGCAGCATGTCACTCTTATTGTAGTCAAACAATTCAGCTGACTCCTCCGTGTGTGATAGCGAGGCTACGGCAGGAGTAGCTGTGGACATGGAGGCTGCATTAGATGCTTTGGCAGCTGAGGTGGACTGTAAAGCACTAGAAGCCTGGCTGGCAGAGGACTCGGAGGATGAGGATGGCCTGGTTAGCCAATCCACCAAGTCCTCTGTATGTTGCTGCTGCTTAAGACGGCCAGCACCAGTTAGAAAGGACAAGCGTGCCCCTGCAGAGGATGCACCACGTCCACCACGACCAGAGACACAGCCTCCCGACACAGGGGCTGCTTGCCGTCTTATCTGTGGCTGGGAGCATCTGCCTGTCCTTTTTGTTCTTTCAGACATGGTGAGTGATATATAGATTAATATATACAGAACTCTGATTCAACTCTGGTATAAAGATTTAAATAACTCTGGTATAACTCAGTGAGACACACTGATAGCTGGCAGCCAGTGACAAGAGACAGATCACCTTAATTCCCAAGTGTTTTAAAGAAATTAGTGAGCCCCAAAATACAGTGTGGTACTGTTTGTGTGACGAGACACAGATCACCTTAATTCCCAAGTGTTTTAAAGAAATTAGTGAGCCCCAAAATACAGCGTGGTACTGTTTGTATAACGAGACACAGATCATTTTAATTCCCAAGTGTTTTAAAGAAATTAGTGAGCCCCAAAATACAGCGTGGTACTGTTTGCATGACGAGACACAGATCCTCTTAATTCACAAGTGTTTTAAAGAAATTAGTGAGCCCCAAAATACAGCGTGGTACTGTTTGTATGACGAGACACAGATCACCTTAATTCCCAAGTGCTTTAAAGAAATTAGTGAGCCCCAAAAAAACTTGCTGGCTGTGTGACGAGACACAGAAAATCACCTTGATTCCCAAGTGTTTTAAAGAAATTAGTGAGCCCCAAAATACAGCGTGGTACTGTTTGTATGACGAGAAACAGATCAACTTAATTCACAAGTGTTTTAAAGAAATTAGTGAGCCCCAAAAAGATTTGCTGGCACAGTGACAAGACCCAGAAAATCACCAATTCACAAATGTTTTAAATAAAGTTGTAAACCCCAAAAAAACTTGCTGGCACAGTGACAAGACACACATCACCTAAATTCCCTGATATTTGGTATAAATGAGACCCAAAAAGACTTGCTGGCACAGTGTGACAAGACCCAGAAGATCACCTTAATTCACAAATGTTTTAAATAAAGTTGTAAACCCCAAAAAAACTTGCTGGCACAGTGACAAGACACACATCACCTAAATTCCCTGATATTTGGTCGAAATGAGACCCCCCCAGACCCCCCCAGTAGCGTGGCAGACCGGCAGTAACAACACACACAACTATCTCCTTTGAATTCTCCTCTGAAATGCGTGCAGAAGCGCTGCGTGGAAACCTTATATAGTGTGCTGCGGGACTTAGCTCTGTGAGCCCATGATTGGGCAAAATTTGCCCAATCAGGACTCTGAGTGGTGATTGGCATAGTGTTAAACCAGTCTTGCACCAGACCTGTGGTCAGGTGCAAGGCTGTAGCCAATTAGGAGCTTCAGGCAGTGGGAAAATGCATTGTGGTCGAACATGCGGCGAACACCCTGAAATGTTCGGGGTTCGCGATCTGTTCGAACAGGCTAAGTTCGGGTCCATCCCCGAACCGTCCGTACCCGAACAGCTCATCCCTAATGGATATATATATATATTGCCCCCAGCTCACATGGATATATATATATTGCCCCCAGCTCACATGGATATATTTGCCCCCAGCTCACATGGATATATTTGCCCCAGCTCACATGGATATATTTGCCCCAGCTCACATGGATATACTGTATTTGCCCCAGCTCACATGGATAAAATGCCCCCAGCTCACATGGGTCTATTTGCCCCAGCTCAAATGGGTATATTTGCAACCAGCTCACATGGGTATATTTGACCCCAGCTCACATGGGTATAATTGCCCCAGCTCACATGCCCCAGCTCATATACCCAGCTCACATGGGTATATTTGCCCTCAGCTCACATGGGTAGAATTGCCTCCAGCTCACATGGATAATTGGCCCCAGCTCACATGGGGATATATTTGCCCCAGCTCACACGCAGATATATTTGCCCCAGCTCACACGCAGATATATTTGCCCCCAGCTCACATGGGTATATTTGCCCCAGCTCACACAGGTATATATTGCCCCAGCTCACATGGGGATATATTTGCTCCCAGCTCACATGGATATACTGTATTTGCCCCAGCTCACATGGATATATTGCCCCCAGCTCACATGGGTCTATTTGCCCCAGCTCACATGGGTAGAATTGCCTCCAGCTCACATGGGTATAACTGCCCCCCAGCTCACATGGGTATAATTGCCCCAGCTCACATGGGTATAATTGCCCCAGCTCACATGGGTATAATTGCCCCAGCTCACATGGGTATAATTGCCCCCAGCTCACATGGGTATAATTGCCCCCAGCTCACATAGGTATAATTGCTCCCAGCTCAACGCGGATATATATGGCCCAGCTCACAGGGGGATATATTTGTCCCCCAGCTCTCATGGATATATTGTCCCCCAGCTCACATGGGTATATTAGCCCCCAGCTCACATGGGTATATTTGCCCCCAGCTCACATGGGTATAATTGCCCCCAGCTCACATGGGTATATTTGCCCCACCTCACATGGGTATAATTACCCCCAGCTCACATTGGTATATTTTTCCCCAGCTCACCTGGGTATAATTGCCCCCAGCTCACATGGATATAATTGCCCCCAGCTCACACGCACTGCCCTGCAAGACGCTGCCGCAAGGGCATCCGGCTCTAAAGGATGCACACGCAGCCTATAGCCGGCTGCTGCGTGTGCATCCTGGTCTCCTGGATGCGCGCACAGCCTCCAGCTGTAAAGGATGCGCGTGCAGCCTCTACACGTCTGCCGCGTGCGCATCCTGTTCTCCTGGCCAGGGTGGCCAGTTCTGATTGCTAAGGACGTCATCCCTGCACGAGATTAAAATAATTAACTGTTTATTAGATATTGAATAAAACGGGAGTATTTTTAACATTGAAACCTATGGGGTTTGCCGGAATATACCTGCCGAATGAAACCACCGAACAGCCGGGCCTTTGGCAACTTTTCACTGCTTTTCGGTATTCTCTGAATAGATTAACCATTGCTTCTCTATGGGGAATTTCACAGCCTTCGAACAGCACCGTGCTTGCAGGCAGTTTGCCAAAATTTGGCGAACTGCCTGGTCTCTGAATAGCCTAATGGCCCCGAAATGTCACCTTACGGGGAAATTCACTGTGACATTTCGGGGGAAGATCGGCTCTCTCTGACTAACCCTGATAGCCTTTCATAAAACACAATGCAGCAAATTACAATCGAAAAATTTAAGGGAATATTCAGAGAGAGCCGAAATGTCACCCAACAGGGAATTTTCCCATACGGTGCAATTTCGGGGCCATTCAGCTATTCAGAAAGCAGGCAGTTTGACAAATTTTGGCGAACTGCCAGCAAGTACGGTGCCTGTTCGAAGGGGAAGTGTGGGAAGTGAGGAAGTGTGGGGAACGAGAGAACCCCCCGAAATGTCGGTGACATTTCGGCGCTCTTTGAATAACCCCTTAATTTTTTTCAGTGGCATCAATGATATAACAAAGGCAAGTGATATGACCAAAATGTTGCCACAGTGTACATCCTAATAAACCCATTTGACTGCTTTGGCCTTAGGAGTGCTGGATTCCTTTATTCTCTCTACACTTCTGTGGTGTTGGCCTACCCTGGATCACCATTTGCACCGTTCACTGCAGCAGTAACATTATGGGCCATATTACATAGTTGGTGCTAACTTAACCAGAGCTGTTGTAAACTTACCAGAGCCATTATAGTCTATGGAGCTGTTAAGTTAACAACAGCTCTGGTTAAGTTAGCACCAACATTGTAATACTGCCCTATATTTGTTAAGACACCAGAGTGCCCCACTACATCTTTCTTTCTGTAAAATACCAAGGTTGCATCATTCCGTACTTGAACATTCTGGCACACACAGAGGCCATCAACCCATGACGTTGTACCTAAACTTGTATAAGCTTTCGTTATTCATTCAGTCTTTGCCCTATAGTTATTTTGCTATTGACCCTTTAGCTCGCTGTTATTTCATTTGGTTTTAACTTTCACATCAGACTATTCTTAAGTTCTATACACTTTAACCTGATTCAACATGATTCTGTGTACCTCTTTTGTCCTTTTGTCAAAACCTTGGCTCATATTTCTAGATAACTGTAGTTTCAGTTTATCCAGCCACGGACCAGTTTAGTTTTGTCCTATGTCTCTATACTTTCCAGTTTCTCCTGTACACTCAGAATTATAAACTGGATAGTACAAGGATTGGTGATAGGTTCCCTTGTGGTTCTGGCTCATACATGAATAGGTCCCGACAGTAAAAAACTATGGGGATTAAGTTACAAAATAGACTTGTGCAATGTATGATTATGCCATAACATCATTGTACCACATTTCTGTAGGTCCTATCCTCTTCTATCCTAATGACTGTGCTTATAAAATTATGTGAACACACTTGAATAAGTCTTTAAAGATTGTATTACACTTAAGTCAGGTGTTTTCAAGTGTCAGTCTGTGTGTGTGTTTGTGTGTGTGTATTACATATACTGCAGTGCTTTCATGTAACTTTTTAAAATTTCCTTTAATCAAGATGATGAGGTCACAGTTGGGAAGTTTTATGCAATTTTCCTGATTCAAGAGCATTTCCGCAAGTTTAAGAAACGCCAAGAAGAATACTATGGATATCGGCCAAAAACAAATAATGTGGAAATTCAGGTAATTTACTCTTCCACAGGACAGCCATCAGAAATCTTGAGGCACCTTACTGAACTTCAGAATGACTCCCCATGCTTTCCCTCCACCTTTTAAGAGCTCACTTTTTTTCCCTTCTCCAAACCACAAAAGTGTATGACAGAGCTCCACACCAATAAAACTCCAAAAATAATGTGTGAAATGTATGAGAGTATCACTGAGCTTCACAGAAATAAAGCCCAAAGATATTTCTTATTAAAGTGAACGTGTTATGGGCAAAACAAGTTTTCCCATTTGACAGGGAATCACGCTTTCTTTATATAGATCAGCACTGTTTGGTGTATATATACAATTGAAAAGAGAGTCCTTTTCAAAAATTTCCATCTGTCTTTGTCCAATTATATATCATAAAAAATAAAAATAAAAAAACAACACTTATGTTATGCCCATTTGATTGATAACAGATTCACGTAAAAATAAGTCACATATTTCAATAATTACAGTATTTTTTTTGTGTATAAGACTATACTTTTTTCTAAAATCATTAAGCCAGAAATTGGAGGTCATCTTAGTTAGATAAATTCCTCTGAACAAGGAAGTATCCCTCCTTTTTCTAAAACAATTACATTTTATTTCATATAGTTAAAATTAACTTATTCCATTCTTTAAAAAGATAGTCATCCAATAAACAGAGAGTGACTTGCGTGTTAACGACTCTTTAACACCTTTTGGTCTTGATATTCCGACAATGTAAGCTTTGTCTATTAATCCGAGACAAATGATTTCAGCAAGCGAGTGAGCTTCTTATGCACTCCAATCACAAATGAAATTGAATGGTACCAGATCATTAGTAGACTGATCATTCAGATGTACACTCTATTGCTTCATAGTGGTTAATACTATACCAATGTGCCTGGTGTATACAACATAGAACCACTAGACGAACAAATAAACTCACATGTTTATAGATTGCTGGAAGGTTTCGGATTAATAGACAAAGCTTAAATTGCCAGAATATCGAGACCAAAAGGTGTTAAAGAGTCGTTAACACGCAAGTCACTATCTGTTTACTGGATGACTATCTTTTTAAAGAATGGAATAAGTTAATTTTAACTGTATGAAATAAAATGTAATTGTTTTAGAAAAAGGAGGGATATTTCCTTGTTCAGAGGAATTTACCTATCATAACTGGTGTTTAATCACCACTTCCCGATTGCAAGTTCTCAGACCGGGGGCGGTTTCTTATCGTCTTCGGATATTCACGTATAAAAGTCATCTTATGTAACTGGTAACTGGAGTAACTGGTACCACATACCAGATGTGTGTCTGTGCTGAGTGATACCATGCTCAGCACACGCTACCACGCTTTCTTCAATGGCTGCAGACCAGAATGTGATGCCGCAGACGTAACTGGCGTTACACATGTGAACTGCGCAGTTGCATGGCAAAACTGCCGATACCTTCCCTCTGCAAACAGGCAGGGCTGGACTGGGACAAAAAAATCAGCCCTGGACTTCATCTAGACTGGCCCACTTTAGTTATAGAATTTAGCTAAGTATGACGGTAAGTTAGAATTTTAATAAAGGACTCAGAGGCTCCTGTTCCTCTTTTTCTTGCTTTAATAAACAGCAGCAAGACAAATATTGAAAACCTATAAAAACTGTTTGAAACCAAAAGAAAACAATATCCAGAATACATGGTCTTAACCCGACCCCCTCTTCACTTGAGTCAGTCCATCATCCTGTTCCTCCACATAAAAGGATCTGCCCCTCCTCCAATCAGCCTGTTTCTTGCTGAGATAGTCCAATCAAACTTGAAAATGTAAATCCCACAACACGGAAAGAACCATAAGGAACGAATCCTGAAAGATGACCGCACACTAGGAAGCTGAAAGAAAAACCAAAGGTCAGAAAAAAACAGAACAGAAATGGAACATAACGTTCACAAACCAGAGTCTGCCCCAAGAGGGCAGGGTAGGCAACAGGAGCCTCTGAGTTTATTTATAAAATGCTAACTTACCGTCATACTTAGCTAAATTTTATAATTTTAATACACGGACTCAGAGGCTCCTGTTGCAAGTTCAAAGCTTGTCCAACATCGCGGACGACCAATGAACCACTGGCTTGAAATAAAAGATCCGAAAAGTGGTCTCGCTCGACCAATCCGCAGACCGTAATAGATCATCCAGCCGACATGCAGCCGAAAACGCTGAAGACGCTACAGCAGAACACACGGAGTGAGCCCCAAAAACAGATACGCCAACCCCAGCCAGAGCAAGCAGCCATTTAAGCCAGCGCGCCAAAGTAGTGGAACCAACCGGGGCATAAGGGGCCTTAAACGATAGAAATAGGGGCCAACCCCTACCGCACAAAATGGCAGAGTCCCAGACTCATATACCTGCAAGCAGAGTACAGGACAGAGATCGGGCTGTGCCGGGATGGCAGGATAAAACACAGATTTAATTGAGGTCATAGTACACCTGGTGATATCAAACCAAACCCGATCTGGAACAAAAGAGCTACAGGGGCCTGTAAGGGATCTTGGTCCCTAGCCAAACACCAACGAAGGTCACCTGCCCCAGGCGGAGTCATAGCTGGACAAGGTGCCCGGGGACCAAGCGGAACGAAGGAGTGCAGCAGTGAGTTCTGAAACGCCTCCGGCTGACCTGGTGCGTCCGAAACCAGGGAACCTAGGATGGGACATGTCCCCAAAGCCAACAGAGGGTGCGGCCATCCGATGGGATCCACCAGAAAATCCAGCAGAACCGGAAGGAGCCCCGGAAGATCTATCAAGAGTTCCAACAACAGAGGGAACCAAGACTGGTTGGGCCAGAAAGGGGTGATCAGAACCAGCACCGCCTTCCAGACCCTGACCTGTCTCAATACCCTGGATTTGAGCTGGAAGGGGGGAAAAGCGTAAAGACGATGACCTGCCCAAGTCTGCAGAAAGGCGTCCGTTGTCACAGCCAGCGGATCCGGGCGCCAACTGTAGAATCGGGGAAATTGTGTGTTCAGCCTGGACGCAAAAAGATCTACCTCCAAGGGTCCCCAGAGAGCCTCCACCGCGGAGAAAACGCACACATGCAACCGCCAATCCCCTGAGTCATCCGTGTGTCTCGAATTCCATTCGGCTAACTGGTTCAAGACACCTGGAATGAACTGGGCCTGCACCTCTATTCCTTGTAGGAAGCACCATTCCCATAGACGAGAGGCCATCGAGGTCAGAAGCCGGGGCCGTGGATCCCCCAGTGCGTTGACGTACCGCACAGCTGGAAAATTGTCCATCCGTAAAAGAACGGAAGTGTGATCCTTGGGTTTGAAGAAACTCTGAAGGGCAAAAAGACCCGCTAGGAGTTCCAGCCCATTTGTGTGGATCGCTGCTTCCTGAGGGGACCACAGACCTCCCGCTGACCTGAAACCGCAACTGGCACCCCGCCCCGAGAGACAAGCGTCCGAATTGATCGTCAGTGACGGGGGAGGAATTACAATAGACCTGTCGCAGCAAGACCGGAGGTTCTGGATCCACCAATCGAGATCTGACTTGGCTGTTGTGGAGAGGCAAATCTGATCCGTATAAGATCGTCCCTCCCGAAGGAAAAGGGCCATCAGGCGTTGAAGGGCCCGATAATGGAGGGGAGCGGGTCTCACCGCCAATCTCGTGGCTGCCAATCACCCGCGAGAGATCTCTGAGCGTCGGAGTAGGATTCGACAACAGGGAATGCACCTCTTTGAGGATGGCACTGGATTTGTGGGGGGAACCGCAAGGATCATAGGTTGAGGCTGCACCAGAAACCCCAGAAATTCCAGCGAACGCTGCGGCACCAAGACCGACTTTTCTTGCTTCACTAGAAAACCGAGGTTCTGGAGGAGTCTCACAGTTTGGTGGATGTGGTCTAATAATGGAACCTCTGACTCCGCCATCAGGAGGATGTCGTCCAGACAGATAATTAGCCTGACACCCCCAGAACGGAGGCGAGCCTCTACAGGTTTCAGGATCTTGGTGCAGCACCAAGGGGTTGAGGAGAGACTGAAGAGGAAGACAACTGAACCTCCAGGTGATGCCTTTCCAGCAGAGGAACCCCGTGGAGGCTGGCGTCATCGGAACCGTCAGATAGGCATCCTTCAGATCGATCTTCGCAAGCCAATCGTGTGGCTTCAGAATATCTTTCAGGAGGTGTAAGCCATCTGAACGTGTCAGTAGGTGATGTATAAATTTAGTTCCTTCAGATTGAGGACTGGACGGAGATCGCCACCCTTCTTGGTAACCAGAAATAAATTCCCCATAAACAGTACAGATTCTGGTAACGTGCGCTCTATGGCAGCCTTGCGCGATAGTTCTGATATTTCCGAGTCCACCAAAATTGCGTCCTCCTCCGAGAAAACCAACGGAGGAGGACAACAGTATTGTGCTGGAGGAGGAACAAATTCGATTAGGAATCCCTGAATGGCGGCGTGAAGTACCCATTCGTCCAGAAAACCAGCGCAAGCGACCCCCCACCCGCACAGCTTTTTAATGTATCATAGATATAGCTACCTGCTGGTTGGAATAAAATAATGGGTAGAGTCCTCGCGCTTACGCCAAGTGTCCAGTGAGTAATACTTCAAGATAATCTAGAAAACATAATAGGAGACATACATTGCGCAGTACATCCTTATGACACCTGGTTTCCAGAGAGAAAGTCGGCAGGATAAAATAAAGTAAAATTTATTGCAGCACTAACGCGTTTCGACCTAATTGGTCTTTATCAAAGTGCAGAAAAATATTCATGTATATTTTTCTGCACTTTGATAAAGACCAATTAGGTCGAAACGCGTTAGTGCTGCAATAAATTTTACTCTATTTTATCCTGCCGACTTTTCGTCTGTGACATATCCCGGGGATCCAATATTTCATCTATGGACCAGGTTATCACCACGGATGGTTGCCGGTAGGACGGGCTGGTGAGATCATATCCACAGATATATGCCTATATAGTCCAGAGCCGACTTTATGGGGCTCATAAAAAAGTGAGTTGAATACTTTCTCTCTGGAAACCAGGTGTCATAAGGATGTACTGCGCAATGTATGTCTCCTATTATGTTTTCTAGATTATCTTGAAGTATTACTCACTGGACACTTGGCGTAAGCGCGAGGACTCTACCCATTATTTTATCCATTGACTATTCGCACTTGGGAGTGTGCGTTTGTGCCCTTGCTGCTACCCAAGACCGACCATCTACACATTATCTGCGCCATTTTTTCCACCTTATTGTTTTTTCATTACCTGCTGGTTGGGATGGGGGACCACCACGCCCTCCTTGATTCGCGTGGAAACCGCGGCTGCGCCAAGGCCTGGAGCGGGAAGGGAAAAAATAGGACTGTTGTCCGGCTCCTGTGGAACCATCAACTATTTGGGGCCTGAGAAAGGACGGGAGAAATGTGCTCCTGCACGGACGGCAGCTCGACTCCAAGACCTGCCGGCCCGTGCAAAAACACCGGGGGAAAAAACCTTAAGGGAAGCAGTAACCTTGTCCATGGTGTTAAAGGCCCCCGAGTATTTGGACATGTCCTTCAAAAATCCTTTGCCAAATTAAAAACCCTGCGCCATGGCACCCAGCTCGTTATCAGTGACCCCTGCCTGCTGGGAGTCCATTTTAAGCAGGATACATTTACGTCTTTCCGCTGCTAAGGCAGCATTAGTGTTACCAAGAAAAGATAGAGATCTTTGGACCCAATGGTGACATTGTGGGGATCTAGGAACGTATCCGAGGACTTTGCCTGCTCCGCCACGTCAAGGAGTTTTTTAACCAGTGGCATCCAGGAGTTTATCCTGACAATTGTGAAAGGCCGTATCAATGCCCCTCTTAGGGGACCACCCTTTGGGTGTAGCAAATTCAATAATTTTTTATCAATCTCAGGGGTGATGCAAGTTTTTCCCACGGTAGTGGGCTGGGTGCACTCCGCTTTCATTTTACTGCGCGATGCTTTATCAATTGGTTTGCGTATGTGAAAATCCACCCATTTCTGCACATGGGGGAGTGGGACCCACTCAGTGGAGCGAGGGTGAGACAAGTCCTCTGGGCAGAATAAAGGATTGCCTTGTGGGTCATACACAAGCCCTGGTTGCACAGCAGCTTGGTGATCAGTGACATAAGTGTCTAAGATCTCGTCCTCTGAGGCATAAACCTCCAGAGTATCTCCCGCGTCCTCCTCTCCTTCAGACTGGGACTGGTCATTAGGGAGAGGTTGCGCTCTAGGACGGGGTTGTTGGGGCGCTGGTCTACTGCAAATAGAGGATGCCCCCTCTGAGACTCTCCTGGTCTGCGTACGCTTAAAGCCTTGGAAATGCCTGCCGTTGCATCCCCTAGCAGTAATGCGGGGATGCCAGCCCCTCCAGCCACGCCGCTTGTTCTTTTTGCGGGCTGTTTCCCCTTGGTGGTGGCCATGGGGGTATCAGAGGGCCTCACCGCAGTGAGTGTCGTGCCTGAATCATTTCCCTGGGGTGTCATCATTGTGAGCATCAGCGAGGGCCTGTTGTAGGGAGCTCTTAAAAGAATCTGACAGCGCTGACACAGCCTTAAACACTAGGGATGAGCGTTCGGTTCGGATCTGTTCGGAGTTCGATTCAAACATCGCCCGTTCGGCTGTTCGTCGAACATTTCCACGTGTTCGCCGCATGTTCGCCCACAATGGACCACAATGCACTTTTCCACTGGCGTGAAGCTTGTAATTGGCTACAACCTTGCACCTGACCGCAGGTCAGGTGCAAGACTATGCCAATCACGGCTTACATTTTTCCCAATCATGGGCTCACAGAGCTAAGTCCCGCAGCACACTATATAAGGCTTCCCTGCCTGCAACCCCAGCGGGTGTATTTGCAGGAGTGAATCAGAGAGGAGAAGAGATTGTTCTGTCAGGGTGTATCAGTGACGTTGTAGGAGATTTCTTGGAATTAGCATCTGTGTTGGCACTGCCAGGCTATCAGGGACAGTGTGTTTCAGTGAGTTGTAGGAGATTTCTGGGAATTAGAATCTGTGTTGGCACTGCCAGGCTATCAGGGACAGTGTGTATCAGTGAGTTATACCACAGTTCAGCAAATTAGAATCTGTCTTGGCACAGCCTGTTATCAGTGTGTAATGCAACCAAACCGTTTGCCAGAAGGTAAAGGAGGCGATTTGGGATGCCATACGCCGATCGGAAGGGGAAGATTAACAACACGCATGCGCAAGATGGCGGATGCCCATTCTGGAACGCAAATATTGAGAATGCGCAGGCGCAAAATGCCGGACCCGCAGAGGACATTTGTATCTCGTCAATTCGAGGCGTGGAACGCACGCCTATTCAGCAAACTACACCTGGGGACAATTAGAACTGCTACTAAGAGTATATAAATTGTGACTTATACTGTTACCTGTAAACCGACTGAGGAAGCCACGTTATGTGGCGAAACGCGTCTGGGTATACTGGCTGAGCCAGATTTATTTATTTTATCCAATTTTATTTGTTTTTATGTTTAAATAAATTTTTTATTTGCATCAGTCCCTGGTGTGTTGCTGACTACAGAGGTTTTCTATGGACTTTACCTCAAATAAGTCCACAGGCGATTGACCCCAGAGCTTGGCTTTAAGCTCCAACACATGTGAGTGCAATCCCTTCATATGTACTTTATCGTGTTTTCAACAGACCTACGCAAGGAAGTCTTTCCTCTCTTTACATGTTTCTTCATGCACTGGCACCGGAAGTGAACTACCATCGCTGAAGGTTGTAGGTCGCCTCCTTCAGAACAGAACAAATGACCAAATGTGCTGACCCGCTCAGAGCCAGTGTTGGGGCTCTTCCTTTGTGAGTGGGAGTAGTATAACACGTACCTCTATTAATAATTGTATTTCGTCTACACTATTGCATTTTTCTCATTGTTGTTCATATCATATGTGGACGGTACTACACAAGAGAATCACCATAAGATCCTACAGCGACTGTCATCGCGCCGCCAGTTACGTATTTGTTTTTTGTTATCAGTGTGTATCAGAGAGTTATACCACAGTTCAGCAAATTTGAAACTGATAACAGGCTGTGCCAAGACAGAGTGTATCGGAGAGTTATACCACAGTTCAACAAATTAGAATCTGTCTTGGCACAGCCTGTTATCAGTGTGTATCAGTGAGTTATACCACAGTTCAGCAAATTAGAATCGGTCTTGGCACAGCCTGTTATAAGTGCGTATCAGTGAGTTATACTAGAGTTCAGCAAATTTCAATCTGTCTTGGCACAGCCAGGCTATCAGGGACAGTGTGTATCACTGATTTATAGCATTGTTCTGGAAAATCTGTATATCTTTGATCTAATTCTAGATACCATACAATAACACAGATTAATCAGAGTTCATCTGTTTATCTATTGAGAGTTGAATCTGGCTGTTGCCAGCTATCAGGGTGTTGCAGCCTGCAGGAGAGGAAGTGAATCAGAGAGAGAAAGTAGAGGACATTGGCAGCCTTGCAGGGAAAATATCAGTAAAATCGCCGACTTATATCAGTTCTGAATATCTTTAATCTATATACCAGAGTTAAATCTGAGTTGTGCATATCTCCAATCTTTATACCAGAGTTGAATCAGACTTCTGTATATCTCCAATCTTTATACCAGAGTTGAATAAGACTTCTGTAGATCTCCAATCTTTATACCAGAGTTGAATCAGACTTCTGTATATCTCCAATCTTTATACCAGAGTTGAATCAGACTTCTGTATATCTCCGATCTTTATACCAGAGTTGAACCAGACTTCTGTATATCTCCAATCTTTATACCAGAGTTGAATCAGAGTTCTGTATATCTTTAATCTATATATCACTCACCATGTCAGAAAGACCAAAAAGGACAGGCAGACGCTCCCAGACACAGATAAGAGGGCAAGCAGCCTCTGCGTCGGAAGGCAGTGCCCCTGGTCATCGTGGATGTGGAGCATCCTCTGCAGGGGCACGCTTGTCCTTTCTTACTGGTGCTGGCCGTCTAATGCTGCAGCAACATACAGAGGATTTGCAGGATTGGCTAACCAGGCCATCCTCATCCTCCGAGTCCTCTGCCAGCCAGGCTTGTAGTGGTTTACAGTCCACCTCAGCTGCCAAAGCATCTAATGCAGCCTCCATGTCCACAGCTACTCCTGCCGTAGCCTCACCAACATACACGGAGGAGTCAGCTGAATTGTTTGACTACAATGACCGTGACATGCTGCTTGAGGATGCGCAGCAACTACAGTGCTCTGATTCAAACTCTGAGGTTGAGGAAGGGAGTATAATCAACCTAGAGGGAGGGGGTGCCAGTGACACACAAATAACTGGCACTCATGTTGCCTCAACAGCTGCAGCATACTGCCAAGTTGGCTCCAGTGACGAGGAGATAGGGGGTGATGATGAGGTCACTGACTCCACTTGGGTGCCTGATCAAACAGAGGAGTCAAGTGAGGAGGAGGCACAACAAACACGAGGCACAACGTCTTCTATGAGCAACCGTAGCCAGTCCAAGGCATCAGAAGTCACAGCTGCTCAGGTGCAGAGCGCTGTTGTCTCAAAGCACATGTACAGTAAGTCTGCTGTCTGGGAGTTCTTTAAGAAATGTGCAGCAGACCGCACCGTTGCTATTTGTAATCTATGTCAGAAGAGGATCAAGCGTCGGAAAGACATCTCACACTTGGGTACCACGTGCATGAGGCGACATATGACCACCTGCCATGCATCCCGTTGGCACAACACATTGCATAGGTCCTCCTCATCTGTCTCTACCCCCACTATATGTCCTGCCATATCATTGCCTACAACCTCCACTGACAGGGATGATGCTACAGTAATGGGTGTACCAGGTCCTTCCTCAGAATGTGACAGAATCCCATCAGCTGAAGATTTACGCAGTCAGATTACGTTGCCCCAGCTGCTGCAGCGTAAGAAAAAATATAGTCCCAACCATCCCCTTGCACAGCGTCTAAATGCCAGCTTAGCAAAATTACTCGTATTACAGCTGCTGCCTTTCCAGCTGGTGGACTCTGCTTCCTTCCGTGAATTTGCCAAATGTGCTGTACAACAGTGGCAGGTTCCAAAACGCCATTTCTTTTCACGGAAGGCCATTCCAGCACTATACCAGCACGTGGAAGACAATGTTATGGAGTCATTGGGAAAGGCAGTCAGCAGCAAGGTGCACATTACTTTAGACACATGGTCCAGCAAGCATGGACAGGGCCATTACATTTCTTTCACGGCACACTGGGTAACTCTGCTTGCAGCTGGGAGGGATCCAGGACGGGGCTCTGTGCTGGAGCTCGCTCATCCACTACTCCTCCAGAAAGCTGCTTATATGTGGTCTGTCTGCACCACCACCTCTTCCTTTTCCTCCTCCTCCTTCTCCTCCTTCAATGTCTCTGGCGAAGTGGCAGTTAAACCGACGCGTGGCAGGGGCTACGCAATGGCTCAAGCAAAAAGATGCCTTGAGCTGGTTTGTTTAGGGGACAGGAGCCACACCGGGCCAGAAATTCTGTCAGCTCTGCAGGGGCAGGTGCAGAGATGGTTAACACCATGCCAGCTTCAGCTGGGAATGGTCGTCTGTGATAATGGCAGCAATCTTCTCTCCGCCCTACGCAAGGGTAAATTGACGCATGTACCATGCCTAGCACACGTCCTAAATCTAGTGCTACAGCGTTTCCTAACCAGGTACCCAGGGCTGGCAGAGCTTCTCAGCCAGGCCAGAAAAGTCTGCAGCCACTTCAGATGGTCATTCCCAGCAAGTGTCCGCCTGGCAGAAATTCAAAGAGAATTCCACCTTCCCACAAACCGTCTGATCTGTGACATGCCCACCAGGTGGAAAGCGACATTGGCAATGCTGCAGCGTCTGCACAAGCAGCAGAGGGCCGTCAATGAGTACCTGTGTGAGTATGGCACAAGGACAGGTTCAGGTCAACTTGTTCCCCCCCCCCGCAGTGGCTGATGATCAAGGATGCATGCACTGTACTGTCACCATTTGAGGAGGCAACGAGGATGGTGAGGAGGGACAGTGCATGCATCAGTGACACAATTTCTTTAGTGTTCCTGCTGGAGCGCACTCTGCGGGGAATTATAGATGTGGCACTAGAGGTAGAGCCGCGGGAGGAAGAGGAGGCCTTCCCTAGCTCTCAAGGCCCCAGTCTTTACGCACACAGCATTCCTGCGGGTCCTCAGATCAGACAGGCGGAGGATGAGGAGGAATATTTAAGTAGTGGGGGCATTGAAGGTGGGGATTCCTCATGGGAGGGTTTTGTGTGCCCGGAACCCAAGGACTAGTACGTGGCTGGGAGGAGGAAGTGCACAATGGGGTCCTCCTCATTGACCAGGAAGACTCGGAAGCTAATGCCACCTCCAACCTATGCTGCATGGGCTCCCTTATCTTGCAAAGCCTGCTAAAGGACCCCAGGATTCGTGCTATCAAGGAGAGGGATCATTACTGGATGGCAAGCCTTCTTGATCCACGATACAAGGGTTAAGTTGCAGAGCTCATCCTGTCCGCACAGAGGGAGGGCAGGATGAAACAACTTGAGGACGCTCTAAAGCGACACTTGTGTAACACCTTTCCAGGCACTGGTAGGTTACCAAGTGATGACACAGGTGCTTCTGAGGCTGCAGATGGTCAGAGGAAGAGCGGTGAAGGCCGGGGCCGCTTGACTGACGCCTTTTTAAATTTTTTTAGTCCAGGGACGTCAAATGTAGGCACCCATTGCCAGCGTCTTCACCGTATGGTGCAGGACTACCTAGGGGCAAGGGCAGACGTGGATACCTTTACAGCAGATGATCCACTGGCTTACTGGGTGCTGAGATTGGATCACTGGCCAGAACTTAGCCAATATGCCAATATAAGGTTGCCCTTCATCCAGCGTGCTATCTGAAAGGACTTTCAGTGCCGCTGGAGGTTTTGTCACAGACAAAAGAGTGCGTCTGTCCACCGACTCTGTAGACTGGCTGACTTTTATAAAAATGAATCAGTCCTGGATCAGCAGCTATCAATCCCCTGATGCTGATGTAACTGAATAGATCGGGGATCTCTTCTGCATTCCCAAAACCTCCACCACTGCACTCTTCCACCATACCACAAAGGGGTCACGGTGTGAAGGCACTTGCTGCCACCAAAGGTAAAATATTTGGTGTGCACTGCCACTGATGCCTATACCAGATTCATATCATTTTAATATTTGACCGCAGGGTCCAACCTTGCACTCTTCCACAATACCACAGAGGGGTTACTTACGGTGTGAAGGCACTTGCTGCCACCAGAGGCAAAATATTTGGGGTGCACTGACGCCTGTACCAGATTCATATCATTTTAATATTTGACCGCAGGGTTCAACCCTGCACTCTTCCACAATACCACAGAGGGGTTACTTACGGTGTGAAGGCACTTGCTGCCACCAAAGGCACAATATTTGGGTGCACTGCCACTGACGCCTATACCAGATTCATATCATTTTAATATTTGACCGCAGGGTCCAACCCTGCACTCTTCCAAAATACCACAGAGGGGTTATGGTGTGACGGCACTGTTGCCGACACTAAAGGCCCAATTTTAAAGCACCTATTGTTAATTTCATCCAAAGCCTGCATAAGTTTCACCATAATTTAGCCAAAAAAATCACTAAACTCGTTCTGCGTGTCCTAAAACGTCTCCTCTTTTCATACAGGCTGCCGCCCCAAGCAGGTGTTTATGAATAGATTAAAGGAAATCTATTTACCGCCATTTGAAATGTCATTTTTTTATTTTTAAATGTTTCTATACATCCTACAAATCCGCAACTTCACGGGCAGGTTATGGGGACCTCCTAGGCTCGATATTTGAAGGAATTTTTCTTTTTTATTCTTAACCTTTATTTCATGGAAAACTCACTGTTCCTTTAAAAACGTTTTTTTTTTTACTTTTTGTCCTTATTTCCTGTCCCCCAGGGCACTACCTGGACCCCCATACACCTTTTATGGCAAATATCTAGCATATATGCCCTCTTGGAGGGCACTCTAAAAATTGAACGTTCGGGTCCCATTGACTTACATTGAGTTTGGATCGTGTTCGAGTTCGAACTTCTGAAATTGTTCGAGTTCGAAGTCGAACCGAACACGGGGGCGTTCGGCTTATCCCTATTAAACACTGCTGATTCTATAGAGGCCTGCACTTGGGGTTTAAGTGACTGGGGTGCGTCTGAGCTTGCTAGGTTTGGGGCCATTGAAAAGGGGTTTGGTATACCGGCCTGATCATAAATGGATGTGCGTTGAGGAGAGCCCTTCTCTGACTCTGAATCCTGGACTGAGGATTGATGGGAGCAGGTAACTGGCTTAGATCGCAGCATGATTGAAGCCTGTGCGAGCGCAGACTGCCAGGAAAAAATTCTGCTCCTGAGGCTGCACGTGGGTGACTATCGCGCCTGCGCCCCCCCTTCCCCCCAGCAGAAGGCCAGGCCACAAGGTACACACACTGTATCGTAAATTACGCCATAAAGGAATCTTGGTAGGGGGAAAAGACCACCCCCCCTGTTCCCGGAGGGAGAGCGGCACGATAACCCGAGCACAGAATGAATGCTGGACGCCTTGGTTAGAGCCAGGCATCCAGCAACAGACAATAATCATAATACACTCAAGTAGAAAGTAGATAAAGACGTCTACTTATCTCAAGCAGCAAGAAAAAGAGGCTGATTGGAGGAGGGGCAGATCCTTTTATGTGGAGGAACAGGATGATGGACTGACTCAAGTGAAGAGGGGATCGGGTTAAGACCATGTATTCTGGATATTGTTTTCTCTCTGTTTCAAACAGTTTTTACAAGTTTTCAATATTTATCTTGCTGCTGTTTATTAAAGCAAGAAAAAGAGAATGCAACAGGAGCCTCTGAGTCCGTGTATTAAAATTATGCAAACACACACAAAAAATAGTATATAAACCAACCGGATAGCTCAAGCAATCGCTCTACAGATACTGGAGTTGCTGTAGAGCGATTGGGTAAAGCAACGCAGCGTCTCTGAGTTTGAGTGCGCACCATGACTTAAAGTGAGGTGGATGCACAGTGGGTGACCCCAATATGAGACTGCGGCAGACTGCATCTGTTTTACAGACAGTGAGCAAGCTCTCACCTCATCCCTTAAGTGCAGTGCGAGCCACGCATTGAACCAGCATTCACACTGGCCCACTGAGCCATCAGCCCACCGGGAATTTCCCTGTAGTCCCTATGGCCAGTACATGCCTGCAAACAGGCTTCCTCCAATCACGAGCCTTGGGTAACAGACGTTCATAGACAGCTGATGCTGATTAAACCAACTGCAACTCTGGAAGCATCCTGTTGCAGGCAATAGCGTGTAGTCATTGTGCAAATGTGACGGTTGATGTCTGAACAACACCGGTATTTTGAGCAGTCTCCCATGAAAATGAAAGAAAATAAAAAAATTAACAAACACATTTCTTATTCTGCAAAAGTTAAGCTAAATGTAATAAATTATGCAAAGGAGCATTTTAAAATATGCCTTTAGCAGGGCTTAAAATTTCAGGTCCTGAGCTAACCAGGCCTTATAAATTACTCACCATCATTACTCTTCCCTCTCTCTCTGTGATCCCTCTCTCTTTCATCCCATCAGTCTCTCTCTGTGATCCCTCTCTCTTTCATCCCACCAGTCTCTGTGATCCCTCTCTCTCCATGATCCCTCTCTTTCATCCCATCAGTCTCTGCAATCCCTCACTCTCTGTAATCCCTCTCTTTCATCCCTTCAGTCCCTCTCTGTGACCCCTCTCTTTCATCCCATCAGTCTCTGTGATCCCTCTCTCTCCATGATCCCTCTCTTTCATCCCTTCAGTCCCTCTCTGTGACCCCTCTCTTTCATCCCATCAGTCTCTGTGATCCCTCTCTCTCCATGATCCCTCTCTTTCATCCCATCAGTCTCTGCAATCCCTCACTCTCTGTGATCCCTCTCTTTCATCCCTTCAGTCCCTCTCTGTGACCCCTCTCTTTCATCCCATCAGTCTCTGTGATCCCTCTCTCTCTCTCTCTGAACCCTCATTCATCCCATCAGTCTCTCTCTGTTATCCCTCTCTCTTTCATCCCATCTGTCTCTCTCTCTGTGATCCCTCTCTCTTTCATCCCATCAGTCTCTCTCTGTGATCCCTCTTTCTGTCATCCCATCAGTCTCTGTGATCCCTCACTCTGTGATCCCTCTCTTTAATCCCATCAGTCTCTCTCTGTGATCCCTCTCTTTCATCCCATCAGTCTCTCTGTGATCCCTCTCTCTTTCATCCCATCAGTCTCTCTCTCTCATCCCATCAGTCTCTCTCTCTGTGATCCCTCTCTTTTATCCCATCAGTCCCTCTCTGTGACCCCTCTCTCTGAACCCTCTCTCTGTGATCCCTCTTTCATTCCATCAATCTCTCTGTGATCCCTCTCTCTATATGATCCCTCCCTTTTTCTCCAGTAAGTGTCTTCACTGTGTACTGCCCCCCCCCCCCGTCCATCCTGCCGAGGTGAGATCAGAGAGAGGAAAAACTGGGGGGGGGGCGCTCAGGAAGTTAAAAAAAAACTTCTCCTGCTGTGCCTTCTAGCCTCACCTTCCCTTCCTTCCACATGGCGTGGAAACAGGAAGACTTGGAGGAGGAAGGGGAGGAGCAGCCGGAGGTGTCTCGCTCAGCAGCTGATGAGCGCCACCTTCTGGCTGCTCCCTCTACAATAATCCTCCTGCACCTTTTACAAACTGATGGGCTGCTTCATTGTGGTGAGTGTGTCAGGCAATATTCACTTGCTCTGTCTTGAATACTTGGAAAAAAATGTTTAAATGTGTTCTGTTTTATGTTTAAAATATTGATTTCTTAATGTTGGGCTAGAAAAGTAGGGATAGTTTTCAATGGTAATCTCTTATTTTAGCGTCTTTTATTCAGACCATCAAGCCAATTTAGTATTTTAGCGTCTTTTATTCTCAGAGCTGCTGCTGTGAAGTCAATATTTATACAATGTTGCAAGAAAGCTTTGAGTTTCGCCCTCCCATACCAAGTTTTGCTGACTCAACAAATTCACTGCTATAGGGATTCATAGAAATGTATGGTAATCTCAGTTGTGCAGGGAAAGCCTAACAGTAGCTTTTTTTCAAGCTGTCTGCAATTACTTCAACTTGCAACATTGTGTTTATAAACATTTGTTGCAAAGTGTTCAGCAGTGGCTGGAATTTAAGACGCTTGATTCTTCCATAGGGAATTAAAGACGCTAAAATAAGAGATTACCGTTTTCAATATGGGGGCATCTTATACACGGAAAAATACGGTATATTAAAAATATTTTATAAAACAAATATAGTTAAACATTAAATGATTAATAAAATTCGCATGTTGCCCCCTCACCGGCTTATGTTTTTGGGGACACCTAATCACTGGACACCTTCACATGCTGCTTCCCTCTGATCTCACATGGGTGAGTAAGGCTGATACAGCCACTGCTCCTACTTGTCATCTGCTGTTATTTTCAGAATATAACAGGAAAGGGGATATCAACCTGGCTGCAGGGGCCAGCAGCTGTCCTACTTAAAAATAAATATTGTATGGAGTAATAATAAAGGCCTTGTATTACAGGCAGGCTTGCGGACTGTGGAGGAGGAAGGAGAAGGCGATCTGCACCGTGCAATCTCTGGAGATTTAACAGCTGAAGAAGAACTTGAGAGAGCAATGGTGGAGGCTGCCATAGAGGAGGGAATATACAGGGTGAGGAACAAATCAAAAAAGAAAATCCTTACTAATGGGAAAGAATATGATATATAATATGACACTGCCAAAGAGCATTTTGCAATAGTGCAAGATTACTGCTTGAGTAAGAAGTAAAAATGATGTCTACCTTACAACGTAAAAGATTAAACCCCCATGCTTTTAGCAGCAGTAACTAACTACATTGATATTAATGTATCCAACATTGTATAATTATGATAAAAAATAAGTTACATGGTAAATATTAAAACACTTCAAATCAGTATTTTCATCATGGGAAATACTATATGGGAGACTCTACAATGAAATCAGAACTTTATTCTAAAGGTAACACACAAATTAGGGCTAAATTCCATAGGTAACGCTATAATGGGGATGCTAACGGGGACAACCTGAGGCTGCTTCAGCAAGATTGCGCCACGCCGCAGAGTGATCGCAGAGGGAGACTGAGAGCTATTTGTTCCCAGTCTCACTCTCCTCCCGGGGACAAGAGGTGGCAGATTAGGCCACCTTTCTCGCCACAGGATGTAACGGATTTATTGGGGGGGGGATTTTAGGGGGTGCTAAATGATTTTGCAAAAGCAAAATCACTTAGCATCAGCTTTTAGTTGTCATTAAAATTTAGCCTATTTAGCCTATTGCTGCGGTAATTAGCGCTAGGACTGTGTAATACCTTACTTATTTTAAGGCAAATTAATGATTGCACTCCCCCTATTAAGTATAGGATTTGCAAAGTACAATAAGTTTGCGACATCTAGTGCAATCACCGATGTGATTTTTCACAGATTTAGCGTCAGGAATGTGATATGGGGCATGTGTTCAAGTCCCTTATCCTGGTGTTAACAACAACTCAACCAAATGCAAAAGTTAGCATCCACTTTGTAATTAGCCCTTAATGTTTAATAAAATAAGATTAATTAAAAAAGAGGCACACTCGAAACGAAAGCTGTGTGTGCCTGTAGAGCCGTGGTGTAACTACCCTCCACAATGAGTCCACACAAAACCAGATCTGAGTTCCTAACCTTTTTATACAGTATACAGTTCTCGTAGAGACAGCCAACTGCTGTTTGGACAGAATACGTCTGTGTGCAATGTTGTAACATTTCACTCTATGCTTGCCAACCCCCATATGGTGAGATTGTGGGCAGATTTCCTAATGAACAAAACTTTCTGTAGCTGCACAGGTCTAAAGAAAAGGCATGCTTCATACAGATGTCTTTTTGCTCTTTATTTTGTCACTCTCTTTTTAGCTGACACTGTGAAAACTAGGAAATTAAACCAAATAATGTTCAAAATATGCATATACACAGTCCTTTAGAAGTCTCTCATGCACAATAAACATGTCTTTCCAACAGAAATATGATAAATCCAGTTACATCATTATCAGATCAAATTGTACATGTAAAGGGATGTAAAAAAAAAACTTTCTACACAATATAAAAGAAATACAGTGGTAAATTACCATGTGCACCTCTAGACCACATGCAGATTAAGGGCACTATCACCCCCTTAATAAATGAGCGTTAGTGCTAGGTTAATTGAGGCGATAGCGTGCTGCATAGATCACCTCCCAATCGCTAATGGGTTAAAAAAATCCATTAGCGTATCTGTATTAGCGCTTTTTAACGCAAGCTTACCTTACTTTGCTCTCCCATGCTTAACATGGGGAGAGAAAAGAGTAAGCAATCGGTAATTAGCGTTAGGATCACAAAGTCCTAATGCTAATTATTCACAGCTGTTACTAACTAAAAAAGCTTAGAGCTGGTGCTAACAGATTCAGCTCCTGATTAGCAGCAGCCAAAAAAAATCAAATACTCACCTCTCATCCCGGAGAGAACGACAGGCAGGGAGGTGGTTGCATGAGGCGCGGCTTGAGTGGGGGGCGTGGCCTGGTAAAGGTCTTTAAAAACCCTCAGTGTATTCTCAGCAGTTGCCAGATCGTGGATATCCATACCTGAGCTCCTTGTACCTGACTGCTATATTGAATTAACCCGTTATTGACCTCTGCTTGTTTCTGACTATTCTGCCTTCTGTTGCCCTAGACCATTTTCTTGTACTACGCCACTGCTCTGATATCGACCCGGCTATTCCATTTGACCATTCTGAACTCTGTATTCCTGATTCTGGCTCGGCTGACTACTCCCCGTGTTGTTAACCCTTTCTGTCTAGCTAGTTTACCTGGCCAATTCTAAGGACCAGACAGTTAGAGATCTTTCACGGCTACTCTGTTGGTAGCTTCTGGGCTCTGTGGAGTGTGGGGTGTTAAGTACTGCGTGGTGGGATCTGGGAACCGTGACACTTGTTTGCTTTGTGCATGCATTCCACCATTTTCAGTATTTACAGTTATATAGTTATATAGTTATATATAGTTATATAGGCTGAAAAAAGACATGCGTCCATCGGGTTCAGCCTCTCCCACATAACCTACTGCTGTTGATCCAAAAGAAGGCAAAAAACCCAGTCTGAAGCGCTCGCCAATATGCAACATACTGGGAAAAAATTCCTTCTTGACCCCAGAATGGCAGTCAGATTTCTCCTTGGATCAAGAAGCTTTTACCCACATATTAAATATTATAACCCTTAATATTCTGTGTCTGCAGGAAGTCATCCAGTCGTTTTTTAAAAGTCTGTACAGACTCTGACCCAACCACCGCAACAGGCAGAGAATTCCACAGCTTTATTGTTCTCACCGTAAAATAACCCTTCCTATGCTTTAAGCTAAATTTTCTTTCTTCCAGTCTAAATGGATGACCCCTTGTCCTATGTATAGTCCTGTTAATGAATAGGTTATCAGACAATGGTTGATAATGGCCCCGTATATATTTATATAAGGTTATCAGATCCCCTCTAAGGCGCCTTTTCTCTAAACTAAACAGGTTTAAGCTTGTTAGTCTTTCCTCATAACTTAACCCTTCCATCCCCCTTATTAATTTAGTTGCCCGTCTCTGCACTTTTTCTAACGATATAATATCTTTTTTTAAGACAGGTGCCCAAAATTGCACGGCATATTCAAGGTGCGGCCTGACCATTGATTTATACAGAGGCAAAATTATGTTTTCAGCCCGTGAGTGAACTCCCCTTTTAATGCATGCCAGTACTTTGCTGGCCTTGGCGGCTGCTGTTTGACATTGCACATTGTTACTTAGTTTGAAGTCTATGATTATTCCCAAATCCTTCTCCTGCTTGGATTTCCCTAACTCCGTACCATTTAGGGTATAAATTGCTTGTGTGTTCTTCACTCCAAAGTGCATAACTTTGCATTTATCTAGATTAAATTTCATCTGCCATTTAAGTGCCCAGTCCCCCAATCTATCTAAATCCCTCTGCAGCGAAGTAACATCCTGCTCACATTGTATTACTTTTCCTAGCTTTGTGTCATCTGCAAACACTGATACATGACTTTCAATGCCTATCTCAAGGTCATTTATAAATAAATTGAATAGTATTGGTCCTATAACAGACCCCTGAGGGACACCACTTACCACTGGTGTCCATCTTGAAAATGTACCATTTATGACCACTCTCTGTACCCTATCTTTTAGCCAGTTTTCTATCCAAGAACAAGTATTTTCATCTAGACCATTTTTTCTTAATTTAAGTAGTAACCTTTTGTGTGGAACTGTGTCGAAAGCTTTGGCAAAATCTAAGTAAATCACATCCACTGCGACCCCCTGATCTATACTTCTACTTACTTCCTCATAGAACGTAATTAGGTTAGTCTGACATGATCTGTGTTTCATGAAACCATGCTGATTTTTGCCAATTACATTATACCTCCCAATAAATTCCTGAATATTATCCCTTAGTAACCCCTCAAATACTTTCCCAGCCACAGATGTTAAGCTCACAGGTCTATAATTCCCAGGCACAAATTTTAAACCTTTCTTAAATATAGGGACCACGTCAGCTTTTCTCCAATCCTCTGGTACTATTCCTGAAAGAAAAGAATCTTGAAAGATTAAGAACAGAGGTTTACATATTTCAACACATAGCTCTCTTAGTACTCGCGGGTGAATTCCATCTGGCCCTGGGGCTTTATTAACATTCACATTGTTTAATTTGTGTAAAACCTTGTCCTGAGTCAACCAGTCACTTTGTATTAGTAAGTTTTTATTAATGAATTTCATGTCTCCTGTTATAGGTTTCTCTTTGATAAATACTGAAGAAAAATAATCATTTAAAATTTCTGCTTTATCCTGATCTTCAGTTAACAATAACCCTGACTCAGATTTTAGTGAACCTACATTTTCACTCTTGGGTTTTTTAGAATTTATGTACCTAAAGAATCTTTTAGGGTTGGTCTTGCTCTCTTTGGCTATTTCTTTTTCATTTTCTAGTTTAGCCCATCTAATCGCATTTTTACATGCTTTATTGGCTGCCCTATATGCTTTATAGGATGCCTCAGATTTATCAAATTTAAAAGCTTTAAATGCCTTCTTTTTATTTTTCATTTCCTTAGTTACCTTCCTACTAAGCCACATTGGTTTCAGTCTGTTTCTTTTATATTTATTAACCAGTGGAATATATTGTGACGTGTAGTTTTCTAGTGTTAGTTTAAAGATATTCCACTTATCCTCAGTGTTATTCCCGTGAAAGAGTTTCTGCCAGTCAATGACATTGAGAGCTTCCTTTATTTTAATAAAGTTGGCCTTTTTAAAATTATATGTTTTAGCATGCCCCTTATGAATGTGTTTTTTTGAGTTTATTTCAAAAGTCACCATGTTATGGTCGCTATTTCCCAACTGTTCTTTTACATTAATATTTGAGAAAAGATCCACATTATTTGTTATAACCAGGTCCAGACAGTTATCCTCTCTAGTTGGTGTTTCTACCAGTTGTGACATGAAGGTATCATTTAATATCGTTCATGGATCCAGTACTCTTGAAATTTGACCAGAGTGAATCTCTAAGCTGGTACATGTGTGTGAGGTCAGCTGTAACCCAGGAGAGATGTGCCCCTTTGACTCGCACTTTACGCAGCGGGGCATGGGCATTCCAGACTTGCAGGAGCTCTGACTGAAAGTATTCAATTGCACAGTCCAGGCCTGGGATTAGGTTTAGCCTGTACCACGTGAGCGGTTTGAGATCATTTAGAGAGGATTCAAGATTAAATTTCTTGAAGGACCTGGTGATTATTACCTTTGGGGGAGATTTTGTGGCCTTTATTTTGCGCACACAGTACACTAGACAGTGATCACTGAAGCTATTAATTAGCAAGAACGCCTGCCTCCTGTATTCTATCAGGACATGAGGAGAGAATCCAGTCCAGCAAGGTATGGTTAAGGCTTTTCATATTAATGTGAGTGGGGGAGGACATTAATTGTGTTACCTGGAAAACCCTAAACTGGGAGCAGTGTTTATTGTTTTTAGGATTCAGCCAATCAACATTAAAATCGCCGAGGACCAGCAGTTCACTTTTTTGGTTTTGAGCTACCAAATTACTTAGGATTTGGGTTATGTCAGGAAGGGAGCGCACTGGGGAGCTTGGTGGGCGATAGAATCCAGCAACATTCATTGGTTTACTGAAAGGGATCTCAATAATACCAGAAAGGAAATCAAAAGTGTCTGGGGTGCTAGAGTTTTGCAGAAGGGTGAACTTTGTGGACTCGTCAACATAAATAACAATTCCTCCTCCTCTCTTTGCTCTGTCCTTTCTATAACATGCATACCCTTGTATTGATATGGAAGAGTCTGGGACTTTAAGGGTTAGCCATGATTCTGTCAGCACAATGACTTTAGGTTTGTAATGGAGGCACCAAGCTTTAAGCTCGTCCAGTTTAGGGAGTAAGCTGCGGATGTTACAGTGCACAAAGGAGAGGCCTTTTTTAGTGGGGAGACTAAATGTGGTGTCATCTGTTGGACCAGGGTTGGATTCAAGGGTTGGTCTTTTAAAGCGCTGTGTTATATCTCTTTCTGTATAATTGTTATTCGGGTATTTAGAGAAACCCCCACACACAACATTCAGCGAGTGGGATAGATACCTTTCCGGTGGGCGCTTCACCCCCTCTTTTCTCTTTTTGGATTCAACATCATTTGCCAGGGCAAGCAGCAGAATAAATAGGAATTTGGACACAGTTTTCTTTTTGGAGAATTGTGATTGGAGAGTCTTAAAACTCTGTGTGGGGTTGGGAGGGCTGCATTTTAACACTCTCCACCAGCACTCAGCTGAAAAGTTAAAAGAGCTGAGTGTATTTGGGTTTCTTTTTCTGCTTGGTGTAATTTGTAGGGTGTATTACACCAAGTGTAGGGAGGGAGGGAGGGTATATTTAGAGAGAAGGGTGGTAGAAGAAAGAAGCAGCAAGAGAGGGAAAAACCTTTCTAGAAAAAGGTGGAGGGGAGAAGAGGAAGGGAAAAAAAAACAAAAGACAGGCAGGGAATCGATAAGGTGAGTGGAAGATGGAAGGGAGTCTGGTAGTGGTGTAGGTTGCTAGCTGAAAATATCACATGACCAAATTAGTTGGGTATAAATTAAATGAGAACCTTGGGGTGGGTGGGATCTAAGTCCAGCTGGAATCTAAAAGCACACAGTTATGGAGCCTGGCCCGGGAAGCTGTAGTGCTGCCCCAAGCATCCTAGCAGCTGCTACGGGCCAAACTGCTGGACTCAGCGCCTGCCCTGCAATCTACAAGTAAAACAGGTAAGGGGAGATTAGCGAACTCTAATTTTTCCCCTTGGCATCCCCGTTTTAGCTGTAGGGAGGTTATAGGGCCCTAGGTTCTTATGAGGAATGATGCATCCTGCTGCAGCTGCTTTCTAGAAGCTAGTGGACACTCCTGAGCCCCGTTCAATACCTCAGCAGCTGCTGAATTGCTGCAGCGCAGCAATTCAGTTTGCTGCAGCAGTGTCATTGAACGCTTTGGATGCGAATTTCGAAGTAAAATGGCCGATTTCTTAATGAAATATTCAGATTGTTTTTCGTATGACTCGGACAACAGTTGAGATATATATGATAAAGAAAAGCAGTCAGCACAATTCCGTTTTGTATGCACACACCAAAATGATAGTTTTTATTGAATAAAGGTTATGTTTACTTCTGAAACAAAATATAATTGAACTGTAAAATATATGTCTATGTGCAGGGGTAAATAATAAATAAATATTTTGTGCTTTGGTGAACAAAAACCTCAAAATTAACATTGCCGTATGGAATTGTTACTTGCTTCATGGCGGCGGCCATCTTTACTACGTCACACTCAGCTACTCGCTGGACATTATGTAGGCTGGACATGAGCAGCGTTTGACATTTCCTAATCACGCACACACACCGCTATGCGGATGCAGTGCACTCTCTACGTCAGTACTAGCGGTTCATCGTTCTTGCGAAAATGCGTTCGTTTGCCGCTTGCGTTGCGCGGCTGAACTTTCGTGCGGCCGTACTTCATGAGTGGGCCTGCGTTGGACGTCATTTGCTGCTACCACGGCCCTAATAAAGTGCGGCTAAACTCACCTTCGCACTGCGTTCGTCTGACCCCAGCCTTAGATGAAGGATCTAATGTAAAATGATGTAAACAACACATAGGTCAAAAGTCCAATCAGGTGTCAAGTCACAGACCCATGTGGAAAGGCCATCTGATAACTTCACTCAAATTGGTGTTGGTTAACAATTCTGACTGACGGGAGCATGTCTAAAAAGCAATCACTAGCTCCCAGCATGGCAAGCTAACATAAACACTACTGCAGTGCACTGGCATTGGCATTTCAAAGCCCTATACTGCCACCACAAATGTAAAGAAAACCACTTGAGTGAGTGGATCCTCCAATCAGATACTCATCTCTAACACCTATGGCTAACATATAATGTCAGGCACCAAATGAAGTACCTCCTGTCAGTATGATTTACTGTCACCACCAAAACATATAAGCGCCTTTCCCACAACATGGGTCTATTGTTACACCAGTCCACTACACTAATTACGCTAGCCAATTAAGTGGCATCCAATGTCATACATAAGACTTCTATTAAGTGCAAACAAAGTAGTAATGATGGTATGGCACCAGTCACTGCAAAAGTGGATTAACCCTTTTTGTCAGTAGAAGTGACAAGCAATTATCATAAGCGACAGCTGCCAGTACTGCCATCACATCAGGATATGCTTATACGTATAGTAGTCATGCCAATTTACATCCAACAGTATTCCATAGGCTGGTAATGTCCCAGTACAATGCTGACAATAGGTATATAAACAGTTCATGGTAACCCTCAATCCATCCATGGACTGAGGATATGTCTTCTTAAATCATTTTATTTTATTATGACCAACTGCAGAGCCATGGTATTTCTTGGTAGCAGTTTACCATTATTCCTGGTATCCATTATTTCTCAGTCAAATGCCCTTTCATTCACAGCAAATGAGCAACATGTTAGTATAACTTTAAATTAGAAAAAATAGTATATGATATTAACACTTAAATCTAGCCCAAACTGAATGACATAAGGCAGTTTCAAATTAAATTATGAAATTAAAACCCCTCATTAAGGCCTTGCAGGTAGAGGATCTGTAGCCACAAAATCAAGTAGCACTTTAGTTTATACAATTTCAGATCATAATCCCCTTTTCTAGGATATCTAGAATTCTATTTCAAGGCCACATAAACAGAGCCCATTCAAATCATTATTATGAAACATGAGCAAAAAATTAGGTTTGTGAGGGTCATCAGAACGAGAAAGGCCACAAACGCTGTGGGTTCCCAGCTCAGGTCTCACAAGGTTTTGTCTGGATAGAGCCATAATGGATAAGACTATTCCATATGCAAATCAGACTACTATTATGAAACATAGCAAGATGTCTGTTGATCTATATTTCTCAAGTGAGTGCTTGATGGACTAGACATGCACCATAATTCGGAATGAACATGCAACAATGTTAAAATTATTAATGCGTATCAATATCTGATTACTGCATTGGAAAAAATATTGGAATTTCAAGAACATTTGAAATCCCAAATTCTGAAAATTCCGAATCCGCCAAAAACAATAAAGGGCTGAATTACAATCTTCCTGCTAAAACGGAGGGCACTAGGGAGAAAAAACTGTGCGCGCAGTTTTCTCCCTACCGCGGAGATTACAATGCAGGTGCTTAAAAAGCTGCCCGCATTGTTAGTGGGAGCTAAGCCCCAGGATGCACGCGGCAGCGCTAAGCGCCACCGCGAGCATCCACTCAATGGAGTCCATAGGACTCCATTGAGTTTCCCCCTGCCGGTCACCTCGCAAGATCCGGCAAGTCGGCGAAGTGATCTGCAGGGAGAGACTGGGGGACTTTTCCCCCAGTCCCTCCCTCGGTTCCTGGTCTGGTGACAGATCAGGCGGATGGAGCCGCGGTCCTTGCCACGGGACAGGATGTCCCAGGACAGGCGGTGAGTTTCTGGCTATTTACTTATTTTTTTTGGCTTGTGCTAACGGATTCTGCACCAGTGGAATCCATTAGCACCAAGGCCAGGCTGTGGTTAACTTTTTGCTAACCACAGCCGGACGTTAATCAGCGTTAGGACTTTGTAATCCTAACGCCGATTAACACTTTCCGCTCCCCATGTTAAGTATAGGGAGCGCAAAGTATAAAACGGTAACGGGTTACTTAACCCGTTAGCATTTGGACTGTAATATGTGGTGGCCACCAGGGCTAACGTTAATGCTCACGCAGGTGAACGCTAACATTGGCACCAGGATTGTAAATGTGGCCCTAAACGTTTATCTAATTGATCTGAAAATTTTCTGATCAATTCTAAATGACAGTGTGTAATATATGTAATGTAACCCTAGTAATGTAACCCGAACACAAACAGAACCAGTAAGCCTAAAAGTGACGCTAACAATAACCCAACCCTAAACCTAGCTCTAACCCTAATTCTAAACCTATCTATCATTTGGCTGTGTAAAGAGGGGTATTGGGGGTAATAAATAGGGAGTGAGGGTTGGAGGAAGCAAGTGGTGTCATGGGAGGTATAAGGGATAGGGATTAAAAATATTCAGGCCTGCAAAATATCAGACATTTTTCAAAATATTTGGATTTGTTAGACATTTTTGATCTACTGTATCTGAATTGGTAAATTCAGAAAATTTTGGATTCTGACATTGCCGAAATGAAATGTTGGGCTGTACACATGTCTAGAGATTACACCCCTGATCTCCAGGCACACATGGATTTCTTTTTGTCTGGTTTTTGTTTTGATCTATTTTATTAACCACTTGGCTGCGAAAGTCCAAATGGGCTTTCCATGCCAGAGATGGGAAAGTGCCTGAAGGGGAGGTCCTTTGGACCTCTCTCCCTCCCCATCGGTAAGGGCCACAGGACAAAGGAAGGCACCGCTTGGAACTGCACAGTCTGCTCTTCCAAGCGTTGCCTGCCTTTAACCCCTTAGGGGCTGGATCGCGATACGGCACCAAATCACAGTCCTTTCCAGGAGGTGTCCGACATCTTAGATGTCGGCCAAACCTCTGGGATCTCCCCCCACCTAATGACATCATGATGCATGGACATGATGATGTCCGTTCGGGAGTTAACCCCTAGCTGCCACCTATGGTGGAGATGAGGGGGGGTCCAATAGGGAGGGGTTAATGTTTGATATCATTGGAACGGCCAGAGCATGGCCTTATATTTAAAAATAAAAAAATTAAAAGTTAAAATAATAATAAAAATAAAAAATAAAAACCTTTTTTTGTTGTTTTTTTTTGTTAATGCAGCATTGTTGTTCACATTTCAATTATAATGTAAACAATGATGCTGTACTAACGTTTTTTTCAGGGGGTTTTACTAAAATAACATAGTTTCTCAGAAAAATAAAAGTAACTGATTTCCAGTTCTAATTTTTTTTAACAAGCGTTCCCCATAAAATAAATAACCGCAAATGCTCGGATGATAAAATGTGAAAGAAATCAGTTTACATGCTGTAGATGACTGAAAATTTAAATTTTATTGTATTTTTTTTTATAATAGTCAGGCAAGACATGACGTATATATAATAATGATATATTAAGAATCTGCCAATTCTGCCGAAAAAAATAATATATAATTTGTCTTGGCTGTATAATTAAATGTGACTTCTCTCTCCTCCTGTTATTTCCAATGTCAGTGAATGTTTATCTGGCATTTCCTCCTGGATGGCCTCTAACCACCTAAAGATTAACATGTCCAAGACTGAGCTTCTACTAATTCCTCTCTCTAATGCCTCCCCAACTCCTTACTTCTCTGTCATGGTTGAGGGTATCACTATCTCCCCATCAAGCCAGGTTCGCTGCCTCGGAGTTACACTTGACTCTGCTCTTTTCTTCATCCCCCACATCCAGTCTCTTTCCTCCTCCTGCCGCTACTACTTTCATAATATTTCCAGAATTCAGCCATTTCTTACCGCTGACACACGAAATAACTCATCCATGCCCTTGTGATCTCCCGACTTGACTATTGTAATAATCTTCTAGGTGGCCTCCCTCTCTCCCACCTCGCCCCCCTGCAATCCATTCTGAACGCCTACTCCAGGCTCATCCACCTCACCCGCCACTGTGTCTCTGCCGGTCCCCTTTGCGAGTCCCTTCACTGGCTCCTCATCCACTGCAGAATTAAATTCAAAATCCTTACCCTGACCTACAAAGCTCTCACTAACTCCGCTCCCCACTACCTGTCCTCACTAATCACCAAATACACCTCAGCCCGCTTCCTAAGATCAAACAGTGACCTGCACCTAGCTTCTCCCCACATCACCTCTTCCCATGATAGACTGCAGGATTTCTCACGCGCAGCCCCCCATCCTCTGGAACGCTCTCCCTCATACTGTCAGACTTTCCCCTAATTTCCCTTCCTTAAGACATTCCTATTTAGGGAAGCCTACCTCCCGACTCACTGATACACCTCACTGCCCTAACCAGTCCATCAATCTCACCTTGCAGTCCATCACTCTCTCAATGCAGTCCTCTCCTGCCGTTTCCACCCCCAACCATTCTAGATTGTGAGTTCCCATGGGAATAGGGCCCTTGTTTCCTCCTGTACTGGTTTATCAAATGTTGTTCAGTCTCAGTATATTGTAACCCTGTCTATATCGTGCCCAGGGCCGGTGCTAGACCATTTTGCGCCCTAGGCAAGACCACCTACTTGCACCCCCCCCAAAAAAAATTGTTAACTATGGAAAAACCGGGGGAACACCTATACTGTGCGTGTGAGGGGGCACAGATTCACACTGTGCACAGTACTTAAAAGGGACACTCTATGAATCATGGCCACTCTAGCGCCCCCCCAAGCCCTGTTTGGCTGGGAGCGCTGTGTGAAGCACAGCTGTCACTGGACAGACGGGATTTGATTTTGAATATTCCGCCTGACGAGGACCAACTTGAAAATGTCAGCACTCTTTGTCTCCAATCGCTCGCAGAGTGCATGCAAGTTATACAAGATACGCAATTTGCGTATGAATAAGGTTACATAAGCTATGCTAACTGCTTAAGACGCTGCAGGGACTTCTGAATTTTGGAAGCCCTGAAGCAGCCCAGCACTGGAGAGAAAAAGGTGAACAATTTCTAATAAAATAAAAAAAACGCTGAGGTGTAGGGGGCGGGCGCCGTGCACGGGCAGGGGCGCTTCATGCTGTGGCCTTTGACAGGGTGGAAAAATGCCGCTCCTGACAAAGAGCCGCCTGCCTGTGGAGCTTGGCTGCACCCTAGGCGGTGCTGCGCTCTAGGTGGCCGCCTAGCAGCAGAGCCGGCCCTGATCGTGCCTATTATTCAGTGCTGCAGAATATGCTGGTGCATAAATATAGTATTATAATAATAATAAGCTGAATGAGCTAACACATGGAGCTTAAAAGACGTCTACTCGACCACATGGTGAGGTCCTTTCAATACATCCCACGCAATACAGTGATGTGAGTCGATGACTGACCCATTCACTCCATTCTATGGTTAAAGCCACACAGTGAAGTAAAAATAAGTAAATGAAGTAAAAATAACATTGGGGACACAGTTTACACTTTAGTTGTAGCTTAATTAATCCAGTAAACCTATCTATTTTATAACTTCCAATGGAGTTTTGTGAGTTTTTATAGCTCCTAATCTGCATGTTCTTCTCATGGGGGGGCTGGGGGGTTTTCAGTTAGCCGGAGACTAAGAGTGTCACAATACAGATGGCTGGGTAGCAGGTCGAGCCCACTATGCAATGAAATGATAAGCAAGTATATGCAAGTATGAAATAAACAAAAGGATATTTATTCAACACCATAAGAATACTATAAATGAAGGAACTGAAAACAGGAAAAACAAGGAGACAGGACCAGGGAATCAGACAGGGACGTGAAGGCAGGGGAGGCAGAGCCGCACCTGCCATTAAGTGATAAGTTAATAAACCAAAAACAAACTCACCTGCTCCCCCGCTGTCAGCTCCATCCTCTGCCTCTGCAGGAATTAGTTTTCCCAGCCTACGCAATTTGCATAGCAGGACATTTCCCCGCTGCACTAATTGAGTAAACTGTTCAAGGTGTGTGCAGCACACGTCAGAGACAAGTGCTGCCTATTTCCTGGTCACTGCTCATTAGTGCCGCACAGACTGACAGGCACTGATAGAGCATTGGAAAAGCTTGGACCAATGGGAAAGCACCATTGGTCCAAGCCATTCCCAGAATACGCCTGCATTAGAGGACTGCCTCTGATTGACAGGAAGGGGCACATCTAGCAGTTAGACATGCCCCTTCCTGTCAATGATAGGCCAGGCAGCCCTCCAATACAGGCTGTGAAAAGATTGCATGATGAACAAACCCTGACTGGCTGCATGGGGAGCTGCCCATGGGGATGCCCATTTATACCCCAGGCTGGTTATTTTCTGCTAACTGGGGCTGGAAGAATGCACAGCACATCTGCCCCCAGGAGGGATCTGAGGGGGTGCAGCAGCCTTTGAAGTTCATGCAGCAGCAGGAAGCCCTCTTTGCCCAGCTGCAAGGTAAGTGACCTCACGGGGGGGGGGTGAGAGAGGGTTACTGATGGGGAGGGAGAGGCCATGCCTTTCCTCTGTGCTGATTTCCTGATGTTCAGATAGTGCTTAGCTGTCAATCTGATGTATTGTACCTCTAGCCAGGCTGCCTGGGGAGGGACAGGACAGGTGGGGGACTCAGCAGATGCAAAGTTGCCAGCAAGACTCTCACAACTCCTCTTCTACCAGGGCTGTCAGATCACTGGCTTTGGGCTGGGGTGTCAGATCTCCATTTTGCTCCCTGGTCAGTGCCTGAAAGTGCTGCCCTGCAGTGTGCAGAAGTCAGGTTGGGTCAGTTTTCCAGTTGGGTCAGTGGCTTGCTTTCCCTTCAGTATAATATGAATGATGCAAAATGTATAGGTGCTTTAAGGAAACCTAATGGATGTGGCCAGGCTCCTCTTAATAATAATTTGTTATAGGGCAGCATATAGAGTGTGTGTACACTTACAGTGCCTGTCTCTTTACACACACCCTTTCTTTCACATGCTGTGTGTATGGATATTTATATCTCCAATCTGTGTGTGTGTTTTGCCAGGGGTCAAGCGTTGGGATAGCCTTTTTATGAGCCTGAAATATCAGGGTTATTCAGAGAGGTGAAAACCTTGAGAATTGGCAGGAGAATGAACAGCCAATTTGGAAAGTGAGATAAATGGGAGAATTTTTCTGGTTTGACTATTTTGACCTAGAATTTTCACCGCTTTCTGAATAGCCTATCAGGGTCATTCTTCTGCTTTTCAACGCTCTCTGAATAATGATTGCAGTATTCAGTCTGCATTTTCCCAAGGTGATCTGAAAAATCTAGCCTGTAGTGGGTCCTGAGGACTGGAGTTGAGAAACCCTAGTCTAGATTGTTCATTCTCCTGCCAATTCTCAAGGTTTTCACCTCTCTCTCTGAATAACCCGGATAGTATTATTGAATCATTGTGCTGACTCACTATAGCTTACACTATCAGGGATATTCAGAGAGAGGTGAAAACCTTGAATTGGCAAGAGAATGAACAAATAGCCAATTTGGAAAGTGAGATAAATGGGAGAATTTTTTTTGGTTTGACTATTTTAACCTAGAATTCAATTCTCCACTCATTCTCAAGGTTTTCACCTCTTTCTGAATAACCCTGAATCAGGGTTATTCAGAGAGCGGTAAAAAGCAGGAGAATGACTGGAGAATGGAAAATTCTAGGTCAAAATAGCCGATTTGGAAAGGGAGATGAAAGGGAGAATTTTTCTGGTTTGGCTATTTTGACCTAGAATTTTCCATTCTCCAGTCATTCTCCTGCTTTTCACCTCTCTCTGAATGAATAACCCTGTATGAAAACAAGTCCAGGTACAAGGACCCAGGACTGTAGATTCTTCATTTAAGAAGTCTTTGCCAATGCAATTTAGAAGGCATATTGTAAGATAATTGTTCTGTATAAAGGAGCGAGAGGTTTATGGGAACAGAATCGGCTTCCAGTCAGTCCTTACTTGCAGTGTCTGTCCTTCTGATGTACTAAATGCCTGAAGCCTCCTCTTTGGGAGCTAGAAGGTTTTCTGGCTGTTTTGCATTTGTATATCTGGCTCTGATACTAACCAGTGCCTCACCAGCCACTGACCTCACCGCACGTCACTGGAATCAGATTAGAAGAAAACAAAACACAAGATATAGGAATAAGATTAAACAGAAGCACTAAACATAGATGAACAGAAGGAAAAAAGTCTTTTAAATAAATGAAGCAGGGTTTCCACAGCAGGATTACAGAAGGAGCAGGCAAAGGCATAGTCAGTATACAAGTAGAGGGTTCGGCAACAGATAATCAATATAGGGGTTCAGGAACAGATAGGAAAGCAGAGGAGGCTATTGCAGGCTTTAGGGACAGACAGGAAAGCAATGCAAAAGCAAAGCATTGTGGGGGCTTTGCTGTTTTATGGAGAGATGCAGGCTTGATGATGAGGTGCACCTGCACCTCTTGCAGGCTGGAGATGAAACTGAAGTTCTGAAGGTGCGGATTCAGGGAGCCATGAATGAACCAGCGCTGGGTTTGTTCCTCCTGCGGCGCCGGCGACCGGAAATGTGACAAAGAGCCCCTTCCTTGCATACCAACCACACTCCTGCTGTGTGCAGCATCATAAATCATTCCCAGGAAACACTTCATGCAACATACTGCAGCACTGGGAGCAGAGAGATTTTTTTTTTTTGGAAAAGCTATCCATCTGTCAGCAGTTTGGCTAACACAATGTATAGGCAGATTTGGGAGATCTTTCAAATGAGCTAAAGTTGTTTTTGGTGCAACTAGTGCACTTTAAAGATTTGTGTGTTACCTTTCAAATAAAGTTTTCTATTTTCATTGTACAGGTTTTTTTCGCCATATGTTGTATTTCCGTTACGTTGTGTATTTTCAGGGTTACCACCTAAGTGGACGAATGTCTAGGTCGTTTTTGGAGCTTCGGTCCTCTTTTTGTTTTCTGTTTGTTTCTGTATTATAATGGGAAATGTAACAATCTTGATTCTCCATACTTTCCTTCTGTAGAGGACAGGTGGTCTTTTTGGCCAAGAAGAGAGCTTTCATACTGAACCTGCAAGCCCTTTGCATACAACCATCACCAGTCAAAGGCCCCTCCGATTTTCTGAAGCTGGAAGCGATGATTTTGAGTCCCCTGTATTTTTACCAGACCCTTTATTTTTCCCGCCTCCCAGGAGGAATCGCAACACTAATAACAGTACAGTATCAGGGTAGGTGACTATGTATGCCGCAAACGCATGTGATATAATTAAACTATATTACTGACGAAATGCCTAAAGTTTCTGCACATTTGGGCAGAAGACTGTCTACATAATGCATGATAATATTGTTCATCATAGATGCATGCACTGGGACAAAAAATAGGCCCGGGCATTTTAAATTGACAGACCACTTTCATCTACTGCGATACACATACATATTAGAGATGTGCATGACCTTTTTTTTTTTTTTTTCCTTTCGGGACATTTTTTTTCGTTTCAGGTCATTTCGCACAGTTTTCCTTCCATTTCGGAATTTCAGGTTGATTCGGAATTTCGGATCAATTCGTTTTATGTTATAATGGGTTATTTCGTTTTTCAGATCCCTTACTTTTTCATTTTTGTGAGTTATTTTGTATTCTGGATTGATTTGTATTTAGTTTTTGAGTTATTTCCTTTTTTATTGGTTATTTCAGAATGGGAGACAGATTTACTACCAATAAAATGAAAGTCTCCTTACCTATTTATTTTTTAGGATTTGTTTGGGTATTTTTGGGGATTTTTTGGGTTATAGTTTAGGTATCCTAATTTATTTTAAAGAAACAAGGCTTTGTTCCACCATAGGTTTCAAGGTTAAAAAAAGCCCCGTGTTTATAAAATATTTATTAAACCATTTATTATTTTCACTTGCAGCATGTTTATTTATTTTTATGTTTTTTTGGGCATTTTTCAGGATTTTTTGGGTTGATTTTAAGGTTTCATAATTTATTTTACATGTAATAACGAGGCGTGTTTTTTTCTTTGCTGAACGCAGCTGTACTATTTTCTCACAGTCCGTCTGCGTTCAGCAATGAATTGGATACATTGTGTCAGCTCTGAGCGAGCTGAAACGTCAAACATAAGGGGTTATTTAGAGAAAGGTGAAAAACAGGAGAACTGGCAGGAGAAGAGAACACTCTAGACCAAATAGCCAATTTTATCTCACTTTCCAGATTTATTACTGTGGAGCTCTGTGATACAGTAATGTGCGGTGTGTACATCACAGAGCTCCACAGTAATAAATCTCACAGCAATGTGCAGTGTGTGTATGAGCGTATCACAGAGCTCCACAGCAAAGAAACTAAAAATTAATAAATTATATTTTCAATGAAAATACACATTAAACTAATTACATTAAAACTAATGTAAATATATATTCTTTATTATTGAACTCCATGATAGCTCGCCACACGGAGACTCGTTATATTAAAAAGACTATTTATTTGCTCATAATATTCGATGTTTCAGTCCTCACAGGGACTTTCATCATATTTTTATTTTTTTTGAGAAAGTATTTTACCAGGAAGGATACGTTGAGATTTCTCTCGTTTTCAAGTATGTCCTGGGTGGCGAGTATGTACCGTTAGGTGTCTTGCCCAAGGCCACTTACTGGAGAGGTGCTCGTCGGGATCGAACCCATATCTCCACAGGCTCTCTCCACGCAGAGCAGTGATGTTACCTCTACTCCACCCAGCCGGTATATTATGAAAATAAATTCTAAATTAAAATAAACATAGTGTATTATATTTAAATATTATTATATACCTTAATTTTTATATTAAAACATATTAAAATATATATATTATAGATTAAAATATATAAAATTTTATATATGCATTTTAAAATTTATTATTAAATTACTTTTTATTTAATAATAAATTATACGTATAATAAAGTATTGCCCCCTCTCCTGCTTACCTTTTGTTGCAGGGGGGGCAAATCACTGGTGGACACGGGTGTGAGAATGGGAGGCATGTGTTCCTGGTGGTCCAGTGGGCACTGCTGAGCTTTGCTGAAAAGGCCTGGCTGCATGTCTCCCTGGTGCTCGGGGTGGGAGAGACCCTGACTCCTGACAGTGAGTTTGGGTGCCGCATGCTGATGATGTCATCAGCATGCACCGTGATTGAAGTCACTGAGCAGTAGAGCTGCGTGTATGCAGTCTGCGCACGATTGCAGCACAGACTGCATTGTTCCAAGTATGAGGGAGCAGGCTGCCTCAGGCTATGCCGTATGTATGGCCGGCCGGAACGAAAGCCCTCGAGTGGTTATTGTGTAACAGAGGGCCTTCAACTGACCAGCCGCCAAGGCCATCGGCCTACTGGGCAAACGGCCAGTAAGCCCGATGGCCAGTCCGAGCCTGATAGGATGTTACATACAGGATCTGTAGCACAATCTAATACTCACTCACTTTTCAGCAAAAAGGGAATTACTCCAGATTCTGATGTGGAGCTGCACAAGGAAGACCAGTGGGATGCAAATGGTATAAGCAACAAAGAGGTAAGAAAGTAAATGTAGCAAGATTTATATGCACAACTCGCTAAACAAAAATACAGAGGGGCCCAAAAGATGTATTCACACTTCAACATGAAAAATATACGCAAAAAATTTTACTGCTAGATTTGTATAAACATCAAAGAGCAGCTGTAAATCATGTTTGAATTATTCAATCCCATTTGGTGTTCAAAGTGGTCATCCAGACACTTTTGATTTCGGCAATATATCAATTTCTTCCCATAATGCAGCTAGCTTATTTGTTTTTTCTCGAGTCCAGGGAACGTGGAGGGAATTCAACAGTACCTCTGCATCCTAACCAACGTCCTGGAAGAATGTCTTCGAGATAGGCGCTTACATCTCGGTGGTAGTGAGGTGGTGCGCCATCTTGCTGGAAGTAAAATTGCGCATCCGCATTAAGCGCACGAATGGCAAGTAAAATGAATGTGTGACGCATGTCGAGGTACATGGGACCAGTGACCATGCCTTCAAAAAAGAATGATCTGGTTAAACTGGTCATGGATCTAGATTCCTTATTTGTTTTCCCCCTTTATGATTTTACTTAAAATTAAACATTCCACTCTCCCTGTCTAACTCACATAGTTAGTTTGGCCCAGACCCATTTTCCCACTTATGCAAGCAGCTATTCCAGTCAGTTTACCTCAGTGGCAGTTCAACAAGCATCTGTGTATTCCTGGGTGATTGCATCTTGTTTTTACTGTCCCCCCATATCAGAGCACGCCTGATAAGCCATAACCCCCATAACAGAGCACAGTAGAGAAGCTCTCTCTCCACGTCCCCCAATAACAGAGCATACCAGAGAAGCCCTCTCTATCCACGTCCCCTCATAACAGAGCACACTAGAGAAGCCCTCTCTATCCACATCCGCCCATACCAAAGTACACCTGAGACGCGCTCTCTGTCTATAAAGCTACCATTTATTTGCTGTCACTTTCACAAAAAAGTGAAGAAAATACGAAGGACGTTGTGTGCTTTCAAAAGGGGATGCATTAAAGCTAACTGACTTCAATCATTTCCTGCATATGACATTCACTTCTCACATATGACCCTGGGGTTAGAGAATACAACCCTTGGATGAACAGTTCACACCATTTTCTGTACAAAGTCTTCTTCATGTACCATTTGTCGAAACCACTCACAGTACTCCATTCTCCAATCAGGGTTATCTTCTCTTATGGCATGTAAACGTCTTGGGATGTAAAATTTCCAATGTGCTCTCTTTAGAATATATAAACCGGTAGTCGGATAACACGGCGCTAAGCAAAGAAATATTAAATGGGTGCTGCTATAATCCTCAAATGGTAGTCTGTCCCACTACCTCCAAAAAACCTTTAAAACACAAGAACAGAGAGGACAGCGCTCCCAAAGTCCATGGTACTCTAAAAAAGTACAAAAGATATAGAAAAAAAACATAGGTATCACACCATACCGGTGTGGCTCATATAGTTCAAGATAATCTATACACAGCGATTGTTAATGTCTATTAAAGTACCTCCTGGCACATCCACCGATGTATTATTCCCTGTTTTCAGGTATAAAACTCCTCCAAGGATGTATAGCACCAACTTGAGATTCACAGAACGGAAAAGTTCACCTTTTTCTGTCTCCAATTCAGCATCTTCACATCAATGAGCCCTCCAAAGGAAGGAGAAAAAAATAGCACAGTTAGTTTTGAATAGTCATACAGATGAACTCTTCACGATTGTGCACTTACCCTTGCCAGAGCCGAACCTGGCTCAAGGGACACTCGCTCCAGGGTTGGTACAACCCCTAGAAAACCATTACAGATGGAATCCACTCCATACGACCAGCGGATAAAAATAAAATACAGTATTTATTGAAAGGTATCATATAAATACAATGGGTGGTCAATCAAATGAACAAAACTAAAAAAACGTATTTCGCGCTATAAAAGCACTTAATCAGTGGCATAAAATAGATATAAAAACGATACCTTTCAATAAATACTGTATTTTATTTTCACCCGCTGGTCGTATGGAGTGGATTCCATCTGTAATGGTTTTCTAGGGGTTGAACCACCCTACACAACCCTGGAGCGAGTGTCCCTCAAGCCAGGTTCGGCTCTGGCAAGGGTAAGTGCACAATCGTGAAGAGTTCATCTGTATGACTATTCAAAACTGGCTGTGCTATTTTTTTTCTCCTTCCTTCGGAGGGCTCATTAATGTGAAGATGCTGATTTGGAGACAGAAAAAGGTGAACTTTCCGTCCTGTGAATTTCAAGTTGGTGCTATACATCCTTGGAGTTTTATACCTGAAAACAGGGAATATTACATCAGTAACTATTTAAAAAAAAATTCCCCTGCAATATAAAAAAAAAAATTGTGCGCTATTTATAGTAATTATTTCAAATTACTTTAATTCTTAACAGTTGTAGTTTCAGGATAGGGTAGTGGGTATAGTTGATGGGGCCTCCCACAGTGCTGGCAGGTGGTGGGTATAAGTGGTGGGTACTCACACAATGCTGGCAGGAGAGTACAAGTGATGGGTACTCACTGCTGGCAGGAGGTAGGTATAAGTGATGGGCACTCACACAATGCTGGCAGGTGGTGGGTATAAGTGATGGGCACTCACACAGTGCTGGCAGGTGGTGAGTATAAGTGATAAGTACTCACAGTGCTGACAGGTGGTGGGTGAAGGTGATGTACTGTGCTGGCAAGTGGTGGGTGAAGGTGATGGGTACTCACACAGTGCTGACAGGTGGTGGCTATAAGTGATGGGCACTCACACAGTGCTGCAGGTGGTGGGTGAAGGAGATGTACTGTGCTGGCAAGTGGTGAGTGAAGGTGATGGGTGCTGAAAGGTGGTGGGTGAAGGTGATGGGTACTCACACAGTGCTGACAGGTGGTGGGTGAAGGTGGTGTACTGTACTGGCAAGTGGTGGGTGAAGGTGATGGGTACTCACACAGTGCTGACAGGTGGTGGGTGAAGGTGATGGGTACTCACACAGTGCTAACAGGTGGTGGGTGAAGGTGATGGGCACTCACACAGTGCTGACAGGTGGTGGCTATAAGTGATGGGCACTCACACAGTGCTGGCAGTAGATGGGAGCTCAGACTTCCTGTTTCTGTATGTAGACATGTACAGTATGTAAGCCTCCAGCCTGTGGAGCTGACATCATGGCAGGTCACTGAGTCATCTCATACACCCTGGCTGCTCGCACACTGTAAGGAGGCATGTGCTCTCTGTACTAGAGCTACATAATAATGCATTGCAAGATGCCCCTCACCTTACAGCAGAGACTGAGCTGGATGCACTGGGAGGACAGTGACTAAGCTGTTAGAGGGCCCCCTGGCAAAAATAAAGCTTGTATGTTGGATACCCCAATAAACCTCTCAGGGCCGGATTGTTAGCATAGTTAAAGTGCCAGACTTGGATGCTGGAGCCAGCAGGGCCGCAGCGGCGCCGCATTAACACGTACCTGGCTGCTGGTGGTGATGCCTGACTGCTTGTGGGAGACAAAGAGAAGAATGGAAGGATCCGCCCACTCACACATTAATCCCACTCATCCAGTCAGTCTCTGGGCCCGGCTGACCAGGCCCACACACATGCGATTACGCATGCTGGAGCAGCGCTCCTGTATATATATGTGTATACATACATGATTTAGTGACTTCTGATAAAAAGGATGGCCTTTAACAGAGGATGTGTCAGGAAAGTCTTTGACGATATTAGGTGCAAGAAATATAAGAGGAACCACTATGCAGTAGTCTTGCCTGTACGTAGCAAGTACCAGAGTCAGGAGGAATAATATATATAACGCTACCTGTCTGCTGGTACCAGTGGCGTCAGGTGCGTAGTTGATCAGGCGGTAGATGAGTCTCCAATAGAATATACAGGACGTCTAGATATATATTTTCTGGTTATGTGATCCGTTTAGGGTAGTCAGAGGAATAGCATAGGTCAAAGGGAGGCAGAGTTCAATACAGAGTCAATATTCAAGCAGAGGGTCAAAAGCCAAGGGAATCAATCAATATAGTTCGCAGGATAAAGGGTAATTAGCTCAGTTTCGATATAGAATATTAGAGCGACGACTTACCCCACCGATGTCTTCTTTATAGGGCGTCTTGTTAGGCAGCTGGGGATAGAGCCGACGTCATCCGTCTGCGCCGGCATCTCTCCATGCCTATAAGGCCGATCGGTACCATGCGCATGCGCGAGGGGTCCGGTCCATCGGCGAAGGAGGCTCCGGTCTGTGCGCAGCCATGAGATAGCGCCGATGCCTCAGTACACCGCAGAGATATCGTGAGGGGACCCCCTGAAGGTGCCGTTATAGGGTCTGTAATGCCGGTAAGGGTGGTATCCTGACATAACCCCCTCACAAGGCGACCACTCCGTGGGCGATCGGGGTGAGCTGCTTGAAAACGGCGTACCAAGGACGGTGCATCAACATCCAGTGCTGATATCCAGGGGTCATCGGCGGGACCATAACCCTTCCAACGAATGAGATATTGAAGCTTCCTTCGGTATATACAAGAGTTAAGGATCTTCGATACTTCGTAGATATCGTTGTCACGGGCGCCCACCGGACCTGGAGGAGGGAGATTGCGATGGATGAAAGGATCCTTAATCTGTGGTTTGATCAATGAAACATGGAAGACGGGATGTATCTTCAGGGAGGCGGGAAGCTGTAGGCGAACCGTCGTAGGAGAGAGAACATTATCTATTATGTAAGGCCCAATAAAGCGGGGGCCTAATTTTTTCGAAGGACAGTCCAATTTGATGTATCGGGTAGATAGCCACACTTGATTTCCTTTTTCATATAGTGGAGCAGGTGTTTCTTTGCGGTCAGCATATGTTTTATATCTCCATTGGGCTCTCTGTAACATTCTTTTAACCTTTTCTGTTATTCTGGTGATAGATTGTAGCCTATCATTCACTGCAGGACAGGGGGTGTAGAATGAAGAACCTGGTAACATTGAGGGCTGTCTTCTGGTATTAATAAAGAAAGGGGTCATAGACGTGGATTTATGAATTTGGTTGTTGTAGACGAATTCAGCTATGGGTAGTAGATCATTCCAGTCGGTTTGTAGATAGGTTACGAAACAACGAAGGTATTGTTCCAATGTACCATTAGTGCGTTCAGTCTGTCCATTCGATTGGGGATGGTAGGCGGTAGATAAGGACCGTTTTATATGTAGTCCTTTACAAAACTCTAACCAGAATTTAGCAGTAAATTGAGTACCTCTATCCGTTACTACAGTTTCCGGTAGGGCATGTAAACGGAATATTTCTTTGAACATCATGGCAGTGTCTTTAGCGGGAGGAATTATTTTAGTGGCGATGAAATGACTCATTTTAGAGAAGCGATCTACTATTACTAATATGTTGGTATACCCGTTAGACGGTGGGAGGTCTACTATAAAGTCCATGGAAATATCTTGCCAGGGGGCTTCTGGTATTTTAAGAGGTTGTAGTAGACCCTGTGGTTTTCTTTTATCATCTTTAGACCTTATACATACTGTACAATAAGTTATATAATCCTTTATATCTCTTGTCATTGCAGGCCACCAGAATATACGTTCTATGCTTTTCCTTGTTTTATATACTCCGGCGTGACCTCCTAGAGGCGAGTCATGGAAATGATTGAGTATGCTATTCTTCGCTTCAGGGGAATTGTATATCTTCTCTCCTTTGTATAACACCCCTTTTTCTAGTTTTAATTGAGCCGTCTTGTCATTCTTCGTAGAATATTTTTTGATGTTATCCCATAATGGTAGAGTCGCATTAAGAAAACAATTCCTTGGTAACACATAGGATACCTCTGATCTCTGTTTTGACTCTATGCTCCTAGAAAGGGCGTCAGCTTTGCCATTCTTTTTTCCTGGTCTATACGTTATATTAAAAATGAATCTAGAGAAGAAGAGAGCCCATCTGGCTTGTCGGGGCTTTAGCCTCTTCGCTTGTCTTAGATATTCTAAGTTTTTATGATCGGTATATATCGTTATGGGATGTATTGTACCGTCAAGAAGATGACGCCACTCTTCAAGTGCGGATTTTATTGCGAGAAGTTCTTTGTCCCCGACATCGTTATTTATTTCAGCTGGAGACAACGTTCTAGAATAGAAGGCGATAGGGTGTAATCTTTGATTTTCTTCTTGAAATTGCGATAGTATAGCACCAATGGCGGTGTCTGACGCATCAGTTTCGAGAAAGAAAGGCTTCATTGTATCCGGCATACGTAGTATGGGAGCTGTAGAGAATAGGTGTTTCAAGTAACAAAAGGCTTCATTAGCGGCTATTGACCATTTGAAGGGTATGGATTGTTTGGTTAAGTACGTTAATGGCTTGATAATCCTAGAAAAGCCTTTGATAAATTTTCTATAAAAATTACAAAAACCGATAAAGCATTGTATCCCTTTCTTATTCGCAGGTATGGGCCACGATTGTATCGCTTTGATTTTGGAGGAATCCATCATTATTTCGTTAGAATTTCTCGGATTCATAATAAGACCTAAGGTGGTCACATTAAACAAGCATTTTTCAAGCTTGGCATATAATCTGTGTTAAAATAATGGTCAGAGTCCTCTCGCTTACGCCAAGTGTCCAGTGAGTAATACTTCAAGATAATCTAGAAAACATAATAGGAGACATACATTGCGCAGTACATCCTTATGACACCTGGTTTCCAGAGAGAAAGTATTCAACTCACTTTTTCTGAGCCCCATAAAGTCGGCTCTGGACTATATAGGCATATATCTGTGGATATGATCTCACCAGCCCGTCCTACCAGCAACCATCCGTGGTGATAACCTGGTCCATAGATGACCCATTATTTTATCCATTGACTATTCGCACTTGGGAGTGTGCGTTTGTGCCCTTGCTGCTACCCAAGACCGACCATCTACACATTATCTGCGCCATTTTTTCCACCTTATTGTTTTTTCATATAATCTGTGTTGTCTCAATCGTAATAAAATGTTTCTTACATGTTCTTCCTGATTATCCGAATATATCAATATATCATCTAGGTATACTATCACGTATTGATCTAGCATATCTTTTAGGATATCGTTTAGAAAATATTGGAAAGTTGCGGGTGCATTACAGAGCCCATAGGGCATAACCAAGTATTCATAGTGTCCGTACCTCGACCTGAACGCGTTCTTCCATTCGTCTCCTCTTTTGATTCTCACCAGGTTGTACGCTCCTCGTAGATCCAATTTCATGAATATTTTAGCTGTCTTCAGTCTATCCATTAATTCGGTTATGAGCAGTAGAGGGTATTTATTCTTGATAGTTATTGCATTCATTGCTCTGTAGTCCTCCGTCCTTTTTTCCTACAAAAAAAATTGCTGCTCCAGCAGGAGAGGTTGAGGGTCTTATAAAGCCTTTAGTTAAATTTTCATCTATGTATTCTTTTAATACTTTTAACCCCTTAAGGGCCGCTGACGTACCCTGTACGTCTTGTCCTCGGGTCTCCCTTAGACCCGCGGACGTACAGGGTACGTCAGCGGCGCCTAATCCCCCTCCCGTCTGATACTCACCTCCCTTGCTGGATCCCACGGTGATCTGGCAGGGAGGAAGCCTGCCCATGTGATTTACATGGGCAGGCGAGGCTGATGACGTCGCCACGCTGCGTGGTGACGTCATCAGCAGGCGTCCCCATGCATTTCAATGGCGGGGAGGGGGGGGCTCCTTCGGAGCCCTCTATATCCCCAACCATTGAAGCTAGGAAGATGCCGTTTAACTGCTGGAGAGGGGAGAGCCTCCCCTTTTCAGCAATGTATGGCATTAACCGTTTCACCACCGGATCACGTTGCGGCGCCAATTGGCGCCAAAACGGGATTCAAACCTGGAGGGGGGCTGACATCTTGGATGTCAGCCAAGCCTCCAGGTCCCCCCCACCCACTGACAACCTCACCATATGTGTGAGGATGTCAGTGGGCCAGTTAACCATCTAGCTGCCATGTAGAGATAAGGGGATCCTAAGGATCCCTTAATCTCCCGATCCATGGCAGCTAGAGGGTCATATTTGCCATCATTTGAAAGGCCTGATTATGGCCTTTCAAATGATACCAAACATGACCAGGTTTGGTTTTAAAAAATAAATAAAAATTAAATAAAAAAAAATAATAAAAAAATTAAATAAAATAAAAAAATGTTGTTTTTTTTTAAAGTTTTTTTTGTCTGGGGGGGTTTAATTAAATAGGACCTAGGCTGTCATCTAAAAATAATTAGCACAAAATGGTCAGAATGAGCGCAGCGCACATAGGTGAACTGTCTCAGCAGTGAAGGGGTTAAAAAGCAAACGCATGTAAAAATTGGGTATTTCTAGTCTCGGGCAAAATTTTGAACCTATTTAGCCAGGGTCGTTTTGGGTGGTTGTAGATTTTGGGGATTAAATTACGAAAAAGTGTGTTTTTACCATTATTTTCCTCATATTTCATATTTTTTTTATAGTAAATTATTCGATATGATGGAAATAATGGTATTTCTAGAAAGTCCATTTAATGGCGGGAAAAAGGGTGTATAATATGTGTGGGTCGAATAAACGAGTAAGAGGAAAATTTGACCTAAACACTAACAGCGCAGAAACGTAAAAACAGCAGCGGTCACTAAAAGACGGATTTGTGTAAAACCGCCCGGTCACTAAGGGGTTAATTCAGGTTCAAATAAGGGGTATACCTTACCAAAAGGAATCATGGCACCGGGATAAATATCGATCGGACAATCATAGGAGCGGTGAGGAGGGAGAGCATCAGCTTCTTTTTTCTCGAACATATGAAAGTCCGAATAGATCTTTGGTAATATAGGTGTCGTACTACTATGAAGTATAATTTTCTGTGGATGTATACATTTGGTTACACAATGCTTAGAAGTGAAGCTTTGGTCCAGTCTATACTGGGGTTATGTAGTCGTAGCCAATCAATACCAAGGATCACAGGAAAGGTTGGGGTTTTGACTTTATAAAGTACTATGTCTTCATAGTAAGGATTACTATGTATGTTCATGGTAAGGATTTTTGTTTCTTGTGTCACGAGTCACGAACTAATGAGAGTACCATCCAATAATGAGACAGAAAAGGGATAACGTTTCTTACTGTATGGGATTAATTTATGTATTAATGATGCATCAATAAAATTTTGACTAGCTCCTGAATCAATCAACGCAGTCAGGCCCACCGTGCGATCATGCCACTGTAACGACATATTAATAGTGAGATGTTCACCCGATGTACCAAGTACACAGTAATTAGTCATACATCCTATAGGTTTTATGCGCTTACCGGTTGTATTTCTAGGTTTCAGTCTGCATTCACGGAGTTGGTGGCCGGCTCGTCCGCAATACATACAAAGACCCAAGGATCTTCTCCTATCGCGTTCTCTTTCATCCAGTCGGCCTCTGGCCGCTCCTATCTGCATCGGTTCTGTTTCAGGAGGAGGTAGAGCAGGAAATGGTAGGGGAGCCGGTAAGGCCGGTCTTCGTTGGGGTATAGGAGCAACAGTTCTTTCTGCCCTCCTTTCTCTTAATCGCCGGTCTATGCGTATACACAATCTCATGGTATCTTCAAGACTAGGCGGAGTGCCTGTACGGGCGAGTTCATCTTTCAGGGCCTCGGACAATCCTAGTTTAAAATGAGTCAGTAATGCTGGTTCATTCCAGTCGGATTCCAGGGCAAGATGACGAAACTCTGTTATGTAATCCTCTACTTCAGAACAGCCTTGACGTAAGGCCATCAGGGCATGTGCTGCATTGCTAGCGCGGTGATGATCATCGTACAGATCCTCCATAGCCCCAAAAAACGTGTTCCACTAGTTAAGTATAGGGTTATTAGTATGTAATAAGTGGTGAGCCCAAGTTTGAAGTCTACCCCTTAGTAGAGAAATCACCATGCGTATCCGTGTAAAGTCATTATTGTATATATGAGGTTGTAAGGAGAAGAGTACTTGACAGGAGGTGATGAAACTCCGGAATCGGCATCTATTCCCGTCGTAGGTCTCTGGCGGAGAAGTATGTAGATCCGGGGATAGACGGGGTCTGCACGATATGGAGGAGGTTCAGGCATAGCACCGATTTGTATCGAGTTCACATGAACTGCTTGTTCCAGGCAGTTCTGGTTATTTTGTAGTATGCCCTGGGCATCTCTTACATCTTGTACAGATTGGGCTAAGGTGGCCAATTGTCCGGTGAGGGCATTCAAAGTATCGGCAAAATCTGCTGGTTCCACAGTATGGCTCTAATATTATGTCAGGAAAGTCTTTGACAATATTAGGTGCAAGAAATATAAGAGGAACCACTATGCAGTAGTCTTGCCTGTACGTAGCAAGTACCAGAGTCAGGAGGAATAATATATATAACGCTCCCCTGTCTACTGGTACCAGTGGCGTCAGGTGCGTAGTTGATCAGGCGGTAGATGAGTCTCCAATAGAATACACAGGACGTCTAGATATATATTTATTGGTTATGTGATCCGTTTAGGGTAGTCAAAGGAATAGCATAGGTCAAAGGCAGGCAGAGTTCAATACAGAGTCGATATTCAAGCAGAGGGTCAAAAGCCAAGGGAATCAATCAATATAGTTCGCAGGATAAAAGGTAATTAGCTCAGTTTTGATATAGAATGTTAGAGCGACGACTTACCCCACCGATGTCTTCTTTATAGGGCGTCTTGTTAGGCAGCTGGGGATAGAGCCGACGTCATCCGTCTGCGCCGGCATCTCTCCATGCCTATAAGGCCGATCGGTACCATGCGCATGCGCGAGGGGTCCGGTCCATCGGCGAAGGAGGCTCCGGTCTGTGCGCAGCCATGAGATAGCGCCGATGCCTCAGTACACCGCATAGCTATCGCTCGGGGACCCGCTGAAGGCGCCGTTATAGGGTCTGTAATGCCGGTATGGGTGGTATCCTGACAGGATGTGAGCAAAACCATTCTGTAAAGAGATTGAGATATTATGTACAGTGGCAAGAAAAAGTATGTGAACCCTTTGGGATTACGTGGAGTTTTGCATGAATTGGTCATAAAATGTGCTCTGATCTTCATCTAAGTCACAACAATTTGAAAAACACAGTCTGCTTAAAATAATACAACACAAACATTATATGTTTTCATGTGTTTATTGAACATAACATGTAAACATTCACAGTGCAGGGTGGAAAAAGTATGTGAACCCCTAGCCTAATGACTTCTCCAAGAGCTAATTGGAGCCAGGAGTGAGCCAACCTTGAGTACAATCAGTGTGATATTATTGGATGTGTTGCTGAAAGCTGTCCTGCCCTTTAAAAACACACACCAGTTTTGGATTTACTGGTTTTAAGAAGCACTGCCTGATGTGAACCATGCCTCGCAGAAAAGAGGACAGAAGACCTACGATAAGAAATTGTTGACTGTTGACTTGCATGAAGCTGGAAAGGGTTACAAAAGTATCTCCAAAAGCCTTGATGTTCATGTGTCCACGGTAAGACAGACTGTCTACAAATGGAGAAAGTTCAGCACTGTTGCTACTCTCCCTAGGCATGGTCGTCCTGTAAAGATGACTGCAACAGCACAGCGCAGAATGCTTAATGAGGTAAAGAATAATCCTAGAGTGTCAGCTAAAGACTTACAGAAATCTCTGGCACATGCTAACATTTTTGTTGACACATCTACAATAAGGAAAACATTAAACAAGAATGGAGTACATGGGAGGACACCACGGTGGAAGCCATTGCTGTCCAAAAAGAATATTGCTGCACGTTTGAAGTTTGAAAAAGAGCACCTGGATGTTCCACAGCACTACTGGCAAAATATTCTGTGGACAGATGAAACCAAAATGTAGTTGTTTGGAAAAATCACACAACACTATGTGTGAAGAAAAAAAGTCACAGAACACCAACATCAAAACCTCATCCCCACTGTAAAACATGGTGGAGGGAGCATCATGGTTTGGGGCTGCTTTGCTGCCTCAGGGCCTGGAAGGATTGTTGTCATTGATGGAAAAATGAATTCCAGAGTTTATCAAGACATTTTGCAGGAAAACATAAGACCATCTGTCCGCCAACTGAAGCTCCGCAGAGGATGGGTGATGCAACAGGACAATGACCCAAAGCATACAAGTAATTCAACAAAAGAATGGCTTCAACAAAACAAAATACGCCTTCTGGAGTGGCCCAGTCCTGACCTCAACCCGATTGAAATGCTGTGACATGACCTTAACCCCTTAAGGACCGAGGACGTACCATGTACGTCATTGCAGCGGGTCTCTCTTAGACCCGCTGACGTACATGGTACGTCCTGCCGTTTTTTGAGCGCTGGAAGCGATCGGATCGCTTCCAGCAGCTCAAACGCCATTGCAGGCTGCCTGGGAGTCCAGGCAGCCGTGCAATGGCGGTTAGAAGTGCCGGGGCACCATGTGATCGCTCCCCGGGAGCGATCAACATCCGGTTTCACCGGAGAGGTGCCCGGCACTTCTAGAGAGCGCTGGAAGCGATCAGATCGCTTCCAGCTGCTCTGAGTATATTACAAGGATGCCTCGACATGGCACTTATTGTTGCATAAAATAAGGAAAAAAGCGAGGAATATGTAAACATTGGGTATTGCTAAACTCAGTACTAAATTTAGAAACTACTAAAGAATTAATTTTTTTTGACGGTTGTTGATACATAAGAAATTTTGGGGGTCAAAGTTCGAAAAAGTGGTGTTTTTTCAATTTTTGTGTCATATTTCACAATATTTTTTATAGTAAATTATATGAAATGATGAAAAAAATGGTATCTTTATAAAGTCCATTTAGTGACGAGAAAAACAGTGTAAAATATGTGTGGGTTACATAAACGAGTAAGAGGAAAATTTGACGTAAACACTAAGAGCGCAGAAACGTAAAAACAGCAGCGGTCCCGAACGGACGGATTCGTGTAAAACCGCCCGGTCACTAAGGGGTTAAGAGAGCGATTCACACCAGACATCCCAAGAATATTGCTACACTTTTGTGAAGAGGAATGGTCCAAAATTACTCCAGATCGTTGTGCAGGTCTGATCTGCAACTACAGGAAACGTTTGGTTGAGGTTATTGCTGCCAAAGGAGGGTCAACCAGTTATTAAGTCCAAAGGTTCATATACTTTTTCCACTCTGCACTGTGAATGTTTACATGTTCTGTTCAATAAAAACATGAAAACATATAATGTTTGTGTTGTATTATTTTAAGCAGACTGTGTTTTTCAAATTGTTGTGACTTAGATGAAGATCAGAGCACATTTTATGACCAATTCTTGCAAAACTCCACGTAATCCCAAAGGGTTCACATACTTTTTCTTGCCACTGTACCTGACTAGGGGATGGGAGCCGTCCTTGTGAGTGGTTTTAGATAATATACCTGCATAGTGACTGACTTTATGTTGTAAAGTATTGTCTTCCCTTGTTGAGACATGTTACCGTTTAAACTGGAAGTGAATGCGTTTAGTGAATTGTCAGGGTGGCACCTGGCATATGCCATAGTGGGACCCAGGTTCAGGGGGGTCTGAGCCCAGTGTGCGGGTATACACAGGGCGTACCTTTGGGTAGGCAGGCAGATACAGGGGTGAATCCATAGTGCAGTACATGAGGGTATTCAGAGAGTATGGTCTGGAGGACGGTCCATGGATCAATGGCTGGCAGATGGTAGACAGTCAGTGAGTGAAGCAGAGATATAGCAATAGGTCTAGACACTAGTATGGTTTGACTCTCAATGCAAAGTCAGGGAGCATAGGGGGAAGTGACTCATTATTACCAGACAGGGGGTGTGGTGTGTGTTATGGTGTTTGACTGATTAACCCCTTTCAGTGCTGGATAGGTATGAGATAGGTACTTTACAGGTATTGCACACATGCAGGTATGTTTCTTTGCACATGCAGGCACTGATCCTGGACAGAATACAGCCCTAAAACATGTTTGTAGGAAATTATTTCATTGACTCAGCAACAGAGCAACAGTCTTATATAGCGAAATCAGCATGCAATTATCCTCTCAGGTGTATAATGCGTTGCTGTTTGATCTCTATGGAGAACTGTCGCTCTTCAAGTATGCATAGTGGGATATGTAGTGTGTCTCGGAGTATCTTGGTATGAGTGAGTATCCAGTGAGAGTATTAGTCAATTAAGACTTGAGAGTGCATGAGTCAGCATGAGGGTCTCCTTTGTTAGTAGGTGTCAGCCCAATTGTATGACCCAGTGTGTGACCCAGTGTCAAACCCAGTGTGAAAGACCTCAAACTCTATCGCTTGCGCAGTATATCTTAAGTCTACACCTACTTTTCGAGCTTCCTCCAATCATAGAATTGGTTTGTAAAATTAAAATGAGCATTAACAGGGTTATTCAAAGAGATCCGAACGGCTGGAGAAAGGTAACCGAATGCTGAAAATCAGTGTTCGGTTACCTTTCTTCGCCATTCGGCTATCCAGAGAGCAGGCAATACGCCAAATCTTGGCGAATTGCCTGCACATTCGGTGCCTGTTCGAGGGCAGTGAAATCCCCATAAAAAAGCACTGCTTCGGCTATTCAGAGAACACAAACCAGCAGTGAAAGGTTCCCGAAATGCCCTGCTATTCGGTGGTTTAATTCGACAGGTTTATTCAGGAGAATCTCATAGGCTTCAATGTTAAAAATATTCCCGTTTTAATTCAATATCTAATAAACCGTTCATTATAAAATTCTGCAGTAAAAAGTCTCTTTATCTATAAAATTTTTGGGATATTTTAAGCATTTTTCTTGATTTTTTTTTTTTTTTTTAAGTTTACTTATTTTTTCTGTAACAGCCCTTTTTATTATCATTCATTGGATCTCATATGTAAATTCCAGACTTTCGCTCAGTAGTTTCTTTGCAAACAGCGTTTCACTTTTCAAACATTCAAGCAAACGGTTTTTCTAATTTATTCACTTCACTTGTCTGCGGTATCGGCTTTTTCCAGAGGCTGCGCTGCGTGTGATCGGCTCGTGCTCGGGTTTTTACGGCGTCTTCAGCGGGTTAATCCAGATGTTTTTGCGGGTTTCTGCGTGCATTCGCCCGGTTTTTGCGGTGACTTTTCGTTGGGTTTGCGGCAGCTTTTCCCTGCGCTTCGACAGCCCTGTGGTGCTTGCTGAATATACCACAGGGTCGCCGAAATGGGATTGCCGAATCGGCCCGAATTGAAGAGAACGAAAAGTTACCGAACATTACAGGTTATTTCTCGTCGCTTGAGGGCAGTAACAAGAGATTTTATAAATACAAAATACCTTAATTTATACTCATTAAAATTTATTATTTCTAGTCTCTGTCTCTTGTTAGTTTCTGCAAGGCCATATCCTCATAAATCGTCTTAATTGGCTGTACCATCCAGCTGCACTAACCAATTCATTAGAGGATGTCTTTTCCTGCAATGCAGATTAGACAAGTGGCAGGATACTACATCCGGCCTTGAAGTGGAGCTTTGAAGTATCCCAGATAAAAAAAATTCACTCTCTTTCAGTATAAAACAGAGAAAAATCTACTAAACAGTTTTTACTGTTCTAATCGAACATCTCTTACTCTATATATACAGGTGAAACTTGAAAAATTTGAATATCGTGCAAAAGTTCATTTATTTCAGTAATGCAACTTAAAAGGTGAAACTAATATATGAGATAGACTCATTACATGCAAAGCAAGATAGTTCAAGCTGTGATTTGTCATAATTGTGATGATTATGGCTTACAGCTCATGAAAACCCCACATCCACAATCTCAGAAAATTTGAATATTGTGAAAAGGTGCAATATTCTAGGCTCAAAGTGTCCCACTCTAATCAGCTAATTAAGCCATAACACCAGCAAAGGGTTCCTGAGACTTTAAATGGTCTCTCAGTCTGGTTCAGTAGGAATCACAATCATGGGAAAGACTGCTGACCTGACAGTTGTGCAGAAAAACATCATTGACCCCCTCCATAAGGAGGGAAAGCCTCAAAAGAAGTTAGATGTTCCCAAAGTGCTGTATCAAAGCACATAAATAGAAAGTTATGTGGAAGGGAAGCTGTGGAAGAAAAAGGTGCACAAGCAGCAGGGATGACCGCAGCTTGGAGAGGATTGTCAGGAAAAGGCCATTCAAAAGTGTTGGACTTTCACAAGGAGTGGACTGAGGCTGGAGTCAGTGCATCAAGAGTAGGGATGAGCCGAACACCCCCGTGTTCAGGTACGCATTCGAACTCGAACAATTTTGAAAGTTCGAACTCGAACACGAACCGAACTCAATGCAAGTCAATGGAACTCAAAAGTTCGGTTTTTAGAGTACCCTCCAAGAGGGCATATATGCAAGATATTTGCCATAAAAGGTGTATGGGGGTAGTGCCCTGGGGGACAGGAAACAAGGACAAAAAGTAAAAAATAAAAACGTTCTTAAAGGTTTTCCATGAACTAAGGGTTAAAAATAAAAATGAAAAATTCCTTCAAATATCTTGCCTAGGAGGTCCCCATAACCTGCCCGTGAAGTGGCGGATTTCTAGGATGTATAGAACCATTTAAAAACAAAAAACTGACGTTTCAAATGACGGTAAACGGTTTTCCTTTAACCCTTTCGCTGCGACGGACGTGCTCAGAGCGTCCACCTGCAGGTAGGGTTCCATGCGGAAGACGCGCTGAGTGCGTCCTCCCTTTGCGGCCAGCGATCAGCCAGATTCCGGCCGATCGCTGTGCCCCCCGGGAACCGCCGCCGGCACAATTAGATGTCATCGCGGCGGCGCAATGACATCTAATTCAGGCCCCCCCCCGCATGTGCGGAGGAGGCACCTGAAAGGGAGGGGGGGAGGTCCTTTGGACCTCTCTCCCTCCCGATCGCTGGGGGCCTGAGATTAATGTCAGGCACCGTTTGGAAGGGCACAGCCTGCCCTTCCTAACGGTACCTGGCATTAACCCCATGGGGGCCGGATCACGAATCAGCGCCGGTTCGTGATCCTTTCCCGGAGCCTCCGGGAACTCCCCCTGAAGACTGGCGTCATCGTGCATAGCACGATGACCAGTCCTGGAGTTAACCCCAAACTGCAACCAATGGTGGAGATAGGGGGTTCCAATGAACCCCCTATCAACCGATCCGTGGCAGCTAGGGGTTAATGTTTGGTACTGTTGGATCGGCCAGAGCATGGCCGTTCCAACGATACCAAACATGACCATGAAAAAAGTTTTTTTTAAAAAAAAATATATTTTAAAATAAAATTATAAGTTTTATAAGTTTTTTTTCTTTTTTTTGGTTTGTTAATGCAGCAATATTGTTCCCATTTCAATTATAATGTGAACAATGATGCTGCACTAACGATTTTTGTATGCGGTGCGTTTGTTAAAAATCGAGTAATTTTCCCCCAAAAAAATGTAACGAGACCCCATTTCTAATTTTTTTAACAAGCGCACCCCATACAAAATATAACCGCAATTGCTCGCATGTTAAAATGTGGAAAAAAAAACACTTTACACGTTGTAAAATATTGAAAATTCATATTTTATTGCATTTTTTGTTATAATATACAGACAGGACATGACGTATACATATAATAATGACATATTATGAATCTGCCGAGTCTGACGGAAAGAACGATATATAATATGTCTCGGTCATATACTAAAATAAGCCTTCAAAACACGTTTAAACAAGATGAGCGAAACAGGTAAAAATGAGCTCAGCACAGAGGCGTGAAACGCCTCAGCAGCTAAAGGGTTAATCTATTCATAAACAACTGCTTCGGGCGGCAGTCTGTATTAAAAGAGGAGACCTTTTAGGAGACGCAGAACAAGTTTAGTGATTTTTTTGGCTAATTTATGGTGAAACTTATGCAGGCTTTGGATGAAAGTAACAATAGATGCTTTAAAATTGGGCCTTTAGTGTCGGCAACAGTGCCGCCACACCGTAACCCCTCTGTGGAAGAGTGCAGGGTTGGACCCTGCAGTTCAAAAAATTTAAATGATATAAATCTGGTACAGGCGTCAGTGCACCCAAATAATGTGCCTTTCATGGCAGCAAGTGCCTTCACACCGTAACCCTTTTGTGGTATTGTGGACGAGTGCAGGGTTGGACCCTACAGTTCAAAAAATTTAAATGATATAAGTCTGGCACAGGCGTCAGTTCACCCAAATTAAGTGCCTTCACACCATAACCCTTTTGTGGTATTGTGGGAGAGTTCAGTGGTGGAGGTTTTGTGAATGCAGAAGAGCTCCCCCATCTATTCCGTTACATCACCATCAGGGGATTGATAGCTGCTGATCCAGTACCGATTCATTTTTATAATTGTCAGCCGGTCTACAGAGTCGGTGGGCAGACGCACTCTTTTGTCTGTGACAAAACCTCCAGCGGCACTGAACGTCCTTTCAGAAAGCACGCTGGATGAAGGGCAACCTAGTAGCTGCATAGCATATTGGCTAAGTTCTGGCCAGTGATCCAATCTCAACACCCAGTAAGCCAGTGGATCATCTGCTGGAAAGGTATCCAGGTCTACCCTTGCCCCTAGGTAGTCCTGCACCATATGGTGAAGACGCTGGCAATGGGTGCCTACATTTGATGTCCCTGGGCGTCGTGGACTAAAAATATTTAACCTCTATTCCTCTGATCATCCGCAGCCTCAGAAGCACCTGTGTCATCACTTGGTAACCTACCAGTGCCTGGAAAGGTGTTACACAAGTGTAGCTTTAGAGCGTCCTCAAGTTTTTTCATCCTGTCCTCCCACTGTGCGGGCATTATGAGCTCTGCAACTTTACCCTTGTATCGTGGATCAAGAAGGGTTGCCAACCAGTAATGATCCCTCTCCTTGATAGCACGAATCCTGGGGTCCTTTACCAAGCTTTGCAGGATAAGGGAGCCCATGCAGTTGGAGGTGGCATTAGCTTCCGAGTCTTCCTGGTCAATGAGGAGGATGACCCCATCGTGCACTTTCTCCTCCCAGCCACGTACTAGTCCTTGTGTTTCTTGGCACACAAATCCCTCCCTTGAGGAATCCCCACCTTCAATGCCCCCACTACTTAAATATTCCTCCTCATCCTCCTCCTTTCTGATCTGAGGAGGACCCGCTGGAATGCTGTCTGCGTAAAGACTGGGGCCTTGAGAGCTAGGGAAGGCCTCCTCTTCCACCCGCTGCGCTGCCTCTAGTGCCACATCTATAATTCCACGCAGAGTGTGCTCCTCGTTGCCTCCTCAAATGGTGACAGTACAGTGCATGCATCCTTGATCATCAGCCACTGCGGGGGGGGGGCGAAACAAGTTGACCTGAACCTGTCCTTGTGCCATACTCACACAGGTACTCGTTGATGGCCCTCTGCTGCTTGTGTAGACGCTGCAGCATTACTAATGTCGAGTTCCACCTGGTGGGCATGTCACAGATCAGACGGTTTGTGGGAAGGTGGAATTCTTTGAATTTCTGCCAGGCGAACACTTGCTGGGAATGATCGTCTGAAGTGGCTGCAGACTTTTCTGGCCTGGCTGAGAAGCTCTGGTTAGTAAACGCTGTACCACCAGATTTAGGACGTGTGCTAGGCATGGTGTACTTACCCAGGCGTAGGGCAGAGAGAAGGTTGCTGCCATTATCACAGACGACCTTTCCCAGCTGAAGCTGGCGTGGTGTTAACCATCTCTGCACTTGCCCCTGCAGAGCTGACAGAATTTCTTGCCCGGTGTGGCTCCTGTCCCCTAAACAAACCAGCTCAAGCACGGTATGGCATCTTTTTGCTTAAGCCATTACACTCGGTTTAACTGTCACTTCGCCAGAGACAGAGAAGGAGGAGGAGGAGGGAGAGGTGGTGGTGGAGCAGACAGACCTCATACAAGCAGCTTTCTGGAGGCGTGGTGGATGAACAAGCTCCAGGCACAGAGCCCCGTCTTGGATCCCTCCCAGCTGCAATCAGAGTTACCCAGTGTGCCGTGAAGGAAATGTAATGGCCCTGTCCATGCTTGCTGGACCATGTGTCTAAAGTCACATGCACCATGCTGCTGACTGCCTTTCCCAATGACTGGATAACATTGTCTTCCACGTGCTGGTATAGTGCTGGAATGGCCTTCCGTGAAAAGTAATGGCATTTTGGAACCTGTCACTGTGGTACAGCACATTCAGCAAATTCACGGAAGGAAGCAGAGTCCACCAGCTGGAAAGGCAGCAGCTGCAATGCGAGTAATTTTGCTAAGCTGGCATTTAGACACTGTGCTTGGGGATTTTTGGGACTATATTTTTTCTTACGCTGCAGCAGCTGGGGCAACGTAATCTGACTGCGTAAATCTTCAGCTGATGGGATGCTGTTACATTGTGAGGAAGGACCTGGTACATCCATTACTGTAGCATCATCCCTGTCAGTGGAGGTTGGAGTCAATGACATGGCATGACATATAGTGGGGGTAGAGACATGTGAGGAGGACCTACGCAAAGTTTTGCGCCAACGGGATGCGTTGCAGGTGGTCATATATCGCCTCATGCATGTGGTACCCAAGCGTCCGGTGTCTTTCCCACGCTTGAGCCTCATCTGACATAGATTACAAATAGCAACGGTGCGGTCGGCTGTACGTTTCTTAAAGAACTCCCAGACAGCAGAGTTCCTGGATGTGTGCTTTGAGACAACAGTGCTCTGCACCTGAGCAGCTCTGACATCTGATGCCTTGGACTGGCTAGTGCTACGGTTGGTCATAGAGGATGTTGTGCCTCCTCCTCACTTGACTCCTCTGTTCGATCAGGCACCCTGGTGGAGTCAGTGACCTCATCATCATTGTCATCACCCCCTATCTCCTCGTCACTGGAGCCAACTTGGCAGTATGCTGCAGCTGCTGGGGCAACATAGGTGCCAATTATTTGTGTGTCACTGGCACCCCCTTCCTCTAGGTTGATTATACTCCCTTCCTCAACCTAAGAGATTGAATCAGAGCACTGTAGTTGCTGCGCATCCTCAAGCAGCATGCCACTGTCATTGTAGTCAAACAATTCAGCTGACTCCTCCGTGTCAGTGAGGCTACGGCAGGAGTAGCTGTGGACATGGAGGCTGCATTAGACACTTTGGCAGCTGAGGTGGACTGTAAACCACTACAAGCCTGGCTGGCAGAAGACTCGGAGGATGAGGATGGCCTGGTTAGCCAATCCACAAAATCCTCTGTATGTTGCTGCTTGCTGCGGCCAGCACCAGTTAGAAAGGACAAGCGTGCCCCTGCAGAGGATGCACCACGCCCACCACGACCAGAGGCACAGCCTCCCGACACAGAGGCTGCTTTCTCTCTTATCTGTGCCTGGGAGCGTCTGCCTGTCCTTTTTGGTCTTTCTGACATGGTGAGTGATATTTAGATTAAATATATACAGAATTTTGATTCAACTCTGTTATAAAAATTGGAGATATGCTGCAGAACTCTGGTATAACTCAGTGAGACACCCTGATAGCTGACAGCCAGTGACAAGACACAGATTCCCAGGAACCTCCTATAAATCAGTGAGACCCCCTCATGGGTGGCAGTGACAAGACACAGATTACAATTCCCAGAAACCACCTACAAGTCAGTGAGACCCCCTGATAGGACCCCCTGATAGCTGGCAACAGTGACAAGACACAGATTACAATTCGCAGAAACCACCTACAAGTCAGTGAGACCCCCTGATAGGACCCCCTGATAGCTGGCAGTGAGAAGACACAGATTACAATTCACAGAAACCTCCTATAAATCAGTGAGACCACCTGATGGGTGGCAGTGAGAACACACAGATTACCACAATTCCCAGATATTTTGTAGAAATGAGACCCCCACAATTGCTGCTGGCAGTGAGAACACAAAGATTACAACAATTCCCAGATATTTTGTAGAAATTACTGACCCCCCAAAATACTTGGTGGCAGTGAGAACACACAGATTAGAACAATTCCAAAATATTTTGTAGAAATTACTGACCCTCCAAAATACTTGGTGGCAGTGAGAACACACGGATTAGAACAATTCCCAAATATTTTGTAGAAATTACTGACCCCCCCCAAAATACTTGGTGGCAGTGAGAACACACAGATTAGAACAGTTCCCAAATATTTTGTAGAAATTACTGACCCCCCAAAATACTTGGTGGCAGTGAGAACACACGGATTAGAACAATTACCAAATATTTTGTAGAAATTACCCCCCAAAATACTTGGTGGCAGTGAGAACACACAGATTAGAACAATTCCCCCCCCCCAGTAGCTGGTGGCAGACTGGCAGTGAGAACACACACTAACACAAAAACAATCTCCTCTCAAACACGTGCTGAAGCGCTGTGTGTGCTGCTTATATAGTGTGCTGCGGGACTTAGCTCTGTGAGCCCATGATTGGGCAACATTTGCCCAATCAGGACTCTGAGCCGTGATTGGCATAGTCTTGAACCTGTCTTGCACCTGACCTGTGGTCAGGTGCAAGGCTGTAGCCAATTACAAGCTTCAGGCCAGTGGAAAAGTGCATTGTGGTCCATTGTGGGCGAACATGCTGAAAACACGCGGAAATGTTCGTAGTTCGCGAACATGCGAACAGGCGATGTTCGAATCGAACTCCGAACCGATCGAACCGAACAGCTCATCCCTAATCAAGAGCCACCACACACAGACGGATCCTGGACATGGGTTCAAATGCCGTTTTCCTCTTGTCAAGCCGCTCCTGAACAACAAACAACGTCAGAAGCGGTTAAGCGGGCTAAAGAAAAACAGACCTGGTCTGTTGCTCAATGGTCCAAAGTCCTCTTTTCTGATGAGAGCAACTTTTGCATCTCATTTGGAAACCAAGGACCCAGAGTATGGAGGAAGAATGGAGAGGCACACACTGCAAGATGCTTGAAGTCCAGTGTGACGTTTCCACAGTCTGTGTTGATTTGGGGAGCCATGTCATCGGCTGGTGTTAGTCCACTGTGCTTCATTAAATCCAGGGTCAACGCAGCCGTCTACCAGGAGATTTTGGAGCACTTTATGCTTCCTTCCGCAGACGAGCTTTATGGGGATGCTGACTTCATTTTCCAGCAGGACTTGGCACCTGCCCACACTGCCAAAAGCACCAAAACCTGGTTAATGACCGTGGGATTACTGTGCTTAATTGGTCAGCAAACTCACTGACCTGAACCCCATAGAGAATCTATGGGGCATTGCCAAGAGAAAGATGAGAGACATGAGACCGAACAAAGCAGAAGAGCTGAAGGCCGCTATTGAAGCAACCTGGTCTTCCATAACACCTCAGCAGTGCCACAGGCTGATAGCGTCCATGCCATGCCACATTGAGGCAGTAATTGCTGCAAAAGGGGCCCAAACCAAGTACTGAGTACATATGCATGCTTATACTTTTCAGAGGTCCGATATTGTTCTATGTAACATCCTTGTTTTATTGATTGCATATAAGTTTAAATCAAATTTTCTGAGATTGTGGATTTGGGGTTTTCATGAGCTGTAAGCCATGATCATCACAATTATGACAAATCACGGCTTGAACTATCTCATATATTAGTTTCACCTTTTAAGTTGCATTAGTGAAATAAATTAACTTTTGCACGATATTCTAATTTTTCGAGTTTCACCTGTATGTATATACTGTATATTGATTATATAAGGCACTTTGGGTATTTGCTGGTGCAAATATAATTGAGTAAATACCGTAAATATTTTGGTGATGTTCAAAAAACAAAATGGATGCCGACACAATTTTGTCTCCATAGATAGCATTTTACCTGACATACAGTCATGGCCGAAATTGTTGGCACGCCAGACATTTTTCCTGAAAATCAAGTATTTCTCACAGAAAAGTATTGCAGTAACACATATTTTGCTATACACATGTTTATTCCCTTTGTGGGTATTGGAACAAAACAAAAAAAGGGAGGAAAAAAAGCAAATTGGATATAATGTCAAACGAAACTCCAAAAATGGCCTGGACAAAATTCTTGGTACCCTTTCAAAATTGTGGATAAATAATATTGTTTCAAGCATGTGATGCTCCTGTAAACTCACCTGGGGCAAGTAAGAGGTGTGGGCAATATAAAAATCACACCTGAAAGCAGATAAAAAGGAGAGAAGTTCACTTACAGGGTTATTCAGAGAGCGTGAAAAGCAGGAGAATGACAGGAGAATGACTGGAGAATGAAAAATTCTAGGTCAAAATAGCCAAACCAGAAAAATTCTCCCATTTATCTCACTTTCCAAATCGGCTATTTTGACCTAGAATTTTTCATTCTCCAGTCATTCTCCTGCTTTTCACGCTCTCTGAATAACCCTGTATGTCTTTGCATTGTGTGTCTGTGTGTGCCACACTAAGCATGGACAACAGAAAGAGGAGAAGAGAACTGTCTGAGGACTTGAGAACCAAAATTGTGGAAAAATATCAACAATCTCAAGGTTACAAGTCCATCTCCAGAGATCTAGATTTGCCTTTGTCCACATTGCGCAACATTATCAAGAAGTTTGCAAACTATGGCACTGTAGCTAATCTCTCTGGGCGTGGATGGAAGAGAAAAATTGATGAAAGGTTGCAACGCAGGATATTCCGGATGGTGGATAAGCAGCCCCAAACAAGTTCCAAAGAAATTCAAGCTGTCCTGCAGGCTCAGGGAGCATCAGTGTCAGCGCGAACTATCCGTCGACATTTAAATGAAATGAAACGCTATGGCAGGAGACCCAGGAGGACCCCACTGCTGACACAGAGACATAAAAAAGCAAGACTACAGTTTGCCAAAATGTACTTGAGTAAGCCAAAATCCTTCTGGGAAAACGTCTTGTGGGCAGATGAAACCAAGATAGAGCTTTTTGGTAAAGCACATCATTCTACTGTTTACTGAAAATGGAATGAGGCCTACAAAGAAAAGAACACAGTACCTAAAGTAAATTATGGTGGAGGTTCAGTGAAGTTTTGGGGTTGTTTTGCTGCCTCTGGCACTGGGTGCCTTGAATGTGCGCAAGGCATCATGAAATTTTAGGATTATCAAAGGATTTTGGGTCGCACTGTAGAGCCCATTGTCAGAAAGCTGGGTTTGCGCCCAAGATCTTGGGTCTTCCAGCAGGACAATGACCCCAAACATACGTCAAAAAGCACCCAGAAATGGATGGCAACAAAGCACTGGAGAGTTTTGAAGTGGCCAGCAATGAGTCCAGATCTAAATCCCATTGAACACCTGTGGAGAGATCTTAACATTTCTGTTGGGGAAAGGCACCCTTCCAATAAGAGAGACCTGGAGCAGTTTGTAAAGGAAGAGTGGTCCAAAATTCCGGGTGAGAGGTGTAAGAAACTTATTGATGGTTATAGGAAGCGACTGATTTCCGTTATTTTCTCCAAAGGGTGTGCAACCAAATATTAAGTTAAGGGTGCCAAGAATTTTGTCCAGCCCATTTTTGGAGTTTTGTGTGACATTATGTCCAATTTGCTTTTTTTCCTCCCTTTTTTTTGTTTTGTTCCAATACACACAAAGGGAATAAACATGTGTATAGCAAAACATGTGTTAATGCAATAATTTTCTGTGAGAAATACTTGGTTTTCTGGAAAAATGTCTGGCCATGACTGTAGTTGTGCATGCCAATTGCTGCGAGGTGCTGAATGAGGCACTCAAAGAGGGCAGATACATGTCTGGGAAAAAAGGCTTAGATAGGGAGCCATTCATATACTTTTGAATCTTAAGACATATCGACTTATGGCATTTTACAAGAGTTGTGGTTCATTCCTCTAATTTTACATGTCCGGATTAAGGTAAAGATGGTAAAACATGCCCATAGTTGTGTACACATATTGGACCATATCCCTTAAAAGAGCCGGACTCTTCCGTAAGCTGTGTGTTGCTCCTCTATAAATTGAATGGGGGGGGGGTGGCAAAAGCTAGGTGATGAACCCATTAGTCCCTAAAGAGGGTAGTGGCTACTGTCAGTGTCTTCAACCCCGTTATGTAGGAACATTTGTGGTTTAATTTAAGGGGTGGTCACCTCATGATCACATTTGTGGCCTAGTTGGAGGGCAGAAGTAGATTAAAACATAAGTCACTGTGCAAGGTAATGCCCTAAATCGTAGGGGTGGAGAGACCTTCAATGTCAAGACTGCATGTAGGGCTTCCAGAAGTGCTTGGACCCCTTACTGAACCACTGGTTGGGCCCCCTTCCCTCAGCTGACTATTTCCATAAACTAATTCTGTGTACTTTATTTTTCAGAAAGTGTGTTACATCCCTGGTGGATAAAATGTGTTCGCTGTGCAGACCATATAATCGCTCCCTCCATGTTTAGCCAGAGTGCTCTTACTGGCATCTGGGAATGCTGCAGCCAACTGGGAAATTTTCCTGGTATGTGGATAGCGCAGTCCTGGATGGCATGGAGGGCCCTTACATCTGAGGCACTTTGACAATTTGCAAAGAGTTTGTTAAGGGCCATGGCCCTCGTGAGCCACTGGGCCCCTGAACACATCATGGACTGTCACCTCAATGGCTGCCCTGACTGCATGTGCAGATAATGAGCTGAGAGCAGCTACAAGCTGAATGGTTGGTTATAGAGTCAAGCATTAACAGAACATATTAAATTGTACATGCCATTGGTAGATTTAAATGCTGGAAATGACAAGGAAAGGAATTATGATCTATGTTCTTTCCTTTTAGATATAGCAGACCTCAGAGACAAGTAAACAATATTTTTTTTAAGACTTTTGAAGAAATTTATAATATTTAATGAGTTTCATATATACAGTGGCAAGAAAAAGTATGTGAACTTTTTGGGAGTACGTGGAGTTTTGCATGAATTGGTCATAAATCTTCATCTAAGTCACAACAATTTGAAAAACACAGTCTGCTTAAAATAATACAACACAAACATTATCAGGGGGTAATTCAAAGAGCTCCGAAATTGCTTGAGAAAGGTAACCGAACGCTGAAAATCAGCGTTCGGTTACCTTTCTTGGCCATTCGGCTATCCAGAGAGCAGGCAATTCGCCAAATCCTGGTGAATTGCCTGCACATACGGTGCCTGTTCGGGGCAGTGAAATCCCCATGAAAAAGCACTGCTTCGGCTATTCAAAGAACACACACCAGCAGTAAAAGGTTCCCCTAATGCCCTGCCATTCGGTGGTTTAATTTGGCAAGTTTATTCAGGAGAATCCCATAGGCTTCAATGTGAAAAATATTCTGGTTTTAATTCAATATCTAATAAACCTTTCATTATAAAATTCTGCAGTAAAGAGAATTTTCTATTTTTTTTAAAAAAATCAGATTTTTTTTTTTTAAATTTACTTATTTTTTCTGTAACAGCCCTTTTTATTATCATTCCCTGGACCTCATTTGCAAATTTCAGACATTTTCGCTCAGTAGTTTCTTTGCAAACAGCGTTTCACTTTTCAAACATTCATGCAAACTATTTTCCTAATTTATTCACTTCACTCTGTCTGCGGTTTCGGCTTTCTCCAGAGGCTACGGCTGCGTGTGATCGGCTCCTGCTCGGTTTTTCCGTGGTTTTTGGCAGGTTAATCAAGATTTTTTTGTGGGTTTTTGGCGTGCATTCGCTTGGTTTTGCGGTTCGTTTCCGTCGGGTTTGCGGCAGCCTTTCCCTGCAATTCAGGGACCCTGTGGTGCTTGCTGAATACACCGCAGTGTCACCAAAATGGGATCAGCAAAAGGAACCGAATTGAAGAGAACGAAAAGTCACAGAACGTGCGGTGACTTTTCGAATCTCGTTGAATTACCCTGTATATGTTTTCATGTGTTTATTGAACATAACATGTAAACATTCACAGTGCAGGGTGGAAAAAGTATGTGAACCCCTAGCCTAATGATTCTCCAAGAGCTAATTGGAGCCAGGAGTGAGCCAACCTTGAGTCCAATCAGTGTGATATTATTGGATGTGTTGCTGAAAGCTGTCCTGCCCTTTAAAAACACACACCAGTTTTGGATTTACCGGTTTTAAGAAGCACTGCCTGATGTGAACCATGCCTCGCAGAAAAGAGCTCTCAGAAGACCTACGATCAGGAATTGTTGACTTGCATGAAGCTGGAAAGGGTTACAAAAGTATCTCCAAAAGCCTTGATGTTCATGTGTCCACGGTAAGACAGACTGTCTACAAATGGAGAAAGTTCAGCAATGTTGCTACTCTCCCTAGGCGTGGTCGTCCTGTAAAGATGACTGCAAGAGCACAGCGCAGAATGCTTAATGAGGTAAAGAAGAATCCTAGAGTGTCAGCTAAAGACTTACAGAAATCTCTGGCACATGCTACCATTTTTGTTGACACAATAAGGAAAACATTAAACAAGAATGGAGTACATGGGAGGACACCACGGTGGAAGCCATTGCTGTCCAAAAAGAATATTGCTGCACGTTTGAAGTTTGCAAAAGAGCACCTGGATGTTCCACAGCACTACTGGCAAAATATTCTGTGGACAGATGAAACCAAAATTGAGTTGTTTGGATAAAACACACAACACTATGTGTGGAGAAAAAAGGCACAGCACACCAACATCAAAACCTCATCCCCACTGTAAAACATGGTGGAGGGAGCATCATGGTTTGGGGCTGCTTTGGATGGATTGTTGTCATTGATGGATAAATGAATTCCAGAGTTTATCAAGACATTTTGCAGGAAACCGTAAGACCATCTGTCCGCCAACTGTCCGCCAACTGAAGCTCCGCAGAGGATGGGTGATGCAACAGGACAATGACCCAAAGCATACAAGTAATTCAACAAAAGAATGGCTTCAACAAAACAAAATACGCCTTCTGGAGTGGCCCAGTCAGACTCCTGACCTCAACCCGATTGAAATGCTGTGGCATGACCTTAAGAGAGCCATTCACACCAGACATCCCAAGAATATTGCTACACTGAAACAGTTTTGTGAAGAGGAGTGGTCCAAAATTACTCCAGATCATTGTGCAGATCTGATCTGCAACTACAGGAAACGTTTGTTTGAGGTTATTGCTGCCAAAGGAGGGTCAACCAGTTATTAAGTCCAAAGGTTCACATACTTTTTCCACCCTGCACTGTGAATGTTTACATGTTCTGTTCAATAAAAACATGAAAACATATAATGTTTGTGTTGTATTATTTTAAAAAACTGTGTTTTTCAAATTGTTGTGATTTAGATGAAGATCAGAGCACATTTTATGACCAATTCATGCAAAACTCCACGTAATCCCAAAGGGTTCACATACTTTTTCTTGACACTGTAGGGCCTTTTTAATATGTCTGTACTATGATCTGATGCATACACTTCTCTTATAGGTTCATGAAAGTGTCACAATACTTGCATAACCAAGGTGATTGGATGGGTATCTTTTTGGTTGGGCCTTTAATTGGTTGTTTTGTGAGTGTAACCCCGTCATTGTGAGTGTAATTCCCATCTTTGCTAAGTGGAAATTCAGAATGTGCAGCTAAGGGGGGGTATATGGTTCACTGTTTACATGAGAAAGAGAATGTTAAAATGTGCGTCAGTGCAAATGACCTTGCTGGCTGAAATGGTAGAGATAAATACCCCAACCGATGTGTGTAAGAATGACTGATAGATTCCCCGCCAGCCCGGGTCCAACTCAAAGACCTTATTCTGGTTATCCCAAACATGCCTTACCCCACCATTATCTTCTAGGGATCCCGATTCGTATGAATGCAAGGGATGGGGGAGTGACTGGAGTTAGAATCAAAGTGGAGCATTTGTAAGTGTTGATGGGAGAATGGTGGTGCCCCTTGGGTGCACAGATGCGGCCCCAGTCAAAGTGAAACAACATGTAAAATATTATTGTGTTTTTTGGTTGCAGTTAAGTTAACAGTCCCATCAAGGAGCAGTACCTGGTTATTGTGTTTATTTGTGAATCAGGAGTGTGGTGGATGTATAGAGAGAAATCTCAGGAAATACACTATATAGCCAAAAGTATTCGCTCACCCATTCAAATAATCAGTATCCGGTGTTCCAATTATTACCATGGCCACAGGTATATAAAATCAAGCACCTAGGCATGCAGACTGTTTTTACAAACATTTGTGAAAGAATGGGTCACTCTCTCAGGAGCTCAGTGAATTCCAGCGTGAAACTGTGATAGTCGTGAAATTTCCTCGCTCATAAATATTCCACAGTAAACTGCCAGCTGTATTATAAGAATGTGGAAGTGTTTGGGAACGACAGCAACTCAGCCACGAAGTGGTAGGCCACATAAACTGATGGAGCGGGGTCAGCAGATGCTGAGGCGCATAGTGCGAAGAGGTCGCCAACTTTCTGCAGAGTCAATCGCTACAGACCTCCAAACTTCATGTGGCCTTCAGATTAGCTCATGAAAAGTGTGCAGAGAGCTTCATGGAATGGGTTTCCATGGCCGAGCAGCTGCATCCAAGCCATACATCACCAAGTGCAATGCAAAGCGTCGGATGCAGTGCTGTAAAGCACGCCGCCGCTGGACTCTAGAGCAGTGGAGACGCGTTCTCTGGAGTGACAAATCGCGCTTCGCCATCTGGCAATCTGATGGACGAGTCTGGGTTTGAAGGTCCCTGATGAAGTTAGCCTCTATGGCTGACGAAACGCGTTGGATTTTTTAAACTGGTCCAATAAATCCTTTTTTGCACCTTATCTCTGCTGTCTGGCTGAACCTTCTCTGTGAATTTTTTCCTAAGTGGAATTTCCTTGCTGAGTGCAGCCCTGGCATCCATCTAAGAAGCAGTGGAGTGACACGGAATCTGGTGAGATCGCAGGATAGCATTTCGGGCTAATCAAAGATAACGCTATATGCATTGATACCCGCCACATCTTGTGAGTGAGATTTTAACAGAGGCTTCGTGTGACTGCAACTGTTTTTACAGTATTATACTATGTACCATTCCTGTTCCTTCTAGATCTCTATCCCCATTTTTCTGTTGGGTTTGAAGGTTGCCAGGAGAACGGTACTTGTCTGACTGCATTGTGCCAAGTGTAAAGTTTGGTGGAGGGGGGATTATGGTGTGGGGTGTTTTTCAGGAGCTGGGCTTGGCCCCTTAGTTCCAGTGAAAGGAACTCTGAATGTTTCAGCATACCAAGACATTTTGGACAATTCCATGCTCCCAACTTTGTGGGAACAGTTTGGAGCTGGCCCATTCCTCTTCCAACATGACTGTGCACCAGTGCACAAAGCAAGGTCCATAAAGACATGGATAACAGAGTCTGTGTAGATTAACTTGACTGGCCTGCACAGAGTCCTGACCTCAACCCGATAGAAGACCTTTGGGTGAATTAGAGCGGAGACTGAGAGCCAGGCCTTCTCGTCCAACCCCCGTGTTCGGTTCGCATTTGAACACGAACATCTAAAAAAGTTCGGATTCGAACGCGAACACGATTCAAACTCAATGCAAGTCAATGGGACTTGAACGTTCGATTTTTAGAGTGCCCTCCAAGAGGGCATATATGCAAGATATTGGCCATAAAAGGTGTATGGAGGTCCGGATAGTGCCCTGGGGGACAGGAAACAAGGAAAGAAAGTAAAAAAAAAAGTTTTTAAAGGAACAGTGATTTTTCCATGAAATAAAGGTTAAGAATAAAAACGATTACTTCAAATATCATGCCTAGGAGGTCCCCATAACCTGCCCGTGAAGTGGCGGATTTGTAGGATGTATAAAAAAATGACATTTCAAATGACGGTAAATGTTTTTCCTTTAATAAAACAACTGCTTGGGGCGGCAGCCTGTATGAAAAGAGGAGACTTTTAGGACACGAAGAACAAGTTTAGTAATTTTTTGGCTAAATTATGGTGAAATTTATGCAGGCTGTGGATGAAAATAATAACAGGTGCATTAAAATTGGGCCTTTGGTGCCAGCTAGTGCCTTCACACCGTAACCCCTCTGAGGTATTGTGGAAGAGTGCAGGGGTGGACTCTGCATTCAAATATTAAAATGATATGAATCTGGTACATGCGTCAGTGGCAGTGCACCCAAATATTGGGCCTTTGGTGCCAGCTAGTGCCTTCACACCGTAACCCCTCTGAGGTATAGTGGAAGAGTGCAGGGGTGGACCCTGCATTCAAATATTAAAATAATTGGAATCTGGTGCACGCGTCAGCGCACCCAAATATGGGGCCTTTGGTGCCAGCTAGTGCCTTCACAACGTAACCCCTCTGAGGTATTGTGGAAGAGGGCAGTGGTGGAGGTTTTGGTAATGCAGAGGATATCCCCGATCTATTCAGTTACATCAGCATCAGGGGATTGATAGCTACTGATCCAGGACTGATTCATTTTTATAAATGTCAGCCGGTCTACAGAGTCGGTGGACAGATGCACTCTTTTGTCTGTGACAAAACCTCCAGCGGCACTGAACGTCCTTTCAGAAAGCACGCTAGATGAAGGGCAACCTAGTACCTCCATAGCATATTGGCTAAGTTCTGGCCAGTGATCCAATTTCAACACCCAGTAAGCCAGTGGATCATCTGCTGTAAAGTTATCCAGGTCTGCCCTTGCCCCTAGGTAGTCCTGCACCATATGGTGAAGACACTGGCAATGGGTATAATGAAATACGTATCTGGTCAGCGCGAATGGTGGAACGCAAGGGATATGTGGGTAAATCTTGTTGTAATTTCATCCGTAGAGATTCGACATATGAAATGGGAAAAAAACTATATTTGTGCAGTATGTTATAACTAAAATGCAACAAGATGTACATAGAGAGAATTTTCCCACTCACAAATCTGGAGCCCCAACACTGGCTCTGAGTGGGGAAGTGCCTCTGGGTTATTTTTCTGAAGGTATTCTCAGGAAACCCACTCCTTTTGTTCACTGTTATTCGTGGTTTTCTCGATAAGGTAGATATAGAATAAAGACACAAAAGAGATCTCTGTGTGTATCTGGATTATGAAAATGAGGAATGAAAACTCCTATCGGAGTGTTAACTCACATTTGATGGAGCTTTGTTCAAGCTCAAGATATGCGCCTATGGGTTTTGTGTGGTCAAACCCAAAAAAGACCGAACAGATGCTGGATTACGTTCTTAAAAATTTAATAAAAAGGTTTTAACAAAAGTTAAAATAAAACAAATAAGAGTCCAGGACGCGTTTCACCGCTATCACGGCTTCTTCAGCTGGTATCATCTGAGTGCGAACTTCCAAACATCATGTTATAGTCTCATAAATCAGAGAGATGGGTGGTTTCACGTGTTGTCGGTTAACGAGTGGCGTGCGTTCCACGCCTCTCAATGTAGCCTGTCCAAGTTCCGACAGTGAAGCGCCATTTTGCGCAGGCGCAATGCAAGGTTTCCGCGTTTCAAGATGCGTTTCAGTGACGTAATCCGTCTTTATTTCGTTCTTAAGCATTTGACCATAAACATCAAATATGGATAAAAAACAATGAGGTAAAATTAGTATATACGGCAACACATCGTGTCGTATCCCAAATGAAAAAGGCAAAGCTTCTCAAATCGTTATACATCTTAAAACGTAGGAAAAAGGGAGAAAAATCAATAGATGAAAAGTCGGTCTAGGGATTGCTAAAAAAAGGTTAGCTTTGTTATAAACCAAGATATGTTGCTTTGTTATGGACGATGTTGTATCTATATTGACCTCTCAAATCCGACACCGTTGTGTATGTATATACTGAAAATTGTGTTGTTGTGAGAGTATACTATATCGATTGAATTAATCTGTGTTCGATTGGTGTAGACTATACCTCAGATGTATTATGAGGGACTAGAAAATATAGCCGACATTTGTATAAATGCACTGAGAAGTATATAGGGGAGTAATTATTCTAACTCCTACCAATGTCCTTTTGTCAGGTCTGTAAAAATAGATTTCTTGGGGGATAAGAGAAGCAGTCTAAACACATCCGATTAGGAAAAATCCCATCATTATGGTCAAATAGAATGGATGCTCGATATGTGTGTATGTTATGAAACTTAAGATCAGCGTAATTAGAAAAAGTGAAGATTAGGAAATAAGAAATTGGAACGATGTAATGCGATCAATCTATGTAACCTATACAAAAGGATAAATTATTATCATGGGAATAAATCCTATTATGATATATTGTTGTCTTTAATTAGATCAAGTGAGATGGAGTATAGCTGATCTAATGTAATAGTATTTTATTGTGTGTCCAAGGAAGTTGGTCTATTAAACTTTGGAGTGATAATGTCTTGTATTATGTCGAAACCATAGGGTAGAATGTATATGAAGTGAATGATAAATGTACGTAAATGTTTTTAAATTATAATGTACTGATGATATATGTACCAAATGGAACAGAATCTATGAATAGGATAATAAATACTATAAGGAATGTATCGATATGTAGAATATAGTTCTGTTATTGTAATTAAGTGTTATACATTATTTTACCATGTGTTTAAACTATAAAGTGAAAAAGAAGTATTTTATTGGTGTATATTAATGTTAGTGTACATATTACTGTATAGATCTGGGTGACAATCATAAGTCGTAAAGAATCTATTGAAGTGAAATATGTATTATGTGTATGAATTTGAAATTATATTAAATCTACATAATTCATATAGAAATAAGAAAAATAAAAAATTGGTAAATTATCAAAAAATATTAACATTTAAGTGGTTGACTTAATCATTTGGGATTATAAAAAGTGAGTGACTTCAAAATCATCATTAAGTCCACCAGGTGATAAAGTGCCCATTTCAAAAATAGTGCGCATTTCTTCTTGACCCAACCTTTTAATGAAATCTTCACCTGCATCGATTTGTTTAATTTGTTTAAGTGCTGTAAATTTTAAACCTATTGGGATTTGATTATGTGTCTTTTTATAGTGAAGGGAGACCGAATGTTGTTCGAAACCCTTTTTAATGTTTCGAACATGTTCTGAGATCCGTACATTAAGTGCTCTTTTAGTGCGGCCTATGTATTGTAGGCCGCATGTACATTCTAGCATATAAATGATGTTTTTCGAAAAGCAATTGAGAACGCCCCTGATGGGGATTTCCCGATCGCTTTTATGGTTTTTATATGTTCCATTAAACCCTTTCTTGCTATGTGTAGACCTACATGCTAGGCATTGCCCGCAATTGTAGAAACCTTCTTTTAATTGGAAGAACTCTTTTTTACAACTTATTTTTTTAGCTTTGCTGTGAACTAAGTTGGTTTTTAAACTCTTTGCCCCCCTAAAGATGATTTTTGGGGTTTTTCCTACAAAGTCTTTGAGATCTTTATCATTATGTAGTATATGCCAATGTTTTTTGAAGATTTTCTTAACATATGGGGCTTTACTGCTATAATTGCAGATAAAGTTCACTTCTTCATTTTCCAGTTTTTTCTTGGATTTGTACTTTAGTAGATCTTCACGTTTCTTTTGGGCTAAATTACAATAACATATCGATACATTCCTTATAGTATTTATTATCCTATTCATAGATTCTGTTCCATTTGGTACATATATCATCAGTACATTATAATTTAAAAACATTTACGTACATTTATCATTCACTTCATATACATTCTACCCTATGGTTTCGACATAATACAAGACATTATCACTCCAAAGTTTAATAGACCAACTTCCTTGGACACACAATAAGATACTATTACATTAGATCAGCTATACTCCATCTCACTTGATCTAATTAAAGACAACAATATATCATAATAGGATTTATTCCCATGATAATAATTTATCCTTTTGTATAGGTTACATAGATTGATCGCATTACATCGTTCCAATTTCTTATTTCCTAATCTTCACTTTTTCTAATTACGCTGATCTTAAGTTTCATAACATACACACATATCGAGCATCCATTCTATTTGACCATAATGATGGGATTTTTCCTAATCGGATGTGTTTAGACTGCTTCTCTTATCCCCCAAGAAATCTATTTTTATAGACCTGACAAAAGGACATTGGTAGGAGTTAGAATAATTACTCCCCTATATACTTCTCAGTGCATTTATACAAATGTCGGCTATATTTTCTAGTCCCTCATAATACATCTGAGGTATAGTCTACACCAATCGAACACAGATTAATTCAATCGATATAGTATACTCTCACAACAACACAATTTTCAGTATATACATACACAACGGTGTCGGATTTGAGAGGTCAATATAGATACAACATCGTCCATAACAAAGCAACATATCTTGGTTTATAACAAAGCTAACCTTTTTTTAGCAATCCCTAGACCGACTTTTCATCTATTGATTTTTCTCCCTTTTTCCTACGTTTTAAGATGTATAACGATTTGAGAAGCTTTGCCTTTTTCATTTGGGATACGACACGATGTGTTGCCGTATATACTAATTTTACCTCATTGTTTTTTATCCATATTTGATGTTTATGGTCAAATGCTTAAGAACGAAATAAAGACGGATTACGTCACTGAAACGCATCTTGAAACGCGGAAACCTTGCATTGCGCCTGCGCAAAATGGCGCTTCACTGTCGGAACTTGGACAGGCTACATTGAGAGGCGTGGAACGCACGCCACTCGTTAACCGACAACACGTGAAACCACCCATCTCTCTGATTTATGAGACTATAACATGATGTTTGGAAGTTCGCACTCAGATGATACCAGCTGAAGAAGCCGTGATAGCGGTGAAACGCGTCCTGGACTCTTATTTGTTTTATTTTAACTTTTGTTAAAACCTTTTTATTAAATTTTTAAGAACGTAATCCAGCATCTGTTCGGTCTTTTTTGGGTTTGACCACACAAAACCCATAGGCGCATATCTTGAGCTTGAACAAAGCTCCATCAAATGTGAGTTAACACTCCGATAGGAGTTTTCATTCCTCATTTTCATAATCCAGATACACACAGAGATCTCTTTTGTGTCTTTATTCTATATCTACCTTATCGAGAAAACCACGAATAACAGTGAACAAAAGGAGTGGGTTTCCTGAGAATACCTTCAGAAAAATAACCCAGAGGCACTTCCCCACTCAGAGCCAGTGTTGGGGCTCCAGATTTGTGAGTGGGAAAATTCTCTCTATGTACATCTTGTTGCATTTTAGTTATAACATACTGCACAAATATAGTTTTTTTCCCATTTCATATGTCGAATCTCTACGGATGAAATTACAACAAGATTTACCCACATATCCCTTGCGTTCCACCATTCGCGCTGACCAGATACGTATTTCATTATAGTATTTGTTCTTGGTTTGGGGGAAACCACTACTTTCTGGTCGAGCTGGGTATTGGGTATATCACCCTGTTCTGGGCGCTTACCATTTCTCTTCTCAACCACTGGCAATGGGTGCCTACATTTGATGTCCCTAGTCGTCGTGGACTAAAAAAATTGGAAAAGGCATCAGTCAAGCTGCCCCCTTCACCGCTCTTCCTCTGATAAACAGCAGCCTTAAAAGCACCTGTGTCATCACTTGGTAACCTACCAGTGCCTGGAAAGGTGTTACACAAGTTTCACTTTAGAGCGTCCTCAAGTTGTTTCATCCTGTGCTCCCTCTGTGAGGGCAGGGTGAGCTCTGCAACCTTACCCTTGTATCGTGGATCAAGAAGGGTTGCCAACCAGTAATGATCCCTTTCCTTGATAGCACGAATCCTGGGGTCCTTTAGCAGGCTTTGCAGGATAAGGGAGCCCATGCAGCGTAGGTTGGAGGTGGCATTAGCTTCCGAGTGTTCCTGGTCGCTGAGGATAACCGTATCGTGCACTACCTCCTCCCAGCCACATACTAGTCCTTAGATTTCTGGGGACACAAAACCCTCCCTTGAGGAATCCCCACCTTCAATGCCCCCACAACTTAAATATTCCTCCTCCTCCTCATCTTCCTCCTGTCTGATCTGAGGACCCGCAGGAATGCTGTCTGCGTAAAGACTGGTGTCTTGAGAGCTAGGGAAGTCCTCCTCTTCCTCCCGCTGCTCTGCCTCTAGTGCCACATCTATAATTCCCTGCAGAGTGCGCTCCAGCAGGAACACTAAAGGAATTGTGTCACTGATGCATGCACTGTCCCTGCTCACCATCCTCGTTGTCTCAAATGGTGACAGTACAGTACATGCATCCTTGATCATCAGCCACTGCGCGGGGGGAAAAAACCAAGTTGACCTGAACCTGTCCTTGTGCCATATTCACACAGGTAATCATTGATGGCCCTCTGCTGCTTGTGCAGGTGCTGCAGCATTGCCAATGTCGAGTTCCACCTGGTGGGCATGTCACAGATCAGACGGTTTGTGGGAAGGTGGAATTCTCTTTGAATTTCTGCCAGGCGAACACTTGCTGGGAATGACCGTCTGAAGTGGCTGCAGACTTTTCTGGTCTGGCTGAGAAGCTCTTCCAGCCCTGGGTACCTGGTTAGGAAACACTGTACCACCAGATTTAGTACGTGTGCTAGGCATGGTACATGCGTCAACTTACCCTGGCGTAGGGCGGAGAGAAGGTTGCTGCCATTATCACAGACGACCATTCCCAGCTTAAGCTGGCATGGTGTTAACCATCTCTGCGCCTGCCCCTGCAGAGCTGACAGAATTTCTGGCCCGGTGTGGCTCCTGTCCCCTAAACAAACCAGCTCAAGCACAGTATGGCATCTTTTTGCTTGAGCCTTTGCGTAGCCCCTGCCACGCGTTGGTTTAACTGCCACTTCGCCAGAGACAGAGAAGGAGGAGGAGGAGGAGGAAGAGGTGGTGGAGCAGACAGACCTCATATAAGCAGCTTTCTGGAGGCGTGGTGGATGAACAAGCTCCAGCACAGAGCCCCATCCTGGGTCCCTCCCAGCTGCAAGCAGAGTTACCCAGTGTGCCGTGAAGGAAATGTAACAGGCCTGTCCATGCTTTCTGGAACACGTGTCTAAAGTAATGTGCACCTTGCTGCTGACTGACTTTCCCAATGACTCCATAACATTGTCTTCCACGTGTTGGTATAGTGCTGGAATGGCCTTCCGTGAAAAGAACTGGCATTTTGGAACCTGCCACTGTGGTACAGCACATTCTGCAAATTCACGGAAGGAGGCAGAGTCCACCAGCTGGAAAGGCAGCAGCTGTAATGCGAGTAATTTTGCAAAGCTGGCATTTAGACGCTGTGCAAGGGGATGGTTGGGACTATATTTTTTCTTACGCTGCAGCAGCTGGGGCAACAAAATCTGACTGTGTAAATATGCAGCTGATGGGATGCTGTCACATTCTGAGGAAGGACCTGGTACATCCATTACTGTAGCATCATCCCTGTCAGTGGAGGTTGTAGACAATGACATGGCAGGACATATAGTGGGAGTAGAGACAGATGAGGAGGAGGACCTATGCAAAGTGTGTGCCAACGGGATGTGTGGTAGGTGGTCATATGTCACATTAAGCACGTGGTACCCAAGCATCTGATGTTTTTCCCACGCTTGATCCTCTTCAGACATAGCTTACAAATAGCAACGCTGCGGTCGGCTGCACATGTTGTGAAGTACTCCCAGACAGCAGAGTTTCTGGACGTGTGTTTTGAGACAACAGCACCGGAGCAGCTCTGACATCTGATGCCTTGGACTGGCTACGGTTGGTCATAGAGGACATTGTGCCTCGTTTTTGTTGTGCCTCCTCCTCACTTGACTCCTCTGTTCGATCAGGCACCCAGGTGGAGTCAGCGACCTCATCATCGTCATCACCCCCTATCTCCTTATCACTGGAGCCAACTGCAGCTGCTGGGGGAACATGAGTGCCAGTTATTTGTGTGGCACTGGCACCCCCTCCCTCTAGGTTGATTATACTCCCTTCCTCAACCTCAGAGTTTGAATCCGAGCACTGGAGTTGCTGCGCATCCTCAAGCAGCATGTCACTATCATTGTAGTCAAACAATTCAGCTGACTCCTCCTCCGTGTATGGTGGTGAAGCTACAGCAGGAGTAGCTGTGGACATGGAGGCTGCATTAGATGCTTTGGCAGCTGAGGTGGACTGTAAACCACTGCAAGCCTGGCTGGCAGAGGACTCGGAGGATGGCCTGGTTAGCCAATCCTGCAAATCCTCTGTATGTTGCTGCTTCTTAAGATGGCCAGCATCAGTTAGAAAGGACAAGCATGCCCCTGCAGAAGATGCACCACGTCCACGACGAACAGGGGCACAGCCTTCCGACACAGAGGCTGCTTGCCCTCTTATCTGTGTCTGGGAGCGTCTGCCTGTCCTTTTTGGTCTTTCTGACATGATATATAGATTAAAGATATACAGAACTCTGATTCAACTCTGGTATAAAGATTGGAGATATGCAGAACTCTGATTCAACTCTGGTATATAGTTTAAAGATATTCCGAACTCTGCTATAAATCAGCGATTTTACTGATATTTTCCCTGCAAGGCTGCCAATGTCCTCTACTCTCTCTGTGATTCACTTCCTCTACTACAGGCTGCAACACCCTGATACCTGGCAAGACACAGATTCAACTCTCAATAGATAAACAGATGAACTCTGATTAAACTGTGTTATTGTATGGTATCTAGAATTAGATTAAAGATATACAGATTTTCCAGAACAATGCTATAAATCAGTGATACACCCTGTCCCTGATAGCTGGCAGTGCCAAGACAGAGATTAAAATTTCCAGAAGTATGCTATGCCTCAGTGATACACCCTTATAGCTGGCAGTGCCAAGACACAGATTCAAATTTGCAGAACTCTGGTATAAATCAGTGAGACACCCTGATAGCCTTTGCAGTGCCAACACACAGATTAAAATTCCCAGAACTCTGGTATAAGTCAGTGATACACACTGATAGCCTGGCAGGAGCTGGCAGTGCCAACACACAGATTCCAATTTCCAGAACTCTGGTATAAGTCAGTGATACAGCCTGATATGCAACAATCTCCTCTCCTCTCTGATTCACTCCTGCAACAAACACACGCTGGGGCTGCAGGGAAGCTTTATATAGTATGCTGCGGGACTTAGCTCTGTGAGCCCATGTTGGGTAAAATTTGCCCAATCATGACTCTGAGCCCTGATTGGCATAGTCTTGCACCTGTCTTGCACCTGACCTGTGGTCAAGGTGCAACACAGGTGAATTACAAGCTTCAGGCCAGTGGAAAATGGTGAATTACAAGCTTCAGGCCAGTGGAAAGTGCATTGTGGTCCATTGTGGGCGAACACTCGAAAATGTTCGCTGTTTGACGAACAGCCAATTTTCTAATCGAACTCGAATCGAACCACCAGCCCATCCCTATGTGTGACCTCACAAATGCGTTTCTGGAAGAATGGTCAAAAATTCCCATAAACACACCTTGTGGAGAGCCTTCCCAGAAGAGTTGAAGCCGTTATAGCTGCAAAGGGTGGACCAACGTCATATTAAACCCTATGGATTAGGAATGGGATGTCACTTAAATCCAGTTAAACGGAAACAAAGTAGCAAAACAAGAGGACATAGTCTTAGATTAGAGGGGCAAAGGTTTAAAAGTAACATCAGGAAGCATTATTTTACTGAGAGGGTGGTGGATACATGGAACAGCCTTCCAGTTGAAGTGGTAGAGGCCAAAACAGTAATTCAATTTAAGCAAGCATGGGATAGGCATAAGGCTATCCTAAACAAAAGATACAGTTATGTTCAAAATTATTCAACCCCCACTGAAATTGAGGGTTTTGGCCAGTTTGACATTGATTTTGATCATTCAGTCATCTTGCTTACAATTAAATCAAAGAGGCACGTGTAGGTCAGACAAATATAACATAACATTTATAATGAAATAACCACAAATGTCTTTTCTGTGCTCACATCATTATCAGTTTTATTCAACCCCAAGTGACATTCAATCTTAGTACTTAGTACAACATCCTTTTACAGTTATAACAGCTTTTAAACGTGAAGCATAGCTTGACACAAGTGTCTTGCAGCGATCTACGGGTATCATCGCCCATTCGTCATGGGCAAAAGCCTCCAGTTCAGTCACATTCTTAGGCTTGCGCACTGCAACTGCTTTCTTTAAGTCCCACCAGAGGTTCTCAATCGGATTTAAGTCTGGTGACTGCGATGGCCACACCAAAATGTTCCAGCCTTTAATCTGCAACCATGCTCTAGTGGACTTGGAGGTATGCTTGGGATCATTGTCCTGTTGAAAGGTCCAACGTCTCCCAAGCCTCAGATTTGTGAAGGACTGCATCACATTGTCATCCAATATCTCCTGGTACTGAAGAGAATTCATGGTACCTTGCACACGCTGAAGCTTCCCTGTACCTGCAGAAGCAAAACAGCCCCAAAGCATGATTGACCCCCCGCCATGCTTCACAGTAGGCAAGGTGTTCTTTTCTTCATAGGCCTTGTTCTTCCTTCTCCAAACATAGCGTTGATCCATGGGCCCAAACAGTTCTAATTTTGTTTCATCAGTCCACAGAACACTATCCCAAAACTTCTGTGGTTTGTCCACATGACTTTTGGCATACTGCAGTCGACTCTTCTTATTCTTTGGAGACAGCAAGGGGGTGCGCCTGGGAGTTCTGGCATGGAGGCCTTCATTACGCAGTGTGCGCCGTATTGTCTGAGCTGAAACTTCAGTACCCACATCTGACAAATCTTTTCTCAGTTCCTCAGCAGTCACACGGGGACTTTTCTCCACTCTACCCTTCAGGTAGCACACAGCAGTCGAAGTTAGCATCTTCTTTCTGCCACGACCAGGTAGCATTTCAACAGTGCCCTTTGCCTTGAATTTGCGAATGATGCTTCCTATGGTCTCTCTTGGTATGTTTAACATCTTTGCAATCTTCTTATAGCCATTGCCCTTCCTGTGAAGAGTAATCACCTCTTCTCTTGTCTTCCTGGACCATTCTCTTGACTTCACCATGTTTGTAACCACACCAGTAAATGTCTAGAAGGAGCTGAGTATCACAGTCATTTTAAAGCTGCCTAATTGGTGCTTATTATGCTTTATTGCTGCTCCGTGACATCCACAGGTGTTTTCAATACCTGATTGAAAACACTTGAATGAACCTCTGTTCTTCAGAGTGGTAGTCTTTAAGGGGTTGAATAATTGTGTCAATGAAGAATTCACAAAAGAAACATTTACTACTGTATTACAAAACCAATTGATGTCATTTTAGTTGCATATGGTTCTTTAAAAAGTCCTTGTAGGATTTCATTCTGAATACAATTACAAATGTACACTAAATTCCCTAAAACCCTTTACAGCATTGGGGGTTGAATAATTTTGAACACAACTGTAAATCCAGGTTAAGTATCCATGTAATTGGGCAGACTAGATGGGCCGAAAGGTTCTTATCTGCCGACATTTTTCTATGTTTCTATATGCGAGTCAAGGCAGGTGAGCGAATACTTTTGGCAATACAGTGTATGTGTCGGTCTATCTCCACAGGGTAAAAATGTTTAGACATCACAACCAAATAGTTATTTGTGATGACTGGCACAAAGTGATCTGTCGTTTTGGCCTGCGTAGACCATTACCTGCATTTTCGTTCAAGAATTTTCCAGCATTCACCGATCAGGCTGTGTGGGTTATTGGTTGTGTGTCTTTATTCAAGACTTTCCATCAATGTGATTTTACTGCAACTCAAGAACCAGAAGCTTTGGACAGCAGCTTTGGACATTTAGCTCAGCTTTCATTGAAGCTACACTGCAGCTGAGAGTGATGAGTATGTACATAATGCAACAAAAAGCAGGAACGTGTGTTACATCAAAGTGGGGGAATGGATTAAAGAAGCTCTACGTAACCACAAAACACATGTTAACTGTTGAGTTCCAATATCCTACGTCTCTGTGCAAATGATTTCTTCCATCAGTCGCTATTCTGTCAAGCTCTTTGAAGAAAAAAGAAGAAATAAAAACTTTCCAAGACTAATGTTTGGGAAATGTCAGGCTCCCAGACCTACAGTTATGAAGCTCCAGTGACTGTCCTTCCATTTCATCAGGAGTCAAGTCCTAACAAAAGAAGTGTCCGCCAATATTTCTGTCCCCCAATTAGAAATTATCATCTCGCATGTAACACACACTCAAATCTGATATATTCCTGTCCTCCTGTATCTGTTAACAGGAGCCAGGTCAGTAGTCCTGCTATGTATTGTTGAATTGATCTGTCTTTACCCCTTGCACCTTTGTACAGCGCTGCGGAATGTGTTGGCGCTTAATAATTAATAATAATATATGGAATTTAGCAAAAATATATGCTAAATCATATACTTATTATTTTATTATTATTTATTATTGTGATTTAACAGGTTATGACTGAACACCTGAATACAAAGCTTTTTAGTGTGTGGGACTCTGCAAAAATAGTGCAGAAACTCCGTTCCCACGCGCTCCCCTGGACTTGACCTCTGCATGTCATGAATTACAGGTGCTATCCGGTTGTTGTGTCTAATACTTTAATAAGCTCCACCACAGATCCTCACATAAGTACAATATCATTGGTTTTGATTTGTTCACTATAATAAGGGTGTGTATGTGCCTATCCTAGGCCAAGTTTCTGTAACTGGTAAGGCACATGCTCAATGGTGTACCTTTGCTGAATTATTAGTTGATAAAACACACATATTGTTGGTGGGAGGCATGTCATCTTTCAAAAATAGGGAGGTTGTTTTATAGATGATTGATCTTATGACATAAGTCAAAGGGTGTATTGTAGTGATCATGAATGATTTGTGTCATAAATTATCATATTTTAATATTAACTGATTGTTATACCAAAGAAGAAACACACAACAAACGCTGTGATGTCATTAAGCCAGCCTACTCTAGAGAGGTTACCTCCTATTGGTGACTCCCACTGGGAATAAAGGGATTTGAATAAAAACAATTACCTCTCTTTTGCAGTGTGTACCTGGAGAGGAAGGATGACCGTGAAATCTCTCCTCATCCCCCAGCCAACAGCTGGGGGCCTTGTATGTTGATTGCACCTTGTTTTCCTTCCATTTCTGTATTGTTTTAGTATTGTAACTTGTTTACTATACTGTGTGTGATATAGAGATGTGCACCGCAAAAAATTTACAGGGTTATTCAGAGAGCGTGAAAAGCAGGAGAATGACTGGAGAATGAAAAACTCTAGGTCAAAATAGCCAAACCAGGAGGGGCGGAGCTAGCGCCCAACCAAGATGGCCGCGTGATCCCGAGGCTCCCACACACCTAGCACCAAGACCTTTGTTTTTGAGCACCCCTGAGCCGATTTCTCTTTACCAAAAGTCTCCTATAGCTCCAGCAGCATGCCAGCCTCAAAACCGCTAAAAAAAAACGCGGCCGCAGGACCCATCCGTAGCCCAGCATTTCGTCCCGGCCAAAAGGCAGGCCGAAGCCTCCCAAGATGGCGGCCACTGTGAAACGCTGTACCCGGAGGACGAGTTACCCACTTCAGCGGACTTAGCGGTTCCGGCCACGAGGGGAGACGTGGAACGCCTCTTTACCAAGATGTCCCAGATGCAGACCTTTCTGGCGGGTGAGGTGGTGAAATTGGGGACAGAACTGCGGGGAGAGATTGATTCGCTGGGTGCACGCACGGCTGAACTGGAGGACCAGGCCGCAGAGATAACACAGGCCCATAACGACTTGGCGGAGGGTACCGGGGACCTAGCCAAACGAGTCTCATTTTTGGAGTCCAAGATGGAGGACCTGTCTAATCGTTCCAGAAGAAATAATATAAGGTTGAGAGGTCTCCCCGAAACTGTCACCTAAGGATCTCAATGGGACGGTGCAGGGTATACTACGTCGCCTTGCACCGGACGTAACGGAGGCCCATCTGTTAATGGATCGGATTCACAGGGCCCAAAGACCCCCGAATCTTTCGTCTCTTATTCCGCGCGACGTGATATTCCGCATGCATTACTTCACGGCGAAACATCAGATCCTTCAAGCCGCACGCACCTTCCAGCTGGATTTTGAGGATAAACCCCTACAGCTGTTCCAGGATTTGGATCCCGCAACCCTCCGACGCAGGGCTTGGCGCCCCATTACAGAACACCTGTCTGCTCACGACATCCTATACACGTGGGGATTTCCCTTTCGCTTGCAAGTGTCGGCGGCGGGCCGGCAGGTGGCCCTCACCCCCTCCTCAGATCTTGCCGCCTTCTGGGCCACAGTGAAGTGCCCACCTCTGGAAGATTTTGTCGCCCCCGTGCTCCCGACCTTCTTCCTTCCCTCGTCTACAGCAGCGCTGGACTCGAGTTGGTATCACGAGCGGGGAAGGCTGATGATGATTATATGGCCTGGAGGCCCGTTTCTTCTTCTCTTCTCTCTCAAATTTTTCCCTCATTGGCTCAGGAGTCCGGATGGTGGTGGGTCACCATGTGAACCATACGGGAGATCTGAGTGCTGTTGCTCTCCGGTTTTTTCTTTTTCTTTTGTTTTAACTGCCCTTGGCTCAGGGCCATTTAATGATGTCACTGATGTTCACTTGTTATTTGATTTAAAGCTGCTGGTATGCCTAATTGAGTTTCTACTGTCTTGCAGGGGCTCCCTGGGGGAGGTTCGCCCCGACGGTTCTATTCAGGACGGGTCGGGGGACCCTCCCTCCCGGAATTCCCCCCCTATCGGTTATAATGCCATATCCAGATATTGCTAGTGTCTCTCAACCTCGGTCGGGTGTGGGGGTGTGGGGGACTGGGGTTTGGGGAGTTTTTGGTCTCCTTGTCCTCCCCTCCAAGGTCGGCCTGGCACTCCATAAGTCCAGGCGCTTTCTGTGTTATGTCGTGTTTTTGTCTTACGTTGTTGGTGGGTCTTTGTTTCTCGGGCGTGCCACCCGCTCCTATGCTTTTCTCTTCTGTCTTATCTCATCTCTCTTTCTCCACCTCCTCTCTTGCCCCTGACTCCAGTTTCCCTCTCTTGCCCTCAGATAGAGATAGGGGGGGGCATCTTTGGTGCCTCACTCCCTTTTCACCTCCCTCCTGTTGACTCTGTATGGGGGATAAAGGTTTAAAGATTTTGTCCCTTAATGTTAAGGGATTAAACACACCCCAAAAGAGGCGTCTGTTGTTAAGGGAGCTTAAACGATCCGCGTGCCATATAGCAATGATTCAGGAGACCCATTTTGCTTCATCCCGCCAATTTTCATTGAGAGACAAAGCCTTCCCTGTTGCCTACATGGCGTCATCTTCACAAAAGAAAAAGGGAGTGGCTACCCTGATCCACTCCTCCTGTCCCTTTTAAATTCACCTTCAAGTTTCAGACCCAGCTGGACGTTATTTGATGCTAGTGGGACAGATAGCCTCCACCACCCTAACCTTATTTAACATTTATGCTCCTAATGGTTATGACCCTGACTTCTGGACAGAAATATCTTCTTTACTGACAACTAGAGCTGATGGTCGAGTTATATTTGGCGGGGATTTTAATGCCGCCCCCCAGCCCTCTCTGGACAGAAAGGCATCGGGGGACTCCTCGGGGAAGCCTTCGGGTAACCCCAGGATGCTTCCCTGGAGTCCTTTATGCTTGACCATTCCCTGGTGGATGCATGGCGCCTCCATCACCCGGGTGATAGGGACTTCACCTTTTTTTCCAACCCCCACCGCTCTTACTCCCGAATAGACCTTTTCCTGGTGTCCCTGTCGACGATGCCTCTAATTCCGACCTCAAGTATAGGCGATATCACGTGGTCGGACCACGCTCCGATCTCCATGACGTTATCCATACCGTCCTACAAACCGGCGTGGTCGTGGCGTCTGAATTCCTCTTTACTACACAAACCCGAACACATCATAGAACTGCGGCAACAGCTTAGAGACTATTTTCTGGAAAATGACTCACCCACCCTTTCCCCCACCACCCTGTGGCTGGCCCATAAAACGGTGATCCGAGGCCATCTCATACAATTAGGTAGTAGACTCAAAAAACAAAAGCTAGCTTCCCTGGTTTCTTTGACCAAGGACCTGTCTAAATGGGAAACCCTGAACAAACTTTCACCCTCAGACGTCCTGACCGCCCAGATTAAAACGATCAGGACCGCAATACGTCAATTACTCGGGGAGGACGCGGCCCGCTCATTGGCCTGGTCCAAGAGAACCTATTTTGAATTTGCCAACAAATCTCACACCCTTTTAGCGTCTAAACTCCGCAATAAAACTAGGTCCAAACATATAACGGGAGCCAGAGATGGGGAGGGAGTCCTGCACACGTCCCCAGCTACAGTTAATAAATTGTTTACCTCATACTTCCGGGCATTATACAACCATTCCCCGACCCACGTTTCTGACTCTATCCCATTGGGCCAATCGATTGACCGTTTCCTGTTGAATGCTCCTCGCCCCCGGCTATCCCCCGCACAGAGACAGACGCTTAGACACCCCCCATCTGAGGAGGAGATAGCTGAGGTTATTAAGGCATTCAAACCTCACAAGGCTCCTGGCCCGGATGGGTTCTCTGCCTTTTATTATAAAACATTTGCAAAAACTTTGTCTCCGCATTTACACAAATTCTATCTGTCTCTGTGGGAGGGTGCCCCAGCCCCAGCCCCAGCAGATTTTCTCCGCTCAGACATTATTTTAATTCCAAAGGAAGGAAAGGACCCGTCTTATCCGCAAAATAATAGGCCCATTTCCCTTTTGAATGTTGACTATAAAATATTCACAAAAATACTTGCAAATAGACTGAACTCCTTCTTAGCTTCTATAATACACCCGGATCAGGTGGGGTTCATCCCGGGCAGGCATGCATTTGCTAATACCAGACGTGCTGTGGTACTGATGGAGCGAATGACTGGCACCCGACTGCCTTCTCTGCTCATCTCTCTGGATGCAGAGAAGGCGTTCGATCGACTGGAATGGCCCTTTTTGTTTCGACTTTTGACCACGTGGGGCTTCCCGATGTCCTTTCTCTCGGTCCTCCGATCTCTGTATGATTCCCCTACCTCTGCTGTCATTACCCCAGGTACTGTTCCCACGAGTTTCTCTGTCGGAAATGGGACGCGACAGGGATGCCCTTTGTCTCCCCTCCTCTTTGCCCTATCTCTTGAACCCTTTTTATCGGCCATTCGTCACTCCCCCCATATTACAGGAGTGACAGTAGGAAGGGAGGAATACAAGGTATCGGCGTACGCCGATGATGTCTTGCTCACTCTTAGCCATCCCTCCGCCTCCATTCCTCACCTGCTCTCCCTCCTGCGCGACTTTTCAGCAGTCTCGGGTTATAAGGTTAACCTAGAAAAGTCAGTTGCTATGCCCTTTTCCCTGTCGGACTCGATCTGTCTGGAGATTGAGAGGTCTTCAGGTTTCCGTTTTACTCACTCCTCTTTGAAATACCTGGGAGTGTGGCTTACACCTGATGTGAATGGATTGCACTCCCTAAACTATGAGGCAATGTTTAAACTTCTGGGCGAGGACCTGGAGAGGTGGGGGAGAGAGGGGGTCTCCTGGATTGGCAGGATTAATTGCATAAAGATGAACCTGCTTCCGAGATTACTATATCTATTTCAAGCCCTGCCGGTCTGGGTGTGCCCCCGATCTCTTCGACAGCTGCAGTCCCAAATTGAAGGTTTTGTGTGGGCGGGGGGCAGGAGAAGGGTTTATAAATATGTCCTATACCGTCCTAAAGAACGAGGGGGTCTGGGCCTTCCACACTTGTGTAAATATTTCCAAGCGGCTCAGGTTGCTCAGTTTGTAATGTTTCATCTGCCCCAACACTCCCAACGTTGGGCCGATTTGGAATCTGACCTATTTGCACCAGACCTCCCGCAATTTTATTTTTGGCTACCCAAAGAGTTCCGCCCGTTATTGCGGTCCACCTGTACAGCGACTCTGACCTCACTGAGGGTTTGGGACTCCGTCCAGGACAAATTCCACCTCTGCTCTTGCTACTCGCCTCTAATGCCATATTTACGCAACAGAGCTTTTGTTCCGGGATTGTCCCCCTCCGCCTTTGCAGCTTTTGAAAATATCGACCTGCAGAGGGTTAAGCATTTCAGATCTTCAGGAGGTGACTGGTTCTCTTTCTCGGACCTACAATCGAAGGGTGACCTTCGGACCTTCGACCACTTCAGATTCTTACAGATACGGGACTTTTTATCTCAACATAACATTTCACAAGCAGCTAGTCAGAAATTGACGTTTTTCGAATCCATGTGTGATTCCGGAAGGGCTCCGAAAGCTCTGATTTCCACCTTTTATATAATCATTTTTCATGCGAGGATGTCTCATGGCTGACCCCTGGTTTCATTGCCCGCTGGGAGGCGGATATCGGGGAGGAGTTGGAGGGGGAGGAGTGGCAAGATATGTGGGAAAATATTGCAAAAGTGTTTATATGTGTTACGCTGAAAGAACAGGCATATAAAACGATGTACCGATGGTATGCCACCCCGGTCTTGCTCTCGCATCTGCAGCCGGGTACCCCTGATGTTTGTTGGAGGGGCTGTGGGGCTCGGGGTCCCTTGTTTCACATGTGGTGGCTGTGCCCGAAGGTGCGCTCTTTCTGGGACCGGATTGGTGATTTATTAGAGGAGGTATTTCAACAACCTTTCCCACTTGATCCTTGGGCCTTCCTGCTCCATAGGTCCCCGGCATCCCTTCGGGGGCCGGATTGCAAACTCTTTCACAGGATAGTGTTGGGTGCTAGGAGAGCTCTCGCTAAGCACTGGCGAGATGGGGATGTGCCTTCCGTTGAGGTGGCCCGGGCTTATATAGCCGAGGCGCATCACATGGATAAGCTGTCAGCAGTGATCCACAACTCTCTTCCCTCGTTTTACAAAACCTGGAGTCGTTGGGAAGAAACTAATTAAAACCCGATTAATACCTGAGGGGGCTAGATGTGTGAGGTTTCCCCTTTCTATTTTTCTCTGTCCTTTTCTTTCCTTTTCTTTTCTCTCTTTTGTCTTACGTGGTTTAATGTTAGTCCTGTCCTTGTCGGCTGCGTGGCATGCCAAGCGCTGAGCATAAGGGCTTACCTGCTACATGTCACCCGAACTCGACTATTATGCTTAATTGTTTCTACCTTGATTCTGTAAGTTGAGCTAGACCATGTTTTATTCGGCTTGCCCTCTCTGCCCTGCGAGGCGATGTCACAGGTGGCTGTTTACCTGTTTTCTGTGTTTAAAACATTTTCAAAATAAAGAATTATAAAAAAAAAAATAGCCAAACCAGAAAAATTGTCCCATTTATCTCCCTTTCCAAATCGGCTATTTTGACCTAGAATTTTTCATTCTCCAGTCATTCTCTAGTCATTGTCCAACTTTTCACGCTCTCTGAATAACCCTGATAGTTTAGTTTAGTTTCGGTGTTTTTTTTCGTTTCGGGTCGCTTCAGACCGTTTCGTTTCCATTCGGTGATTCGATATTGATTCGAAATTTTGGATCGATTTAGAAATTTCAGGTCAATTCGAAATTTTGGGTCAAATTGCAAAATGATCTAAAAAATAAAAAAAAAAAGATTTTTTTTTAAAAAAAATTTAAATGCTTAACCACTTCCATGCGGAGGACGCGCTGTGCTCAGCGCGTCCTCCCTTTGGGGTCAGCGTTCGGCCGGGTTCCGGCCGATCGCTGGCCCCCCCGGTGCGGGCTGACATCCTCGATGTCAGCCCAGCATCCGGAACCGCCGCCGATGAAATTAGGTGTCATCGAATTCAGGCGCCCCCCGCATGTGCGGAGGAGGCGCCTGACAGGGCACAGCCTGCCCTTCCAAATGGTGCCTGGCATTAACCCCTGGGGAGCTGGATCGCGAATCGGCGCTGAAAAGCGCCGGTTCGTGATCCTTTCCCGGAGCTGGCCGACATCTTGGATGTCGGCCAAGCCTCCGGGAACTCCCCCTGAGGACTGGCGTCATCGTGCATAGCACGATGACGCCAGTCCTAGAGTTAACCCCTAACTGCCACCAACGGTGGAGATAGGGAGTTCCAATGAACTCCCTATCTCCCGATCCGTGGCAGCTAGGGGTTAAAGTTTGGTATGGTTGGATCGGCCAGAGCATGGCCGTTCCAACGATACCAAACACTACTGTGAAAAAAGTTTTTTAAAAAAAATAAAAATTTAAATTAAAAATAAAAATATGGGGGGCGTGGCCAGCACCGCATGGAAGCAGACGTGCTCTGGTGGAGCTCCACAAGCCTTTCTTGAAATTCAGCGATATTTCCCGGAGTCTCTACCTAGAAAACCCTTTACTGAAGTTCCTGCGGGGCTGGCTACTACGTGGATTGCTCCGGGGCCCGTTCCTGTCCCCCCCACGGAGCACAGCTGAGATTATTTTGTGCTTTTCTGAGGGATCTAGACGGCTGTCGGCCATTTTGCGGCCTACCCTGCCTCGCACGCTGGGTCTCCAGTTTCCCCCTGTCCGGTGATCGCTTGTCGTTAGCAGTGAGGATGGAGGGCCCCTGTCTTCCGGCGGCGCCTGGGGTCTCCTTGATGGTGGGGACGAAGAAGTGTGCAGTGGGGTGTGGACGGGAGCGCCCCTCCATCCTGGTAAGCGGAATGGAGGCGATGTTTGCAGCCATGGAGACTTGTCTGCAGGAGTTGCCGGAGGAAGAGGGAGAACCGCTTACATGTGGCTCTTGGCGTCGACTGATGGCTGTACTGAGGACTGGTCAGTTGGCTGCGGACCCGGAGGTCGAGGATGAGGGGACCGGGGTGCCGGCCGGGCGATCAGAGGACGCGGTACTTACTGTGGAGGATGTACCAAGACGAGCTACCCTGGAACGGCCAGCTCCTGCGCCAGGCTCTTGCTGCCAGATGACCGAGGGGAATCCTGAGAAGCGAGGAGATAATGCAAGAATTACCTGCACGGGCCCTGATGGGGTGGCGATCGCTGAGAGGGCAGTGGTAGCCGCGTCTGTAAGGTCTGTGCTGGCGGCAACGGACCGTGGAGGCCTAGGAGTCGCACGGTCGAAGTACGAGCCTTGGTCCCAGTTGCTGGCCTGTGCAGCTCTGGGACGGTCCTGGGAGCAGGGCACGCGACGTGATCAGTATCTTTCCCGATGTGCCAACTACGTGAATGATGGCAACCTCGCTTTGCCTGTACTACGAGAGGCTCCATTCAGGGATGCGGGCTGAAAGAACTCTTGCCGACTTGCCAAGTAGTATCCTCCAGTCCTTTATTTTTATTTTGATTTTATGCTACAAGTTTACAGTTGCCCATTGAGACTTCCTTTTTTCTTCCTTTTTTTTTTTTATTATTTATTCGTCTGTTTTTCTGAGGACATTTTTCTACCCCCCCCATCCCCTTTTAGGCTAGGGTCAGACTGAGGCAGTGCGAACGCGCGTGCAGCCGCACTTAATCACGGCCGCACTAGCAGCAGATGCCGGGCAATGACGGCCAATATACGAAGTACGGTCGCACAAAAGTCCGGCTGCGCAACGCAAGTGGAAAATGAACGCATTTTTTCGAGAACGTGAAACCGCAGGTACTGACGTACAGAGTGCGCTGCGTCCGCTAGCGGCGTGTGTGCGTGATTAGGAGACGTCAGACGCTGCTAATGTCCGGCCAACATAACGTCCAGACACAAAAAGTGTTTTATTGATGATCCGTACAAAATCACGGACGAAAATGCGCATAGTATGACCACTATCACGTATTCTGTGAAAAAATGCGTCCATTCGTTCGAACGCACTTTTTCACAGACAACATAAAAATGCGTTCGTCTGACCCTAGCCTTAGCTTTGCATTTTGAGACATCTCCGAGGACTCTTTCTCCCTAACTGTTGATCTGCGATGATTATTACTTACCTATTTTTCTTTTTGATGAGACCCCCCTGTCTAGGGATGTTTCCCCCCCCCCAAGTGTTGATTTTTGATGACTTTTCATGTCACCCTAACCCCTCCTTTTTCGACATTCTACAGCTTTTTCGAGGACTTTGATTTCTGACGACATATTCCCACCCCCCTCTCTTTTCGATTTTCGATTTTCAGCTTCCTATTGAGACCCCCCCCCTTTTCTTACTTTGTTTGTTTATATGCGAGTCTAATTTTTGGCCCTGCGTGGCCAACCTTGCTGGTCGTTTGTGACCCTTTATTCTCTCAAAATAAAAATCTTAAATACAAAAAAAAAAATATATATATTTAAAAAAAATTAGAAAAAAAAATAAACATTTTTTTTTTCTTTTTTTTGGTTCGTTAATGCAGCAATATTGTTCCCATTTCAATTATAATGTGAACAATGATGCTGCACTAACGATTTTTGTATGCGGTGCGTTTGTTAAAAATCGTGTAATTTTCCCCAAAAAAAAATGTAACGAGACCCCATCTCTAATTTTTTTAACAAGCACACCCCATACAAAATATAACCGCAATTGCTCGCATGTTAAAATGTGAAAAAAAAACACTTTACACGTTGTAAATTATTGAAAATACATATTTTATTGCATTTTTTGTTATAATATACAGACATGACATAACGTATACATATAATAATGACATATTATGAATCTACCGAGTCTGACGGAAAGAACGATATATAATATGTCTGGGTCATATACTAAAATAAGCCTTCAAAACACGTTTAAACATGATGAGCAAAACCGGTAAAAATGACCTCAGCACAGAGGTGTGAAAAGCCTCAGCAGCGAAAGGGTTAAAAGATCCTAAAAAATCTAAAAATAAAGCGATTCTTTACTGCAACTAAGCAATGGTTTATTAGATATTTAACCACTTGACTGCTAAGGACGCGCTCAGCGCGTCCTGGCAAGTGCACCTCCTGTACTATGGACGCGCTGAGCGCGTCCTAGCACAGGAGGCAGCAATCGGCCGGGATTCCGGCCGATTGCTGCCCCCCCCCCGGTGCTGGCTGACATCTTGGATGTCAGCCCGGCACTCCGGGACCCCGGCGGGGCATTAGATGTCATTGCGGCGGCGCAATGACATCTAATTCAGGCGCCCCCCCGTGCGAGTGCGGAGGAGATGCCTGAAAGGGAGGGGGGAGGTCCTTCGGACCTCTCTCCCTCCCGATCACTGGGGCACAGCCTGCCCTTCCAAACGGTGGCTGACATTAATCCCTGGGGAGCCGGATCACGATTCGGCGCCAAAAAGCGCCGGATCCTGATCCTTTCCCGGAGCTGGCCGACATCTTGGATTTCGGCCAAGCCTCCAGGGAACTCCCCCTGATAACTGGCGTCATCGTGCATAGCATGATGACGCTAGTCCTGGAGTTAACCCCTAGCTGCCAGCAATGAAACCCCTATCTCCCGATCCGTGGAAGCTAGGAGTTAATGTAACCAGAGCATGGCCGTTCCAACGGTACCAAACATGACCATGTGGAAAGTTTTTAAAAAAAAATAATAATTAAAAATAATTAAAATTAAAATATATATTTAAAATAAACACGTTTTTTTTTTGTTTTGTTAATGCGGCAATATTGTTCCCATTTCAATTATAATGTGAACAATGATGCTGCATTAACGATTTTTGTTTGGGGTGCGTTTGTTAAAAATCACGTAATTGTAACGAGACCCCATTTCTAATTTTGTTAACAAGCGCACCCCATACAAAATATAACCGCAATTGACCACATGTTAAAATGTGAAAAAAACACTTTACACGTTGTAAATTATTTAAAATTCAAATTGTATTGCATTTTTTGTTATATTATACAGACAGGGTATACATATAATAATGATATATTATGAATCTGCCGAGTCTGCCGGAAAGGACGATATATAATATGTCTGGGTCATATATTAAAATAAGGCTTCAAAACGCGTTTAAACATGATGAGCGAAACAGGTAAAAATGAGCTCCGCACAGAGGCGTGAAATGCCTCAGCAGCGAAAGGGTTAATTAAAACAGGAATATTTTTAACATTGAAGCCTATGGGCAAAACATTTTCCACACCATTTTTAACATTGAAGCCTATGGGGTAAAACATTTCCCACACCTTTTTTAACCCCTACACTGTTGAGCAATGCTTTTGCTGATCATGTTTAAACGCGATTTGAAGCCATGTTTTATTATATGACCCAGACATATTATATATTGTTCTTTCCGGCAGACTCCGCGGATTCATAATATATAATTTTTACATGTATACGTCATGTCCTGTCTGTATATTATAACAAAAAATGCAATAAAATTAGATTTTTTAATCATCTACGACGTGTGAAGTTTTTTTTTTTTTCACATTTTATTATCCGAACCTTTGCAGTTATATTTTCTATGGGGTGCGCTTGTTAAAAAATTACAAATGGGGACTTGTTACATTTTTTCGGGGGAATTACGTGATTTTTAGCAAACACACTTCATAAAAAAAAAAAATTAGTGCAGCATCATTGCTCACATTATGATTGAAATGGGAACAATATTGCTGCATTAATAAAAATAACACAAAAAACATGTATTTTATTTTTTTTATTATTTTTTTGAATATTTTTTTTTTGCTGTACATGCTCAGACCTTTCAAATGACACCCTACATGACACCCTAGCCACCACCGTTCTGGAGATATGGGGTTCAAAAGAACAGCTAGGGATTCCCCGGCTAACTGACATCATTGCGTCATGCGCAATGACGTTGGATAGTGAGGGGGGACCCGGAGGTGGAGCCGCCATCCAAGATGGCGGCCCCCACCAGAGCTAGGCCGCGATTCTGCGCCGGATGGCGCAGAATCTCGTCCCGGTGCCTGAGAGGTTAAAGCCAGGCACCGCTTAAAAGGGGAGTCTTTCCCCTTTTAAGCGGTGCTTGGCTTTTCTTTGTGGGACCTCCCGATCGGGAGGGAAAGGGATCCGAAAGAATACACCCCTCCCTTACAGGCGATCTCCCGGCATTGCCAGGGGGTCGTCTGAAGATGACATTTTGTGTGTTACAAGTGTGTCATTTTGCGCGGGGAGGCCCATAAATTCGGCGTCTGACTTCCAGGAAGTCAGAATGCCGAGGGACCCCAGAGAGTGAGGTGAGTATCTCTCACTGGGCTCCCGGTAGCAGATGACATGTGGGGAACATCCTCCGCATATAGTGGGAGTCTATGAGGATGTTCCCTACACGTCCTCCGCAGCCAAGGGGTTAACATTGAAGCCTATGGGTAAAACATTTCCCACATCTTTTTTAACATTTGAAATGAACTATCAAATGGATATCCATTTGATAGTTCATTTCAAATTTGATAGTCAATATCCAAATCGGTGCACATTTCTTTATTTTTTTTAAAAAAACGTTTTTTTTTTTACTTTATTTTCATTGTTTCCTGTCCCCCAGGGCAGTACCTGGACCCCCATACACCTTTTATGGCCAATATCTTGCATATCTGCCCTCTTGGAGGGCACTTAAAAATTCAAACTTTTGAGCCCCATAGACTTGCATTGAATCGTGTTCGCGTTCGAATTCGAACTGCGCGGCAGTGTGAGGACTCATATGCTGCATTAATTATACTGTAAAGGTGCTGCCCGGCAGTGTGAGGATTCATATGCTGCATTAATTATACTGTAGAGGTGCTGCCCGGCAGTGTGCTGAATCATATGCTGCATTATTAAACTGTAGAGGTGCTGCCCGGCAGTGTGAGAATTCATATGCTGCATTAATTATACTGTAGAGGTGCTGCCCGGCAGTGTGCTGAATCATATGCTGCATTATTAAACTGTAGAGGTGCTGCCCGGCAGTGTGAGGATTCATATGCTGCAACTATCGAATTTGAAATGAACTATCAAATGGATCAACTATCGAATTTGAAATGAACTATCAAATGGATCAACTATTGAATTTGAAATGAACTTTCAAATGGATATCGAAGAAAAAAATGTCATCTGCGCTTTCTCCAATTATACATTGTGAAACTAAACACAATTAGAGGTTTGGTTTCTTATCAATGGCCATTATAAGACTAGCTCGCCCGCCAGCGTCAAGGCACCTCTAATCCCCCACCCCTCCTGCACTATGTATGTTTCAATGTACTGCCAGCCAGGTCATCCCTGCAGCAAGACTCCGCTCCGTGTCTTTGTTTTGATCCCAAAGTGGATTTTGTTTCTGGGGGAGCATAAATAAAGGCCCACCAGTCTACCTCATGTTTGACAAGCAGCATGAGCAGGTATGGTTTGCTATACAGCAGCCTGTGGTTTCATTTTGGATAGGACTCGCCCTTATAGAGGTGCCTTGACGCTGGCGGGCGAGCTAGTCTTATAATGGCCATTGATAAGAAACCAAACCTCTAATTATGTTTAGTTTCACACGGTATAATTGGAGTAAGCGCAGATGACATTTTTTTCTTTGTTATGTTTTACACATGTTGTTGGGCTGGATGCAATTGGTGGTTGCAGCCGCCCCATCGGGGAATAGGCGCGACCCCACCCCTCCTGCACTATAAATGGATATCGAGTAACTATCGAATTTGATCGAAACAATACGAAATTACGGAATCATCAATGGAACCGAAAAACACGAGGTCCGAAATGGAACCGAAATCACGAATGGACCGAAAATGACTTGTGATTTTACAAATTTCACGTTCATACGAAATAACGAAATTATTTCGTTTCGGATCGGAAAAAATTTCGGATGCTGTGTATTTCGGTGACGATCCGATTCGGAACATCGGACAAATCCAAAGCACTGATTCAGCCCGATTCGTGGAAAAAACGAATTGGTCCAAATCGAAACGCACATCCCTATTAATATATTAAGCTGTGTCACGGATTTTGTACTTGAGTTACATTAAACAGTGAAATGAAATGAATTTGTTTCATAAAGTCCTCATGCTGACTATTACTTGTATTGTAAATTAAGATCAATTTGATAGTTGATATAAAATTCGATTGTGTGGGAAATGTTGTATCCCATAGGCTTCAATGTTAAACATATTCCCATTTTTTACTTCGGCCGCTAACAGATTTTGAAACGCTATGCCTGGTGCGGCGCCCATTGGCCCTATGCATCTCGGTGATATACCGACTCCTGCAAACACACCCGAGTCCTGATCACCTGACTTCGAACACACATGGGAACGAATGCTTGACATCACCAAGGAACAATGGAGGGACACGTACGAACTTATGCACTTACGAACTCCCCTCAGGCGAGGCTGCAATACACCTCATACAAGCTCCTCACGCTCTAGTATTGCACTCCTTCGCTCCTGTTCCGGATTGGTCTGTGACTCACACCGACCTGCTGGCGATGTGACGACTCATCGGGCTCCTACCTCCATGTATGGTGGGATTGCACGGTTATCTCCCCTTTTTGGCGCTTGATCCGAGACACCGTCGCAGAGGTCACTGACCTTGATCTACCATTTACACCGGCGGTGTTTCTTCTCACGCTTACGCAAGTAGGCACCTTCAAGAAGTCGGTAGCGATGCTGATGTTGATGCCAGTGCGCCTTCTGGTAGCCCGCATCTGGAGGACGGCACACCCTCCGGCATACTGAGATTGGCTGGCGCGGATGGAGGAAGTGTGGAATCAGGAGAATTTGTTGGCTGGAAATGGGAAGCACCTGCACAAATGGTACCACTGGTGCGCATATCTAAACACGCCCATCTGCCGTGGGTGCGTTGGACCCTGAGACAGAAGTACAGCGACACAGCACATTTACTGACGCTTCCGGAGCCACTGGGTGGCCTGTCGACTGCTGCGCCCGCGCTAATCCACGGCTACAATGCGCGGACAGAGAGGGGCAGCCCCCCCCCCAGATCCTGTAGCCATCTGGCATCGGTCTACCCCTTCCCCCTTCTTTTTTTTTTCTTCTTTTTCGCTCTCTTCCTCTTTCTCCTGCTCTTCTCTCCCCTCTTTCTTCATCCTCTTCTTCTTTTTCTCTCTTTCTCTCCCTTTTGCCATTCCCCGCCCTCACTTACCCCTGCGCCTTTCATACCGCATCCACCTTCCACCTCCTTCATGCTCCTCCCCCACCCTCTGTTTTTCCCACTCTCCTCATATACACACGTCTCCTCTCTTCTTCCTCACACGACATTTTCGTTGCCCTCCTTTGACTTCTCACCCTGTACATTATTGCCCACGGCATGACTCGTTGCCTTCACCGGACCCCAAACTCCTTATCCTCTATTCGGAGGATGTTGAATTGGACCCTGACGGGTTGAAGCGTGAGCCCCTATGGGATCGTACTTCCTGGTCCCTTAATACTCCACGGGGCCGCCATTGATTCACCGAGGTACTAGGAGAGCTGAGATAACGTTCACTGTTTCTTATTGACTTACTGTTGACATTGCACTGTTCCACATTTATATATGCTGTTTCTGTTTCCTGCTTATATTACCTATTCATCATCGACTATGTACAGCCGTCTCAGTCTACAAATGCTTGCTCGGATTTGATCTCTGAATTGTACAATTACAGTTCTCTGTATGCCATTTTGCTTTGAATAAAAATAAAATAAAAAAAATATTCGCGTTTTAATTCAATATCTAATAAACCGTTGGTTATAATATTCTGCAGTAATGAGTCTCTTTCTTTATTTTTGATTTTTAAGGATCTTTTAAACATTTTTTAAAAAAAACAAAAAAGCAATTTTCATTTTTTTTTTATACAATTCGAAACTTGACCCGAAATTTTGAATTGTCCGAAATTTCGAATTGAGTGACTTGAAATTTTGAATCGATCTGAAAATTTTGTGTGGTCGACATTTCGGATTTGGGATGCCCTCGGAAGCACGAAAATAGTAAATTTCGTAGGAAAAACGAATCTGTACGAAACTAATTGCACATCCCTAGTGTGATATGACTGTTCTATGTTAGTTAATTGTAATGTGTCTTATTGTAATGTCTTGTAATGTGTGCTATTTTGTTAGTCTAATTTCTTAGTTACTGTAAAATATGTTGTAAACGATTAATATTGTAACAAGTAAATTGTCAATTCATATTGCAACGTTTTCTGTGTGTTTTTCTTATATATATTCAACCATAACACCCAAAAGAATAATAAATATTCTTGTTGCAACATAGGGCCTTAATTATTGCATATTAATTCAATAAATAATGTTAGATTTAATGCCCAAACGAAACGGCATGTAAACTGTTGCAACACCGGATCTGAGGAAGCAGGACTTGTTGCTGTGGGACACCTCCCAGATCTTTGCTTGTACACATCACACACAGTGCCATGGGTTTCGAACTTATCTCGAATCCGTGCAATTTTTAGTTGTGTAGTTGGTTCGGTCGAAAACTCACGTCGCCATTGTCAATGAACTTCACACACATTTTCAAATTTACAATACCACTTGCGTTGCTCGAAAGTCAAGCGTTCTAAAGCCATTTTCTTTGACTCTTTACTGACGGTCAAATGCTGATATCAAAAATGGTGCTACTACTAATGTATTTAAAGGAAACATAATATTACACGTTGCTGCCATCATTCAATACAGGTTTTAAAACAAATGGTATAGATAACAACTGTTGAAGTGTGTATACATTTTATTGGGCCTGTTTGTCAAGGAAAGTATTCTGTAAATAACTGAACAAATAAACCTCCCACTTCCTCACCTAACAATATGAATAGCTGAAATTATATGAATAGTCATATAGCTACTTGAGGGTAAATGTTTAAAAATGGTATTTTGATTGGAGGAGATTAACATTTTTCAAAGAATAGAACTGTGTCACTGTGAGTGTACTTTTTTACTTGAATGTTACACTAATAGAGTTATCATTCATGTTCCCACAGGAGCTGATGAACTACTCTTAAATTGAGTTTCAGGAAAGAACATCTTCATTGTGCTAAGTGACAAACATGCACCAAAATCCCTTTTTTCAAGACTGGATGCCAGAACCCAAATAAAAGAATAAATTATGTTTTCTTCTCTGTTATTATTCGAAGTGTGTGTCATTGTATATATATTTATTACAGGTATATCTCTGAGATAATGCGGTTTCAGTTCCAGACTATCATAATATAGCAATAAAGTGACTCACACAATTTTTTGTGTTTCAAACTACATATGAATGTCATGTTTACACTATACTCTAATAGCATTATGTCTATAACTATACCCCAAAATCTTAGTACATACTTTAATCCCTTCAGGGCTAAGGACTTGTGTATTCTTGTATTCTACTTCTTCTTACTTTAAGTGTAATGGAGGTATTTAGGTAATTGCACTTGGTTCTTCTTTGATAAATTGTTACTCTCCCCTTTGTCTGTAATATCCTGGGCAGACCCAACAGACATGAAAAAACTCTATACTGATTACATAAGTTGAGGGAGTTTTTAGCGTGTGTTCCATTAACAAGAGAGCCTACTTTGGTAAGTAAAGAGTCCAGTCTTTCTGACTAGATATCACTTGTTGACATAGACTTTAAGGGCACTATCATCCGCCCTTCGCTAAAACAGGGATGCTAAAGGGAAATATTTGTGCTGCAAATTTCCCCTTAGCATCCCCGTTTTACAAGTACTGAATCCAGCAGCCTGCCCCAGAGTGGCCGCTAGCCTCCTCGATGCTCGGGACAGTGCTAATGCGCCGCTAGCCTCCCCGATGCTCGGGACAGCGCTAATGCGCCCGCTGCGAGCATCCCCTCCATGGAGTCCATAGGACTGGGGGGGGGGTGCTCCAGCTGATGCTAACTGGAATCAGTTTGCGGCAGCAGTTAGGACTAACAGTAATTACTGATTGCTTTCTTTTTGTGCTCCCCATGTTAAGTATAGGGAGCACAAAGTACAGTAAGCTTGTGCTAAAAGTGCTACCCAGGACATACTTGAAAACGAGAGAAATCTCAATGTATCCTTCCTGGTAAAATCCTTTATAAATAAATAATACCGATGCGCTAATTACTATTATTATTCTTTATTTATAAAGTGCTAGCATATTCTGCAGCACTGTACAATGGCACAACATAGACAGGGTTACAATACATTGAACAACATGTTGACAAACCAGTACAGGAGGAAGTGTGGGCCCTATTCCTGTGGAAACTTGCAATCTAAAAGGGTTGGGGTGGAAACTGGAAAAGAAGACTGCAAGGTGAGAGTGATGGACTGGTTGTGTGGACCAGGTGAGAGTGATGGACTGGGTGGTAGGCTTCCCTAAATAGGAATGTAAGGGAACGTTTGAAGGAAGGGAAACTAGGAGAGAGTCTGACCGTACGAGGGAGAGCGTTCCAGAGTATGGGGGCTGCGCGTGAGAAATCCTGCAGTCTATCATGGGAAGAGGTGATGCAGGGAGAAGCAAGCGCGAGAACTTAGGCGGCCGCCTTTTTGCCCTAATTAGAGAGCCGCCACTGTGTAAACACCAATGTTCACGCCTGTAACATCTGCGTTTTTTGTGTTATAGGTATCCTGTTTATAATATTCAACCCCCTTTTTCAAGGAGGTCAAATCTGTTTGGGACCCTGGAGGGAGAGGTAAGTATCGGGCGGGAGGGGGCTTGAACGCATGGAATGTCCTCCGCACATGGGAGTTCACGTTCAAGTGGTTAAATAGCATGATTTTATTTCTTCTTTAACAGACCTTTTTATTATTATTCATAGGAACTTACAGTATATGTAATTCTCAGGCTTTATTTAGTATTTTTTCTGCAAACGGTTTTTAAATTTTGCAGTTTTTTTTTTACACCCGTTCGTTGGCTTGTTGGCTTTTTCTAGCAGCTGGTCGGGGTTCTGTACGTCTTCTTTTTTCGGATGCATTCGGTGGTTTTGCAGCGGATTCTGTGCTTTTCTGTGTTTTTTCGGCGGCTTATTGGATCAATCAGATTTTTTTGGCCGTTTTGCAGTGGTTTCTCCTTTTGATTAAGCGGTTTTGCAGTGGTATTTTGGATGTGTTTGGCAGCTTTTCCCTGCACTTTGTGGACCCTGCAGTGAATGCTGAATTGTGACGAGATCATCCATTTAGACTGGACGAAAGTAAATTTGGCCTAAAGCATAGGATGAGAACAATAAAGTTGTTGCATTCTCTGCCTGTTGAGGTGATTGGGTCAGAGTCTGTACAGACTTTTAAACAATGACTGGGTGACTTCCTGCAAAAACAATATTAAGGGTTATAATATTTAATATATGTAAAATATTTAATATTTAAGCTTCTTGATCCAAGGATAAATCTGACTGCCATTCTGGGGTCAAGAAGGAATTTTTTCCCAGTATTGGCAAGCGCTTCAAACTGGGTTCTTTGCCTTCTTTTGGATCAACAATGTGCTGAGCTGAGTAACTATTGAATATTCATAAGGGTCAGGGAACAGGAAGTGAGCTATGGCCCCAGGAAGTGTTAGTGTGCAGGAGCGCCAGCTCAGAGTCAGGAAAGCAGCACTCATCTCATGTACCATAAAAATAAAGAAGTTGCTGTAAACAGAACCTTGTGGATCATATCAGTACATTAAAAAGCTGAACACATGGTACCAGAAGCAGATGTTTCTTCAAGTTCTACCAGTTACCAGCAAGTAAAGCAACGTGGATCTGCAACAAGGTACACCACATGGCCAGCAAACCTCACAGAGTTTACCTGTGAGAACTGATAGTCTGAAACCACCTTCTGAAAACAGGTTCGTGGGTAATCTGGAGGAAGTGTGGAGATCATTCAAGGCAGAGATTTATTCTCTGTATGAAAGCAACAAACACTTGCACTTTGCCAAGTTATCAGAAAGTAGCATTGCTCTTAAAGGGACACTCTAGGCAACATGACCACCTAAGCTATTTTAGGTGGTCATGATGCCCAGAGTATGCTGCCCTCTGTCCCCCCTCCCCCCGCTCAGCGGTTCAGCTGTAAATGCTGAAAACAGCTGAGAGGTGGAGAACTTTACTCCGCCCTCCCAGCTGTCAGTCAGCAGAGCGGGAATCATATTTCCTGCTTCTGACGACTTTTGCCGAGTAGGAGACGTAATCGCGCTTTCAGCGCGATGACGTCTCCAACTCACCGCAGAAGCTGGCGGCTCCCTCTGAGGGTTAGTGTTGCGCGCATCCTCTTGTGCGCCTCTTGTGCGCAACACTAATCCTCAGAGGGAGCCGGGAGGAAGCCTGCCAATTGGCTGGCTTACGTGAGAGGCCCGCATGCGCGCTTCTCACGTAAACCAGAAGGCAAGTCAGATAGAAGAAGGACGGGAGCGGAAGAGGAGGGAGGTGAGTATAAAAAAAAAAAACAGCGCTGGAAACAAGAGGATTTTAGGGTAAGTATTTACCGTACAGTTACAAACACAAAACCAAAAAATAACAATTTATTAAGGGAATAGGGATAGGTTAGGATTAAAAAACGGGGGGAGGGTGATTTTTTGTTAGAGCGTCCCTTTAACTATTGCTGGAGCCTTGGACATTTATAACAGTTTTCAATTATCTGAATCTGATGGTGAGAATTATGAGATGGTTATGAAAAGATTTGCTGCATATTGTACACCAAAGAAAAATGAAACATATGAGCATTTTGTATTTAACTCCAGGGTGCAGCTGCCACATGAGACAGTGGAGGAGTTTGTCACTGTCCTAAGATTAAAAGCAGGTCTTGTAACTTTGGCCCTCTGCAAGAATCTTTAATCAGAGATAGGCTTGTAAGGGATGAGCTGTTCGGTTCGATCGTTTCGGAGTTCGCATCGAACATAGCCTGTTCGTTTGTTCGCAAACTACGAACATTTCCGGGTGTTCGCCGCGTGTTCGCCCACAATGCACCACAATGGACCACAATGCACTTTTCCACTGGCCTGAAGCTTGTAATTGGCTACAGCCTTGCACCTGACCACAGGTCTGGTGCAAGACCGGTTCAACACTATGGCAATCACGACTCAGAGTCCTGATTGGACAAATTTTGCCCAATCATGGGCTCACAGAGCTAAGTCCCGCAGCACACTATATAAGGTTTCCACGCAGCGCTTCTGCACGCATTTGAGAGGAGATTTCATAGGAGATTGTTGTTGTGTGTTCTTACTGCCAGTCTGCCACGCTACTGGGGGGGGTCTCATTTCTACCAAATATCTGGGAATTGTTGTAATCTTTGTGCTCAGTCCCAGCAACTATTTTGGGTGCTCAGTAATTTCAGCAAAATATTTTGGAATTGAGGTGATCTGTGTCTTGTCACACAGCCAGTGCCACGCAGTATTTTGGGGGGTCACTAATTTCTACAAAATATTTGGGAATTGAGGTGATCTGTGTCTTGCCATGCAGTATTTTGGGGGTCACTAATTTCTACAAAATATCTGGGAATTGAGGTGATCTGTGTCTTGTCACAGCCAGTGCCACACAGTATTTTGGGCGTCAGTAATTTCTACAAAATATTTGGGAATTGTTATAATACGTGTGTTCTCACTGGCTGCCACCCATCAGGGGGTCTCACTGATTTATAGGAGGTTTCTGAGACTTGTAATCTGTGTCTTCTCACTGCCACCCATCAGGGGGTCCCACATACATCTAGCAGATTTATGCGAATTTTAATTTGTGTCTTCTCACTGCCACCGATCAGGGGGTCACACTGATTTATAGGAGGTCTCTGAGAAAATGAAACCTATGAGCATTTTGTATTTAACTCCAGGGTGCAGCTGCCACATGAGACAGTGGAGGAGTTTGTCACTGTCCTAAGATTAAAAGCAGGTCTTGTAACTTTGGCCCTCTGCAAGAATCTTTAATCAGAGATAGGCTTGTAAGGGATGAGCTGTTCGGTTCGATCGTTTCGGCGTTCGCATCGAACTCTGAATTGTAATCTGTGTCTTCTCACTGCCAGCCATCAAGGGGGTCCCACATACTTCTAGCAGATTTATGCGAATTGTAATTTGTGTCTTCTCACTGCCACCCATCAGGGGGTCCCACATACTTATACATTAGACATGTGCACAGCACAAAATTTCGTTTTGAACTAATGGATTAGTCCTAAAATGGAATTTATTTAGTTGCTAAAGAAATTCGTTTTCAGTTCTTTAGTATGAAAACTAATTTCATTCATCCGAAAACCAGTGGATACAATTACTATTGTAGTGGCTCCTCAGAGGGCTTGTTACAGTATCTCTCACTATCAGCACAATGTGTCAGGCAAAGCTGTTACAGTAACTGATTGCTGCTCATCACAGCGCTCAGAGTTTCCGTAAAACTAGTAAATAATATTTTTATATATAAGAGGTTAGAACAATATTATTTCCTTGTTTACTGAAACCTGAGCGCTGTTACAGTCAGTTACTGTAACAGCTGAGCCTGATACCTTGTAGTGAGAGATAATATAACAAGCTGCCGATCTCAGCGCTCACAGCAACTGGATTTAAAGGGCTAAAAAAAGGCTCCTCTCTGTATAATGTATAGAACATCCCTTCTGCATTAATTAATACCCCTCTCTGTATAATGTATACAAACACCACCTGTATTAATTAATGTCCCTCTCTGTATAGAACATCCTCCTCAATTTATACCTTTCTCTGTATAATGTATACAACATCCTCCTGCATTAATACCCCTCTCTGTATAATGTATACAACATCCTCCTGCATTAATTAATGCTCCTCTCTGTATAGAACATCCTACTGCATTGGCATGTGGAGGGTGCAGAACTTCGGAATGCAATGCTTATCCAGCACAGGAGTGAGAACCTTTGCTTAAACTTTGTATCTCTGTGGGGGAGACACAGGAATATAAAAGGAGGGGAGAGGGAAAATATTAACGTAAATCAGTCTGAAAGCTCAAAGAAGAGATGACTGATGCAAATTTATTTTTATAATAAAATAAAGCACTTTAAATCCAGGGAAAACATTCACATAAATCACACTGAAGGCTCATAATGACAGAGTAACTGTGAGAGCTGGATACTAAATGTATCAGACGTAAAAAAAACTTTATAACAAGCAGCACTGGTAGAGGAGAGGGACTTTATATAAAATGTGTATTATAGATGAGGAAAGGGGGATAGTTCTGGATAATACAGAATGTATCAGACCTAAGCCCATATTATGCAGAGCGGAGGGGGAAATAACACACGTTTTATAAAGTCCCTCTTCTCCCAGTATTGCTTGTTATAAAGGGGTTTTTAATATCCAGCCCTCCTCTGTCATTAGCTTTCAGTGTGATTTATTTGAATGTTTTCCTTGTCCAGCTGCTTTTATCATCTTGTCTGCCTCATAGACATGCAAGGGTTAAGTAAAGTTTCCTCTCCTGTGCTGGCTGTCTGTGCTGTGAGTGAGTATTCTGGAGCTCTATCACTGTCTGAGTTCCGGGTACTGGTCGGGAAGGATAACGCATACAAACCTTTTCTGTCACTTTGCGATGTTGCGCTCTTCATTGCTGGTCTCCTTCACTCATCAATGTAATATCACAAAAAGGACTGAAACTAAAATGTAGTGCATTTTATTTTAGTTTCTTTCGTTTTTTGCACTGAGCAGTTTCGGATCTCTTGAGTCATACGAAAACTAAATTATCCCAAAATTCTGACTAAATCGTTTTAGTACTAAAACGAATGCACATGTCTATTATACATCAATCACTCTCACCTTACAGTCCTCTCCTCCTGTTTCCAACCCCAACCCTCCCAGATTGTGAGTTCCTACGGGAATAGGGCCCTCATCTCCTCCTGTACTGTTTGTCAAATGTTGTTCAATGTATTGTAACCCTGTCTATACTGTGCTTATTGTACAGCGCTGCGGAATATGCTGGCACTTTATAAATAAAGAATAATAATAATAATAATAATATAGCAGATTTATGTGAATTGTAATTTGTGTCTTCTCACTGCCACCCATTGTCACGGTTCCCAGATCCCACCATGCAGTACTTAACACCCCACACTCCACAGAGCCCAGAAGCTACCAACAGAGTAGCCGTGAAAGATCTCTAACTGTCTGTTCCTTAGAATTGGCCAGGTAAACTAGCTAGACAGAAAGGGTTAACAACACGGGGAGTAGTCAGCCGAGCCAGAATCAGGAATACAGAGTTCAGAATGGTCAAATGGAATAGCCGGGTCGATATCAGAGCAGTGGCGTAGTACAAGAAAATGGTCTAGGGCAACAGAAGGCAGAATAGTCAGAAACAAGCAGAGGTCAATAACGGGTTAATTCAATATAGCAGTCAGGTACAAGGAGCTCAGGTATGGATAACCATGATCTGGCAACTGCTGAGAATAAACTGAGGGTTTTTAAAGACCTTCACCAGGCCACGCCCCCCACTCAAGCCGCGCCTCATGCAACCACCTGCCTGCCTGTCTCCATTTAAACCGGGCATTGGTCAGCGAGCAGCATCAGACATGCTGCCCTCAAGCACACAGGTAGGGCTGGAAGCTCCCAACGTTACACCCATCAGGGGGTCACACTGATTTATAGGAGGTTTCTGAGACTTGTAATCTGTGTCTTCTCACTGCCACCCATCAGGGGGTCACACTGATTTAAAGGAGGTTTCTGAGATTTGTAATCTGTGTCTTCTCACTGCCAGCTATCACGGGGTCACACTGATTTATAGGAGGATTCGGAGACTTGTAATCTGTGTCTTCTCACTGCCAGCTATCAAGGGGTCCCACATACTTCTAGCAGATTTATGCGAATTGTAATTTGTGTCTTCTCACTGCCACCCATCAGGGGGTCCCACATACGTCTAGCAGATTTATGCGAATAGTAATTTGTGTCTTCTCACTGCCACCCATCAGGGGGGTCACACTGATTTAAAGGAGGTTTCTGAGACTTGTAATCTGTGTCTTCTCACTGCCAGCTATCAGGGTGTCACACTGATTTATAGGAGGTTTCTGAGACTTGTAATCTGTGTCTTGTCACTGCCAGCTATCAGGGGGTCACACTGATTTATAGGAGGTTTCTGAGACTTGCAATCTGTGTCTTGTCACTGGCTGCCAGCTATCAGGGTGTCTCACTGAGTTTTACCAGAGTTGAATCAGAGTTCTGTATATATTTAATCTATATATCACTCACCATGTCTGAAAGAACAAAAAGGACAGGCAGATGCTCCCAGACACAGATAAGAGAGCAAGCAGCCCCTGTGTCGGGAGGCTGTGCCTCTGGTCATGGTGGACATGGTGCATCCTCTGCAGGGGCAAGCTTGTCCTTTCTAACTGGTGCTGGCCGTCTTCTTAAGCAGCAGCAACATACAGAGGATTTGGTGGATTAGCTAGCCAGGCCATCCTCCGAGTCCTCTGCCAGCCAGGCTTGTAGTGCTTTACAGTCCACCTCAGCTGCCAAAGCATCTAATGCAGCCTCCATGTCCACAGCTACTCCTGCCATAGCCTCGCTATCACACATGGAGGAGTCAGCTGAATTATTTGACTACAATGACAGTGACATGCTGCTTGAGGATGCGCAGCAAGTACAGTGCTCTGATTCAATCTCTGAGGTTGAGGAAGGGAGTATAATTAACCTAGAGGAAGGGGGTGCCAGTGATGACACACAAATAACTGGCACTCATGTTTCCCCAGCAGCTGCAGCATACTGCCAAGTTGGCTCCAGTGACGAGGAGATAGGGGGTGATGATGACAATGATGATGAGGTCACTGACTCCACCTGGGTGCCAGATCAAACAGAGGAATCAAGTAAGGAGGAGGGAGGAGGAGGAGGAGGCACAGCAAACACGAGGCACAACATCCTCTATGACCAACTGTAGCACTAGCCAGTCCAAGGCATCAGATGTCAGAGCTGCTCCGGTGCAGAGCGCTGTTGTCTCAAAGCACACATGCAGGAACTCTGCTGTCTGGGAGTTCTTTAAGAAATGTGCAGCAGACCCCACCGATGCTATGTCAGATGAGACTCAAGCGTGGGAAAGACACCAGACGCTTGGGTACCACGTACTTGAGGCGACATATGACCTCCTGCCACACATCCCGTTGGCGCAAAACTTTGCGTAGGTCCTCCTCCTCATCTGTCTCTACCCCCACTGTATGTCCTTCCATGTCATTGCCTGCTACAACCTCCACTGACAGGGATGATGCTACAGTAATGGATGTACCAGGTCCTTCCTCACAATGTGACAGCATCCCATCAGCTGAAGATTTACGCAGTCAGATTACGTTGCCCCAGCTGCTGCAGCGTAATAAAAAATATAGTCCCAACAAATCCCCAAGCACAGCGTCTAAAAGCCAGCTTAGCAAAATTACTCGCATTGCAGCTGCTGCCTTTCCAGCTGGTGGACTCCGCTTCCTTCCGTGAATTTGTTGAATGTGCTGTACCACAGTGGCAGGTTCCAAAACGCCATTACTTTTCACGGAAGGCCATTCCAGCACTATACCAGCATGTGGAAGACAATGTTATGGAGTCATTGGGAAAGGCAGTCGGCAGCAAGGTGCATGTGACTTTACACGTGGTCCAGCAAGCATGGACAGGGTCGTTACATTTCCTTCACGGCACACTGGGTAACTCTGATTGCAGCTGGGAGGGATCCAAGAGGGAGGGATCCAAGACGGGGCTCTGTGCTGGAGCTTGTTCATCCACCACGCCTCCAGAAAGCTGCTTGTTTGAGGTCTGTCTGCTCCACCACCACCTCTCCCTCTTCCTCCTCCTCCTTCTCTGTCTCTGGCGAAGTGGCAGTTAAACCGATGTGTGACAGGGGCTATGCAATGGCTCAAGCAAAAAGATGCCATACTGTGCTTGAGCTGGTTTGTTTAGGGGACAGGAGCCACACCGGGCCAGAAATTCTGTCAGCTCTGCAGGGACAGGCGCAGAGATGGTTAACACCACGCCAGCTGTAGACCGGCTGACATTTATAAAAATGAATCAGTTCTGGATCAGTAGCTATCAATCCCTTGATGCTGACATAACTGAATAGATCGGGGATCTCTTCTGCATTACCAAAACCTTCACCCCTGCACTCTTCCACAATACCTCAGAGGGGTTACATTGTGAAGGCACTAGCTGGCACAATATTTGGGTGCACTGACGCCTGTACCAGATTCATATCATTTTAATATTCAGAAAGAGGAAGTGATGCTGATTCTAAGCGCTAGAATTAAGGCACTGATATCATCAACAATGGGCGCTGCAGGTGAGGGAAATTAGATGTCAGGTGGGGCCAATTTTCTTTAGATTTTAGACTATAAAAAGACTCACAATGGGGGATGATGGTCATAACATTCATCTGCTCCTGAGGAAGACCTTGTGTGGTAGAAATGCGTTGAGCTTCTTGGTTTTATCCTGTTGCCTCCAGTACTGCTATGCTGTTTTAACTACTCTGAAGAATAAGTCAAATAAATTTTTATTATATACAATTTGATGCTTGGTGCCATCCTTGTTTATTATTTATTCCGAGATTGTGTACCATCGGATGGATGTGATACCAATTCAACTTCGTTTGGGCATCTACTGCATGGCAATCCTTGGAGGATGATGGGCTGATTTACATCTACCTTTGTGAGTTGCCAAGTGTATTCTGCGTACACCCAGTTTGTGGGATATTACCCTATATATTTTTTATTTTATTCCTGCATAAATTTCACCATAATTTAGCAAAAAAATCACTAAACTTGTTCTGCGTGTCCTAAAATGTCTACTCTTTTCATACAGGCTGCCGCCCCAAGCAGTTGTTTATGAATAGATTAAAGGAAAACCATTTACCGTCATTTGAAAGGTCATTTTTTTGTTTTTAAATGTTTCTATACATCCTACAAATCCACCACTTCACAGGCAGGTTATGGGGACCTCCTAGGCACGATATTTGAAGAAATTTTTTGTTTTATTCTTAACCCTTTCGCTGCTGAGGCTTTTCCCGCCCCTGTGCTGAGGTCATTCTTACCTGTTTTGCGCATCATGTTTAAACGTGTTTTTAAGGCTTATTTTAGTATATGACACCGACATATTATATATCGTTCTTTCCGTCAGACTCGGTAGATTCATAATATGTCATTATTATATGTATACGTTATGTCATGTCTGTATATTATAACAAAAAATGCAATAAAATATGTATTTTCAATAATTTACAATGTGTAAAGTGTTTTTTTCCACATTTTAACATGCGAGCAATTGCGGTTATATTTTGTATGGGGTGCGCTTGTTAAAAAAATTAGAGATGGGGTCTCGTTACATTTTTTTTTGGGGAAAATGACACTATTTTTAACAAACGCACCGCATACAAAAATCGTTAGTGCAGCATCATTGTTCACATTATAATTGAAATGGGAACAATATTGCTACACTAACAAACCAAAAAAATAAAAAAAAGTGTTTCTTTTTTTTTTTTAAATTTTTTTTTTTTTTTTACAAAATTTTTAACTTTCATGTTTGGTATCGTTGGAACGGCCATGCTCTGGCCGATCCAACCATATCAAAATTCAACCCCTAACTGCCACGGATCGGGAGATAGGGAGTTCATTGGAACTCCCTATCTCCACACTTGGTGGCAGTTAGGGGTTAACTGTAAGACTGGCGTCATCGTGCTACGCACGATGACGCCAGTCCTCTGGGGAGTTCCCGGAAGCTTGGCCGACATCCAAGATGTCGGCCAGCTCGGGAAAGGATCGCGAACCGGCGCTTTTCAGCGCCGATTCGCGATCCAGCTCCCCAGGGGTTAATGCCAGGCATCATTTGGAAGGGCAGGCTGTGCCCTTCCAAATGATGCCTGGGTTAAGCCCCTGTGCGCCGCCGATCGGGAGGAGAGAGGTCCGAAGGACCTCCCCCCCTCCCTTTCAGGCGCCTCCTCCGCACATGCGGGGGGGCGCCTGAATTAGGTGTCATCGCGCCCCCGCGATGACACCTAATAATGGCGGCTGCTGGTCCGGATGCCGGCTGACATCCAGGATGTCAGCCCGCACCGGAGGGGCCAGCGATCGGCCGGAACCCCGCCGAACGCTGACCCCGATGGGAGGACGCGCTCAGCGCGTCCTCCGCATACCAGCGGGAATGCTGAGGACGCGCTGAGCGCGTCATTAGCATTCAAGTGGTTAAACTTTATTTCATAGAAAACTCACTGTTCCTTTAAAAAGTTTTTTTTTTTACTTTTTGTCCTTGTTTCCTGTCCCCCCGGGCACTATCCGGACCCCCATACACCTTTTAGGGCAAATATCTTGCATATATGCAGGCCCGTCTTTAATATTGATTGAACCCATGGCAAACATTTTCTTGGGCCCCCTGAATGCCCACTCACTGCATAATTTCGCTCTCTGCCCCCAACATCCCAAAAAAAGAAAAAAATAATAATGTAAACATAAAGAACTTACAAACAAACAAGTCCTTAGATTTATATGAAATAGTATTACATTTATACACTGCACATTACTGAGGAGCTCTGTGATACACTCATACACATTGCTGTATCACAGAGCTCCACAGTAATGTGCACTGTATTTATGTAATATTATTTCAGAGCTTCACAGCAATAAAACCCACAGTAATGTGCAGTGTGTATGAGTGCTTCACGGAGCTCAGCGGAAATAAAACTCACAGTACTATGCGGTGTGTACAAACATTAATTAACAGTTTTTTTAACATCGTGGGGGCCATCAAGGTCTAGATAATTAATAATTAGTCATGCAGGTTGATTGGCCCTGTTTATTGCTAGTGAGAACTTGTATCTTACATACATGGCTCCTGCACAGGTGACATGGAGATATGATGAGAGAGTAGAGCATGGGCTGCCCTATTCCATAGAGAACATCAGCTGTGGTGTTCAGGTGAGTAAGCGGTAACATCAGGATAAGTGACTTTGGCACATGCCCCCATATTACATCACTAACGCTAAACCCATTACAGCATCAGTGATTGCGTTAGCTTGCACGAGCTTACCGTACTTTGCACTCCCTATACTTTGTAGTCCTAATGCTAATTACCGCACTAATGTGACAACGAAGAACTTAACCACAGGCTAGAATCTGGTGCTAACTGATACCACTTCTGCAGAATCATTTATCACCCCCCAAACCCACCCCCAAAAAAATCAGATACTCACCTCTCAACCCGCCGCGAGAACGGTGCGCCGATCCACCACTTCTGGCCGCCAGGAGCAGTGTGAGACTTGTAATGTATTGTGTTTTGCCTATCAGGGTTATCCAAAGAGATTCGAAAGTCACCGCACGTTCGGTGACTTTTCGTTCTCTTCAATTCGGTTCCTTTTGCCGATTGCATTTCGGTGACCCTGCGGTGTATTCAGCAAACAGCACAGGGTCCCCGAATTGCAGGGAAAAGCTGCCGCAAACCTGACGAAAACTAACCGAATGCACGCTGAAAACAAGCAAAAACATCTGGATTAACCTTCGAAAAACCCGAACAGGAGCCGAACAGGAGCCGAACAGGAGCCGAATCACACAGAGCCGAAGCAGCTGTGACGTAGAGGAGGCAGTGAATAAATTAGCAAAACCGTTTGTATGAATCTGGGAAAATGAAACACTGTTTGCAAAGAAACTACTGAGCGAAAATGTCTGAAATTTTCACAGGAGGTCCAGGGAATGATAATAAAGTGGGCTGTTACAAAAAAAATTTGTAAACTGAAAAAAAAAAAAAAAATCGGACTGGCAACCAGCACAAGAACAAGCCTTTAACAGACTCAAAGACCTGTGCACTAAGTCTCCTGTGCTACATTTTTTGATCCATCCAAGCTTGCCGAAATTTTCTGCGATGCCAGCAGCAACGGCCTCGGTGCTGTATTATTGCAGGACGGCCCCCCCTTGCCTTTTCGTCTAGGTCGATAACAGACACAGAAAAGCGTTACGCGCAAATCGAGAAGGAGACACTGTCAATTGTTCACGCATGTGTCAAGTTTCAGAATTACATATTTGGAAACCACGTTACTGTGTACAATGACCATAAACCTCTGGAGGATATTTTTAGGAAGCCATTGCTCTCTACTCCCATGCGCATTCAGAGGATACGCCTTCGCTTGCAGTGGTATGATCTCACCGTTAAGTACAGGCGAGGCAAAGATATGGAACTGCCTGATACGCTGTCAAGAGCTAAGTTACCTGTACACAAGCCTGAGATGGAAGGCTTAGAGTGCGTCTCCATGCTTAACTTTGTTTCAATCAGTGAGCAGAAATATTCAGAGCTCCAGAACTGCACAAGAAAAGAGCTCCGCTGTCTTCAACGGACAATCCAACAAGGCTGGCCAGACCACAGGCATGATCTGCCTAATGAAATACAACCATACTGGGACTCACGAAGCCATCTTGTTGTCTCCGATGGTGTTGTGTACAAAGGCCTGCGTATAGTGGTACCCCCTTCTATGCAAGATCACATGTTGAAACTCATACATCGGTCCCACCTGGGAATAGTGAAGAGCAAGCAAAGAGCCCGTGAGGTTCTATACTGGCCAGGTATGAGTTCTGTCATTGAACAAATGGTGAAGCACTGTGGCAAGTGTGCAGACTTCCAGAATAAACTGCTGAGACAAACCCTTCAGCCTACAGGAACGCCCGATCTTCCCTTGAAGAAATAGCCTCGGACCTGTTTGAGTTCGAAGGGACCCATTACATTCTGCTGGTGGATTACTACTCGAAGTTCATTGAAGTGGACGTGCTGAAAGATCTACATTGCCGCACTGTCATAGAAAAGCTGAAGGCCCCAGGCATGGGATCCCTGTCATCCTCCGAACAGACAATGGTCCTCAATATGCAGCAGAGGAATTTAAGATTTTCTGCCGAATTACAAAACTTCATCACCCCACACACCACATTCCAATGGCGAAGCAGAGCGTGCAGTCCAGACTGTGAAAAAACTTTGGGCCAAAGTGCCAGACAAACACCTTGCACTGCTTGACCACAGAACACCACCACTGGATTCTGTAGGCTTTTCGCCTACTCAACTGCTGATGGGCAGGCGGCCTCGCAACTGTCTGCCTACTGCTTGTCTGCTGCTCGCACCTGCAGCGTATGATCCCGTCAACGTCAAACGCACCGTTAGATAGAAACAAATGCATTCAGAAGTTCTACTATGACCGCAAAAGAGCAAGTGGCCCTCGTGCTGAATTGAAGCCTGGAGATGAAGTTAGGATGCAGCCCCATCCAGGCAGTAACAGATGGTCGCCTGGAGTAGTAGTGAGGTCTCACAATGCCCCAAGATACTATATTGTAAACTGTGGGAATAGAGAATACCGTCGCAACATCCAGCATCTTCGTAAGAGCACACCAGCTGCCAATTAGGGATGAGCTGTTCGGTTCGGACGGTTCGGAGTTCGATCCGAACTTAGCCTGTTTGGTTAGATCGCGAACTCCGAACATTTCCGGGTGTTCGGCGCATGTTCGACCACAATGCATCACAATGGACCACAATGCATTTTCCCACTGGCCTGAAGCTCATAATTGGCTACAGCCTTGCACCTGACCACAGGTCTGGTGCAAGACAGGTTCAACAGTATGCCAATCACGGCTCAGAGTCCTGATTGGGCAAATTTTGCCCAATCATGGGCTCACAGAGCTAAGTCCCGCAGCACACTATATAATGTGTCCACGCATAGCTACAGCACGCATTTTGAGAGGAGATTTCAGAGGAGATTGTTGTGTGTTGTTACTGCCGGTCTGCCACGCTACTGGGGGGGTCTGGAGGGTCTCATTTCTACAAAATATCAGGGAATTTAGGTGATGTGTGTCTTGTCACTGTGCCAGCAAGTTTTTTTGTAGTCACTAATTTATTTAAAACATTTGTAAATTGAGGTGATCTTCTGTGTCTTGTCACTGTGCCAGCAAGTCTTTTTGGGGGTTACAAATTTCTTTAAAACATTTGTGATTTGAGGTGATCTTCTGTGTCTTGTCACACAGACAGCAAGTATTTTGGGGGTTAAAAATTTCTTTAAAACATTTGTGAATTGAGGTGATCTTCTGTGTCTTGTCACTGTGCCAGCAAGTCTTTTTGGGGGTTACAAATTTCTTTAAAACATTTGTGAATTGAGGTGAACTTCTGTGTCTTGTCACACAGCCAGTACCATGCAGTATTTTGGGGGTCACTAATTTCTTTAAAACATTTGTGAATTGAGGTGATCTGTCTCTTGTCACACAGCCAGTACCACGCAGTATTTTGGGGGTCACTAATTTCTTTAAAACATTTGTGAATTGAGGTGATCTGTCTCTTGTCACACAGCCAGTACCACGCAGTATTTTGGGGCTCACTATACTTTCTACAAAATATTTGGGAATTGAGGTGATCTGTGTCTTGTCACACAGCCAGTACCACGCAGTATTTTGGGGGTCACTAATTTCTTTAAAACATTTGTGAATTGAGGTGATCTGTCTCTTGTCACACAGCCAGTACCACGCAGTATTTTGGGGCTCACTATACTTTCGACAAAATATTTGGGAATTGAGGTGATCTGTGTCTTTTTTTTTGTGTTCAAAGGGTTTATTGAGAAGAATTACATACATCAAAAAAATACATGAATAGGTAATGCATTACCGTGTCAAGTGCAGTGTTCTTTCCAATTTACAGTGTTAACGTATGTTAATAAAACTATAAGAGTATATCGTCATATAATAAAGGCAATGAAAGTCATCTAACATATACAGAATAAAGTCAATGTGTATTAACAAGCATATATTTTAAAACCAACATCGTGTTCAACTGTTTCAAAAAGTATATTCCTGTCGGCAAATTTCAGGTATTTGTTCCTGTCAATAAGTTTGGTCTTAGTACCTAGTCTGAAAAAGAGTCATGTGCAATACCTAAATAATAGTATGACCAGCAGTTGAATGTCAGTATACTTTATCCGTTCATTAAATACTTATGTGAATAAGAATGAAAAAGAAAAGAAGAGATAGGCTCCTATAGTAGGAAATGTAAATAGGAAGGGATGAGAGGATGGAGAGAGAGTTGGGGAAGGATAAAGAGAATGAAAAGAGGTTGAGGAGAGAAAGGGGAGAGAGAGAAGAGAGAGAGAAAAAAAAAAAAGGGGGGAAAAGGGTTGGGGAGGGGAGGAATGGCATAAGTGCAGTTCCAGTCCATGAGCGCTGCCAGCACAACCCCTTAAATTAGGAAATGAGGCTCAGTAAGTGAGGCATGAATATTGGGAGGGATCCGAGCACAGAGGAGGGTGTCATAGTCTGTCCCTATGGTGTCTAGAATCAAGTCTGCTCCAGCCACTGCTGGAATGCTACTGAGGACATAAAGGTTTCCCAGTGAAACCAGGTCTTATTATGGACCGTAGCCCATTGTTCCGGATCGACAGAGGTCATTTCTTGGGAGCGTATGAGCTCTATCCGGTCTGCCAGAGCCCTGGTTGATGGGGTAGTCGAAGAATTCCAATGGATAGGTATGAGAAAACGGGCTGCTAACAGAATCTTTAAAAGTACTGACTTTTTTAAATGTTTCACGGAAAATCTCGGGCTCCCATTCCAGGTCAACATCAGTAGTGTGGAGTATTAAAGAATGTGCGGCTTTCCAGAATGGAACGAGAAGGGAGCAGCTCCACCATATGTGTAGGTACGTCCCCAGTTCCTGGTTACAGCGCCAGCAGACAGTCGAGTGGGTATGACTAACGCGAGCCAGCCATATCGGTGTGGTATACCACATAGTCAGGATCTTATATGACGTCTCTTTCAGTTTGGTAATGGGGGTGCTCCTATGCAGTAGGTCCAAAGCCTTGGACCAATGAGTCTCCGGGATATCCGTGTCAATCAGTGTATCCCATTTTCCCACATATGGCGGTAGATCAGTATCTGAGGATTGGAGTTGATGATATAAGGTTGAGAGGCTGCGGGATAGGGTGAGCCCTATGGCACAGAACGTTTCAAAGGGGGTTAGAGGTCTCGTTAAAGAAGTTCCATTGGGAAGCGATTTCAAAAAATGTTTGATCTGCTGGTAGTTGAAGCTGTCCAAAAGAGTTGGCGATGCTCCCCCTTCTGAGAGGGGTATTTGTTTGAACTGGCCATCTGCCAGTACGTGCATTGCCAGTAACCCAGGATGTGTGGTAAACCTGTCCCGTAGTTGTGACCTAACCCCTCCCGATAATCCCGGATTGTGCGAGAGTGGAAGTAGTGGCGAGGGGAACGTGGCTAGTGAGTAGCGGATCCGGAGACGATGCCAAATGGAGACAGTGCTTGCCAGTGTCAGCGTGGTCTTGCAGGGGTGTGGTAGGTGGCCTGGGATGAGCCATGGTAGTACCCATAGCGGGATGGATGCAAGTTCAGTTTCCAAATCTATCCATTGTTTTGTAGAGGCAGGTGACATCCAGTCCAGGATTCTGGTCAGTTGGGCAGCATAGTAATATAGACGAATATCCGGGAGGGATAGGCCTCCCTGAGTTTTTGACCGACACATTGTTGCAAACTGCAGCCTGGGTCTCGAACCCGCCCATATGAAATTTATGAAGCTTTTACGGAATGCGTGCAAAAAGTGGGTTGGAAGAGAGAGAGGAATAGTCTGTAACAGATATAATATCCTGGGGAGGACATTCATTTTTAACACTCCCACTCTGCCGAACCAGGATATGTATTTGGGGGACCACGAGGATAGGTCCCTCTGGATATCCTCTAACAAGGAGTCATAATTCAACTTTGTAATTCTAGGCACATCTGCGCATAGCCAAATCCCCAGATATTTCAGTTTGTCTGTGCACCATCTGAAAGTAAATTGGGATTTCAAAGTGAGTTGCTCCATTCTCGTCATCGTGATGTTCAAAATCTCAGATTTTTCCTCATTTATGGCTAAACCTGCCAGGTTCTCAAAGTTATGTAATTCCTGTATCACAACTGGCAATGAGGTCACCGGGTTAGTCAGGAGGAACATAAGGTCGTCGGCATATGCCGATACTTTATGACAGTTAACCTTCCCTTGCAGTCCATCGATCCCTGTATTAGTACGGATAGAGGCTAGTAGTGGTTCCAGAGAGAGGGCAAAAAGTAAAGGGGAAAGTGGGCACCCTTGTCGAGTCCCATTTAAAATAGGGAAACTCTGCGTCAACGCACCGTTGACCCGTACTCTAGCCGTTGGTGTAGTATAGAGTGCCGAGATCCAGGACAGAAACCCCTTCCCCAACCCAAAGTTCTGAAGCACTTGCATCAGATACGGCCATAAAACCCGGTCAAACGCTTTCTCCGCATCTGTGGAGAGCAGGAGAAATGAAGATTTATTACGTTTAGCGAGTAATATTGCATTAATTACCCTAGTTGTAGCGTCTTTCGCTTCTCTTCCTGGTATAAACCCTACTTGATCTGGGTTTACGAGGCGCGGGAGATAGTGTTGCAAGCGTGTGGCCAATACCCTTGCCAGTAATTTAATATCCGAGTTCAGAAGTGAGATTGGACGGTAACTAGATGGGTGGAGAGGGTCCTTATCCGGTTTCGGGATCAAGGAGATGACGGCTGCCAGGGATGATGAGTGAAAGCTGTTATCCTCGAGGATGCTGTTAAATGAGGCCAACAAGTGCGGGAGTAGTTCCGCCTGGAGCAGTCTGTAATATTCTGCCGGTAGACCGTCTGGGCCCGGGCATTTGCGCGGTTTCATATGCTTGAGTGCCTCGACTAGTTCTACCATTTGTATGGGGGAACCCAAGGCAGTTGCCTCTGTAGTTGTCAAGCATGGGAGAGCCTTATCAGCCAGGTAGGCTTTTATGTCGTTCAGTTGGATATCAGAAAAGTGGGTATCCTGAATGGAGTAAAGGGAGCGAAAATAGTTTCGAAAACTCTCTGCAATTAAATCCGGATTCGCAGTCACTGTCGCCGAAGATGTCTTAAGGCGTGGGATATATGATCTTGTACATCTAGTTTTAAGAATTTGTGCCAAGAGACGCCCCGGTTTATTCTCATTGAGTGCAAAAAAGGAATTTAAGGGCCATGAACTGGAGATCCGCCGACAGGTGTTTCGTAAGAGTAGACTTAGCCTGTAGTAGTTGTTGGTATTGGCTAGGGTCCCCGGATTCCGCATGTAAAGCCTCAAGACGCCGCACTTCCTCGAACAGCATCATCAGTTCGGCTTTACGGAGTTTCTTAGCTGCCGTCCCCTTGCTTATGAGTAGACCCCTGACTACTGCCTTATGTGCCTCCCAAACTGTTGTAACCGAGAGATCCTCGGTCAGATTTTCCTGAAAGTAATCCGTCACCACTTGGCGTGTGGTCGTTAGCACCTCAAGAACAGTCAATAAGGGAAGGTTAAGTCTCCAGGTGCGTTCTCTCGGAACGTACAGTGAAGAAAGTATGTCCACCGAAACCGGGGAATGATCCGACCACGTTTTAATATGGATGTCCGATGTACGTATCACGTCAAATGAGTATTGTGGTATAAAAATGTAATCAATTCTGGAATAGCGGGAATGTACTGCCGAAAAGTGCGCATATTTCCTTTCTCCCCCATGAAGCGCTCTCCAGACGTCAATCAATTGATATGAATCTAGTATTCTTCTCATTTTGCCAGCTATGTTCGGAGGGAGGGATGAGGTTCCCGTGGATGTATCACATCGTGGATCTAGTGCCACGTTGAAATCTCCTGCTAGAACCAGAGTACCTGCCCGGAACGTAGAGAGCTTGAGCAAAATTGCAGATAGACTATGATGTTGCGCTTTGTTTGGGAGGTAGATAGAGGCAAATGTGTAGAGGGCACCCCCTATCTCTCCCTTAAGAAACAGGAAGCGACCATTCGGGTCTCGCTGAACTCCCTGCTCCTTGAAAGGAATGTCTCGAGCTAATAGAATTGCAACCCCGCGTGATTTACCCCCTGTGTAGTTGCTAAAATAACCGGTTGGAAAAAAACGATCTCTCAGAATGGGGGCTGAGTCTCCCCGGAAGTGTGTCTCCTGCAGAAATACCACTTCCGTCCCCTGTGCCCGGAGCTCCCGCAAAATCTTTGTCCTCTTCTGAGGCGTATTCAGGCCTCTTACATTATATGTGAGCAACTTCAGGGCCCCTGGGGTATACATGGTTTCGGTAGGCGCACTCATCGCCTTCGTTCAGAAGGTGGGGGGGGGTATGGGATTGGGTACACAAACAGACAGTAAAACAACACAGAGATAGAGAGAAAGTGAGAAAGAAAGAGAAAGAGAGAGAAAAAGAGACCAAAAGAAAACTGGTCAATGAGGTTTGTAGTGTAGTAAGAGAAGTCAGAGCCAAGGCGATCCAAAGACCTCTCCTAGTAGATCTACACCTATCCTCTTGGGGATGTGGCTCAACCCTCCAAACAAACCTAACTAATCAACTGATTCTTAAAAAGAAATCTGAACCTAAAAGTCAGAGCAATGGGCGGACCCTGCCCAGAACATCAGCAAGTGTTCTCCGACCGTGAGGGGCGACGCTTCCATGGACAGCCCAAAGATAATAACAACATGTACGTATATCATAAAATATCTGTTAATTTAATAACTGAGATGCATAGTAATTCCGCGTGTAGGTGCGGAAAATGGAGAACTGTGGGGATGAACAGCAAGATTGTTATTCTAGCGCCAAGACCAGGAATGTTCCTTTCCCCGTTTGTTTTTTTTTGTTTTTTCCCCCCCCCTCTTCCCTTCCCTTTTTCTATATAGTTTTTCTTAAGTTCCGTCTCACTTAATTCCCCTCCCCCCCACCTCCCTGGTCAGTTAAACCCCCCTCCCACCCAAATCCTGCCATGGCAGCCCATGTTCCTCAAATACCTAACAAACACAAAGCTTATATACAACCTGCTTAAACCTTATATATACAAGTTATGCATTCTGTTTTTTTGTTTTTTTTGTATTCAGTTCTAGATACTAATGTCTTTCTTGCGTGGTTCCTCTCTCCCCCCACTCTCCCTCCCTTTTGTCCAAGCAATCCCTCCTCTCATCTTCATTCAGCCATGGCATTTTGCATCCCTCTAATACTTAACCATCACCAAGCACATACATGTCCTGCGGAAACCTTAGGTATACAATTATTATTTTTTTATTTTTTTTTCCCCCAAATCACCTTATTTTATATTCCCCCCTCCCCCTTTTTACTGACGTTAACCCCTTCCCTCCTATTTCGCGGTAGGACACATAGTTATATTGCTGCATTCAGCAGCCCAGTCTTAGCGCCAAGTTACATGTCACCCGTGAACAAAGTTAAAATATACCCCCAGTTTCCAATATCTATCACATCTACGAACTAATCTCGTTAACACAACAATATAACTGATTCACGGGGTCGGCATCTTGTCTCTCCCCTTCCGTAACCTCAAAATATGAATTATGTGTTGCAGCCTCCTCGCTTTAAGGTCCATCAGCGACGTTCCACCACGTGTTCGAGGCGCATGTGGAACTGTAACGGCCCCAAGGCTAGCGGTCCGTCTGCCCCCTGTTCAAGTGCGTAAACGACACAGCAGTGAAGGATAACTTGTTTACCATGTTTCAGTGGACTCCTTGTCCGAGATAGAAGGCGCAAGTAGCGGAATTGAATAAATGTCTATTACATCTGAGGCCGGCTTCACCTCTTCATTCCTGTCTGCCTCCGTTGGGCAGGCGGGTACCACATGAAGTCGGTCGCGGTTGTGGTATGCAATAAGAATTTCATATTCATGTCGTGCTGTTTCCCGCTCCGACAAGGGCCGAGGTCTGTCCCGAAGATCGCCTGCGGTTTTGTTGTGGTGCGCCTTTAGGTCCCGAGGGTCGATAGTCGTATATTTCCCAGTCAGGGACAGGTATGTCTGGGAGATTTAGTCGGCTTAGGAACGTAGGAACCTCTCTGGGTGAGCGTAAGGTCACCCAAGTGTCATCATGCCGGACTGATAGGGAGAGTGGAAAGCCCCATCTATACTTTATTTCAGCAGTACGAAGGGCCAGGGTTATGGGACGAAGCATTCGGCGGGCTTGTAAGGTGGAAGGCGAAATGTCATTAAATATCTGAATGTCAATGCCACCGAACGTCCAAAGCGATCTGTCCCGTGCCTTAACATAAACGTGATCCTTAAGCGCAAAGTCCGTAAAATAGCACACAATGTCCCTCGGAGGTGCATTGGGAGAGTCCGCTTGCGGACGTAACGCTCGGTGTACACGCGCCAGATCTCCTGGTTAGACCGTCTTGTGGCCCACTATGTTGTTGAATAGGCCCGAGAGGTAGCGGCGAAGTGCCGTTTCCTGTTCTGGCACTCCCCGTATCCTTAAATTATGGCGCCTGGACCGATTGTCCAGGTCGTCCAGGCGTCGCCATATGGCGGATGAGACGGTGGGATCTCCGGGGCCAGATTGTATATTCACAGCCGCCTGTTCAGCGGCCTGCTCTAGGCCTCTGACTCTTGCCTCCACGTGCTCCACCTCCGTGCGGAGGCCCGAAATTTCGCGCTGAAGAGCCTCCCTTACCTCTGACACTATTTCTCTGATGTCGGTTTTGGTCGGGATGTCAGCTAAGGAACGGTCGATTCTTGCTGTGGCAGCCCCCAGCTCCGGCAAGGAGAAGCCCGATCCTGTAGGGGACACCGCCATCTTGGATGTATCTTCACGCGGTGTGTGATGTGCGCGGGGTGTAAAAAACGCCTCCCGTTGGTCAGGTGCCGGTCTGGGAGTTATCTTTGGGGTCTTAACGGTGGTCTGCCTCGGTTTTCCTCTCACCATGTCGGTATATTCTGTGCATTCAGTGCCAAATAGACAGGATACGCTCGGAGCTCCGCTAGAAAGCGTCCATCTTGGATAGTCGGCAAGCCACGCAGAGGTGATCTGTGTCTTGTCACACAGCCAGTACCACGCAGTATTTTGGGGCTCACTATAATTTCTACAAAATATTTGGGAATTGAGGTGATCTGTGTCTTGTCACACAGCCAGTACCACGCAGTATTTTGGGGGTCACTAATTTCTTTAAAACATTTGTGAATTGAGGTGATCTGTCTCTTGTCACACAGCCAGTACCACGCAATATTTTGGGGGTCACTAATTTCTACAAAACATTTGTGAATTGAGGTGATCTGTCTCTTGTCACACAGCCAGTACCACGCAGTATTTTGGGGCTCACTAATTTCTTTAAAACATTTGTGAATTGAGGTGATCTGTCTCTTGTCACACAGCCAGTACCACACAGTATTTTGGGGGTCACTAATTTCTTTAAAACATTTGTGAATTGAGGTGATCTGTCTCTTGTCACACAGCCAGTACCACGCAGTATTTTGGGGGTCACTAATTTCTACAAAACATTTGTGAATTGAGGTGATCTGTCTCTTGTCACACAGCCAGTACTACGCAGTATTTTGGGGCTCACTATAATTTCTACAAAATATTTGGGAATTGAGGTGATCTGTGTCTTGTCACACAGCCAGTACCATGCAGTATTTTGGGGGTCACTAATTTCTTTAAAACATTTGTGAATTGAGGTGATCTGTCTCTTGTCACACAGCCAGTACCACTCAGTATTTTGGGGGTCACTAATTTCTACAAAACATTTGTGAATTGAGGTGATCTGTCTCTTGTCACACAGCCAGTACCACACAGTATTTTGGGGGTCACTATAATTTCTACAAAACATTTGGAAATTGAGGTGATCTTCTGTGTCTTGTCACTGCCAGCAAGTATTTTGGGGCTCACTAATTTCTACAAAATATTTGGTAATTGTTATAATCCATGTGTTCTCACTGGCTGCCACCCATCAAGGGGTCTCACTGATTTATAAGAGGTTTCTGAGATTTGTAATCTGCGGCTTCTCACTGCCACCCATCAAGGGGTCTCACTGATTTATAAGAGGTTTCACTGCCACCCATCAAGGGGTCTCACTGATTTATAGGAGGTGTCTGAGATTTATAATCTGTGTCTTCTCACTGGCTGCCAGCTATCAGGGTGTCTCACTGAGTTATACCAGAGTTCTTTAAATCTTTAATCTTTATACCAGAGTTGAATCAGAGTTCTGTATATATTAATCTATATTAACCATGTCTGAAAGAACAAAAAAGACAGGCAGATGCTCCCAGACACAGATAAGAGGGCAAGCAGCCCCTGTGTCGGGAGGCTGTGCCTCTGGTCGTGGTGGACGTGGTGCATTCTCTGCAGGGGCACGCTTGTCCTTTGTAACTGGTGCTGGCCATTTTAAGCAGCAGCAACATAAAGAGGACTTGGTGGATTGGCTAACCAGGCCATCCTCATCCTCCGAGTCCTCTGCCAGCCAGGCTTCTAGTGCTTTACAGTCCACCTCAGCTGCCAAAGCATCTAATGCAGCCTCCATGTCCACAGCTACTCCTGCCATAGCCTCGCTATCACACATGGAGGAGTCATCTGAATTGTTTGACTACAATAACAGTGACATGCTGCTTGAGGATGCGCAGCAAGTACAGTGCTCTGATTCAATCTCTGAGGTTGAGCAAGGGAGTATAATCAACCTAGAGGAAGGGGGTGCCAGTGATGACACACAAATAACTGGCACTCATGTTGCCCCAGCAGCTGCTGCATACTGCCAAGTTGGCTCCAGTGACGAGGAGATAGGGGGTGATGATGACAATGATGATGAGGTCACTGACTCCACCTGGGTGCCTGATCGAACAGAGGAATTGAGGAAGAGGGGGAGGAGGAGGCACAGCAAACACAAGACACAACGGCCTCTGTGACCAACCGTAGCACTAGCTAGTCCAAGGCCTCAGATGTCAGAGCTGCTCCGGTGCAGCGCTGTTGTCTCAAAGAACACATGCAGGAACTCTGTTGTCTGGGAGTTCTTTAAGAAATGTGCAGTAGAGCACAGCATTGCTATTTGTAATCCATGTCAGATGAGGCTTAAGCGTGGGAAAGACACCGGACACTTGGGTACCACGTGCTTGAGGTGACATATGAACACCTGCCTCACATCCCGTTGGCGCAAAGCTTTGCGTAGGTCCTCCTCCTCCTCATCTGTCTCTACCCCCACTGTATGTCCTGCCATTTCATTGCTTACAACCTCCACTGACAGGGATGATGCTACAGTAATGGATGTACCAGCTCCTTCCTCACAATGTGACATCATCCCATCAGCTGAAGATTTACGCATTCAGATTACGTTGCCGCAGCTGCTGCAGCGTAAGAAAAAATATAGTCCCAACCATCCCCAAGCACAGCGTCTAAATGCCAGCTTAGCAAAATTACTCGCATTGCAGCTGCTGCCTTTCCAGCTGGTGGACTCTGCTCTCTTCCGTGAATTTGCTGAATGTGCTGTACCACAGTGGCAGGTTCCAAAATGCCATTACTTTTCACGCAAGGCCATTCCAGCACTATACCAGCACGTGGAAGACAATGTTATCCAGTCATTGGGAAAGGCAGTCAGCAACAAGGTGCATGTGACTTTAGACACGTGGTCCAGCAAGCATGGACAGGGTCATTACATTTCCTTCACGGCACACTGGGTAACTCCGATTGCAGCTGGGAGGGATCCAAGACGGGGCTCTGTGCTGGAGCTTGTTCATCCACAGTTTTCCGCTGCGCGTTTCTCGAATTACGAAGCCTTGTATTTCTTTTTCCGCTGCGCGTTTCCCGCATTACGAAGCCTGTGAATATATCTACGTATACCGTGTTATTCATTAAATGCCATTTATTCTAGTAAATGATATAATTTATAAAATCCATGACGGTGCTGGAGTATATTTATTCCCTAGTGCGGGGTCACTGACCCGAGGTTCAATTTCAGTGGCTCCTCCGGGAGTGAGCTCTACACGTGGGGGCTCGTTTCCGGGATTCAGTCTCTGGAAAAACCGCATTTAAAGGGTTAAATATGGATCCAGAAGAAGCAGCAGAGTGGTGTAAAGCACAAAATGGCCAGTTAGGGTTGAGTGTAGTAATGGACATTCCTGCAGGCACTTGGGCAGAAGAACAGATCCGCCAGGCTGTGGCAGCGTTGGCACCTGATCAGCAGGGATTCATAGTGGACATTAAAGTGAACCCAGAGGCTTCTCACACCTATGTTCTTTTTGAGTGGAGAAAGGTGTTCCAGTGTGTTTTCAGGGCGCGAGTGTGAAGCTGACCGACGATGTGGAAGTTCGACTGGTCCAGCCAAGTATGCCACGTGGTGATCACGCAAATGTTCCCGTGACTAGACCAACAACGAGACGAGATCCCCGATGCTACCCCAACTACAGGATTCCCTCCTGCTACATTCTTTACCACTATGGGGAAGCTGGTGGAAACGTTGGCCCAAAACTCAGCCGCGTCTGCCAATTACGGGTATCGCAAGTTGGGGTTCTGTTCGGGTAAGGTCCCTGTGCCAGCTGGAGAAGAGGACTTTGACACTTGGATAGACCAGGCAGTGCAAGCTGTGGAAGAATGGGAAGTTGCGGACACCGTGAAGAGACAAAGGTTGATCGAGAGCTTAAGAGGTCCTGCTTCAGATGTCGTCCGAAATCTGAAAAGAGACAAGCCAGGCTGCACTGCTGCTGAGTATCTAGAAGCTTTACAGGAAATTTTTGGAGGAGTGGAGGATTGTTCCTATCAAAAGGAAGGAGAAGAATTGTCCACCTATGTCTGGCAACTGGATAACTCCGTCAGGTTATTCTAAAAAGAGGCATGGAGCCGAGTCGTGCAAGCAAAGCTCTGATGGATCAAATTTTCAAAGGTGCACTCCCACTGGATCCCATAATGTTGAAATTTCAGACTAGATACCAGAGCAAGAGACTGACCTATTCCAAACTGGTCAAAGCTATCCGAGAAGAAGAGGCTTTAATTAAGGCTAAAAAGATTGCTAATGCTTCACTTGCAGTTTTCACCGCAGAAGTAGAAACTCTTGGTGTAGCGGACATACAGACTGAAGTGATGGCTTTGAAAACTCTGATGTCGAAAATGACAGAGTTGATGACGTTGCTGTCTTCTAGGATTGCCGTACCTGAGGAGGGAGAGGCAGTGCGGAGTATTCCTGCTGGAGAACCCTCTGGGTCGTTGATCTGCTACAACTGTGGGGGGGTTGGCCACTATCGACGTGACTGCCCCAGCCCTCCCAAACCGTGAAGAGGACAGATGTTTCTAGCAGATATACGAATGATAAGAGCGGCTGTGGTTCCTAACAAGGGGTTTTCAAATGAGGCGCAAGAAGAAAATGTGCCCACACGCTCGAGGAAAAGATGTCCACCCCTGCATTCTTCCACAATACCACAGAGGGGTTACTGTATGATGATACTTGCTGGCCTGGCAGTCTTGCACCAAAGGCAGAATATCTGGGTGCACTGACGCCTTGACCAGAATCATATCTTTTCAATATAGGACCGCAAGGTTCACCCCTGCATTCTTCCACAATACTACAGAGGGATTACTGTATGATAGTACTTGCAGGTCTGGCACCAAATGCACAATATTTGGGTGCACTGCCACTGACGCCTGTATCCGATTCATATCCTCAGAGGGGTTACGGTGTGACGGCACTGTTGGGGATGCTAAAGGACCCATTTTGAAGCACCTATTGTTACTTTCATCCAAAGCCTGCATAAGTTTCACAATAATTTAGCCAAAAAAATCAGTAAACTTTTTCTGCGTGTCTGAAAATGTCTCCTCTTTTCATACAGACTGCCGCCCCAAGCAGTTGTTTATGGATAGATTAAAGGAAAAGCATTTACCGTCATTTGAAACGTCATTTTTTTGTTTTTAAGTGTTTCTATACATCCTAGAAATCCGCCACTTCACGGGCAGGTTATGGGGACCTCCTAGGCACGATATTTGAAGGAATTTTTAGTTTTTATTTTTAACCCTTATTTCATGGAAAACTCACTGTCTCTTTAAAAACTTTTTTTTAAAACTTTTTGTCCTTGTTTCCGGACCCCCATACACCTTTTCTGGCAAATATCTAGCATATATGCCCTCTTGGAGGGCACTCTAAAAACTGAATTTTCAGCCCCATTGACTTGCATGGAGTTCGAGTTCGGGTTCGGACCCGAACATATGGGAAGTTCGGGTTCGGGCCCGAACCGAACTCGGGGGGTGTTCGGCTCATCCCTACTGCCAATGACTTCCGACTTGTTGTTGGTCAGCAGAGTCGCTGGAACCAGTGAGTGCCGAAGAGCCCAAGTCTGTGGATCATGCTAGCTCTCCAAAAGAATCTGTTCCAGCAGTACAACCTGCTGAGGAAATGCTGCCGACCGGGCAGTACACCACCAGACTTAGCAGAGTCGTGAAGCCTCCAGACAGGCTTTGTTTGTAGTCAGAGACATGCGCGGCGACAGCGCTTTGTGAAAGCAGTATACCAATAACCTTTCCTCTACAGTTACACATGTTTATGTTCAATAGTTCACTGTTCTTAATGACATGTCATCTGAAGTGTGCTAACCTTTTCTTTTTAGGCATGCAAGTTTTTATGTAAATTGAAAAGTTTAAAGAAATAGCAACTATTAATATTTGCTATATCTATACATATATTTAAATTGACTATGCTAATGTAGGGTTTGTTTTATACTTCGGAAGGGAGATGTAATGTATTGTGTTTTGCCTATGTTTCTTTTTGTATCATCCTGACCACCGTAGCTAGTCTGCTTGGGCCCTCCCTCCTGTTATGTTTGTGTGTAGTAACAGAATAAACAGGAAATAGAGCAGGAGCTCAGCTCAGTTGTGAAGCTCTGTGTCTGTCACATTACTTTACCAAGACTGGGAACAAAAAGTCTCCAGTCTCCCTCTGTGAATCAATTTGTGGACCTGCAAGATCTCACGTAGAGGCGAGATCCAGCAGGTCACGCGGCGGGCAGGACAAGCCTCCATGGAGTCCTATGGACTGCAGGAGGTGGTACTCACAGTGGTGCTTGGCGCTGCATTACGAGGCAGGCTTCTGAAGTAAAATCTGACCCGTAATATGGAGCTAAAACAGGGATACTAAAGGGGAAACCTGCAGGCACACAATATCCACCTTAATGTCCCCGTTTTAGCACAGGGAAAGGAAAAATGCCCACAAGTGCCCTGAAAGAACAGACAGGGAGGAAAAAGAGGAAACCAAAATAATATCCTGGTATAGAACATGGAGGAGACATTCCATAATGATAAAATAATAGTTACAGCTCTCATTACTGACCAGTCCCTGAGTTACGCCAAACTCCCACATATACAGGGTTATTCAGAGAGCCAAACTGTTTTCCACATCACATACCGAGCACAGCAGAGTGTTTTACATCACATACCCAGCACAGCAGAGTGTTTCACATCACATACCCAGCACAGCAGAGTGTTTCACATCACATACCCAGCACAGCATGTGTTTCACATCACATACCCAGCACAGCAGAGCATTTCACATCACATACCCAGCACAGCAGAGTGTTTCACATAACATACCCAGCACAGCAGAGTGTTTCACATCACATAACCAGCTGGGAGGGACCCGGCGAGAGAAGGGGAATTGCATATTGAAGAGGAGGGGAGGAGCCAACCGCATTGCGAGGCCTCACTTCCTCTCTGTGGTCACATGTCCTTACGAAGGGGAGACAGCACGCAGGGCCATGATTTTTGCAGGCTGGGAGCAGCTGCCTTGGGCCCCCTACCAATGACTGGGCCTGGGGCAGCTTTTGCCCCGCGCTAAAGATGGCCCTGGCTATAGATGGGGTGAGCAGTTGTCGATAAAAATGCGTGATTGGTTTAATGGAGGAGAGGGGTCTAAGCACATTAGCTCCATCTCTGACAGGAGAGGTACATTCGCCTTTAACCTCAAAATGACCCCCTGAGAGTGTAGGCAGGAGCGTAGCTGCATGTAAGACAAAAATTGCGAGACTGGGATTGAGTGTCGCCGTTGAAGTTCCGGGAAGGACAGGATGGCAGCAGGCATGAAGAGGTGGTGTAGGTGGGTCACTCCATATAGTGCCCAAATCCTAAACCTAGCATGTGGCAGGAGGTAAGAGAGAGCTGACAATGGTGTCACCATGGATAAGTGAGAGTGGTTCGTGAATAAAGAAAAATTTTGATCCCATGCTTTTAGATGACGTTTTGTGGATGGGAGCACATGGGGCATTTACGGCCGGTCTCCCCATTTTAACCAGACCATATCAGACAACAGGTGACTAGATGTGAAAGAGGACTCTATGACGAGCCACTGGGGCAGTGGTCAAGCCTGGAAGCAGGCCATATTGAGGCCCCCATCTCTATGTCGAAGGTACAGCAAGCGACGTGCTATTCTCGGATGTTTACGCGCCCATATATATAAGTCATCAGGATCAACTGCATCTTTTCCAGGAACGCTCTGGGTACCTGAATAGGCAACGAGCGAAAAACATAGAGTATCTTAGGTAACACCACCATCTTCACCGCCGCCATCCTGCCCAACCAAGAAACCTCCCGTCCACGCCATCTGTACAAAAGAGAACTTACTTCCGATAACAATCTCTCATAATTATTGCGGAATATGTGATCTATCGAGGGTGTTATCCTTAAGCCTAGGTACGTTATGTAAGTTAGACGTATATCCGTTTAAGGGAGGTGATGTGTGTATTGGTCATGTGGACAGGGAGTGCTTGTGTCTTTAGGGTGTTTATCTTGTGGTACGAGACCTGACTATATTGGCTCAACTCCTGCTGTAAAGCCGGTAATAACACGTCCGGATCTGTCAACATGAGTAGAACATCATCAGCGTAAAAGTTTAAATTATATGTCATTGGTCCCACCGGCACCCCCCTTATATAATCATTTTGCCTGAGCCAGAGGCTCAAGGGTCAGATTGTACAACAGAGGGGAGAGGGGACATGCCTGGCGTGTGCCGTTCGTGATGACAAACTCGTCCGACATGAAACCCGAATTTAAAACTCTAGCAGAAGGGCCTGAATCGCCCTCATGAAAGAGCACGGGAAGCCACATTTTTGCAGAACTAATTCCAAGAAGATCCAGCTGACCCTGTCAAAGGCCTTCTCAGCATCCAATGACAGGATCAGACTGGGTAATTCAGATTGTTTCATCACCTGCAGCAGGTTAAGGAGCGTCTTGGTGCTGTCAGGTCCCTGTCTCCCGTGTAGAAATCCCACCTGGTCCTGTCCCACTATTTGAGGGAGAATCAGTTTGAGTCTAGTCTCGATGATTTTACTGTACAATTTTATGTCCACATTTAGCAGAGATATGGGTCGCAAGTTCTGACAATGGTCTGGTGCTTTGCCCGGCTTGGGAAGTGTAACAATGTGCACTCTCAACATATCTACCGGGAATGCATCTTCGTCCCTAGCCATCACATAAGCCGATAACAAATGCGGCGTCAGCTGGGCCGAAAATGTGGCGTAATAAATCCTGGGGAATCCATCAGGGCCCGGCGCTTTGCACTTCAGTAATGCTTTAATGGCTGTGGATCACTCCGTCAGGGTTATTGGAGAGGACAATGTATCTGCTTTTGTTGTCGTTATTGCCGGAAGGTTGATTTGTGCCAGATACCTTGACACAGAGTTCGCTGTGGGGCTGGTCTCCGCATCGCTCGTGTCCAGATTGTACAAGTGCTCATAATAGTGAGCGAATTCATTCGCAATGTCTGTGGGGTTACACAACTGGCCACGAGCAGACGCGAGAGCTGTTATGCGACACGGAGCTTCTGCGGGTTTTAGTCTGCGGGCCAGCAGCCGGCCAGGTTTATTCTTCAGTGCATAGAAAGTAGCCTTTAAGCTGTCCATGGACCTAAGATAACCTTCTGTCTCTAAGTCACTCAGCTGTTGTAGATGTGCGTCTAGCTCTTCAGCCAGTTGAGGGGATGGAGCTATTTTATTTTGTGTATCTATATCGTTTATTTCCTTAAGTATATCTAAGCGGCGCGAGAGATATGTCCTCCTAAGCCTAGCTGACCATCTCATACACACAAAAAAAACAAAAAAAAAACAACAAATACCACGATCTTCACCGGAAGGGAGCCTAGACTTGAGAGACCTCACGAGATCACCACCGAGGGGGCGCCGCAAGTCCCATAGATAAATAGAAGCAAAAGAAAGGTGGGATCTTCGAGTGAGGAAAAAAGAATTTATTCGGGTACAGCAAGCCTCAAGACAAAATCATGTAACGTTTCGACCCGCAGGTCTTAATCATACATATGTATGATTAAGACCTGCAGGTCGAAACGTTACATGATTTTGTCTTGAGGCCTGCTGTACCCGAATAAATTCTTTTTTCCTCACTCGAAGATCCCACCTTTCTTTTGTTTCCATCTCATACACACGTCACCCATGACCGCCTTATGCGCCTGCCATACTGTAAGGGGGCTCACGTCAGTGGTCATATTCTCCTGAAAGTAATTCGTCATGGTCTCCCTGATGTCCTGAAATCGCCAAGGGGGCCTGGAATGGCTGGGGTATATGTCACTCAATGTCAACACTATCGGGGAATGATCCGACCACGTAAAAGGTAGGATATCGCAATTTGTCACATAAGGGAGAACCGACCCCGGTACCAGAAAATAGTCAATCCTGGTATAGCAATTGTGGACTTTAGATCGGAAGCTATAGTCACGCTCGTTTGGGTGGAGTAGTCTCCATGTATCCTATAGGTCATACTGGCCCATCAAGGTCTGCATTCTTTTCTGGGAAGCATCCAGTCGCGTCCGACCACTCGTTGATCGGTCCCGAGCTGGGTCCATACTTAGGTTTAGGTCTCCACATATTACTAGGGCCCCCGTCCGAACCTCAGTCAGTTTGAGGAGTAGACGGGATAGGAACTGCGTTTGGGAGGAGTTGGGGGCATATGCTGACACCAATGTGTATGCTCTCGCATTGATCGTACAAACTAAGATGATAAATCTCCCCCCCGTGTCCCTGATTATGCGGTGTACTTCTAATTGTAGCCTGTTGTGTAATAAGAGAGTTACCCCCGTAGATTTAGTGCGAAACGTAGAATGATATTGCTTGCGATATTGAGGAGTCATTAGTGTAGGAACCTGCGGAAGTGTGTCTCCTGTAAGCAGACCACATCCGCATCATGAAGTCGGAGGTCCCTGTAAAGGGAGTGGCGCTTGATCGGGAGGTTTAGACCCTTCACATTATATGTCATAACTTTCATTTTAAGAAGAGGGTTGCATCATTTCCGAGGTTGTGACGAACGAGAGAGGATTAGACAAACAGAAGAACTGGTCCCTAGGTGCTAAAATACCCCTGGTGAGGAGAGGGGAGGAAGGGGGGAGGGAAAACAGAATGTAGACGAAAACCAGCAAATGGAAAGTGTGCAATAGAACAAGTACCACTTAGTAATACAATTATGTACTAAGCTGACGTCAAGAGAAAAAGAAAAGAGCTCCAACGAGAGTTCTCAACTAGAGATACCCGCGCTCTTCCTTGGAAGAGGGAGACTGGGGGGTTACATGGCCTCTCTCCTCACAGCGAAACAACAGTTCGTTTCCATATGAGCATACCATCACATGCTCACCTCGAATAGAGGAGCCGTGTGTCTAGATATCGAGCAGTATCTTACGTCTGAGAAACAACAGCAACCAGCTGCGTCGTGGTCCTCACTTAGTCACTGCGATTTTGGGGAATGTGATGTCCCATTGTTCCAAGACATGGCGACCGTCTTCTAATGATGAAATTACAGTAATCTCGCCATCTCGCATAATCAGCAACTTGGTGGGGTAACCCCACCTGTATGATACACCCGCCGATCTCAGAGCTTCAGCGAGGGGACAGAGATTGCGCCGACGTTGTAGGGTCGCTTGCGACAAGTCCGGGTATACCTCCAAATGTTCATAGTCTGAACCCAAGGCTCCAGGCTTGCGCAGAGCACGCAACAGATCTTCCTAGGGTATGAAGTAATGGCGCCTTCGGGGGTGCAGAGGGCAGTTTCGGGAGTCTGTGTATTCGGTCCATCAAGAGAGTGTCAGGCGCTGCATCCGGCAACAAATGGGAGAAAAAGTCTGTGACATACGTGCGCAAGGCCCGAGGAGCCACAAATTCCGGCACTCCACAAATTTTTAAGTTATGGCGGCGGGATCTGTCCTCCAAATCCGCCAGTTTTGCAGCCTGTCACTCCAGCTCCTCCACTCTTACCACAATGTGATTGTGGGCCTCAGCAGTATCTGCCATTTTCTCCTCGAGCTTGGACGTCCGGTCTCCGATATCTCTTATTTCTCTGCTGATGTCATAGCATCAAGACAGGAGGTGAGCGCGGTCGTAAAGTCCTTGAACATCCCCTCTATGTGGGTGGAGAAAGCCTCCAGGTCCGAGTCCGCTCCGATGCGCTGGCCTTGAGACGCCGAGGGAGGAGATCCGGCACCATCTTGCCGCTCCGCTCCTTCCCGGCGCTTGCTCAATTTAGGGGTGAAAAAGTCTTGCCGATCTGTTTTTTTGGTCTTGGCAGCCGCCATGTAGGTCACCTTCCCCGTCGCTGTGTCCTGGGGCAAATCTGAATGTTATTTGGGTGAGATATCCGCTTCGTTTCGCTGGGTGAGTGTGGAGGATCACGTTCAAGCAGTATCATGTTCAAGCAGTAGCCACGCCCCCCCAGTATGCAAGATTTTAAGAGCAGAATTTTTTTTTTCTCTGGTATTTGCAATGGAGTTTGCAATGGAGTTTGTGTATTTACAAACCTCTTATCTGATCAGCTGGAGCTGAATGGTAACTTGATCTGGGAAGCAAATGGTTGGCGGTTGGTTGGGGATGTTACGCAAAGAATCAGCACTCCCTGTACAAGTGGTATTTCTCTAAAATGCTGGGTTGAGTGAACATCTAAGAACCCTTCTGGGATATCTGAAATCTGGAAATATCCATGAAAGTATCTACGCAAATGAGATTTTCTATGTAAGTCCCATTTTATTTCAAGAGCTGTATTTGCACGATTTCGTATATTTTGTATGTTTGTTTTTATGTGATCCTGGCACTGTGTAAAGTTTGTATTCTTTTCCATTAAAACGTAATACCCAGTACTGTCTGCTCTAGATATTAATTCATGCTTCGCGACTGCAATCGCTTAGGTATCACTACTGTAATATTTAGCATTTGGTGTGTGTATATATATATATATATTAGCTGTACAGTGGCAAGAAAAAGTATGTGAACCCGTGGAGTTTTGCATGAATTGGTCATAAAATGTGCTCTGATCTTCATCTAAAATAATACAACACAAACATTATATGTTTTCATGTTTTTATTGAACAGAACTGTAAACATTCACAGTGCAGGGTGGAAAAAGTATGTGAACTCCTAGCCTAATGACTTCTCCAAGAGCTAATTGGAGCCAGGAGTGAGCCAACCTTGAGTCCAATCAGTGTGATATTATTGGATGTGTTGCCGAAAGCTGTCCTGCCCTTTAAAAACACACACCAGTTTTGGGTTTACTGGTTTCAAGAAGCACTGCCTGATGTGAACCATGCCTCGCAGAAAAGAGCTCTCAGAAGATCTACGATCAAGAATTGTTGACTTGCATGAAGCTGGAAAGGGTTACTGCAGGACAATATGGTGAAGATTCCTTGGCATACAGTGGGAGTGGATATATTTTCACTTGATGGACGTGATTATCTAACAATGCTGGACTCTTACTCATCATACCCTGAGGTTGCTAAAAACAAGAATACGTCCTCCGAGCATGTATGCTGAAAATTACAAGCAATATTTGGCATACCTACAATCCTAAATACTGACAATGGTTGGGACATCCTAAAACATTTAGGCCCCTATTACATTCTTTGCGCAGCGTGTTTTGCGTGCGGAAATGTGCATTTGCGCGAGGGGCAAAACCCTTTGCGCTGAACGTCGTATTTCAACGTTCGCGCAAACGATGCGCGTTATCGTTAAACGCGGATGGACTTGCGTGAGCGTGATGAACTGTGCGTGTCTTATACTTAACATAGTGAGCGCAAATTCGTTCGTGCGCTGGTATGCGGATGGTATTTCAATCGCTGCGCATCTTTTTACGAACGACATTTGCGCGCATAATTTTAACGTCTTTGAAAACCTGGTGGTAACTGTTAGATTTTAATTTCCTGTAAATATAATAAATATTTAGTCTTAAAAAGACGGTTCTTATAAATGGGCTGTGAAATTCCCCCCCTCCATTTTTGTTAGTGTCAATACTGTATAGACCGTTCTTCCTTCTATAGGATATGAGCTGTGGCCGATTTCCTGTTATGTTCAGTGCAGGAAAATGTGCGCAGAAGCGGGAAGATGGGAAAAGGGTCTCGTGAACCATATATGGTTGTAAGTTAACTGAGTGGCTAAACTTTGATGTTGTAATGTATCTGTACACTGATTGGCTATAAATTCTGTGTATTTTAATAAATAGATCTGGCTTAACGAGGAAAGCTCGACTTCTGAGAAAGACCAATACAGTTTTGTGATTGATTCTTTTTGGGGGTCTCCGCTATGGCGTAGCGCAGCTCTTATTTTGGTTTTGATATATAAGAAGAAACTTGGAAAAGGTTTATGGTAATTATAATGAATTATAGAATTTTTCAGTAACTGCAAATCTGAACGTTCTGGCCGAAACCAAATACACCAGCACCAAAAATAAATAAATACAGCACGGTATAGTTACACAGTCTATACATACCCAAACCAAAAAATTGTGAATTCGTGCATATTTTTTTTATTGCATGTATACTCTAAAATAATACTATTTATTTTGACAGGCGCAAAAACGTAAGTGAGTCAATTAAGGTAAATTGATGTCAATTAAGGTTCTTAACTCTGGCTGAATCCCGCAAAAAAAACAGTCCGCGCACTGATTTACGTGCGCAACGTTACTGCGCGTGTATTACTCTTCGTTTTGCGCATCGTTTTTACGAACGTTATTTTTTGACGGATGAGAAAATGCGTTCGGATCGGAATATTACGTTAATTTCACACGATAACGCTGTACGATGCGCGCAAAACAATTTGCGCTGCCCGAACGAGATTGAGCGAAGAATGTAATAGGGGCCTTAATGTGAAAATGGCTTAATGTAGCTTAATGTACCATAATGTGCCTAAACCTCAATCAATTGCCTTGAAACTTTGCACAACCTATGTTCTCAGCTTCCCAAACCTATCCTGGAAGTTTCATGGATTTTGGTTTGGTTCGCAAGGTCCTCCACCTGTGCCTCCAGTCGTCCAATGGTAGCCGCGATAGTGTGCATCTCGTCCACCAGGGTATTAGAGTGGGAAGCTATGGCGGCTGTGCTCTCCTCGAGAGCCGCCAAGAATTCTTGGGAGGCCGTTATTTTTGTCCCCAACGCAGCTATATCATCCCTGGTGGCCGGGTTTCCCAGTTGGGGTGCGGGTCCTACCTCCGTTTGTGTTGGGCCTGGCGGGTCCCCACCGGCGCCATCTTGGGTCTGTACTTCCACGCGGCGGGCCGTGAAAATCGGCGCCACCGGGATCTCCGAATCCTTTTTTGTTGTTGTTGTTGTCAATCAATTGCCTTGAAACTTTGCACAACCTAAGTTGTCAGCTTCCTATCCTGGAAGTTTCATGGATTTTGGTTACCCACAGGGCAATTGAGTGACATTAAGCTTGTTTTTTGGGGAACTTAATGTGGCTTAACGTACAAAAAACACAACTTAGATGTTAATCAATTTCCCCCAAACTACTCATACCACAAGACTCTATCTACTGTATGCCAACATATTCTGAAGATTTGGGGTCATTTAATAATACATGCCAAAAGTTATTCACATTAAACTATTTCATTACAATCCTAAAACATTTAGGGCCCTATTACAATGTTAACGCAAACGTTAACGCTCACTTGCATGAGCATTAACGTTTGCTGCGGTGTTTACTGCATATTACAACCAAAACGCAAACGGGTTAAAAAAAACGTTTGCGTTTGGTACCTTGCGCTCCTCTGCGTGAGGTTACTGCACTTTGTGCTCCCTATGCTTAACATGGGGAGCGCAAAGTGTTAATCAGCGCTGGTATTACAAAGTCTCAGCGCTGATTAATGCCTGGCTCTGGTTAGCGAAAAGTTAACCAGAGCCAGGACTTGGTGTTAACGGATTACGCTTCTGCAGAATCCGTTAACACCAGCCTTAATTTTTTTTTTAAAAAAATCGATCAGATACTCACCCTCTGTCCCGCGGCGAGGACCGCGGCTCTGTCCACCTCCTCCGGCCGGCGGGAGCAGGGAAAGACTGGGGGAAAAAGTCCCCCCAGTCTCTCCCTGCGTATCACTACGCCGACCGCGAGGCGAGATCTGGCTGGTCATGTGACCACCGGCGTCGCTTCAATGGAGTCCTATGGACTCCATTGAGAGGATGCGCGCAGCTGCCGCTCGCATCCCGGGACATAGCGCCTGCATTGTAATCCCCCGTTAGACCGCGGGTGCAGTTTTTTCTCCCTACCGCCCCCGTTTTAGCGCGGGGATTGTAATAGAGCCCTTAATTTGAACAGCTTAATGTGTAAAAAAAATCTAAACCTCAATTAAATGCCTTGAAACTTTGCACAACCTAAATTCTCAGCTTCCCAAACCTATCCTGAAAATTTCATGGATTTTGGTTACCCACAGGGCCAATGAGTGACATTAAGCTTGTTTTTTGGGGAGCTTAATGTGGCTTAATGAACAAAAAAAACGTTGACGTTAACCAATTTTTCCTAAGCTTCACACAACATAAGACTATTAGCCATATTACATAATTGGAGCTAACTTAACCAGAGCTGTTGTAAACTTAAAACCTCCATAGGCTATAATGGCTCTGGGAAGTTTACAACAGCTCTGGTTAAGTTAGCAACAACTATGTAATATGGCCCTATAATGGCTCTGGGAAGTTTACAACAGCTCTGGTTAAGTTAGCACCAACTATGTAATATGCAGGGTCAGACTGATCCATCGGGCACTGCCCAAGGGCCCGCGGGTCAGTAGGGGCCCGGTTTGGGGCGACACTGTGGGCTTCCGCCGGTTTCCTCCGATGATCGTAGGGAGAAATTAAAATGCAGCCAGCGGCGCACTCGGAAAACGCCGCCGTGGCGCCTGCGCCCCCCTCACATGACGTGTCACATGAGGGGCGGCGCCAGTGCAATGTGCCTGCTACATTTGACTGGGTTTGACCCGCGTATTGACCCGCGGGCCCTCAGACAGAGCCGGTGAGAACCAAGGGGGCGGGCAATATATATCTGCTGGGGCCAATATATATCTGATGGGGGCAATATATATCCATGAGTGATCTGCTGGGGGCAATATATATCTGCTGGGGCAATATATATCTGCTGGGTCAATATATATCTGATGGAGCAATATATATCTGCTGGGGGCAATATATATCCATGAATGATCTGCTGGGGACAATATATATCTGATGGGGCAATATATATACATGAGTGATCTGTTGGGGCAATATATATCTGATGGGGCAATATTTATCCATGAGTGATCTGCTGGGGCAATATATATCTGCTGGGGGCAATATATACCCATGTGTGAATTGCTGGGGGCATGAGTGATCTGCTGGGGGCAATATATACCCATGAGTGATCTGCTGGGGCAATATATATCCATGAGTGATCTGTTGGGGGCAATATATATCCACGAGTGTTCTGCTGGGGGCTATATATATATCTGAAGGGGGCAATATATATCCAAGTGTGAGCCGCACATTACTGTGGGTTTTATTGCTGATGATTCTGATTCACTCATACACCCTGCACATTACTGTGAGTTTTATTTCTGTGGAGCTCTGTAATGTGCACCGTGTCAGGATTGTACAGTATCTTTTAAAGTAATGGTCAGTTTCCCACATTTTCCACAGGGACTTTGTGCTGTGCTGTGACTGTGGGACTATGTGCTGTGGCGCAGCCTTAGCTGCAATGAGTGGGTGATGGTTGCTGCAGCAGTGCGGTGGCCATCTGTAAGTATGGAGAGGGGGCACAATTCGCTGCTGGGTCCAAGTGGATTTTCAAAAAGGTTATTTTTAGGAGTTCAGAAATAAATTCTTTAGCACAATAATGTACATGTGGGTGTTGCGTTGTAGGGAGTGTTTTTTTTTATGGGTGTGGCCTCCTGTGGGTACGGAACAAGGGGGGCCCCATTACTTGTTAGTCCGCCCCTGGCAATATGGCCCTATATGTGCCAACATAGGGCTATATTACATTCTCTGCAGAATTGCGATCACGCAGCGCAATTTTTTTTGCACACAAAAAAACGTGATCGCGTGAAAATTTTACGTGGTATTCCGATCCGAGCGCATTTTTTCATCCATCAAAAATTTTCGGGCGTAAAAACGATGCGCAAAACTATGCGCAAAGTACGTTGCGCGCAGAACTCTGTGTTCAGACTTTTTTTTTCACAGGATTCAGCCAATCAGAATTAAGAACCACCATTTTCTTAAGAATCACCATTTTCTATCGTTAGGTTGTAGCGCCTGTCAAAGTCAATCTGAGTATATATGCTGCAGGAAAAAATAAATAAAGCAATTTATTAATTTTATTGTTTGGGTATGTGTAGAATGTGTAACTGTACTGTGCTGTATTTTCCCCTCGCGCAAATGCGCATTTGCGCACGCAAAACCACTTGCACAGAGAATGTAATATAGCCCATATTCAGAATTTTTCAGGTCATTTGGTAAAACATACCAAAACTTAATCACATTACAATCCTAAAACATTTAAGGTGAGCAGCTTAATGTAATGCTTAATGTGCCATATTATGCCTAAAGATTAACCTATTGCATTAAAACACTGCATATGAATATTAAAATATTTTTTCCAAGATTTAATAGTAGCTTAATATGGGAAAAAAATCAAATATGAGTTTATTGCCTCCAACCTTCCAAAAGTTCTTCCAAACCTTCCAAAAGACTCCAGCTATACAAAGCTTCTTAGAAAGTGTCTTGTTAAATTAGCACCAAGTATGTAATATGACCCTATATGGGCAGCACACATCACTACTCGTAAATACACGTTACACATAGTCACACATACTTGTCACTAGGGATGAGCTGTTCGGGTTCGGACGGTTCGGAGTTCGACCCGAACTTTGGAAGTTCGAAAGTTCGTGAATTTCAAACTTTTTGGGTGTGTTCGGTTCGAGTTTGAAAAAAAAAAGAAATTTTGAAAAAAGTCTAGAAAATGCTTAAAAAAATACTAAAAAATCTAGAAATAAAGATACTGCTGCAGAATATTATAAGCAACGGTTTATTAGATATTGAATTAAAAACTAATGTGTACGTGGAAAGATTATCAACTCTAAGGCTGGGGTCAGACGAGCGCACTTTTAACGTGCGTTCTGGCGCACTTAATCATGGCCACACTAGCAGCAAATGACGGGCAATGACGGCCAATATACGAAGTACGGTCGCACGAAAGTCCGGCTGCGCAACGCAAGTGGAAAATGAACGCATTTTTTCGAGAATGCAGAACCGCTAGTACGGGCGTACAGAGTGCGCTGCGTCCACTAACGGCGTGTGTGCATGATTAGGAGACGTCAGACGCTGCTAATGTCCAGCCAACATAACGTCCAGACACCCAAAGTTTGCTGGTTTGGATCCATAAAAAATCACGCACAAAAATGCGCGTCGTCTGACCGTTGTCGCGTATTCCGTGAAAAAATATGTCAATGCGTTCGGACGCACTTTTTTACGTTCGCGTGTAAAAATGCTTTCGTGTGACCCTAGCCTAAATGACCTCTTCACAAACGGGCATAACACCAGGTGTTTTTAGTCTGGTAATCAATTTGATACATTGTACACCATACTGAGGGTGGGGTGGTGTCTGCTTCTGATTGATATTTGAGAATTAATTTCCCTAAAAGATCCTAATATGCTGCATTTAACCCTTTCGCTGCTGAGGCTTTTCACACCTCTGTGCTGAGGTCATTTTTACCGCTTTCGCTCATCATGTTTAACCGCGTTTTGTAGCCATATTTTGATATATGACCCAGACATATTATATATCGTTCTTTCCGGCAGACTTGGCAGATTCAGATTATGTCATTATTATATGTATACGTTATGTCATGTCTGTATATTATAACAAAAAATGCAATAAAATTAGAATTTTCAATAATTTATTATGTGTAAAGTGTTTTTTTTCAAATTTTAACATGCGATCGTTTGCGGTTATATTTTGTATGGGGTGCGCTTGTTAAAAAAATTAGAAATGGGGTCTCGTTACATTTTTTTGGGGGAAAACTTTGCTTTTTTTAACAAACGCACTGCATACAAAAATCGTTAGTGCAGCATTATTGTTCACATTATAATTGAAATGGGAACAATATTGCTGCATTAACAAAACAAAAACAAAAAAAAACTTGTTTATTTTATTTTAGATTTTTTTTTAAATATATATATTTTTTTAAAAAAACAAAACATTTTTCATGCTCATGTTTGGTATCCTTCGAAAGGCCATGCTCTGGCCGATACAACAATATCAAACATTAAACCCTAGCTGCCACGGATCAGGAGATAGGGGGTCCATTGGTGGCAGCTAGGGGTTAACTCCAGGACTGGTGTCATCGTGCTATGCACGATGACGCCAGTCCTCAGGGGGAGTTCCTGGAGGCTTGGCCGACATTCAAGATGTCGGCCAGCTCCAGGAGAGGATCACGATCCGGCGCTTTTCAGCACCGATTCGTGATCCGGCTCCCCAGGGGTTAATCACAGCCACCGTTTGGAAGGGCAGGCTGTGCCCTTCCAAACGGTGCCTGGATTAACCCTCTGCCCCCCGGCGATCGGGAGGGAGAGAGGTCCAAAGGACCTCCCCCCTCCCTTTCAGGCACTTCCTCCGCACATGCGGGGGAGGGCGCCTGAATTAGATGTCATCGCGCCGCCACGATGACATCTAATTGCTCCACCGGTGTCCCGGAGTGCTGGGCTGATATCCAAGATGTCAGCCCGCACCTGGGGGACGCAGCAATCCGCCGGAATCCGGCGGATTGCTGCCTCCTGTGCATGGACGCGCTGAGCGCATCCATAGCACAGGAGAACCACTTGGCTGGACGCGCTGAGCGCGTCCATAGCAGCCAAGTGGTTAACTGGTGTTTGAAAAGAATTCAAAATAACATCTAAAGCAATGTTATTTTTCACCTCGGGATTAAACATTCACAGGGTTATTCAGAGAGCGGTGAAAAGCAGGAGAATAACTGGAGAAGTGAAAATTCTAGGTCAAAATAGCCAAACCAGAAAAATTCTCCCATTTATCTCACTTTCCAAATTGGCTATTTGGTCTAGATTGTTCTCTTCTCCTGCCAGTTCTCCTGGTTTCACCTCTCTCTCAGGGTTGTTCAGAGAAAGGTGAAAACCAGGAGAATGGCAGGAAAAGAGAACAATCTGGACCAAATAGCCGATTTGGAAAGTGAGATAAGGCTAGGGTCAGACTAACGCATTTTTCGCAGCGACTGTCAAAAAGTGCGCCGAACGCATTGCCGTAATTTTTCACGGAATGCGCGAAAACAGTCATACGATGCGCATTTTTGTGCGTGATTTTTTACGGATCCAAACCAGCAAACTTTGGGTGTCTGGACGTTATGTTGGCCGGACATGAGCAGGGTCTGACGTCTCCAAATCACGCACACACGCCGCTAGTGGACGCAGCGCACTCTGTACGTCCGAACTAGCGGTTCTGCATTCTCGAAAAAATGCGTTCATTTTCCACTTGCGTTGCGCAGCCGGACCTTCGTGCGACCGTACTTCGTATATTGGCCGTCATTGCCCGTCATTTGCTGCTAGCGCGGCTGTGATTAAGTGCGCCTAAATGCACGTTAAAAATTCGCTAGTCTGACCCTAGCCTAAATGGGCGAATTTTTCTGGTTTGGCTATTTTGACCTAGAATTTTCCATTCTCCAGTCATTCTCCTGAATAACCCTGTCGCTCTAAAAACCGAATTTTCAGCCCCTTTGACTTGCATGGAGTTCGAGTTCGGGTTCGGGTTCGGACCCAAACATTTGGAAAGTTCGGGTTTGGCTTCGAACCGAACTCGGGGAGTGTTCGGCTCATCCCTACTTGTCACAACCCCTATCCTACCCCCCTATTGATCCACATCTAAATTATTTTTTGTACGTTAAATGAGAACTATAGGGTTCAGGGCTTTTCCCCATAGTTCTCCTAAGGATAAGAGGAGGACACAAACTAGCGTCCTTCCATCCCCCAAAGTTCAGTATATCGCGAGATACAGCTCGCGTTATAGTTAGATGCCGAAGCCTGGACAGATGCCGACATTACTGTCGAGATCCACCCAGCTGTGGAATTGACAGCTGGCTCAGCCTATCTAGAGGCAGAGACAGCTGTACCCACCCCCTCCCCCATCTGTTCCGCCAGTCAGCGCTGGACAGGGGAGGGGGGGAATCCCTGCAGGGAGCCGTGAGTGACAGTCACGGCTCTCTGCAGGGATAGATCAAGAAGTGAGCGAGCAACGGGATGTGTTCGCTCACTTCCCGATCTACTGAGCCGACCTGTGACAGTTTCATTGTGACAGGTCAGCTCCAACTATGAGGCTGAGTGATTTTCACTCTTAGTTCTCCTTTAAGCCACATTAAACTCCTCAAAAAACAAGCTTAATGTCACTCATTTGCCCTGTGGGAAATTAAAATCCATGATAGGTTTGGGAAGCTGAGAACTTAGGTTGTGCAAAGTTTCAAGGTAGTAGATTGAGGTTTAGATACTTTTTTACACAATAAGCTGTTCACATTAAGGGCCTTATTACATTCTTCGCGCAATTTCACTCGCGCAGTGCATTTTTGTTGCGCACAGCAAAATGCGTTATCGCGCAAAAATTAACATTGGTATTACAATCCTCGGGCATTTTTTCATCCGTCAGTCGTAAAAGTAACACGGAAAAATGCGGGCAAAGTGCGTTTGCGCGCAGAAATCAGTGACCGCAAAGGAATTTGTGACGCGAGTCCATCATTTTTATACGCAAGACCGTGATTTTTATGCGCAAGACCGTGATTTGTATACGCAGACCGTCATTTTCATACGCAGACTGTCATTTTTATACGCAAGACCGTCAAACGAAAGCATTTTGTGCGGACTGCGCACAAAAGACTCAAGTTCTGACGGAAGACAAGGCAGTGGCTTTCATTTTTGACAGATTTGGCAAACAAAAACGTGCGCAGTGGCATATTGCGCACAAATTTTTGCATTGGCCATTTTGTTCACCAAAAACACCTAATTTTAATGAATCTCAATTAGAAAACCACACCTATGGCAAGGTAATAAATAGCGTCAGCCATTTTCAAATGCTGACTGTGTCTGTTCTTTTGTTAGGCAGATACAGCGTCCCGGGCGGTTGGTGGTTTTTGGTGAGATAGCGACAGAGATAGAGGCGAGAGCAGTGCACCACGTACATCCACGTTACACATAAAGGGTAATTCAAAAAGATTCGAAAAGTCACCACACGTTCAGTGACTTTCCGTTCTCTTCAATTCGGTTCGTTTTGCTGATCCCATTTCGGTTCGGCTCGCATTCAGCAAGCACCACAGGGTCCCCGAATTGCAGGGAAAGGCCGCCGCAAACCCGCCGTAAACTAACCCCAAAACCCGGCGAATGCACGCTGAAAACCCACAAAAACATCTGGATTAACCCACCGAAAACGACAGAAAAACCCGAGCAGAAGGCGATCACCCGCAGCGAAGCCACCTGAAAAAACCGACACTGCAGACGAGTGAAGTGAATAAATTAGCAAAACTGTTTCCTTGAATGATTGAAAAGTGAAACGCTGTTTGCAAAGAAACTAGTGAGCGAAAATGTCTGAAATTTACATATGAGGTCCAGGGAATGATAATAAAAAGGGCTGTTACAGAAAAAATAAGTAAACTTAAAAAAAATAAAAATCAGACTTTTTTTAAAAAGTCCAGAAAAATGCTTAAAATATCCTAAAAAATCTATAAATAAAGAGACTCTTTACTGCAGAATTTTATAATCAATGGTTTATTAGATATTGAATTAAAACGATAATATTTTTAACATTGAAGCCTATGAGATTCGCCTGAATAAATCTGCCGCATGAAACCACCAAATGGCAGGGCATTTCGGGAACCTTTCACTGCTGGTTTGTGTTCTCTGAATAGCTGAAGCAGTGCTTTTTCATGGGGATTTCACTGCCCTCGAACAGGCACCGAACAGGCACCGTATGTGCAGACAATTCGCCAGGATTTAGCGAATTGCCTGCTCTCTGGATAGCAGAATGGCCAAGAAAGTTAACCGAATGCTGATTTTCAGCATTCAGTTACCTTTCTTAAGCAATTCGGATCTCTTTGAATTACCCTGGCAGTCACACGCACACCTATACGTTACTAAGCAGCACACATCACTACTCGTAAATGCACGTTACACATAGTCACACATACACACATACTTGTCACAACCCCCCTATTGTATCCATTTTGTCCCCAACCCCATGTATTCCCCATTGTACTTGTGTGTCACCGTGTGTCATGGAGGGTGGAGGGAGAGGAGATGGAGGGAGGAGGGGTGTTGAGGAACAGCGTGAGGTGAGGAGAGGCAGAGAGTTGGCAGGGCATAGGAGTGAGGGTGGCAGTAGGAGTGGAGAGGGTAGTAGAGGAGAGGTTAGGCATGGAGAGGGTAGTAGAGGAGAAGTTAGGCGTGGAGAGGGTAGTAGAGGAGAGGTTAGGCGTGGAACAGATAGTAGAGGAGAGGTGAGGCGTGGAGAGGGTAGTAGAGGAGAGGTGAGGCGTGGAGAGGGTAGTAGAGGGGAGGTTAGGCGTGGAGAGGGTAGTAGAGGGGAGGTTAGGCATGGAGAGGGTAGTAGAGGGGAGGTTAGGCGTGGAGAGGGTAGTAGAGGGGAGGTTAAGCGTGGAGAGGGTAGTAGAGGAGAAGTTAGGCGTGGAGAGGGTAGTAGAGGAGAGGTTAGGCATGGAAAGGGTAGTAGAGGAGAGGTGAGGCATGGAGAGGGTAGTAGAGGGGAGGTTAGGCGTGGAGAGGGAAGTAGAGGGGAGGTTAGGCGTGGAGAGGGTAGTAGAGGGGAGGTTAGGCGTGGAGAGGGTAGTAGAGGAGAGGTGAGGCGTGGAGAGGGTAGTAGAGAGGTGAGGCGTGGAGAGGGTAGTAGAGGGGAGGTTAGGCGTAGAGAGGGTAGTAGAGGAGAGGTTAGGCGTGGAGAGGGTAGTAGAGAGGTTAGGCGTGGAGAGGGTAGTAGAGGAGAGGTTAGGCGCGGAGAGGTTAGGAGTGGAGATGGTAGGAGTGCTGCCAGGGCCGTGACTCCGTAGAGAGAGAGGGGAGTGATGCCAGGCCAGGCCCATCTAGCCAAGAGACAGGTGTTTCACCAGGGTCATGACAGGGAGTCAGAGAGCAGACACACTCCAGGGCACAGGTGACAGAGGGATCCCAGCAAATACGAGAAGAGCGCTACACGCTGGAGGAAAAGAATGCCTTAATTGCGGCATACATTGCACGGGCACGGTGGCTGGATGATAAGGCCACCACTGGCCAGCACCATCAGAGGCCAGGGAGCCAAGTGTGCAGGTGTGAATCTACAGATCTAATATACCTCTTCCTGACATGTGTTAAAGGAAAGACACTGGTAGACACAGATTCACATTTATTTGCATCAGAAATCATGCTGGAACCTGTGTCTGATACTTTAATGTTTTGCTAATGATTGTACATTCAACAGTGTATTGAGCATTGCACTCATGTTCTCCTATCCTCTTCACAGCTACGCCATCTGATGCCCAGTCCCCCCCACGAACATGTCCCAGTGGCCAGTCCCCATCAGATGTTGAGGAGGAACCTCGACTGGAGCCCACAGCTGCAGGCCCCTCAGTGGCCACCCCAGCACCTCCGCATCTGCACGGAAGACAGTGCAGAGGACACGCTGTCCCGCATGCTGTGGCTCCACCTTAGGAGCAGCTTGATCCCCAGCAGCAGCGTCAGCCCCAGCCTGGACCACAGCAACCAGCCTCAATGCCCGCCAATGTCATACTGCAGCAGCTCCTGGGCAACCACCTGCTACAGAGACAGGAGGGTGGGGGCAGGAAAATATTATCCTGGGGGATAGCGTGGCTGGAGCTATCTCTGGCTGGAGCGTGAGATGCGGGCAGGGCGCCGCCAGAGGCAGAGAGGCATCATTTAGATGCAGATATTGACGGGGGAACGGTCCACAGGCCTGAAGTGTGGGCAACTTATTGGAGGCTATGTTGGAACATGTTTGCTAATGTAGCGCTGGTTTTAATTCACTGTCGTTGTAGTACTTGCTTTTGGCCACCAGAGGGAGACAAGTGTAGCGCTCACTCCCGGAGGAGCCGCTGAAAATGAACCACGGGTCAGTCTCCCCGCACTAGGGAATAAATATACTCCAACACCGCTGTGGGTTTTTATAATTTAAATAGTTTACTAAAATGTTAAGCAGACGTTGAGACACGGTATTCACAGGTATTATTACAGTACTTTCGTATCGCGGTAAAAACGCGTAGCGGGAAAGAAACGAAACACGAGGCTTCGTATTTCGGAAAAATAATATATTCGCAACCGAACAGAAAAGAATGCAATTGCACGAAATTTCGGAAAAAAGGACACGTAGCGGAACCAAGAATACAATCTCTTCGTATTTCGATAAACGCGCAGCGGAAAAGAGAAAAATATATTCGGAACGTATCTTTAACCCTGTTCCGATTCGTAACAGAATGAGTCCTGCACAGGTTAAGTCCCGGAATGTAAAAGGTGTGTATGTGTGTGTGTATGGTACCCGGGTACTGTTCAACTGGCCAGTGAATTTACTTAAGGAATGTCTTCGACTAGTCAAGTTGGGGCCCTGTGGACTTTAGAGAGAAAACAGCACGCGTGTTCCTTATTTACAAACGGCCTTGGAGGCCTCTCACCCATCCACCGATTGCTTTAGGCTCCGCTGACCCAGGACGTCTCTCCGCTCGATATTGACTGGGGATACTTGCGGCCGGATCCGTTGTCTGACTTTCCGTAGCTTGTCCACGACTTGTCCAGCTCACCGCCTGCTCTCCGTATCCGATCAACTCGCGGCAACTCCTCACTCAAGGTCTTCGGTTCCTTAATCTGCAGCAAATCTCGGGAACTTGGAGGTCTCCTTCTCCTAAGGCTGGATGACCCGATGTAAGGAACTGACAGGTCTCACTCGCGCTCTGGCCTAGGCCCTCTAGCGATATCTTGCACTGCGTCTGCTCTCCTCGTTCCCTGGCGCGCTCTGGCGCGTTCCCCACGAGGCTCAGGATGTCAAGCGTCTGTGTCCCACCCACTTCCTGTCTGTTTGCAAAGCACGCCGGGAAATGTAGTCCCAATGTCCAGTGTCTCTGATCGCGATTGTCTCCATCTTGTGGCCAAAAATAGGTACTGCCACAGCAAGGTTTTAACACAGCGCTACACTCTCCCCCTCCTAGAACTCTTGGTCTCTCCAAGGAGGTACAACAGTTACATTACATTTCCACAATATTTGAATACAGTTTACATAACATGTACAGGTTCAGCAGCATACATGCAGTGGGTTAGAACACTTCCTCAAGTTGACTCATATTTTGGGCTACCTCAGCTAGCATAGCAGACACTTCGGGCAACCTCTGCACTGTGGTGATGGCCTCTTCAGTGCTATGTCCTGGTGAGTCGTAGGTGAGTCGTTGGGCGGTCGAACAGAGCGTTTTGGTTCTGGCTCAATCAGTTCCTCTTCAGGTGGAAGTACTATAGGTGCTGGCTCAGTCCTTCTCTCTATCACTGGAGCAGACGTTTCTTCAGAGTATGATCCCTCCAGTGAAGGCATAGAACTATAATCACCTGAATAAGCTTCAGCTTCCGGAGCTACCGGGATCCCAACAGCCTCAGGGACTTCCAACTGAAATTCAAGAGCTTCAGGGATTTCAACAGTCTCAGGGACTTCCAGCAGAAATTCAGGAGCTTCAGGCCTCAAGTTACTCTCCCACCGCTCAGGAACAACGACAACCTCCTCAGGCTCCGGTGAGCGCATCCAGTCTAGACAATAACTCTCTTCTTCACTGTCTCTTTCGCTCTCTTCGGCAACCCGGGTCTGTTGAGACCGAGTAACAGGAGGCAAACGTGGAGCAGGCGGATTTGGCAGAGGCAGTTCGTCCCCAACTGGCATCCTCACAGCCTCTCTCAAAGGTAACAAATGATTCCGGTGCCAGTTCTTGAGAGGCCCAGCCTTTCCATCCGGGCGAATCTGATACACTGGTAGACCCGGCAGTTGTTTGCAGACAATGTAAACCTGGGAACTCCACCTATCCGCCAACTTGTGTCTCGCAGCAGCACCCAAGTTCTTCAATAGAACCCTATCACCAGGTTGTAGATCTTGTATTCGAACTTTCAAGTCATAGTTCCTTTTGTTTCTTTGCTCCCTGTTTCCTGAGGTCAAACGGGCCTGTTCAAACGCAGAAGCCAGATTCTTTCGAAGTCTATCCACGTAGTTTCTATGGGAAGCTACTGACGTCTGGTCTAGAGATAACCCAAATGCCAAATCAACCGGCAGTCGAGCCTCCTTCCGAACATAAGACGGTACGGTGAGTATCCAGTTGCATCGCTCTCTGTACTGTTATACGCATGCACCAGAGTAGCTATGTGACGACTCCAACTCTGCTTCTCCACATTCGACAAGGTCCCCAGCATGTTTAGCAGTGTGCGATTAAACCTTTCAGGCTGAGCATCACCTTGAGGGTGATATGGTGTAGTTCGGGTCTTTTGGATTCCCAACAGCTCTAACAATTGCCCCACCAGTCTGCTTTCAAAGTCTCTACCCTGATCAGAGTGTATCCTCCTTGGCAGTCCGTAATGAACAAAGAACTTTTCCATCAACACCTTGGCCACTGTCGGAGCGCGTTGATCTTTTGTGGAAAAAGCTTGGGCGTAACGAGTGAAATGATCAGTCACTATTAGAATGTTCCCTTGCCCACTAGCATCCGGCTCTAAGCACAGAAGTCAATGCACACCAAATCCATGGGTCCCTGGCTCTGCAGATGGCTCATTGGAGCAGTTCGGGTCGGTAGAGTCTTTCTCTGAATACACCTCAGACAGGAATGACAATAACTTTCCACTTCAGCTCTCATGCAAGGCCAATAGAACCTATCTCGCACCAGCTTAAAAGTTCTCTCGGCACCCAAATGTCCATGCTCATCATGTAGTGATCGCAGCACACTCTCCCTATGTTTAGTGGGAGGAATAACTGTTGAATCTCTTCAGCGTTAGTTGAGGGGCCCCTTCGGTAGACCACCCCATCCAACATCTTTAACCGCTCCCACTCTTTGTAGACCAATCTGGCTCCACTCGGGGAGTTGGTTAACAAAATCTCTCGCTGGTTTGCAGTCAGGGCCTTTATGGTCAAGGCAATTAAAGGGTCTCTGGCCTGATCCGCTTTCAGGTCCTGTCTCGAAAAGGTAGGTAAACTTTCATCCCTTAACTGCGTAGGGTTACAGTAAAACTCAGGAACAGCCGCAGCCATGACTCCTATGGCCTCCGCTTCAATCCCTCCTTTGACCCGGCGCTCTGTTCCTTGACACAAAGCTTGCACCCCGTCTGGAGTCAACTGAGTCCATTCTGTAGTGTAGGGTCTTCTCGATAACGCATCAGCATCTTGATTATTCACCCCAGGGCGATACTTCAGGCTGAACCGAAACCCTGACAGAGCGGCCAACCACCGATGTCCCGTTGCGTCCAGTTTTGCGGTAGTAAGGATGTAGGTAAGAGGATTGTTATCCGTCGTGATCACAAACTCGGCTCCATACAGATAGTCTTTTAACTTGTCTACCACTGCCCACTTTAAGGCTAGGAACTCCAACTTGTGAGTAGGGTAGTTCTTCTCTGAAGGCGTAAGGCTCCGGCTCACGTACGCAATAGGCCTCAGCAATCCACCATACTCCTGATACAGGACTCCTCCCAGACCTTCTCGGCTGGCATCCACATGTAGCTCATACGGCTTGTGAGAGTCCGCATAGGCCAAAACAGGAGCTCGGGTTAGACTCTCTTTCAGCTTCACGAAAGCTCCTTCACATTGACTGGTCCATTCACCTTGTATAGACTCTCGAGCTTTCCTTGGCCCTGGAACTGACGGGTTTTGGTCAGAGACCTTGCAGCCTTCTTCTGTGGTTTCCTTCTGCAGGAGTTTGTTCAGTGGTTGAGCTATTTTTGCGAATCCTCCCACAAATCTTCGATAGTATGAACAGAATCCCAAGAAAGATCTAAGTTCAGTGACGTTTCGGGGTCTAGGCCAAGAAGCTACGGCCTCCAACTTCCGAGGGTCTGTCGAAACACCTTCTGCTGAGACCACATGTCCTAGATACGTAACAGACGGTAGACAGAATTGGCATTTCTCCAGAGACAGTTTCAGCCCCTCTTCATGGAGCCTCTTCAAGACCTTCTCCAGACGTTGCTCATGTTCTTCCAGAGTCTTCCCAAACACAATTATGTAATCCAGGTACACTAATACTTCGATTAGATTCATATCCCCGACTGTCTTCTCCATCAACCGTTGGAACGTGGCTGGAGCCCCCGTAAGGCCTTGAGGCATTCTTGAATTCAAAGAACCCCAGTGGACAGATGAACGCAGTTTTCTCCTTGTCTTCAGGATGCATGGTATCTGGTGATACCCGCTTCGCAGGTCTAGTACACTAAACCACTTTGCTCCAGACAAACACTGTAGGGCATCTTCTATCCGAGGAGTGGCATATTGATCGGGGATGGTTCTCCGGTTCAATGTGCGGTAGTCTATGCATAGGCGGACAGAACCATTTTTCTTCCGGACCAACACTATGGGAGATGCGTATGGACTCCTGGACTCTTGAATCACCTTGGTTCTTTGCAATTCATTCAGCTGCTCTCGCAGATCATCTAAGTCTCCTAGCGGAACTCGCCTTGATCTTTCACGAAACGGCTTGTCTTCTTGTAACCGAATGCGGTGCTCAGTACTCTTAGCTAGGCCCACATCGAACTCATCTTTCGAGAACAATTCCTTCCACTTTAGGACTTGAGACTGAAGACGTTTCTTCCACTCAGGTGAAATGGGAGCGTTCTTGGGGTAGAATCTTTCATCTGGAATCTCTTTATCCACTCCCCCTCCTAAATCAGTAGAGAGGGGTGTAGCAGACTCTACTTGCCCGATAGGCATTCGGGCTTTAAGGACTACTGGAGAATCCGTCACATTGCACACGCTGACCGAGACTCTTCCTCGTGTTCTCTTCAGAGCTTTGGTGGAGATTATTTCAGGAATTACTTCGACTCCGGTTTCACTCCCATGATTAAAATCGGTTCCCAGCACCACGTAGGGACCTGGTTGCGATCCGTTCAACTTGACTGAAGCCCGGAAGCTCGCTACTTCTCCTGCTTGCAGAACCTTCTCCGTTCCCCCAGTCTCCACAGGCGCCCCACCTCGGCAGGTGCCTTTCGTTCTTCGACCATCCTCTGATAGACCGGACGTAACATTGGGTGTACTCCTTGAGTCGAACCTTCTTCCAATACAATAGGTGTCAGGAGACGCCGCACTAGGTCAGTATTCGTCCCCACTATCAGGGAGCTTCTGTTCGCACCTGAGGTCGAGGACACACAATGGCCAATGCATCACAACCCCCAGACTGTCCGATGACTTCAGATCCGATCTCCAACTTCACTTGCAGGTACCCGTCATAAGGGAGTTTCTCAGTGCCGATACCCCATATTTCCAAATCCTTCAATTCTTGCAGAGGAATGTGCTTTAAGTGTTTCTCATAGAAGTCTTTGTAGATCAATGTCACTTGAGCCCCTGAATCTAACAGGGCTTTAGTATAGACTCCCTCCACTTGGATTGGCACAATAGGAGAAGGACCTATCAGTTGGTCAGGAAACTTGGTGGCGGTATCCGGACGCTTAGACCCAGTTTGCTGTACCCTGGCCTTTTTCTTGGCCCGTGTAGGTTTTGGGTGTGCATTGCTTCCCCATGACGTAGACCCGGATGCTAAGGGAGTGACTCTTTCAGTCCTGGCAGGCTCAGCAGTTGGCTCGGCTTTGGCCCTCTCGCCCTCTTAGTCTTGGCTTGTTTTTGGAGCGGGGTTCAACCTTCGGGCACCTAGGTTGCTCCTTCACTTGTGCCCTCTGGCGTTTCCCGCCGGTGAGGTAGATAACAGTCCTTCTAGGGCTTTCAACAGTCCCTCGACTCTATCCTTCTCAGGCTTTCGGCCTTTGCACTGTGCGCGGAAATGGCCCATTTCTCCACAACCGAAACATCTCTTCTTAGAGAGCGGAGACGTAGTTGCTTGTTGAGATTTTGTTAAAGGACTTGGACCAGACGCCACAGCAACTCCCGTCGTCTGCATACCTGTGAGGAATTTCTGCATTTCTGCCTGCATTTCGGTCACCTTCATCAACACTCGGCACAGTTCCGCGTGCGCTTGTTGCAATTCAGCTTGAGCCTCCTGTACTTTCTTGACAGTTTTGGCGAATTCACCACGTTCAGGGAGGTTCGATTCTTTGGCAGCCCTCTCTGTAGATTTAAAAACGACTAGGTGTTCTTGTTCGTCCTCGTCAGATCCATAAGTATCTAGAGAGTCGCTTTCAGGCTGCAGACCGTCGTTATTTCTCACAGGTTGTGCATAATCCCTTTCCCCCCGCCTGAAGGATTTCTCTTCCAGTAAAGCCTCTTCCTCTCGTACAACTCGGATCAGTTCCAGGTACTTCAGCTCTTGGTTACCTGCTCTGCTTCTCAGCTGCATCATTACTGGATCTAGAGATTGAGAGCCCCTCAGGATCTGTTATTCGGATCTTATCTACTTCGGCCGGTTCGGCCCCTTTCTTCAGGAGTATCTGGTGTAGAATCTTATCTAGGCGCCTCATGTACTCGGTCATCCTTTCACCTCTTCTCTGATAGGTGTGTTCGTACTGATATACAAGTTCGGCCGTCTTTTCGGTTCGCCCAAAAACTTCTTCAAGAACGTTTAAGTAATCTAAAGCAGTACAATCTTTTCTACTCAGTTTCAGGTTTCTCACCGCTTCTGACGCAGGTCCCTTTAAGCTCTCGGTGATCCTTTGCTTTTTCTGGGCCTCAGGGACATCCCACTCATCCAGAGCCTGCATCGCCTGTTCCACCCATTCTTCAAAGGTTTCTTCTCCCGCCGGAGTTGGTACGTTTCCTGTAAAATTTCTTAACCGTCGATAACCGAAGTTAGTGTGAGGAGGGCTTGTTTTCTGACATTTAGCCAGTAGATCTCCAATAGCCACAATAAATTCAGGCCCGATCATGGCCAACGGACTAGGCGCGGGAACACTTGCGGATTCGCCACGTGGCGCACTTGGCTGAATTAGTTGGACTTCCACCTCATCGGCCAGTTTCACGCTCGCGCCCTGAAAACATGATGGAACGCCCTTTCTCCACTCAAGAAGAACATATACGTGTGAGAGGTATCTGGGTTTTTCAATGTCCAGTATTAACCCCCGATGATCTGGTGCTAGCGTGGCCACGGCCTGGGAATCTGATCTTCAGCCCAAGTGTCTGCGGGATATCCATGACTATACAACATTCTAACTGACTACTGTGCTCCCACACCATTCGGCAACAGTGTCTGGATCCATATTTAACCCTTTAGATGCGGTTTTTCCAGAGACTGGATCCTGGAACGAGCCCCCACGTGTAGCGCTCACTCCCGGAGGAGCCGCTGAAAATGAACCACGGGTCAGTCTCCCCGCACTAGGGAATAAATATACTCCAACACCGCTGTGGGTTTTTATAATTTAAATAGTTTACTAAAATGTTAAGCAGACGTTGAGACACGGTATTCACAGGTATTATTACAGTACTTTTGTATCGTGGTAAAAACGCGTAGCGGGAAAGAAACGAAACACGAGGCTTCGTATTTCGGAAAAATAATATACTGTATTTGCAACCGAACAGAAAAGAATGCAATTGCACGAAATTTCGGAAAAAAGGACACGTAGCGGAACCAAGAATACAATCTCTTCGTATTTCGATAAACGCGCAGCGGAAAAGAGAAAATATATTCAGAACGTATCTTTAACCCCTGTTCCGATTCGTAACAGAATGAGTCCTGCACAGGTTAAGTCCCGGAATGTAAAAGGTGTGTATGTGTGTGTGTATGGTACCCGGGTACTGTTCAACTGGGCAGTGAATTTACTTAAGGAATGTCTTCGACTAGTCAAGTTGGGGCCCTGTGGACTTTAGAGAGAAAACAGCAGCGTGTTCCTTATTTACAAACGGCCTTGGAGGCCTCTCACCCATCCACCGATTGCTTTAGGCTCCGCTGACCCAGGACGTCTCTCCGCTCGATATTGACTGGGGATACTTGCGGCCGGATCTGTTGTCTGACTTTCCGTAGCTTGTCCACGACTTGTCCAGCTCACCGCCTGCTCTCCGTATCCGATCAACTCGTGGCAACTCGTCACTCAAGGTCTTTGGTTCCTTAATCTGCAGCAAATCTCGGGAACTTGGAGGTCTCCTTCTCCTAAGGCTGGATGACCCGATGTAAGGAACTGACAGGTCTCACTCGCGCTCTGGCCTAGGCCCTCTAGCGATATCTTGCACTGCGTCTGCTCTCCCTCGTTCCCTGGCGCGCTCTGGCACATTCCCCACGAGGCTCAGGATGTCAAGCGTCTGTGTCCCACCCACTTCTTGTCTGTTTGCAAAGCACGCCGGGAAATGTAGTCCCAATGTCCAGTGTCTCTGATCGCGATTGTCTCCATCTTGTGGCCAAAAATAGGTACTGCCACAGCAAGGTTTTAACACAGCGCTACACAAGCGCAATGTAAGACATTGGACATTGGGACTACATTTTCCAGCATGCTTTGCGGGCGGGAACAGGAAGTGGGTGGGAAAAGAGACGCTTACATCCGCTGCCTCGTGGAGAGAACCGTCAGAGCGCGCAGAGGAGTGAGAGGAGTAAGACGCAAGTGCAGGAGATAGTGATCGCGACCAGGCCAGAGCGCAGGTGCGGCCTAGCAGAGCTGGAGATCGGTTTTCCCCTCTTACTGGTCGAAGACCTAGTGATCCACCGCTAGTAACCCTACACAGATACAGAGTAAGCTGAAGGACCCCGAGTTAGGAGACCGCAGATGATCTAACAGGGAGTGCAGGCGGTGAGCTGGACATCTTGTGGCAGATACAGACAAGCAAGACCGCGGATCCGGTGACACAGAGAATCCCAGTCAAAATCGAGCGGAGAGACGTCCTGGGTCGAGCGAGAGCGCAGAGTATCTGGCGGATGGGTGAGAGGCCTTCCCGGCCACTGTAAAGTAATAAAGCACGCTGCAGTTTTGTCAAAACCTACAGGGCCCCAACGTGACTAGTCGAAGACACCTCTGAAATCATTCACTAGCCAGTTGAATATTGTACCCGGGTACCAATACACACATACACTTACATTTTCTTTGGACATAACCTGTACGGGACTCACACTCCAACCACGAAGGGGTTAAAATTCCTTTTTTCCTTTTCCGCTACGCGTTTCTCGCATTACGAACTACTGTAAATATATATACATATACCGTGTTACTCTTTATATGCCAGTTTATTCAGTAAACTATATAATTTATAAAATCCACAATGGTGCTGGAGTATATTTATTCCCTAGTGCGGGGAGACTGAACCGAGGTTCAAATTCAGCGGCTCCTCCGGGAGTGAGCGCTACACTAATGATTGTGTCACAACTGTACAACAAGTTATGTGACCATGGTTAAGATAACAAGGTTATCAAGAATGAGACGCATCCTCCCCACTAACCAAATACACATTTATATCATGTGCTATACTGCAATATGCCACATCACACTCTGACGTACAGTATATAATGCAATGACATGATACACACATCATACATGTTGTATGGTGCGCATGTATCCTCTATGTTGCGATGCTCGATTTGACCAAGTATCACATGTATTCTCATCATTACCACATCCTTCAAAACTGAGCACCAGGATCATGCATGTTGATTTGTGCGAGAGACACAGATGATGTACATGACAAATGTCTCTGGCCCAAATAATGCACATGATGGGGGTCTGCTGCTCCCACTTGATAATTCTCAATTCTTGCATCACGTCTACAGGATTGTGGCAATGCATAATGGTGACAATGTACCTTGGAAAAAATGATTTGAGGTGTTTGTTCTTTAAAAAATAAATGTATTTATCTCACAGGACATTTCTTGCAATGTCATGAATGATTGTGCACAAAATCATATTTTGTAAATGTCCACTAATGTATCATTAGGGATTGTAACATATTAATATCTTCTAAGTGATGATACTTCTTGACTTGTGAGGCCACCTGGAATGACGAAAGGGTTCCTTGATGTTAATGTGATGCGTTCAATCATCCACTCACAGGCGACTGTCATCATATTTTAGGTTTGTGACCGATGGTGTCTACACCTAGTGGAATCTATATATGTCAGAATGATCCTTACATCATGCTGTTTCTGGTGTCCCATTGACAAACGTCAGGTTCTACAACTGTACATATGTTTCTCAATAAAAATAATTTGTTAAATTAATTATTTGTTTTTTATTGCTTATTTAAGAATGTGAAGTAGATTTACTACCAATACTTGTTTATTCTTTTTACATATTTCAAGCACTTTTTTGGGTGAAATTTTAGGTGTCGTAAGCTTTTTGAAATAAACAAGGCTTTTTAACCCATAGGTTTCAATGCAGCATATGAATCCGCACACTGCCAGGCAGCACCTCTACAGTGGCAAATCAGTTGGAAATGTTTTAGTAACAAGGTGTGGGAAATGTTTTACCCCATAGGCTTCAATGTTAAAAATATTCCCATTTTAATTAAATACATAATAAACTGTTGCTTATAATATTTAGCAGTAAAGAGTCTCTTTAATTGTAATTCCTGTAGGATTTTTCTACACCTGTAAATTGTTTTTGATATCAATTCGAGATTCAATATCAACAAAAAATTAACCGAATCACAGAAATGATCCAAACATCAAACATGACCCTAAGCACCGACACGACCTGAAACGAAAAATAAAATAAACATGCAAAAATACCATAAAGAACTTTTTACCCCTGCACATCTCTATGAATTTCTGACATTGGAGCGTAATTTTACTTACTACTGCATCCGTCTGCGGTGTCTGCTTTTTACGGTGTTTTCACTGCGCTGTATTCGGCGACTGCTTGGGTTTCTTTGGCGTCTTTGGTGGGGTTAATTCAGATGTTTTGGCTGGGTTTTGGTGAGTGTGCGTCGCGTTTGCGGCATCTTATCCCTGCACTATGACGGCCCTGTGGTGCTTGCTGAATACGCCGCAGGGTCGCCAAAATGTGACGGCAGGGTTGCCATACCACCCGCGGAGATGCTGGTCATGACGTTGCGGTAAGTACGCTCAAACACCAGCATTGTCGACCTCGCTGCCAGTCAGCAGATATGTGCTTCGTGTGCAGAGCCCCTACTGTCCCAGTCCGCAGTGATACGCCCATTTGCACATGCATACCCACACACCTTCAGACATCACATTCCAGCACACGTACACAATAATTTATGACACCAACAACAATGTAAGGAAAATAAACTTTTTTGATCCACAGACATGTGGAACAGTGCAAAAAACTGCACTATAACAATAATAACTAACATTAAAGTAACAACATTGTAAAAAACGACTGTACGAAAGGAAATTCAGCCTAAAGCATATGAGGGAAAGGAAATTCAGCCTAAAGCATTTTACTGTGAGAACAATAAAAATTTGGAATTCTCTGCCTATATTAAATATTAAATATAATAATTTAATATATATATTTAATATAAAAATATTAAAATAATATTATAGGTATTTAAATTCCTTCTATTGTTGCAGATTTAAGTAGGAGGTCATTTAGGATTAGCAAGATTGTTGCAGCAATAAAGTGCCTCCCTCCTACATTTAGATCTGTAGAATTGCTTCTCTTTCTTTCATAGGCAATCTATGTCTACAATTGATCTATGTTAATAAATAATGTATCTATAATTGATTGTGGTTAATGAGATAATTGATGAATCAACTTGTAGACAATTTGTTTTTAATTACTGGGTTGGCACACACAGACCGGTTGCAATGATTTATTGATTACTTAATTGATCTGTGGCGCTATTTATTCCCAGGTGTGTCATTATGTTTTAGGCTTGACAAAGACCAGTTGTGGTCGAAACGTTGCCTTTCTTGATGTTGGATTAAATCCATTTGAAATTATTTTTGTGGATTTTGGAGTTCTTTCTAATTTTCTGGCTATTGGGGCTGTGGAGCAAGAGACCCCCACTCCATTGATCCACGTTGGGGTGTACTCAAGTTTATACTTTTACGAAGATTTGTGAGAGGCTGAACCCGATGGACATATGGCTTTTTTTTGCCTATGTAACGATGATGCGAGATAACGTTACTAATCCTCGTCATGGGGATCATGTGCATGGTGGGGGTCTGGCACATCACATGGGGCCATAGACTGTTGAGGCTGTTGTGGTGGCTGGCGCAAAAGTGATTGTAGTTTGAATAGGCAGTACCAGCGGCGTAGCGTGGGTTGTCAGCGCCCGGGGCAGGGCAAGAATTGTGCGCCCCCTGAACCTGTGGACACGGTAACACACCATGATTCCCTGACACAAGTAGAGTATTGACCCCCCTTACCCCAAAAGCAAATGTATTGAATATTAACTAAATACTGATATAATAAAAAAATGAAGCACACATGCCCCCCACGCTCCGCCACTGCTACCAGTCACCCTGTCCCAGTATACCCTATCATAGGTCCAATCTCACACTATACCCAGTCACTCTCTCCCAGTACCCCAGTCAGCCTCTCCCTCCAAGTACCCCCAGTCACTCTCAGTACCCCCACTTTCTCTAAATACCCCCAGTCGCTTTCTCTCCAAGTACCCCCAGTCACTTCCTCCCAGTACCCCCAGTCACTCTCTCCACGTACCCCACGTTTTCCCAGTACCCCAGTCTCTCTCCAAGTACCCCAGTCACTCTCTCTCTCCCAGTATCCCCAATCACTCACTCTATCCCAGTACCCCCAGTCACTCACTCTCTCCATGTATCCCCAGTCACTCACTCTCTCCCAGTACCCCCAGTCACTCACTCTCTCCCAGTATCCCAGTCACTCTCTCTCTCTCCAACTACCCCCACTATCTCCCAGTACCCCAGTCACTCTATCCAATAACCCCAGTCACTCTCTCCCAGTATCCCCAGTCATTCTCTCCCTGAACCTCCAGTCACCCTCTCCCTGTACTCCCTGTACCCCCTCACTGTGTGGTGGTCACGCTGCTTTGGTGTCATACAGTGTTGCCTATCTGCGTGGCGTTGCTGGTGGCCAAGGGGGGAGCTGTCCAGGGGGCTTAGTGGAGACCAGATTTTAAATGTGCTGCAGGGCATGCGCCTCCCTCCCTCCTTCCTGTTAAGCGGCTGCAGGGCTGCCAGCAGGGGGGGCTGGAACAGGGCTTCAAGGGGGGCTGACAAGCGGGGTACAGGGCATTCTGTTGAATAATGCTTTGCTGCTTCATGTGACTCATGTCAGCATTAAGGAGGAGTCAGGACGGGACCAGAATTTTATGTCCTCCCTTCTAGACGCTGAGTGCTAAGTCACCGCCGGCGTGGCAAAACTGGCGGACACTTTGCTGATCCCTGCTGGAAAGTAATAGTGGTTCAAATTTATTTTGAAATTATGCGCCCTCTAAGAAAAAAATTGCGCCCGGGGCGACCGCCCCCGAGGCACCCCCCACGCTACGCCACTGGGCAGTACCACCTGTACACCATCTTCTGGTCCTCGGTCAGACGGTCCAGCATGGGCTGCAAAGAATAAGTAAAAGCCATGTCGTGGTTCATGGGCATGGAAGGTGGTGGTGCTGGTGGCTCCATGCTAAGGTTGCACTGTGTGCCTGCTGACCGATGGCATCCTGACACCTGCCTGGCTGTGTCATCCTCGCTCTCCTCAGTCGCCTCAGACCCACCCTCACCAACATCGCCGCCAGCAGCACTGCTGGTGCTCGCAGCTGGTTCCAGGGTCCTTTTTAGGAAGGCCAACTCGTCTGCAAATTTATAGGGCTGGGTCTTCTTTGCCCCTGGTCCAGCCCATGCCTCCTGCTTCTTCACGGTCCAGTGGTGATTGTCCCGGACCGTGCGCCACTTGATCATTACTTCAGTTTCTGAAAGACATGATAAATGAAGAATGACATAGGTTAGGTTGGAAAAATATTTTCCTTATTTTTTTAATATTTTTTTCCTTTTTTCTGTAACAGCCCTTTTTATTATCATTCTTTGGACATTTTCGCTCAGTAGTATGTTTGCAGACTGCGTTTCACTTTTCAAACATTCAAGCGTGGTGTCATTTGTTTTTTTTCACTCCATTCGTCTGCGGTGTCGGGTTTTTCCGGCGGTTGCTCTGTGCTGTGATCGGCTCCTGCTCGGGTTTCTCCGGTGTGGTCGGCGGGGTTAATCCAGATGTTTTTGCAGGTTTCAGTGTGCATTCGTTGGGTTTTGCGGGGGGTGTTTGTCGGGTTTGTGGCGTCTTTTCCCTGCACTACGATGGCCCTGTGGTGCTTCCGGAATACACCGCAGGGTCGCTGTATTGAATAGAATGAAAAGTCAACGAACGTGCAGTGACATTTCAATTCTCTTTGAATTACCCCTCATGCCTGTTAGACACAGCAACAGGTTGTGTGATGCACTAGCTAATGATTTTACAAGCGAAGCAGGTCAGGTGCACTGGCAGCTGGGGTGCATTATGACATGTGACGACAATCATTGTTTGCCATATCCATTAATTTTACATTTATTATGCATTGATTATGAATAAAATAATCGTATACTCACTACGCATGTCCTGATCCACTTTAGACCAGGTGTCATACCACGGCAGTCCAGGCGTTCTTCTTCTCTACCTTGTCCTTAGAAAGGACACTGGCCTTGTCCCACAGTGCTGGGTGCTGGCATACTTTGTCGATCAGGGTGGGAACGTCCATGATGTGATGTGACACTTGACAGCAGCAGCTCCACGTTCACTCCAGGCAGAACAGGAAACATCTGGATTGTGGGTGTGAGCTAGGCCAGATATGCGGACGCAGCGCACTTTTGTGTGCATCTACGTTCTCCGTTGTGAATCCGCAGTTTGGTATGGTCAAGTTGTTACAATTTGCCGTTACCACCAGCTTTTCAAAGACGTTAAAATTATGTGCGCAAACGCTGTCTGTAAAATTTTGCGCAAAGATTGTAATACCACGCGCACACCAGCGCACAAAAAGCATTTGTGCTCACAATGTTAAGTATAGGACGCGCACAGTTCATCACGCTCACGCAGGTCCATCCATGTTAAACGCTAACGCGCATGTTTTGCGCAAACGTTGTAATACGACGTCAGGGATAGACCGATAGAATTTTTTCAGGGCCGATACAGATTATCGGCAGCTTTTCTGGCCGATAGCCGATATTTGATGCCGATATTCTGTCAATTTAAAGTTCTGAAAAAAAACAGAACAAATCTGACTATGCCATGAACTCAATAGCCTAAACAACAATCTTTGTGCAAACGTTTCCACCGGTGCAAAAAAACATCTAACGCGAGGGGCAAACCCTTTACACCGAATGCCATATTACATAGTCAGCGCAACAAACGCACGTAATCGTCTACCGCAGGTGAACCTGCGAACCCTGCGTGAGCTTACTGTACGACGCGCGATCTATACCTAACATTGTGTGCACAAACGCATTTACGCGCTGGGACGCGGATGGTATTCCAATCTATGCGCAGTTTGTAACGCACAGCGTTTGCGCGTATAATTTTAGCAACTCCTAAAAGCTGGTGGTAACGGCAAATCTGAACGTCCTGGCCGAAACCAAATACACCAGCCCAAAAAAAAAAAAAAAATGCAGCAAAGTATAGTTACACATTCTACACATACCCAAACCAATAAAATGGAGAAGTTGTGTGTGCATGTATTATTGCTGCAGCATATATGCTCAGATTGACTTGTGGTTCTTAATTCTGATTGGCTGAATTGCGTGAAAAAAATGACAGCACACTGATTTCTGCGTGCAACAGTACTGCGCGAGCATTTGGGCGCATCCGGTTTACGCGGGTTATTGATCGGGTCAAAAACACGTGAGGATTGTAATTCCAGCGGTGATTTGCGCACGCAAACGTTTAACGCTTGGCGCAAAACTTCACGCTTTGCGCAAGCATTTTTGCGCAAAGATTGTATATAGCCCAATGTGTTTAACATGTAAACATTGCACCACGTCTACTTCATTTATTCAATTTAATAAGAATTTTTATTTTATTTAATCCTTTTATTTTTTACAAACAATCAGACCGTGTCTTTGGCTTTCTTAAAGATCTCTCATATGATCCTATATGTAAGGGGTTCAGCAACCTTGGCCCTCCAAGGGTTATATTACAAAGTTATATTACAGCTCTGGTTAAGCAGTCACTGTGTAATATTGCCCCACGTTTTGGAATTACATCTGCTATGATGCTCATCTTCTCATTAGGTTCTTGGAGCCTCATTGGAAATCCAGTTCCAAAACATCTGGAGGTCCTAGGTTGCTGGACCCTGCTGTAGGAAATGGACCCTGCATCTCCTGTATAGGGAATTCCCTGCCAGATGGGATGGAAGCCCCATTTCTGTTGCCATCACGCTCATGCACAATACAGTCAGTGAGCAGGAGTCATTCTGCAGTGAGGGCTTACAGCCTGATGTGGGAGAAGCCCCGGATTCACACAGTTCTGTGGGATCTTGCGTGTCGCAGCTGTAGTGAGCAAACTTGTCCAAATATCGGCAATATCGGCAAATAAAATGCCGATACCGATATCAGTAATTTTCTGAATATTGGCACCGATAATCGGCTAAACCGATATATCGGTCTATCCCTATACGACGTTCAGCGCAAAGGGTTTTGCCCCTCGCGTTAATTCGTTTCTGTGCACGCGCAAAATTGTGCGCGAAGAATGTAATAGGGCTCTAAATGTTTTAGGATTGTAATAAAATAGTTTAATGTGAATAACTTTTGGTATGTTTTATCAAATGACCCCAAATCTTCAGAATATGTTAAAATATATACAGGGTAATTCAAAGAGAATCGAAAAGTCACCGCACGTTCGGTGACTTTTTGTTCTCTTCAATTCGGTTAGTTTTGCCGATCCCATTTCGGTGACCCTGCGGTGTATTCAGCAAACACCACAGGGTCCCCGAATTGCAGGGAAAGGCCGCCGCAAACCAAACGAAAACTAACCGCAAAACCTGGCGAATGCACGCCGAAAACCCGCAAAAACATCTGGATTAACCCACCGAAAATGCTGGAAAAACCAAGCAGGAGCCGATCACATGCAGTGAAGTCGACGGAAAAAGCCGACACCGCAGACGAGTGAAGTGAATAAATTAGAAAAACAGTTTGCTTGAATGTTTGAAAAGTGAAACGCTGTTTGCAAAGAAACTACTGAGCGAAAATGTCTGAAATTTACATATGAGGTCCCAGGAATGATAATAAAAAGGGCTGTTACAGAAAAAATAGGTTTGGGAAGCTGAGAACTTAGGTTGTGCAAAGTTTCAAGGCAATTGATTGAGGTTATGTACATTATGGTACATTAAGCTACATTAAGCCATTTTCACATTAAATGTGTTAGGATGTCCCCAATGGTCCCCAGTTTTCTTGCAGGTACTTTAAGGCATTTTCTGAAGAGTGTGGATTTCTTCACAGAACCTCGAGTCCAAAGTATCCTCAAAGCAATGGATTAGCTGAGTGTGGAGTTAAAATCATTAAGAGACAGGTCGGAGCCTGCACAGCCATGCGATAGGACGTGCCCTGTGAATCCTCCCGCTTCTCCCGCTATTTCGGAGCGATCTAAGGACAAATTTCCCCCGACCATCGACTCCTGCCAGCACAGGAAGGTCCCTATACCCACAGGAATGGGCAAAAAAAAAAAAAAAAAGGATTCGGAGATCCCGGTGGCGCCGATTTTCGCGGCCCGCCGCGTGGAAGTACAGGCCCAAGATGGCGCCAGCGGGGACCCGCCAGGCCCAACACAAACAGAGGTAGGACCCGCACCCCAACTGGGAAACCCGGCCACCAGGGATGATATAGCTGCGCTGGGGACAAAAATAACGGCCTCCCAAGAATTCTTGGCAGCTGAAATGAACTGCAATTTTTGGGCCCTAGCGGCCGATATCCAGACCATAGGGGGGCGCACGGTGGCTCTCGAGGAGCGCACAGACGCCATAGCTTCCCACTCTAATACCCTGGTGGATGAGATGCACACTATGGAGGCTACCATTGGACGACTGGAGGCACAGGTGGAGGACCTTGCGAGCCGCAGCCGCTGCCATAACGTTCGGATTCGGGGGCTCCCGGACTCAGTCCCACACGACCATCTGTCGGTGACGCTGGAAGGCATCTTTAAAAAATTATTACCGGATCTACCCCCTTCCCGCCTTCTCATGGACCATGCTCACAGAGCTTACGGGCCACGTCCCCCCCAAGGAGGGAAGTTTCGGCACGTCATCCTCAGGTTTCACTATTACCACACCAAGGAAGCGGTGTTAAAAGAGAGCAGATCAGTTCACCTATCGTATGAGAATCACCCGCTCACCCTTTTGCCTGATGTGGCCCCATCTACCTTGGCCAAATGGAGGGAATGGCGCCCTGTCACGGAGGTTTTACGAGCAGGAAATGTCAAATACACCTGGGGCTTCCCACTCCGCTTTGTGGTCTATAAGGAGGGCCAGGCCCTCACCTGCTCCAGGATCCAAGGTGCACCAAGGCTGTTAAACTCCCTTCAATTACCCATGCCTGGTGACCTGCCGGCTCTCCGGTTCAGACACCGTTAGCAAAATTGCCATTAAAATGTAAACAAGCTCCGGGCTGAAGGGGCCGGGCAGGCTCGCTGGTGCAGCGGCTCTACTTTTGCGTACCCCAGTGCTGGCTGCGGTGGACGGAGGCCAAGACTTCACCGACCCACAGGGGGAAATGTAATGTATCATATACTAGTTTCACTTTCGTTCCGTTTATTCGATTAAGACGTGTATATTATTTTTTCAGGATATTTAAATTCCGTAAGTTATTTTCCTGGAGTTTCTGACATCTTGGATACCATGTCTAGCTTTATTAATTAGCGGGGAGGGGGGACTCTGTCACCTCTCCTGAGGGACCATGTGCCTTCTCTGTGTCTCCCGTCTCGACTCTCTGGCTTGTCCTTCGTGTCGAGGTTGTTTGTTTCTTTGCTTCTCCTCTTTTTCTTTCTTCTCTTTCCTCCCCTTCTCTTTCCTTACTATCCCCCACTTTTTCCCGCTGGGGGGGTGTGGGGGGCAGGTGCCCGCTGGTGCATGTATCAGCCTTGCTGAACCTGAGATATGGCGTCGCTGAAATGCCTCTCACTAAACGTTAAAGGCCTCAACTCTCCGCGCAAGAGACGCCTTCTTTTCCGCGAACTGCGAAAACAAAAAATTGACATAGCCTTTTTGCAAGAGACCCATGTCCCGCGTAAGGCAGACTACAGATTGGCTGATGCGCGCTACCAGTGGGTCTTCTCCTCTAATGCGTTATCTAAACGAAGTGTTGTCTCTGTCATACTGCACAATTCCTGTCCCTTCCAGGTGGAATCGGTGGAGGGGGATGACGCAGGCCGATACGTAGTAGTACAGGGGCACTTTGGTGCTCACCCATACGCGCTCGCCTCAGTGTACGCCCCTAACACCTTAGACAAAGATTTCTGGTCTGCACTCTCTGAGTTTTTGGGATCTCGTACCCCTGGAGACTTAATCATTGTGGGTGACTTCAATGCCACGCTTTGCACAGCGGTAGACCGTTCAGGAGGGGGTGCCCCCACACCTCAGGATCGTGCCTTCTCCTCTTTCACGAGAGATATGGGATTAGTGGACGTCTGGCAGGTACAACACCCGGGAGAGAGAGACTACACCTTTCTGTCACACCCTCACAAGACTTACTCACGTATTGATTATTTCCTTGCTTCGTCCAAACAGTTTAAAGATCATTGATACCTCCTCTATTGGATCCATCACCTGGTCTGACCATGGGTGGGGGGATCGATAAATAGGAGATGGCGACACGACCCAATCTTACTCACGTGACGGGATATTACTTATAAGATCTCTGCAGACTTGACTGAATATTTTGACATGAACTCAGGGGAGGAGGTCTCCATACCGATGATATGGGCGGCACATAAGGCCGTGATCAGGGGCTCCTTTATTAAATACGGTTCCCACTATAAAAAATGTAAAAATGCCCAGATCCTGGACCTGCAGAGTGCCCTGCGGGATAAGGAGACGGCGTACAAAACTGTCCCCTCGGAGGCCTCCTTCTCGGCACTCCAGGATGTGCGGCAGGCCCTGAACCAACTACTGGTAGATGACGTGGGGCGATCCATGATCTGGACTAGACGTAAATACTATGAGAGAGGCAACAAAATGGACACCCCTCTGGCCCGCAAGCTGAGGCCACGGCCCTTTTCGGCTCCAATCTGTATGCTTCGGGACGGCGGTGGGGGTGGTGTTGTCTTCCCCATCGGCAATTAACAATCTACTGACCTCCTTTTACACGGATCTCTACAATCACTCCCCTTCCCACACAACCGACAATACGACTCTGTGCCACGACATCAGAGATTTTTTGTCCTCTCTGGGTCTACCAGAGGTGGGAGAGGAACAGGTGGGGAACCTAGTGTCGCCCTTCTCTGCAGAAGAATTGACAGAGGTGATCAAGGCCATGAAACCTAATAAAGCACCGGGGCCGGATGGCATATTACAAATTTTTCTCGCCCATACTGGTCCCACGCCTGCTCCCTCTCTTCAATGGCCTCTTAAGCGGGGAACAACTTACCCCAGAATCATTGTCCGCTTCAATCGTGTTGCTCCCCAAACCCGACAGAGATCCCCTATTACCAGAAAGCTATCGCCCCATCTCTCTCCTAAACACGGATGTAAAATTTTTTGCCAAACTCCTCTCTAACAGACTGGACGCTATACTACCCCGCTTGATCCACCCGGACCAAGTTGGTTTCATCCCGGGCCGACAGGCCTTTGATAATACCTGCCGGGCGGTCGACCTCCTATGGCAGGCATCCTCTTCCCAAACGCCATCGCTTTTTCTGTCACTTGACACGGAAAAGGTGCTTGACAGGGTCGAGTGGCCTTACCTATTTTTGGTCCTGGAACGCTTCGGCTTCCCGACGAAGTTTATAACAGCGGTTAGCTCCCTATATGCCTCACCGTCAGCTAGTATAGTCTTACCCAATGTCCCCCCCATCCCCTTCCAGATCCATAATGGCACTCGCCAGGGATGCCCTCTATCCCCGGCGTTTTTGCCCTCATTCTAGAACCTCTCTTACATGCTATCCGACACTCTGACGACATCGTAGGGATTAAGGTGGGGGACCTCTCTTACACGGTCTCTGCCTATGCGGATGACATTCTCCTCTCTCTCTCCCCGACCCAGCCAGGTCTCTGGCATCAATATCTTCCCTGCTTACACACTTTTTGCTCCTATCCAGCTATAAGATAAACATGTCTAAATCGGAAGCGATAGCTATACATTTATCGGAGACAGAGAGCTCCCACCTCTCTACGGCCTACCAGTTCCGACTCCAGCGTTCCCACCTTAAATATCTGGGGATATACCTGACACCTCGTACGGAGGACCTATATCACGCTAACTACACACCTCTCTTGCGCACGCTCAAGCAGGACCTGGACAGGTGGTCTAAACACACGATTTCGTGGCTAGGACGCATACACTGTATCAAAATGAACCTACTACCCAGGCTGTTATACCTCTTTCAAACCCTACCGATCCCCCTGGCGGGGATGGATGTGCAGCTGATGCAGAGACAGATCTATGATTTCGTCTGGAGCGGAGGAAGGCATAGGATTGGGCGGCAGACGCTTTATAGACCGCGGGATAGGGGAGGGCTGGGTTTGCCTTGTTTGTTCTCGTATTATTACGCATCTCAACTAGCTCAAATTGCTTGGCACTGCCCATGTTATGAACGCAGATGGGTTGAACTAGGACTCTCAATAGCCCTACCATGCAAACTGGACTATTGGATATGGTTGCCTAAGCACTATAGGCCGTTGTTGCGCACCACCTGCCCGGCCATCATCAACTCTCTGACTATATGGAACAAAGTAGCCCTGAAATGTGAACTAAGCTGCTATCCCTCTCCGCTGACCCCGCTATGCCTCAACAGGGAATTTACCCCAGGTCTTTGACCTGCATCTTTTTCAACTCTCACAGGCAAAGGCCTGCACCGTGTTTGCCACCTTTTCCCTGCTACAATTCTGTACCCTGCAGGAGGGTTCTCACCTGCCGCCTGCCTCACTCTTCAGATTGCTACAGTTGCGAGACTTTGCTCTACAACCACATATTAAAAAGGCAGTCACATCTAAGCTCTCCTCCTTTGAATCTCTATGCCTGCGAGGACGATACATTAAAGGATTAATCTCTTCTCTATACCAGCAAGTCACCTGTATATTAGACTGGGCGGAACTCCCCTATATTCGAGCCTGGCACACAGACTTGCAAGACCAACTAGAGGGTGATTCTTGGTTGGACATCTGGGAAGCCTCCAGGAAGATTTCGTTCTGTAAGACTATCCAGGAACAGGCGACTAAGCTACTTATGCGTTGGTATACCACACCGGCCCAACTGGCCAGGATTAAAAAGACACCCACGGGAGACTGCTGGCAGCAATGTGGGGCTAAAGGATTGTACTTTCATATGTGGTGGACCTGCCCTGTCATCAACTCTTTCTGGATCAGCATCCAGACGCTCTATGAGGAGGTCATGTCCTGTCAAATTCCCCTGACGCCGGACCTTTTCTTATTGTCAAACCCCCTGGTGGATTTTACACATAGGGAGTACAAGCTTCTCACTAAGCTCTTGGGAGCGGCACGTGGGGCGGTGGCAGAGGGATGGATCCGGATGGAGGTGCCATCCACGGGACGGGTTCTGGCCATCATCCGAGACACCTTTTTGATGGAGAAACTGATGGCTATCGTCCACCAAACCATGGACTCCTTTTCTAAAACGTGGGCCCCATGGCTCTCGTACGACCCCAGTTGCTTCATCTGAGAGAATTTTTTTTGTTACCTTTCACTGTTTGAACTTGTATGTCGAATATAGTAATGCTAGACTTGATAACGCCTACTGTGTATGTTGCTAGTTCCCCCCCTCTCTCCCCTCTTTTGCTTTTCTTTCTATTTTCCCTCTTTCCTTCTTTCTATGTCTACCTGAAAAATGGCGGCAACCACGCAACGTGAACGGGGTGTGGGGATTTCGTGGTCTAGAGATATCATTGGTTGAAGTTTTATATCGGATTAGATTAACCCCCCCTGCCTTCTCTCCTTTTTGTACCCCTGATGGTATTGTTGTTTGACGCTGCAAAATAAAGTCTTTAAAAAAAAAAATCATTAAGAGACTCTTTACAAAGGCAAGTCACTCAGGGGAGGCCCCACAGTTTGCTTTGCTTAATTATAGAGCCACACCTTTGGAGGGGGGCAAATCTCCCACACAATTAGTCTTCGGGGGCGTCAGATAAAAACTAAGTTACCACAATTGAATTTGACACAGTATCACAACACAATGACAGAAAGTTGCGTACTTCCTACATTGCAAAGAAGGATGGAATTAGGGAACGTCAAAATAGGAACTATGACAAAAGTGCAAAGAATGTAAAAATGCTGCAGGTTGGGGACACTGTAAAGCTCTGGACCGTTCAGCGCTGGACAAATGAAGCTGTTGTGCTGCGTCAAGTCACAGACAGGTCCTTTGAAGTTAAAACAAAGCATGGAGTGGTGTTGAGACGCATTCAGAAACATTGAAGATACCATGTCACTAGGGATGGGCTGCCGGTTCGAATCTGTTCTATGTTCGATTCGAACATCGGCTGTTCGAAAGTTCACGAGCTTCAAACTTTTTGGGACGTTCGCCAAAAGTTAGAAAAAAAATGTGATTTTTTAAAAAAAAAAAAATGCTTAAAAAATCCTAAAAACGTCTAAAAATAAAGAGACTCTTTACTGCAGAATATTATAAGCAACGGTTTATTAGATATTGAATTAAAACGGGAATATTTTGAGGAGCGAGCGGCCGCCGGAAGACAGAGCTGCGACTGTGTGGGCTGGCCGGACAGGTGCATGTGGCAGAGAGGCGGCCCAGGGAGGGAGCCCCACTGCACCTGCAGCCACGCCAGACCCCCCCCCACAACCAGGATCCAGGGAACGCCCACTGACCACCAGGCTAAGGTTAGGCGACACATTATTAAAAAAAATTAAATCCGAGGACATATTTAAATGTCCTCGGGAACATAAAATAAAACTTTTTTTTTCTTTCTAATACTCACCTGATTCCTGGATCCACCAACAAGCGCAGCCTCCTGTCTCCCAGGCTGTTAGAAGCTGCATACACCGGCGTGCTGTGTGCAGCTTCTGAGAAGATACGCTATTAGTGTAGAGGGAGCGATGCAAAATGCGCAGCCGGCTTCCCCGCTACTCTAATAGCGTATCTTCTCAAAAGCTACACACAGCGCGCCGGTTAAAGCTAGCGTCAGACCGTAGAGGTGCTGCCCTGCAGTGTGCGGATTCATATGCTGCATTAAATATACTGTAAAGGTGCTGCCCTGCAGTCATTAATTATACTGTAAAGGTGCTGCCCTGCAGTGTGAGGATTCATATGCTGCATTAATTATACTGTAAAGGTGCTGCCCTGCAGTGTGCGGATTCGTATGCTGCATTAATTATACTGTAGAAGTGCTGCCCTGCAGTGTGCGGATTCATATGCTGTATTAATTATACTGTAAAGGGGCTGCCCTGCAGTGTGAGGATTCATATGCTGCATTAATTATTATTCTTACAAATTTGGTTACTTAACCCATTTGCGTTTGGATTGTAATACGCAGTGAACACCGCAGCAAACGTTAATGCTCACGCAAGTGAGCGTTAACGTTTGCGTTAAGATTATAATTTTTCCCACTCGTTGTTGTTCAAACATTTCCCATGGCTTCAAATCGCGTTTAAACATGAGCAAAAGCGGTAAAAATTAGCTCAGTGCACAGCGGTGAAATGGCTCAGCACTCAGCAGTGAAAGGGTTAAAAACTGGGTTTTTTTTAACCTTTTTTTTCATTGTATACTGTCCCCAGGGCACTACCTGGACCCCCATACACCTTTTATGGTCAATATCTTGCATATATGCCCTCTTGGAGGGCACCTTAATTTTTCGAACGTTCGAGCCCCATTGACTTGCATTGTGTTCAAATTTGAACTTTTTCAAATGTTCGAATGCGAACCGAACACGGTTCACTACATGTCACTCTCTGGACCTACCACAGTCACTGGACATGGATTGTTTCAGTAATGGTGAGGATTCTGAAAAGGCTTGCTCTGATATGCAACATGGCCAAGATGTAATTCATCGGGAACCATTTCTGATAAATACTCCTGAGGAGCCCTCTTTTGAGAATACAGAATCCCCTGGACCTTTATGGAAGGGGAACATGATTGATGGCCTGGGCTGGATGTTCAGAAGGAAATGTGGAGCTATTGGTCATATATGTGCAACATTGTTTTGCTTACCTATATATGCATCTGTGGTGGGTGTGTTCTGTCTCTTTGTTCCCTGCCAGCGTCAACTGTGCATCAAGGAGATTTCTAGGAGATTCCTGTGGAGAGAGAAGAAAATCTGTGATTTATTTTACAATGGCCTCTACTTCACTTGCTGGTCTGCTGGACCAATTGAGAGTGCATGCAAGGTGCATCTTTGCAGGATCTTTTGCAGGATACGTTGGTGCCGGCCCGTGAAAAGTCTCCCGAGGATGATGAGGAGCCTCGCCAATGGCGCAGAGAGCGGCGTTCCAGGCCCCCAGTTCGTCTGAGCCCGAGTACCCCGAGGCTTCGTGGGACTGGTAACCGAGTTGGTGGTGTGGATGGGCCGGATGCTGGTTCCCAGTCGTCGGACGGGTAGATCGTTTTGAATATGCCGCCTCGGGAGCTTCGTTCTGGATTGCGGAGGAGGGTGAGCATGGTGCGTGAAGCCACTGTTTCCCCTTTGCTTTCAGGTGCGGTGGATGGGGAAATTCAGCGGGCTACTGGCGCTGGATAGGCTGCTGGTGGTCGGCATGCTGCCCCCCGTACCCGTCAAGATGGCCGGCAGATGGAGTCCGCGGTCCAGGAGTCCTCATGGAGATGCTTCACTTCTGGCTGCCGGAAGGAGAATGACGAGAGCATCAGCGTCTGCCCCCAGGCCCCCCTCCTGTTCGTCGCAGGCCTGCGGCGTCACGAGGAGCGCACTGGGCACGCCCACAAGATGGCGGCTCCCTTACTATCGATGAAAATACTTGGCGGAGAGCAGTTTCGGCAGAGTTTGCGGCAGAGGAGTCGGGTGCGGTGGCTGAGGATCATCCGGCACAGTTGCCCTCCGCATCTGGACGAGGATCGGTGGTGAGGGAGGACCATAACCAGCGCTCTTTTGGGGCGAGCGGCTTGGATTCCAGGTCTGGAGGTCTGCAGGACGTACCGAGTCTACAGGGCCGTGCAGTTCCCGGGTGTCCATCGCCGGAACTGCATTTGGCTGCTGTCCCTGTGGTTCCTGGAGGATCGTCCCTGCTGGCGTCACGTAAGTCTGATCTTGAGGGTGCTATTGCTGGCTCACAGGGTTCGTTAGGTGATGTTGTGGCAGGCAGCTCTGGCGGGCTAACGACGGGCTTGCTGGAGACCCTGGTGGCGGCCATCAGACGTTGGCAGGATGGGTCAGATGCTGGGCAGGGTGCAATGGATTCTGGGTGTCCTGCTGTGTTTTCTGTTGCTGGGGGTGCGGTGACTGTGGCTGCTTTGGCGTCTAGTCCGGCTGCTTTGGGTGCTTCTGCGTCTAGCCGGGTCGTGGACAGCATGATAGAAGGGATCACCTGGTGAGTGTCCGGGCCATGGTTCCTTGGCTAGACAGGTACCCCAATAAGAGATGCTTTGGTTTGTTTGAGGGCTTTCGGGACGGTTTTGTGATTCCGCATGTGCCATCTGACTTTCCGCAGTTCTCTCAAAATTTGATTTCTGCTCGGCAGCAAGACGAGGTGGTGGCGGACAAGTTGGCTCGTGAGGTTCGGTTAGGACGGATGATGGGTCCGTTTGCGGGGCTCCCCTTTTCTAATCTTCGGGTGTCTTCTTTGGGCATTGTGTCTAAGAAGGAGGAGGGTAAGTTCTGCTTGATCCATCATCTTTCCTACCCGACTGGTCTTTCTGTTAATGACGGTATTTCTAGCGAAGGATGTCGGGTTCAATATGCTTCATTTGATGAGGCATTGCGGATTGTGCATGAGGCTGGGCCTGGTTGTTTTTTGGCGAAAGCGGACATAGAGGCGGCGTTTCGGTTGTTGCCGATTCGGCCGAACTGCTATCACTTACTGGGATGTTCCTCTCTGGGAGGTTTTTATGACAACCATTGTCTTCCGATGGGCTGTTCGATCTCTTGTTACTATTTTGAGTTGTTCTCTTCCTTTTTGCACTGGGTGGTGTGTTGGCGCGCTGGACGAAATTTGGTGGTTCATTACCTGGATGATTTGTTATTTGTGGGGCCAGCGGATTCCATCGACTGCGCCGCCCTGCTGCAGATCTTTCGGGAGGTAGCCGGGGAGTTCGGGGTGCCCCTGGCGGAAGATAAGATGGAGGGCTCCATTCAATTGCTTGCCTGTTTAGGCATTGAGATCAATGCGGTCCTCCATGTTTTCCGTTTGCCGGTACAAAAGATTCAGACCTTGTTGCGGTTGGTGATTAGGGCGCGGGGTGTGGCGAAAATGCGGCTTTCTTATATTCAATCCTTGTTGGGTCATGTGGAAGAAAGGATGTGCTGAGCTGAGTAAGTAATGAATATTCATAAGGGTCAGGGAACAGGAAGTGAGCTGTGCACCAGGAAGTGTTAGTGAGCAGGAGAGACAGTTCAGAGTCAGGAAAGCAGCACTCATCTCATGTCCTATAATAATAAAAGAAGTTGCTTTAAACATAACCTTGTGAATCATTTCAGTACATTAACCTCCCTGGCGTTATTCCCGAGTGTGACTCGGGGTTAAATTTTGCTACTGCGAACGGTAACCCCAAGCCACACTCGGGCTGTATACTCACCGCATCCTGCGCTCCCTCGCTGTCCCCCGCAGTCACCACAGTGTGATCGTAGCGGCCAGCAACTTGCGTCCCGGTTCCGTTCCCTGTGAGCCACACAACACAGGGGGCGGGACCTGGTGGCAAATTTGAACTGTAAAAAAAAAAAGTGTAAAAAATACTGTAAAATGCGCTTTGTGTCCCATGTTTCAAGATATATAAAGAAAGAAATAATATATCATACGAAGGATGTTTACTGAGGCAAAATGCAGTGACTAATATTGCACCCTTGTTTTCTGAAAGATTTCAGTGTTTTTAGTTTGATTATATTATTGAATATTATTTATTTCCATTATTTTGGATAATAAATTATTATTTTGTGTTTCAAACTTTATCTTTACTAGACTCTTGTTTGCACAGATTTCAGTGAGTTATTCCTAAGGATTGCAGGCTTACTATATAAAACAAGACATTTCCTTTCCAAGAAAATTGAAACGCTTTTATACACAAAATCAGACCGCAAGGGAGGTTAAAAAGCCTAACAACACAAACAGCAGTGGGTGATATGTGAAAAAGGAAAGAACAAAACCATACAGCGCATCCAGTTGGTTAATAAGTGAACATGCAAAAGTTCATAGTAAAGTGCAACATTGCTTGAAGAAAAGTCAAAATACCATCATTTTTAAAGTGCACGTGCATAAAGTGAATTTCCAATAGCAAAGTCCAATGTGCGGAATAAACAGAGGGGAGATACTCAAGTTATAGTTAATCCAATACTCAAAAAAACGGAGAGAGGAATATGTTGGTCTTCTCTAAAGTGCTGGTGTCGAATTCATTTGTTCATCAGTGTTCCTCAAAAAAAGCACATCATAGAAAAACAATAATAGTGCAGATAGTCATCACAGAGTTGGTCAAAAATGTTTTAGCCAAAGTACAGACCACTCACATTTAGGGGAGCCCAAGGGTCCTGGCTCAAGGAAAGAAAGCCTATGGGCAAATACAGGGTGGCACTTCCCTTCTTTCGTCCGTAATAGGTACTAAATAAAGCAGAAAGAATCGGGAGACGACACTCCCATAGCGTAAAACTGTATTTAAAAAATAATAATAGAGATAGGGAGAAGGGACCACACTCACCAATTCTGGAGCCTCACGGTATTAGGCTCAATGAATATAGCCTTGGGCACTCTTAAGGGTGAAGGCCCAGACCCCCTTTATCTCAGCAGCAGACAATCCAGGTATGTCAAAATTGAAGAGTCGGAGAAGGTAGCAAGTGGGGGGTTATAAAACCAATCTATTTATTTAGATAAAAATGGGACAAAAAAGGTCTACCGAGACGCGTTTCGGCTTAAAAAAGCCTTCCTCAGTCGGTAGAAGATACTCAATGTCCATATACATATAAAAAGTAGTATAAGAATAAAAGTGAAAACGTCCTCTCTTATAATGTACCGTAATTGTGCTTCTTCCGGCCGCGTTGGCAAGATGTCCGCTTCCTGCTTCCGGTCGTGCGACTTCCGGTCAGGTAATTTTTAGACATGTGCACAGCACAAATTTTCGTTTTGAACTAATGGATTAGTACTAAAATGCAATTTATTTAGTTGCTTAAGAAATTCGTTTTCAGTTCTTTAGTATGAAAATTAATTTCATCCGAAAAAAGTGGATACAATTACTATTGTAGTGGTGGCTCCTGAGAGGGCTGAGATCGCTGCTCTTTACAGTATCTCTCACTCTCAGTACAATGTGGGCCATGTTACATAGTTGGTGCTAACTTAACCAGAGCTGTTATAAACTTCCAGAGCCATTATAGCCTATGGAGGTTTTCAGTTTACAACAGCTCTGGTTAAGTTAGCACCAACATTGTAATAATGCACCGTGTCAGGCAAAGCTGTTACAGTAACTGACTACTGCTCATTACAGCGCTCAGAGTTTCAGTAAAACTAATAAATAATATTTTTATATATAAGAGGTTATAACAATATTATTTCATTGTTTTACTGAAACTCTGAGCGCTGTTACAGTCATTTACTGTAACAGCTGAGACTGATACATTGTAATGAAAGATAATATAACAAGCAGCCGATCTCAGCGCTCACAGCCACTGGATTTAAAGGGCTAAATAAAAGGCTCCTCTCTGTATAATGTTTAGAACATCCTCCTGCATTAATTAATATCCCTCTCTGTATAATGTAGATAATATCCTCCTGCATTCATTAATACCCCTCTCTGTATAATGTATAGAACATCCTCCTGAATTAATTAATACCCCTATCTGTATAATGTATAGAACATCCTCCTGCATTAATTAATACCCCTCTCTGTATAATGTATACAACATCCACCTTCATAAATGAATACCCCTCTCTGTATAATGTATAGAACATCCTCCTGAATTAATTAATGCCCCTCTCTGTATAGAACATCCTACTGCATTGGCATGTGCAGGGTGCAGAACTTCGGATGTTGCACTCTTCATTGCTGGTCTCCTTCACTCATCAATGTATTATCACAAAAAGGACTGAAACTAAAATGTAGTGCATTTTATTTTAGTTTCTTTCGTTTTTTGTACTGAGCAGTTTCGTTTCTCTTGAGTCATATGAAAACTAAATTATCCCAAAATTCGGACTAAATCGTTTTAGTACTAAAACGAATGCACATGTCTAGTAATTTTACTCAGTAATGCTTAGCGGTTAATACACACTCTTATCAAAAGGGTTGCAGCGGGTTGCCGATCGCAGTTGCGGGGGGCTCTTTAAACCAAATCAACATAAAGACAAATAAGAACGAACATCAGACAAATCGCATAATGTACATAAAATTAGAATCAGGCGACAATTATGCTTCATTTAGTCTAGCTGTTGATAAACAGGAAATTACCCAGTAAGGCCTTGCGGCAAATTTCAATTTCGGTTTCACCTGAATATCTATTATGGCTGGACATTTAATCCCAGTGTGTAGTCACCACTAGCATGTGGGACAGCAGCAACATTAAATACTGAAGCGATCGATTTTTACACATATTACTAAATCACAGGGGTTTATCCATAATAATCGCGGGGATTTATCCATAATAATCGCGGGAATAGATTCAGGCTAGCATAGATGTTTATCAGTCCACAATAAAAAAAGAGAGGGAGGAGGAAGGGAAAAGCTCGATGTACATAATAGAGCTGAAGACACAATCAGTCAACATCCAAACTTCCAATAGGGCCCAACAACTAATTTTGATTTTGGCCTCACATACAGTGAATTCGGATATTTAGTCTGGGATAATATTAATGCTACAGCATTGTTAAATATTGGATCATAAAGAAAGGGGTTTATAAAGGTATAAGGGAGGAGATACCATGCAGGGGAATCTGGTAAAATAACTTAATTAAAATATATAAGGACCGAAAATGAATTAAGCCATATACTAGAAAGGGTTATAAATGGAGGACCAATTAAGACCTAATATGAGAATAGTGAGGGGAAAATAATCCAATGTTATTAGAAATGTTAGTCATTGAGGAAATGGCACAGCTCAAAGTCTGCGTTCAATCCGTGAGGCTGGAGCGCATTCATTAGAAAAATCCACCTCATTTCCTCTTTTCCTAACCGTTTCTCCAAACTACCACCTCTCCAGAAAGGTTCCATTTTTTGAACTGCCATAAACATAAGACCTTCTGGGTTCTGTCCATGCTTTGATTTGAAGTGTAGTGAAACACTATGTTTTTCGAACCCTTTTCTAATGTTTCGTACATGCTCCTGTATGCGCACATTAAGGGGTCGTGTAGTACGCCCCACATATTTGAGTCCGCAGGGACAGGTCAGTACATATACAACATTCCTAGAGAAGCATGTCATTACTCCTTTGAGTTTGATCTTATCACCATTTCTCTCAATTTCTGTTATTATTTGTTTTCTACCCTTAGTATTTCTACAATTTAAGCAATTCCCACATTGGTGAAAGCCCGCTTGTATCCCAGAGTGGTTAGTTGTCTTCTTTTTACCCACTCGGTGCGTAAGCTCCATTTTCAGATTCTTCACTCCCCTACATATTATGCGCGGTATCGCTGGGAGAATACCTCCCAACGTGGGGTCTTTTTGTAGAATCGGCCAATGTTTCTTGATGCTCTTTCTAATCTCCTTATTAAGGGGATTATATGAAAATATAAATGGTACATTATCCATAGTCTTTAGTAATAAATTTTCTTTTTTCTTCTTCAATAAATCTGGTCTCTCCATCTGTCTAACCTCCTTTCTAGTGTCTTCCAGAGTTTGTACATTATACCCTTTCTCGACGAAGTCTGAGCGTAACTACATTGACTGGATATCAAAGTCAGAGACGTCCGTACAGTTCCTCTTCATCCGTAGAAACTGTCCTTTCGGAACAGCATTTAACCATTGAGGAAGGTGGCAGCTCTTTCGCTCAATAAAGCTGTTACAATCAACCTCCTTAAAATGGGTCTTGGTCTTTATCATTTCATTCTCAACAAATATTTTTAAATCTAAGAAAGTGACTTCAGTTTTGCTCCAAAGGGAGGTCAGAACGATGCCTCTATCATTGGTAGCTAAAAAGTCTAAAAACAGTCGCAAATCATCTTCTCCTCCTCTCCATATAAAAAGTATTTCGTCAATGTAACGACGAAAAAGGACCAAATTTGTTCTCCAGTTAGATAAAAAAGAATTTTCCCAATGTGCCATAAAAAGATTGGCGAAACTGGGGGCAAATCTTGTCCCCATCTTTATGCCAGATGTTTGTAAATAAAATTCCTCCTGAAACCAAAAGTAGTTGTGTTCCAATATCAGTTGTATACCTCTGAGAATGAAATCCACTTGTTCAGGCTGAAGCTTATTATCCCTCTCTAGAAAAAACTTTACAGCTTCTATCCCCTTGTCTTGCGGGATGATGGTGTAAAGTGACTGAATGTCACTAGTAGTTGTGTTCCAATATCAGTTGTGATCTGCTAAAACCATTTGTTTGAAAGTAGTGATTTCTGAGGAGATCATAGATTTTGGAAAAAAAAGTGGATTTCTCCTTCAGATTGGTGTGTGTGTATAAATGAATGCTCTCATTCCTTTCAATTGGATTTTTTTTAAAGTATTTTTTTAAACATATGTTTTTTTTAAACTTTTGTAAATCGATAAACGTGCTGAATTTGTCTAATTTATTAGTAGGAGCAAACTTCATGCCCTTTTGAAGGATTTGATTTTGATAAGTAGAGAGGACTTTATTGGTTAGGTTATATACCCCTCTGTTCGGCCGTACTTTCTCCTTCCGTTTAGCTCTCCGTCTTCCAGCTCTGCATCCTCTTCTTCTAGAAAATCTTCTGCCCCTGGTGACCACCCTCTTTTTAAAGAGAGGTTTTTCCTTTGTAGTCGATAATTGGATGACTGAAAAATGACTCTTGGATGACTCTTTTTTATTATTGTTATCTTGAGCTAAAGGTTGAAACCGGTTATAAGAATAGATATCCTGATTCCCATAAGGTGCAGGATCTCTCTTTCTCATATACCTACTTCCATTGTATTGGGGCTTCCTATAGGGGGCTCTAGTGTATTCATGAGAAGAATGGTAGTCCCTATGATGGAATTGCCTAGTCCCTTGTTGAGGTCTAGACCTAGGACCCCTTCCATTTTCAAAGGGGCCCTGTCTGGGCCTGGAGTATCCAGAGTTCAAAGGCTGATATCCCACTGGATCTCTCCAAGTGGGATTCATAGAGTGAGTTAATTCTATGTTCGATTTCCGTGGAGTTAAAGGGGTATCTTCTCCTGATCTAAATGATGATCTTCGTCTTCTACGAAGATCATTCCTCGATTGCATATGTCGGGTGGTAGTTTTATATTGGGATAGTGAGTCTCTAGTATCAAAATATACTGAGGGTGGATCTTGCTTTCCTATTTGCCAAACATTCCCACGCTGATAGTCTGTCAAATCCCTGTGATATTTTTTCTTTTTCCGTTCTTTTATCTCATTATCTAGTAAACCTAAATCTATCTCTAATTTGTTGAAAAAAGGTTTCATTTCTAATTCAGACAGGGTTGTGTTTAGTTCAGCGTGAATACTCTCAATATTCTGATTTAGCTCTCAGACGTTCATTCCTTCTATCCACAATTAACCGCATACTATGCAATGACAAACCCTCAAGCATGGTAACCCATCTTTCAAGGAAGACTGTGTCATCTTTATCACAGGCTGGGTTCTTGTTAAATCTTAAACCCCTGGGAACCATCTTGTCCTTTATATATTTCTCTAAGGAGATGACCTCCCATTTATCTCTAATCTCTTTCCTCAGATCGTTCTCTAATTGTCGCATCATTTGAACTTTATCCATAGGTATATTATTATTGGCAGAGTTACTATCTTCAAAAGTGTTACCATCATCTATACAGAATTTCTTACGGAATTCCATCCTGAGTGGGCTGCCCAAAGACACTGAAGGTTTATTTTAATAAATGGAATCGAAAAACTGTGTATATATATATATGTATATATATATACTATACAGTGTGGGCGCCTGCTAAATTTAAGATAAAGTGCTAAGATAAAGTGCTAAAAGAGGGTGGTCACCAGGGGCAGAAGATTTTCTAGAAGAAGAGGATGCAGAGCTGGAAGACGGAGAGCTAAACGGAAGGAGAAAGTACGGCCGAACGGAGGGGTATATAACCTAACCAATAAAGTCCTCTCTACTTATCAAAATCAAATCCTTCAAAAGGGCATGAAGTTTGCTCCTACTAATAAATTAGACAAATTCAGCATGTTTATCGATTTACAAAAGTTTAAAAAAAACATATGTTTAAAAAAATACTTTTTAAAAAATCCGATTGAAAGGAATGAGAGCATTCATTTATACACACACACCAATCTGAAGGAGAAATCCACTTTTTTTTCCAAAATCTATGATCTCCTCAGAAATCACTACTTTCGAACAAATGGTTTTAGCGGATCTGGAAAAAATGAAACATAAAAAGAATAAAGATAATTTGACATATCAGGAACGGAAAGCATTACGCGAACTTATGCAGGATGACGATATTGTAATCAAGCCTGCCGACAAGGGCGGAGGGATAGTTATTATGACGGCCGACTATTATAAGGGTGAAGTCATGCGCATCTTGGGAGATGGAACTACCTATAGGCATTTAAAGAAGGACCCCTCAATAGATTTCAAAAATATATCATGAATATTTGGATCAGGGGCATTCATTGAGTATTTTGAACAATAACGAACTTAAATATCTGAAAATTGATCATACAGAGATCCCTATCGTCTACTTTTTGCCCAAAATACACAAGAATTTAGAGAAACCACCGGGTAGACCGATTATTTCAGGTATAGGATCTATTTCCAGTAAGCTTTCCGAATACCTTGACAAACAGTTACAACCTTATGTTTCAACCACTGAAACCCAACTGAAGGATACCATAGAGATAATCAATATCCTATACAACTGATATTGGAACACAACTACTTTTGGCTTCAGGAGGAATTTTATTTCCAAACATCTGGCACAGCGATGGGGATTTGCCCCCAGTTTCGCCAATCTTTTTATGGCACATTGGGAAAATTCTTTTTTATCTAACTGGAGAACAAATTTGGTCCTTTTTCGTCGTTACATTGACGACATACTTTTTATATGGAGAGGAGGAGAAGATGATTTGCGACTGTTTTTAGACTTTTTAGCTACCAATGATAGAGGTATCGTTCTGACCTCCCTTTGGAGCAAAACTGAAGTCACTTTCTTAGATTTAAAAATATTTGTTGAGAATGAAATGATAAAGACCAAGACCCATTTTAAGGAGGTTGATTGTAACAGCTTTATTGAGCGAAGAGCTGCCACCTTCCTCAATGGTTAAATGCTGTTCCGAAAGGACAGTTTCTACGGATGAAGAGGAACTGTACGGACGTCTCTGACTTTGATATCCAGTCATGAAGTTACGCTCAGACTTCGTCGAGAAAGGGTATAATGTACAAACTCTGGAAGACACTAGAAAGGAGGTTAGACAGATGGATAGACCAGATTTATTGAAGAAGAAAAAAGAAAATTTATTACTAAAGACTATGGATGATGTACCATTTATATTTTCGTATAATCCTCTTAATAAGGAGATTAGAAAGAGCATCAAGAAACATTGGCCGATTCTACAAAAAGACCCCACGTTGGGAAGTATTCTCCCAGCGATACCGCGCATAATATGTAGGGGAGTGAAGAATCTGAAAATGGAGCTTACGCACCGAGTGGGTAAAAAGAAGACAACTAACCACTTTGGGATACAAGCGGGCTTTCACCAATGTGGGAATTGCTTACATTGTAGAAATACTAAGGGTAGAAAACAAATAATAACAGAAATTGAGAGAAATGGTGATAAGATCAAACTCAAAGGAGTAATGACATGCTTCTCTAGGAATGTTGTATATGTACTGACCTGTCCCTGCGGACTCAAATATGTGGGACGTACTACACGACCCCTTAATGTGCGCATACAGGAGCATGTACGAAACATTTGAAAAGGGTTCGAAAAACATAGTGTTTCACTACACTTCAAATTAAAGCATGGACAGAACCCAGAAGGTCTTATGTTTATGGCAGTTCAAAAAATGGAACCTTTCTGGAGAGGTGGTAGTTTGGAGAAACGGTTAGGAAAAGAGGAAATGAGGTGGATTTTTCTAATGAATGCGCTCCAGCCTCACAGATTGAACGCAGACTTTGAGCTGTGCCATTTCCTCAATGACTAACATTTCTAATAACATTGGATTATTTTCCCCTCACTATTCTCATATTAGGTCTTAATTGGTCCTCCATTTATAACCCTTTCTAGTATATGGCTTTATTAATTTTCGGTCTAATACCCTTATATATTTTAATTAAGTTATTTTACCAGATTCCCCTGCATGGTATCTCCTCCCTTATACCTTTATAAACCCCTTTCTTTATGATCCAATATTTAACAATGCTGTAGCATTAATATTATCCCAGACTAAATATCCGAATTCACTGTATGTGAGGCCAAAATTAGTTGTTGGGCCCTATTGGAAGTTTGGATGTTGACTGATTGTGTCTTCAGCTCTATTATGTACATCAAGCTTTTCCCTTCCTCCTCCCTCTCTTTTTTTATTGTGGACTGATAAACATCTATGCTAGCCTGAATCTATTCCCGCGATTATTATGGATAAATCCCCACGATTATTATGGTGATTTAGTAATATGTGTAAAAATCGATCGCTTCAGTTTTTAATGTTGCTGCTGTCCCACATGCTAGTGGTGACTACACACTGAGATTAAATGTTTAGCCATATTAGATATCCAGGCGGAATCGAAACTGAAACTCACCGCAAAGCTTTACTGGGTAATTTCCCGTTTATCAACAGCCAGATTAGTATGGATTAACCTTTGCGATCTAGTAATGTGTGTAAAAATCGATCGCCCCATTTTTTCCAACTTCCCTTTTGTTGCTACTTTCCCATATGTAAGTGGCGACTACACACTGGGATTAAATGTCCAGCCATAATAGATATTCAGGTGAAACCGAAATTGAAATTTGCTGCAAGGCCTTACTGGGTAATTTCCTGTTTATCAACAGCTAGACTAAATGAAGCATAAATGTCGCCTGATTCTAATTTTATGTACATTATGCGATTTGTCTGATGTTCGTTCTTATTTGTCTTTATGTTGATTTGGTTTAAAGAGCCCCCCGCAACCGCGATTGGCAACCCGCTGCAACCCTTTTGATAAGAGCGTATATTAACCGCTAAGCATTACTGGGTAAAATTACCTGACCGGAAGTCGCACGACCGGAAGCAGGAAGCATACATCTTGCCAACGCGGCCGGAAGAAGCACAATTACGGTACATTATAAGAGAGGACGTTTTCACTTTTATTCTTATACTACTTTTTATATGTATATGGACATTGAGTATCTTATACCGACTGAGGAAGGCTTTTTTAAGCCGAAACACGTCTCGGTAGACCTTTTTTTGTCCCATTTTTATCTAAATAAATAGATTGGTTTTATAACCCCCCACTTGCTACCTTCTCCGACTCTTCAATTTCGACATACCTGGATTGTCTGCTGCTGAGATAAAGGGGGTCTGGGCCTTCACCCTTACGAGTGCCCAAGGCTATATTCATTGAGCCTAATACCATGAGGCTCCAGAATTGGTGAGTGTGGTCCTTCGCCCTATCTCTATTATTATTTTTTAAATACAGTTTTACGCTATGGGAGTGTCATCTCCCGATTCTTTCTGCTTTATTTAGTACCTATTACGGACGAAAGAAGGGAAGTGCCACCCTGTATTTGGCCATAGGCTTTCTTTCCTTGAACCAGGACCCTTGGGCTCCCCTAAATGTGAGTGGTCTGTACTTTGGCTAAAACATTTTTGACCAACTCTGTGATGACTATCTGCACTATTATTGTTTTTCTATGATGTGCTTTTTTTGAGGAACACTGATGAACAAATGAATTCGACACCAGCACTTTAGAGAAGACCAACATATTCATCTCTCTGTTTTTTGGAGTATTGGATTAACTGTAACTTGAGTATCTCCCCTCTTTTTTATTCGCAAATTGGACTTTGCTATTGGAAATTCACTTTATGCACGTGCACTTTAAAAATGATGGTATTTTGAATTTTCTTCAAGCAATGTTGCACTTTACTATGAACTTTTGCATGTTCACTTATTAACCAACTGGATACACCGTATGGTTTTGTTCTTTCCTTTGTAATTTATGACACATATTTTGGTTGTTTTATGTGTGTTTTTTACCATGTTATAGGCAGCATCTGACTATTTATTAGCACTTTATCTTAGCACTTTATCTTACATTTAGCAGGCGCCCACACTGTATAGTATATATATATACATATATATATATATACACACACACACTTTTTCGGTGATATGTGAAAGGCTGAACTCGATGGACGCATGTCTTTTTTCAGCCTATGTAACTATGTGTCAATAACAACATTTAAAAAAATGCTTAATTCTGCATATTGTATTCGTTTGGGGTGCAATGATTTTAATACCCATTTAGTACACAGAGAGCCACACATGTTATATTGTCCTTTATATAGCAGAATATGAGGATTTACTTAAACAGGAACATGCTATCAAATTCAGTACATACCCAGGGGCGGACTGACAATTAATGGGGCCCCCGGGCAATAGGAGATCCTGGGGCCCCTTGTGCCATGCCCACAAAAGGTCAAACCCCCCCAAAAAAAGTTGAGAAAATCCACTCGGGCCCAACAGCGAATTGGGGAATCCATTGTGCCCCCTTCAGACTTACAGATGGCAACCGCTCTGTAGGGATGAGCTGTTCAGTTCAATCTGTACGGAGTTCGCATCGAACATCGGCCGTTCGACAGTTCGAGAACTTTTTGGGATGTTTGCCAAAAGTTCTAAAAAATTTTTTTTTTTTAAAAATGCTTAAAAAATACTAAAAAAATCTAGAAATAAAGAGACTCTTTACTGCAGAGTAATATAAGCAACAGTTTATTAGATATTGAATTAAAACAGGAATATTTTTAACATTGAAGCCTATGGGATAAAACATTCTTGTTACTAAAACATCAGGCAGACACGGCCCTCTAATCAGGCACTGTAGAGGGCAGCCTGCAGGGGCCTCCCAAGGATCCCCTTGAGAAGCATGTGATGACAGAGCTGCGACTGTGCAGGCTAGCCGCCCAGGTGCATGTGGCAGAGACAGGCAGCGCAGGGAGGGTGCCACTGCATCTGCGGCCACGGCAGACCCACCGCCACAACCAGGATCCAGGGAGCCCCCACTGACCACCAGGCTAAGGAAAGGCGACACATTTCTAAACAAAATTAAATCCGAGGACATTTTTAAATGTCCCCGGGAACATAAAATAAAACTTTTTTTTTCTTTCTCTACCTGGCTGAATGTATTTAATTATATATATTAGATACATTCAGCCAGGTAGAGGGGGGTGGCATGTGGGCTGCGCGGGGTCTCAGGCAGTTTTTTTTGTGTGTATATTTTTAGCAAATTTATAGGGGAAGGTAAGGGCAGGTATGTGTATATATAGATAAGATATATATCTATATTCTTATAAATATATATATCCAGACTTGTATTACACACACATTTTGGCAACTAATTGCCCCCCCCCATTTGGCTGATCCCTCCAGAAGAACTGTGGAACCCGATAGAGCAGAGAATAATATATATATTCTCAGCTGTCGGGTTCAACATTTCTTCTGGAGGGATCAGTCAAATCAGGGGGGGGCGCATTTAGTTGAGATTGTCCACATGCCACCCCCCATGTGCGTATGTGTATATATGGTTTGAGGTCTGTGGACCAATATAGGTCTGCGTGTTGATATGTACGTATATGTCTGTGTGTGGTATCAATGCATCCCTACTCTATACACGGCGCTCTGTGTCCCTATAATATAGATGATCAGGGGTTACCTTTTCTTTATATTTTTATACTATTCCTATTAAAGTAACAGTAATTTTTGATGTATTTTATTCAGTAGAAACCTTTTTTGCCTATATAACATGTGCTTTGTGAAAATAAAACAGTTTTGTGTGTACATTTTAATTTAGTTAGTAGATTCCTGTCCAGTGCGGTGAGAAGCAAACGTAATGTGGTGTAGACACGCTGCGAGGAAGTCACGGAGTGAAGACACAGAGTGAAGACACGGAGTGAAGTCAAGCCTGCAAAATGTTTGCCTCGCTTCGCTACGCTGGGCGTCGCTACATGCTCTGTGTGCCTCAGCCTTTATACCCACATCGCTAGCTTACCGAATCAGTTTGTATACTTGTTACTGACCCTGCTTGTTCTGAGGACGCGATCTGTTGCCGACTTTGCCTGCCATTTGACTATTCTCTCTGCGTATTCCCTGCCTGTTCTGTTTGCTTCCTGTTGCTACTGGTGTGCGCCGATTCTCACCATATACAGTAGCGCAGTACAAGTGCCTAAACATTGCTGACCCAGTTTTGTTATAGCTGCTCATGTAACTGAATAGATTGGGGATCTCTTCTGCATTACCAAAACCTCCACCACTGCACTCTTCCACAATACCCCAGAGGGGTTACTTACGGTGTGAAGGCACTTGCTGCCACCAAAGGCACAATATTTGGGTGCACTGCTACTGACGCCTATACCAGATTCATATCATTTTAATATTTGACTGCAGGGTCCAACCCTGCACTCTTCCACAATATCACAGAGGGGTTGCGGTGTGTAAAGGCCCAATTTTAAAGCACCTATTGTTACTTTCATCCAGAGCCTGCATACGTTTCACCATAATTTAGCCAAAAAATCACTAAACTTGTTCTGCGTGTCCTAAAATGTCTCCTTTTCATACAGACTGCCGCCCCAAGCAGTTGTTTATAAATAGATTAAAGGAAAACCATTTACCGTCATTTGAAATGTCATTTTTTTTGTTTTTAAATGTTTCTATACATCCTACAAATCCGCACTCCACGGGCAGGTTATGGGGACCTACTAGGCACGATATTTGAAGGAATTTTTCGTTTTTATTCTTAACCTATATTTCATGGAAAACTCACTGTTCCTTTAAAAACATTTTTTTTAAACTTTTTGTCCTTGTTTCCTGTCCCCCAGGGCACTACCCGGACCCCCATACACCTTTTATGGCAAATATCTTGCATATATGCCCTCTTGGAGGGCACTCTAAAATTGGAACTTTCGAGTTCATTGGAACCCCCTTTCTCCACCATTGGTGGCAACTAGGGGTTAATTCCAGAACTAACTCTATCCGACGTCCCATCGTTACTTTGCATAGATTTCGACTATTTATTTTTTTCACTTCGTATAGTCAAAATCTATCCAAAGTCCCGATGTTTCACTTATTGCTGCATTTATTTTATTTTTTTGTTTTAAATCATTTTATTTTTTCTGTTTTTTTTTTTTAGTTTCTGATAATTTTGTTCAGCTTTATTTCTGTTTTAAAACCTTTTATTCTATTTTTTATTTTATTTTTAAAGTTAGACCATTTGGGTCAGTTTTTGGTTTTTTAAATCGTTTTGTTCATTTTTGTTCCTTTCATACCATTTTACTATGATTAAATAAAGTTGTGCAATCCATATTCATAAGATAAAAAGGATCTTTATTTAATAAATAAAAGATAGAATCGGCAGAATTACCGTATCGACAGAATTACCGTATCGACAGAATTATGGTATCGACAGAAATATCGGATCCGAAAAACCATTAGTGACTTTCAGTCAAAAGGAATAGACACATTGAAACAAGGAGAACAGACGTTCTGAAAAACACGAAAATTTCCGATATCACGAAAAAAAAGGTTGATGCAAAAAACGAGCCGATCCAATAACACGAAAATGGGCAAAATAACGGGAAAAAAGTCTATACGAAAAATGAGCCGAAACTAAACGGGCTGAAAAGAAAATCAGCTGAAACAAGCCGAAACGAAAAGTTACAAAATCCGAATGAAACGAACCGAAACGAGACGAAAAAAAATCAGTGCACATCTCTAACGAAAACTAATAGATATAAATATGATATTAAAAATAGTGTGTTTGTGTGGTGGGATAATAGTAATCCTTTCTCTGTCAGTGACATTTAATGGAGTGTTCCTGTCTTTTGTCACTTCCCTATTAGGAAACTGAAAAGTTACTGTCTGCTCTGCAGATAAGCCAAATTCCTTAGATAAGCTCTTTAAGAGACACAGGTTCTCTGGCTCCTCAAATAGCATACACAGCCCTGTCTGAGGGCATTCTTCAGCGATCTACATTTTTAGTTTATGGCAATGATTTGGCAAATATAGCAAACATTAGCAAACAGACACACATTGTTTTATTTACTGTGCCAAAATTGTTATATATATTTAGTGTAGATTGAATAAGCCATGTTAGGCAGATGCCAAAATCACCAGAGTACAGAGTAGTAATAGCTTTTTTTAGACTAACATTACATTTAAAGACAAGCTTTCAAGAGTATACTTCTCTTCTTCAGGTCTGGACGCTATACTGAGCAAAATCATACAACATAAAGAGTTCAATAGTTACAAAATTGGCATACAATGTAACATGTATAGTTGTAGTGCACACATATAAATGCAACACAATTACCTGTCACCCTTCCCCAAGATTCAACAGAGGGACAGATAATACTCATCGTAATCCAAAATTCATATAAAATATATCCTGAAATAAAAAATAGATACTAATAGCGCAATACAGTCATAAACTGAGATGATATACATACTATCTTCAGTGGTATCTCTCACACTCGGGCTTGTGTTCAATGCCTTTAAACCTTTACGGGAGGCTCTTCCCATTAATACAGTATGGTTATTAATTCCTCTCGTCAATCAATGCATGTGTACCTCAAATGGAAGCATAGCGTAATCCCATAAATGAAGTTATATGAATAATATTAAATACAATGCCTGTTCACGTGTCCCAGAGTCTCCTGGGTATGGTGGCTTGGAAGATAAGCCTTGGACCGCTCTTATTTCACGGGAGTCCCACCCTTGATTGGTACTAGATCCTATTGGATGTTGTCCAGGGGTCCTGGATTATGGTGTGGCCGAAAATTGGGTGGGTCCTGGCAGATTTAGTGGATATAAACAAATTCCCAGGATCTCCAGATAAAAAATCTTGAGGCAGTATTACAAAGTTGGTGCTAACTTAACCAGAGCTGTTGTAAACGTAATAACCCCATAGACTATAATGGTTCTGGTAAGTTTAGAACAGCTCTGGTTAAGTTAGCACCAACTTTGTAATATAGCCCTTGATTTGTTAAAAAATATAAAAACATAAACATATGGGGCCATATTACATAGTTAGTGCTAATTTAACCAGAGCTGTTGTAAACTTAAAACCTCCATAGGCTATAATGGCTCTGGTAAATTTACAACAACTCTGGTTAAGTTAGCACCAACTATGTAATATAGCCATTGGACTATACCGATATGCATTTTGCTTACTCATCTGCCAGCTTCATCTGTCGGAATGTCCTTATTCGTTTAATAACCTATCTACGCGTCGTTAGAAGCACGTGGTGGCAGCGCGTGTGTGTCAGCTCTCAATTCACGTTCCACTATACAATTCCGGGTAGCATTTGATGACGTATGGCCCTTCCTCACATGTTTGCATCAGAGTATTGCATGTTCTTCTGTGTCACGCATGCATCACAGCTCCCGTTTTGGAGGTTTTGCAATGTATAATGCTGAATACAGTTCTTAACCCTTTCGCTGCTGAGGCATTTCACGCCTGTGTGCGGAGCTCATTTTTACCGGTTTCGCTCATCATGTTTAAACGTATTTTGAAGCCTTAGTTTATTATATGACCGAGACATATTATATATCGTTCTTTCCGGCAGACTTGGCAGATTCATTATATATCATTTTTATATGTATACGTCATGACCTATCTGTATATTATTAAAAAAATGAAATAAAAATTAGAATTTTCAATAATTTACAATGTGTAAAGTGTTTTTTTTTTCACATTTTAACATGCAAGCATTTGCAGTTATATTTTCTATGGGTTGCGCTTGTTAAAAAAATTAGAAATGGGGTCTCGTTACATTTTTTTGGGGGGAAATTTACGCGATTTTTAACAAATGCACCCCATACAAAAATCGTTAGTGCAGCATCATTGTTCACATTATAATTGAAATGGGAACAATATTGCTGCATTAACAAACCAAAAAAAAAAAACTTGTTTATTTTTTTTTTTATAATTTATTTTTTAAATATATATATTTTTTTTTTTAATTTTTTTTTTTTAAAAAAAATAATTTCACAGTCGTGTTTGGTATCGTTGGAACGGCCATGCTCTGGCCGATCCAACAGTACCAAACTTTAATCCCCTAGCTGCCACGGATCGGGAGATAGGGGGTTCATTGGAACCCCCTATCTCCACCGTTGGTGGCAGCTAGGGGTTAACTCCAGGACTGGCGTCATCGTGATATGCACGATGACGCCAGTCCTCAGGGGGAGTTCCCGGAGGCTTGGCCAACATCCAAGATGGGAAAGGATCACGAAAGGATCACGAACCGGCGCTTTTCAGCCCAGCCCAGCCCAGCACTCGGGAGCCCAGCGGGGACATTAGATGTCATTGCGGCGACGCGATGACATCTAATTCAGGCGCCCCCCCCGCATGTGCGGAGGAGGCGCCTGAAAGGGAGGGGGGAGGTCCTTCGGACCTCTCTCCCTCCCGATCGCCGGGGAGCAGGGGGTTAAGACAGGCACCGCTTGGAAGGGCACAGCCTGCCCTTCCAAACGGTGGCTCTCATTAACCCCTGGGGAGCCGGATCACGAATCGGCGCTGAAAAGCGCCGGTTCGTGATCCTTTCGTGATCCTTTCCCATCTTGGATGTTGGCCAAGCCTCCGGGAACTCCCCCTGAGGACTGGCGTCATCGTGCATATCACGATGACGCCAGTCCTGGAGTTAACCCCTAGCTGCCACCAACGGTGGAGATAGGGGGTTCCAATGAACCCCCTATCTCCCGATCCGTGGCAGCTAGGGGATTAAAGTTTGGTACTGTTGGATCGGCCAGAGCATGGCCATTCCAACGATACCAAACACGACTGTGAAATTATTTTTTTTAAAAAAAAAAATTAAAAAAAAATATATATATATTTAAAAAATAAATTATAAAAAAAAAAAATAAACAAGTTTTTTTTTTTGGTTTGTTAATGCAGCAATATTGTTCCCATTTCAATTATAATGTGAACAATGATGCTGCACTAACGATTTTTGTATGCGGTGCGTTTGTTAAAAATCGCGTAATTTCCCCCCCAAAAAAAGTAATTTTTTTAACAAGCGCACCCCATACAAAATATAACCGCAATTGCTCGCATGTTAAAATGTGAAAAAAATACACTTTACACGTTGTAAATTATTGAAAATTCATATTTTATTGCATTTTTTGTTATAATATACAGACAGGTCATGACGTATACATATAATAATGACATATTCTTAATCTGCCGAGTCTGACGGAAAGAACGATATATAATATGTCTGGGTCATATACTAAAATAAGCCTTCAAAACGCATTTAAACATGATGAGCAAAACCGGTAAATATGACCTCAGCACAGAGGCGTGAAACGCCTCAGCAGCGAAAGGGTTAAATAAAGATATTATAACGCTAGAAAAAGTGCAGAGACGGGCAACTAAATTAATATGGGGAATGGAAGGGTTAAGTTATGAGGAAAGACTAACAAGCTTAAACCTCTTTAGTTTATAGAAACGGCGCCTTAGAGGGAATCTGATAACCTTATATAAATATATACGGGGCCATTATCAACCATTGTCTGATAACCTATTCATTAACAGGACAAGGGGTCATCCATTTAGACTGGAAGAAATAAAATTCAGCCTAAAGCATAGGAAGGGTTATTTTACGGTGAGAACAATAAAGCTGTGGAATTCTCTGCCTGTTGAGGTGGTTGGGTCAGAGACTGTACAGACTTTTAAAAAGCGACTGGATGACTTCCTGCAGACGCAGAATATTAAGGGTTATAATATTTAATATGTGGGTAAAAGCTTCTTGATCCATGGAGAAATCTGACTGCCATTCTGGGGTTAAGAACGAATTTTTTCCCTGTATGTTGCATATTGGCAAGCATTTCAGACTGGGTTTTTTGCCTTCTTTTGGATCAACAGCAGTAGGTGATGTGGGAGAGGCTGAACCCGATGGAAGCGTATCTTTTTTCAGCCTATGTAACTATGTATAGCAAGAGGTATGTCAATTATTAAAAATAAACCCCATCATATACTAGACAGCCACAGGTCATGTAATGTGAGGGAATAGAATTGTCACATTCGTGGTAGCGCTCACCCCTGATAACCGTGGTGTGGATCCTTTTGGACAGACCTCTGTACTTCTCCATTTGCAAGCAGTCAGGACTGCTGGCTCTAGTACTCCCAGCCAGGGAGGTCAGAAAGAACAGCAACACTAAGTACCACTCAGTAGCAAATGATTTCGAGACCAAGTGTCTACTGAGCCAAAACAAGTTAACTATCCTGATGCGAGAACAGTGATTAGGCAGAAGTTCAAGAAATATGTTCATACACCAGGAGTTAACAGAAGCGTGGTCAAATATATAATCCGAGTCGGCAACATAGGGGGTAGTCATACAGGCAGGGTTGGCAACAGAGGGGGTAGTCGTACAGGCAGGACTGGCAACAGAGAAGACACTCATACACTCCGTGTCAGCAAGGCAAATCGAGGGGTTGATAGATTCAGCACCCTGCAGGGTAGGCCTACAATCGAAGACTGCGTGATATATATTGCACATAAACTCAGTGTAAGCAGATAGCACAATAAATATACAGGAGGAGTCAGAGAGAGAATAGTCAAGAAGGCAATCCGGGTCAAATCACAAACAGGGTCCTCATACAAGCAATATCGGCAACAGAGTATAGTAATCAGTGAAACACAGAGTGGATACACCAGGCGATGCGGGAATAACTCCATGTCAGGGCGACGAGCAGATTCTCACACTCTGCATTTAAGGCCGGTGGCTCCGTGTCAGCAAGCCCCGCCCCACCAGAAGCCGGGCGATCAGCCGGAACTCCTGGCACCCGGCCAGCAAGCAATGCTGCCGGGTGTCCAGACCCCCCAGGAAGGGCCACAGGAGCTGAAGATGTGACAGAACCCCCCCTTACAGGCAGCCACTGGATGACCACCAGTCGCAGCATGAAACTGGCGAACCAAACGAGGCGCATGGACTTCAATAGCCAAGCCCTATCCTCAGGACCATAACCCTCCCAGTCAACTAGGTACTGGACAACGCCTCTAACCACATGGGACTTCAAAATGGCATGAAACTCGTACTCCTCTTCACCTTGCGACTTAACAGGTTGAGGAGGAACGTTAACCCTTGTGTACCTGTTACACGTGAGAGGCTTGAGGAGGCAAACATGAAATACATTGTGTATATGCAAGTATGGGGGTAGTGTCTGAAAATATTGATAGATATTTTTATTTTCCTGTATGAATATAATAATAATATACAGAGGATATCCTCTGTTCTTAATCTTTCAAGATTCTTTTCTTTCAAGAATTGTACCAGAGGATTGGAGAAAAGCTGACGTGGTCCCTATATTTAAGAAAGGTTTAAAATGTGTGCCTGGGAATTATAGACTTGTGAGCTTAATATCTGTGCCTGGGAAAGTATTTGAGGGGTTACTAAGGGATAATATTCAGGAATTTATTGGGAGGTATAATGTAATTGGCAAAAATCAGCATGGTTTTATGAAACACAGATCATGTCAGACTAACCTAATTACATTCTATGAGGAAGTAAATAGAAGTGGGGTCGCAGTGGATGGGATTTACCCATCAGGGGGTCGCAGTGGATGGGATTTACTTGGATTTTGCCAAAGCTTTAGACACAGTTTCACACAAAAGGTTACTATGTAAATTAAGAAAAATTGCTTGAGATAAAAATACTTGTTCTTGGATAGGAAACTGGCAAAAAGATAGAGTACAGAGAGTGGTCATAAATGGTACATTTTCAAGATGGACATCAGTGGTAAGTGGTGTCCCTCAGGGGTCTGTTATAGGAACAATACTATTCAATTTATTTATAAATGACCTTGAGATAGGCATTGAAAGTCATGTATCAGTGTTTGCAGATGATACAAAACTAGCAAAAGTAATACAATGTGAGCAGGATGTTACTTCGCTGCAGATGGATTTAGATAGATTGGTGGACTGGGCACTTAAATGGCATATGAAATTTAATGTAGATAAATGCAAAGTTATGCACTTTGGAGTGAAGAACACACAAGCAACTTATACCCTAAATGGTACAGAGTTAGGGAAATCCAAGCAGAAGAAGGATTTGGGAATAATCACAGGCCCCTATTACATTCTTTGCGCAATTTCGTTCGCGCAGCGCTAATTTCTTTGCCCGCATCATCCAGCGTTATTGCGCGAAAATTAATGTGATATTCCGATCCGAACGCATTTTCTCATCCGTCAAAAAATAACGTTCGTAAAAAAGACGCGCAAAACGAAGTGTAATACGCGAGCAGTAACGTTGCGCATGTAAATCAGTGCGCGGACTGTTTTTTTCACATTATTCAGCCAATCAGAATTAAGGACCTTAATTGACATCAATTTACCTTAACCCCTTAAGGACGAGCGGGTGGCGCCCTTGAGGGGTTGATTTCGCCGGCGAGGCGTACAGGTACGCCTCGCCGACAGGTGATTTTGAGCCCTCCCCACAGCCGGCATGCAACGAGCGTCATTGGTTGCAGGGGACAGCTTGAGTTCAGACCATCCCCGTGCAGCCAATGACGCGCGCCGGGTGCAGGCTGTGGGGAGGGGCCGAGGCGGCCCCATTGAAGACAATGGGCGTACATGCAGTGGTGTATTTTGGCCTAGGTCGACTAGGCCTAGGCCTAGGGCGGCACTTTCCAGGGGGAAAGTATTTTACCTGGAAGGATACATTGAGATTTCACTAATTTTCAAGGCTTTCACTTTTCAGGGGGCAGCAAAAAACCTCACCACTAAATGGGTTACTCACAGACAGGGCCGGATTAACGTAGGGGCGGATGGAGCGGTCGCTCCAGGCCCCGTTCTGAGGCCCACAGCAAGCTGTCCAAAGTCAGGCCTGCCAGTGCCACACATCGTCCTCAGGACAATGCGACCTGGCAATTGAGTGTGGTGGCAGCTAACAGGCCATGCACGGAGCAATGGGTGAGTGGGGAGAGGAAGGAATACAGTGTGCCGGCGTGCGGATGAATCCGATCAGCCTGCACTGTCCTGCCTCTGTGCCACCTCACCCTATTGAGAACAACAGGCCACAGGCACAGCATGCCAGTGCACGAGGAGCAGGAGAGTCTTTAGCATGGGCAGCTGCTCCTGGAGTCCACAGAAATCCTGTCCTCGCGGGCCTCCTCCCCTCTGTGGTGACAGGTGACCGCTGAGATGATGAGGCATCTTGGGAGATGAGTTTGGCTCCTCCCCTCCTCCACACCATTCCAGCACTATACCTGCACCGTGGAAGTCATGGGAAAGGCAGTCAGCAGCAAGGTGCACATTACTTTAGACACATGGTCCAGCAGAGCATGGATAGGGCCGTTACATTTCCTTCACGGCACACTAGGTAACTCTGATTGCAGCTGGGAGGGATCCAGGACTGGGCTCTATGCTGGAGCTTGCTCATCCACCACGCCTCCAGAAAGCTGCTTATATGAGGTCTGTCTTCTCCACCACCTCTTCCTCTTCCTCCTCCTCCTTCTTCAATGTCTCTGGCAAAGTGGCAGTTAAACCGACACGTGGCAGGGGCTACGCAATGGCTCAAGCAAAAAGATGCCATACTGTGCTTGAACTGGTTTGTTTATGGGGACAGGAGCCACACCGGGCCATAAATTCTGTCAGCTCTGCAGGGGCAGGCGCAGAGATAGTTAACAACACGCCAGCTTGAGCTGGGAATGGTCTTCTGTGATAATGGCAGCAACCTTCTCTCCACCCTACGCCAGGGTAAGTTGACGCATTTACCATGCCTAGCACACGTCCTAAATCTGGTAGTACAGCGTTTCCTAACCAGGTACCCAGGGCTGGAAGAGCTTCTCAGCCAGACCATAAAAGTCTGCAGCCACTTCAGACAGTCATTCCCAGCAAGTGTTCGCCTGAAAGAGAATTCCACCTTCCCACAAACCGTCTGATCTGTGACATGCCCACTAGGTGGAACTCGACATTGGCAATGCTGCAGCGTCTGCACAAGCAGCAGAGGGCCATCAATTAGTACCTGTGTGAGTATGGCACAAGGACAGGTTCAGGTCAACTTGGGTTTTTTCCCCCCGTGGAGTGGCTGATGATTAAGGATGCATGCACTGTACTGTCACCATTTGAGGAGGCAACAAGGATGGTGAGCAGGGACACAATTCCTTTAGTGTTCCTGCTGGAGCGCACTCTGCGGGGAATTATAGATGTGGCACTAGAGGCAAAGCAGCGGAAGGAAGAGTAGGCCTTCCCTAGCTCTCAAGGCCCCAGTCTTTATGCCGACAGCATTCCTGCGGGTCCTCAGATTAGACAGGAGGAGTATGAGGAGAAGGAGGAATATTTAAGTTTTGGGGGCATTGAAGGTGGGGATTCGTCAAGGGAGGGTTTTGTGTCCCCAGAAACCCAAGGACTAGTACGTGGCTGGGAGGAGGTAGTGCACAATACGGTCATCCTCAGCGACCAGGAACACTCTGAAGCTAATGCCACCTCCAACCTACGCTGCATGAGCTCCCTTATCCTGCAAAGCCTGCTAAAGGACCCCAGGATTCGTGCTATCAAGAGAGGGATCATTACTGGTTGGCAACCCTTCTTGATCCACGATACAAGGGTAAGGTTGCAGAGCTCATCCTGCCCTCACAGAGGGAGCACAGGATGAAACAATTTGAGGACGCTCTAAAGCGACACTTGTGTAACACCTTTCCAGACACTGGTAGGTTACCAAGTGATGACACACGTGCTTCTGAGGCTGCGGATGATTAGAGGAAGAGCGGTGAAGGCCGGAGCCGCTTGACTGATGCCTTTTCCAATTTTAGTCCACGATGCCCAGGGACGTCAAATGTAGGCACCCATTGCCAGCGTCTTCACCGTATGGTGCAGGACTACCTAGGGGCAAGGGCAGACCTGGATACCTTTACAGCAGATGATCCACTGGCTTACTGGGTGTTGAGATTGGATCACTGGCCAGAACTTAGCCAATATGCTATGCAGCTACTAGGTTGCCCTTCATCCAGCGTGCTTTCTGAAAGGACGTTCAGTGCCGCTGGAGGTTTTGTCACAGACAAAAGAGTGCGTCTGTCCACCGACTCTGTAGACCGGCTGACATTTATAAAAATGATTCAGTCCTGGATCAGCAGCTATCACTCCCCTGATACTGATGTAACTGAATAGATCGGGGATCTCTTCTGCATTCCCAAAACTTCCACCACTGCACTCTTCCACAATACCACAGAGGAGTTACGGTGTGAAGGCACTTGCTGCCACCAAAGGCAAAATATTTGGGTGAACTGATGACAGTACCAGATTCATATCATTTTAATATTTGACCGCAGGGTCCAACCCTGCACTCTTCCACAATACCACAGAGGGGTTACGGTGTGACGGCACTGTTGCCGACACTAAAGACCCAATTTTAAAGCACCTATTGTTACTTTCATCCAAAGCCTGCATAAGTTTCACCATAATTTAGCCAAAACAATTCACTAAACTTGGACTGCGTGTCCTAAAACGTCTCCTCTTTTCATACAGGCTGCCGCCCCAAGCAGTTGTTTATGAATAGATTAAAGGAAAACCATTTACCGTCATTTGAAATGTCATTTTTTTCTTTTTAAATGTTTCTATACATCCTACAAATCTGCCACTTCACGGGCAGGTTATGGGGACCTCCTAGGCACGATATTTTAAGGAATTTTTCGTTATTACTCTAAAGCTTTATTTAATGGAAAAATCACTGTTCTTTTAAAAAATTTTTTTAACTTTTTGTCCTTGTTTCCTGTAGACCAGGGCACTACCCAGACCCCCATATACCTTTTATGGCAAATATCTAGCATATATGCCCTCTTGGAGGGCACACTAAAAATCGAACGTTCGAGTCCCATTGACTTGCATGGAGTTCGGATCCGGTTCGCGCCCAAACTTGAACCTTTGAAATTGTTCGAGTTCGAAAGCGAACCCAACACGGGGGTGTTCGGCTCATCCCTAGTAGTGGAGTGTTGGTATGGGCCCTGTATGCGGATACATACACATACTCGAGGGAAAGGGTGGAGTAGAAGCAAGGGATCCAGCAAGCTTTGGCGAGTAGCGGGGATTGCAGAGCGCTGACCAGGGTGGATTATAGGAGAGGTTACCAGGAGGCTTGGAGTACAGCGGGGTCAGTGGACACAACAAGGCACTTGAAAGGTATACGAGGAGCTGTGGGAAAACCAAGATACTTTCACACTGCTGTACTAGGAACTTGAGACACTGAGGGATACAAGGGACATAAATAGAAATAGAAAAGAACAGTAGACGTGTATTTACACAATATATATAGCTTGGGGTAACCTAACGATTATATATTAGACCTTTGTGGATCCAGACTGGAGACCACAACAAAGGAGTTGCTAGTACCAAATAAATGAGCTTGATACCATCATTATGGCAAATTTCTAAATTAATAAACTTTATTGGGTAATCCAAGCAATAAAAATTAGACAGTAAAAAGCGATCATGGATAGTATGTCTGTTATCTAAGAACCATACAGTATTATGTCAAGTGAACAGCACATGCTGATAATCAAGTCACAACCACCTCACTCTAATAATAATTTCGGAGTGAAAAAAACTGTCCAATAGGTGGCAAACTCATCATAGGTGTACAGTATGCTGACTATAAGGTAACGCATTACCAGCTACATTAGCCATTAAATAACTCCTCTTGCCTTTACATATCCGTTTAACAATAAACATTCCCCAATATTGCCATATGTCCTTATATATATATTACCTTTAAGTGGAGTGATACAATGTTAACACCCCGCTTGCTTACATATAGTAATATGCCTAATCATACAGTTTTTAAATCTCTACCATGTAAGGCAGTGCAATGATAAATATTCATGGATATACAGACAGGGTTATTCAGAGAGCGGTGAAAAGCTGGAGAATGGAAAATTCTAGGTCAAAATAGCCAAACCAGAAAACATTTCCCAATCATATCACTTTCCAAATCACTTTCCTATTTTGACCTAGAATTTTCCATTCTCCAGCCATTCTCCTGCCTTTCACCGCTCTCTGAATAACCCTGTAAGTGTTCAGGAATTAATTTGATCATATCTTTCCAGTTGTTATAAAAGATCACAACGTTTCAGTGTAATCAATTGCAGTCTTTGAATTGTCCCTCATTTAAACAAATGGTCAGCTGAAGTGAATAAACATGGTATCAGGCAGATATAATCACTTCTTTCTGCAGATATTACAACAAGCAATTTAATACATTGTTAGTTCACCTGCCTTGGTGTCTAATAGGAAATCATCTAATATATTAGAAACATGTCAATATACACAATGGCAAAACCTATCAGTTAGAAAACAATGTAGGTGATCTAACAATCTATACTATTGCTTGCTGTAATACTTGCAGAAAGGAGTGATTGCACGATCTGCCTGACACCATGTTTATTCACTTCAGCTGACCATTTACTTAAATGAGGGATATTTCAAAGACTGCAATTGATCACAGTGAAACTTTGGAAATATATGTTCAAATTAATGCCTGAACATGATTATTTATCATTGCACCGCCTTATATGGTAGTGTCATGTCTTGCCATCCTGGGGGGTCTCGAGCGGCACCTTCCACGCTGGTGGCTGGCCGGGTGCCAAGCTATGCGCCGGCTGGAGGAAGACGCACAGCTAATCAGGGGGTGGGGTGCAGTGTTGTGACGCGGAGCCGCCGAGTTTAAATCCGGAAGAGGTGCCCTCTCGTGGAGTTACTTCCCTGAGTGCTTGTGATTCGTTCTTGTGATTCACAGACTAGTTGCTTCTCTCGCTATCTGTTACTGTGTATGACCCGGCTTGTATGAGAACCACCCTTTGTGTAACAGTTCCTGGCTGTATTGACTAATCAGATTTTCTGTACGTTCTGGCTTGTACGAGAAACACCCTTCCTGTACCAGTTCCTGGCTGTATTGACTACTGATTTTCTGTTTGTTCTGGCTTATATGAGAAACAACCTTTGTACCAGTTTGTTGGCTATTCCTGACTATTCTGAGTTCTATACGATTTGGCTTGGTATCTATTGCGGTTGTGATTAACCCTGCTCTATGTATATCATATAATCTGATATTTATATGTGTTTGTATCACTAGTTATCATAGGCGACTCTACAGGGGGGCAAGGGGGGGCAATTGCCCCCCTAGGTTATTCCTTGCCCCCCATCAAAAATCAGCATCCAGCTTCCCACCCTTCTTCGGACCAACGTATCTCCGTTGCTATGCATCGTATATAGACGTACTAGATGTCATTTGAAAGGGCAGATTCTGGCCTTTCCAATGATACTCATCATGACCATATTCAGTGTGAAGTAAAAGTCATAAAACATTAAATAAAAACGTGTACTTAAACTTAAACATTTTCACAGGTTTGAAATGGCTCAGCAGTGAAATGGTTAATGTTCAGACTATACACTACATTGTGTATTACGTTAGTTTTTGCCTTGGTTTAAGTTGTATATTAACGGTTAATGGGTAGGCTTCATCCCTTACAGTATACATTTGGTTTTTCCTCGATTAATGGCATTTTAGGGGTTAAGGGGTAGCTACATGTCTCAGTGTATTCATTTCATGTTTTCCCTTGATGAATGGCATTTTACGGGTTGATGGGTAGGCTAAATGCCACATTGTTTATTATTTTTATTGTATTTCCCTGGGTTTATGGCATTTTAGGGGTTATTATGGAAGTTAGGAGGAACCACTAACGAGACATTTACATATCAGTTTACAGAGGAGGAGGTTCTACAGCAGCTGTCTAAAGTAAAGACAAATAAGTCAATGGGGCCTGATGGGATCCACCCTAAATTATTAAAAGAGCTCAGTGATGTAATAGCAAAACCGTTAACAGATTTATTTAACCAATCCTTGCTAACGGGAGTCATCCCAGAAGACTGGAAATTAGCAAATGTTGTGCCCATTTACAAGAAGGGTAGTAGGGAGGAATCAGGGAACTATAGGCCAGTTAGTCTTACGTCAGTAGTGGGGAAATTAATGGAAACCATGTTAAAGGAAAGGATTGTTGAACATCTAAAAACACATAGATTACAGGATCAGAAACAACATGGGTTTACCTCAGGGAGATCATGCCAAACTAATCTTATTGATTTTTTTGATTGGGTAACAAAAATAATAGACACAGGTGGTGCAGTAGACATTGCTTATTTAGATTTCAGTAATGCTTTTGATACTGTTCCGCATAGAAGGCTTATCAATAAATTGCAATCTTTGAGCTTGGATTCCAATATTGTTGAATGGATAAGGCAGTGGCTGAGTGACAGGCAACAGAGGGTTGTGGTAAATGGAGTTTATTCGGCGCAAGGTCTTGTTACCAGTGGGGTAGCTCAGGGGTCAGTACTTGGACCCATTCTCTTTAATATTTTTATTAGTGATATTGCAGAAGGTATTAATGGAAAAGTATGTCTTTTTGCTGATGACACAAAGATTTGCAACAGGGTTGACGTTCCTGGAGGGATCAACAAAATGACAAATGATTTAGGTAAACTAAAAAAATGGTCGGAGCTGTGGCAATTGAGTTTTAATGTGGATAAGTGCAAGATAATGCTTCTGGGATGTAAATACCCAAGGGCTGAATATAGAATATTTGATACAGTCCTAACCTCAACATCTGAGGAAAGGGATTTAGGCGTTATTATTTCAGAGGATCTAAGGGTAAGTAGTCAATGTAATAGAGCAGCAGGAAATGCTAGCAGAATGCTTGGTTGTGTAGGGAGAGGTATTAGCAGTAGGAAAAGGGAAGTGCTCATGCCACTGTACAGAGCACTGGTGAGACCTCACTTGGAGTACTGTGTGCAGTACTGGAGACCGTATCTCCAGAAAGATATAGACATCTTAGAGAGAGTTCAGAGAAGGGCTACTAAAATGGTGTACGGCTTGAAGGAGAAAAGTTACCAGGAAAGGCTTTATGATCTTAACATGTATAGCTTGGAAAAAAGACGAGACAGAGGAGATATGATAGAAACATTTAAATACGTAAAGGGAATCCACAAGGTAGAGGAAGGGAGTATATTTAAACGGAAACAAAGTAGCAAAACAAGAGGACATAGTCTTAGATTAGAGGGGCAAAGGTTTAAAAGTAACATCAGGAAGCATTATTTTACTGAGAGGGTGGTGGATACATGGAACAGCCTTCCAGTTGAAGTGGTAAAGGCCAAAACAGTGATTGAATTTAAGCAGGCGTGGGATAGGCATAAGGCTATCCTAAACAAAAGATAAATGCAGCTGAAGTATCCATGTAATTGGGCAGACTAAGAACCGAAAGGTTCTTATCTGCCGACATTTTTCTATGTTTCGAAGTTAGAATCTAAAGGGTCTAATGATCTTTAGATCCTCTGCTTTTCGTCACATTTCAGGGAATTTATTTTGCCGAAAATAAGGTGAATTCCCTATTTAGCGAATGGTCACTGTAATTTGCTAAAAGTGGAGTCTCTGAAGCAGCAATCAGGAATTCAGCGAAAACTGCCGAATTGCAGCAAATAAAATATTGAATTTAAGTATCAGGTTAGTACAACAAAAAGGCATCATTGCGTCACATTACTCATTGCATGACATTACTCTGGGGTTTTGAAATCTTATTTATATATACTTATTTAGGGCACTATTACCTGGTGTGAGCTAACCCTTGCGTCAGCGTGATTTTGCGTTAGCGCCAGGTTAATGGAGTCTAGCGCCTGACCAACAGATCGTTTGCCTCCCGCTCCAAATGGGAAAAATCACTTAGAGCGTCGTTATTAGCGATTTGTACCGTGAGTTTACTGTACTTTCCAAGTCCCTTACTTAACATGGGGAGCGGTAGAGATCTCTAGTGCTTTTGCAGCTAACAGATCACTTGGTGCCAGCGCTACATTTTTTGAGGTGCACTAATTGCAACATTTTACCTACTGCTCAACCATGGTGCTAACTCCGAAAAAACAGAAAAACCAGGTCCTTGTTCAAAATTAATAGGCAACTGAAAGGAATGCAGCACAGGTGTTCTCTTGGCCCCATACACCATAGTAATGGATCTGGCCAGCAATGTTGCTGCTGTTGCAGTCGGCTCTATTATAAATGTATCCTTTATCAACATATATCCTAATTCTAATATATTGCCTAATTTTAAACATTTTATGCTGGGGGTTATTCATAGTATGTAAGTAGTTGATTATTAGGGTGACTGTGTGGACCATGTTTAAAGGGACACATGGATAAGTCTTGCCCTGAAACATGTATTATTTATATGCTGTAGCAGGGAAATTTTTGTCGCTCACCTGGCCTTCTTTTTGGATCTATTAAATGCATTGTAATGATTCTACATGCTGTTGGGTGGCATTTATCATGCAATGCCCATCAGCCTTAATATATGTGTGCATATAAAAATGGATGATACGGCCACCGTGAAGTATTTTAATAATGCAGGGGTGTGAGGTTATTCACTGGATGTAGTTGGAATAGGAGATGGTAAGCGCCCAGAACAAAGTGATATGCCCAATACCCAGCTAGACCAGAAATTAGTGGTTTCCCCCAAACCAAGAACAGATATTAACAATAAAATACGTATCTGGTCAGCGCGAAATGGTAGGACGCTAGGGATATGTGGGCAATCTTGTGGTTACATCCGTAGAGGTTCAACATATGAGAGAAGAGAGGAAGAAAACACTACATTGGTGCAGTATGCTATAATCGAATAGTGACAAAATATATTTGGAGAAAATTTCCACTCACAAATCTAGAGCCCCAACACTGGCTCTGAGTGGGAAGATGCCTCTGGGTTGTTTTTCTGAAGATATTCTCAGGAAAACCCACTCCTTTAGTTTGCTGTTGCTCATAGCTCTCTCGATGGGGCAGATATAGAATACAGACACAAATGGAAAATCCCTGTGTATATCTGGATATAGATAGTGGAAAGGTAAACTCCTATCGGAGTGTTAACTCACATTTGATGGAGCTTATTCAAGCTCAAGATATGCGCCTATGGGTTTTGTGTGGTCAAACCCAAAAAAGACCAACAGATGCTGGATTACGTTCTTAAAAATTTAATAAAATTAACAAAGGTTAAAATAAAACAAATAAGAGTCCAGGACGCGTTTCACCGCTATCACGGCTTCTTCAGCTGGTGTCATCTCTGATGACACCAGCTGAAGAAGCCGTGATAGCGGTGAAACGCGTCCTGGACTCTTATTTGTTTTATTTTAACCCTTGTTAATTTTATTAAATTTTTAAGAACGTAATCCAGCATCTGTTGGTCTTTTTTGGGTTTGACCACACAAAACCCATAGGCGCATATCTTGAGCTTGAATAAGCTCCATCAAATGTGAGTTAACACTCCGATAGGAGTTTACCTTTCCACTATCTATATCCAGATATACACAGGGATTTTCCATTTGTGTCTTTATTCTATATCTGCCCCATCGAGAGAGCTATGAGCAACAGCAAACTAAAGGAGTGGGTTTCCTGAGAATATCTTCAGAAAAACAACCCAGAGGCATCTTCCCACTCAGAGCCAGTGTTGGGGCTCTAGATTTGTGAGTGGAAATTTTCTCCAAATATATTTTGTCACTATTCGATTATAGCATACTGCACCAATGTAGTGTTTTCTTCCTCTCTTCTCTCATATGTTGAACCTCTACGGATGTAACCACAAGATTGCCCACATATCCCTAGCGTCCTACCATTTCGCGCTGACCAGATACGTATTTTATTGTTATTCACTGGATGTGTTCATATTCAAGCTTCTGAGGGCGGGGGATAGGTATGGAAAAGAAAAACAGTTCTATCCTGTACACAACCGTATTATTGCTGGGTCTCAGCCCCGGTCTTAGAGTTTCCCTAGCGTGCGCCAAACGACCTTGTTCATGGACTACCGCGGACAAGGTGATCTGTTAGTAGGTCGTCAGGCACTAACAGGGTTATTCAGAAAGCAGTGAAAAGCAGGAGAATGACTGGAGAATGGAAAATTCTAGGTCAAAATAGCCGATTTGGAAAGTGAGATCAATGGGAGAATTTTTCTGGTTTGGCTATTTTGACCAAGAATTTTCCATTCTCCAGTCATTCTCCTGATTTTCACCTCTTTCTGAATAACCCTGTAAATTTTAGCGACTCGCGCTAAATTTTTCCTTTAGTGATGGTGTTTTAGCTCACATGAGGTGATAGGGCCCTTAGTTTTATTCAGTGGTGTGATTTAGTGGTGAAAATTATTAGTGCCCTCCCAGTTTTGACTGCGGTATCTTCTGTGCCCCCCCTAAATATTGTTCATAGAGTCGCCACTGCTAGTTATAGCCTGATTTCTGACCACTTAAGGATCGGAGGGATAGATAGGGACTGTCTTAAGGGACCCACGTCAATATATCAGGATGTATTTGGGACATTACGAGACGCCCATACTATGGATCCTACAGACCTATCTACTCTCGTGTCTCTGGTCTCTTCTGTGAAGGCTAAGCAGGAAGAGCAGGATCATAGAATGGAACAGTTTGCCCAAGCTCTGAATACCTTGCTGCATTCAGCGAGCAAGGAACTTTCATTGCCTCCATTGCATACTGCTCCTGTCACTCACGAAAGAACTCCCGTAAGCCAAAAACGCCTATTTGTTATTATGGTACACCTACTACTTGTAGGGGGTTTCTGACTCAGATCAGTATTATGTTCTAACTAAACCCAGACAAGTGTCAATCAGATAGATCCAAGATTGGATATGTGATTAATCATTTGACTGATAAGGCCTTGCTGTGGGCAACTCCTCTCTGGGATCGTATTGTGTACGATTACGTGGGTTTCGTTACTGTACTACGTATTACTATATTTGATCCTAACCGACGTGCTGCCAAGGTTGCCATGGCCTCCCCATGCAATATTATAAACGCTTCGCTAAGATATTTTACCCCAACTTCCTAGTGGCATTTAACTCTATTGTGGACGATCACAGACCCTGGCAGCTAACATCTTTCTGATTCCCAAGGAAGGCAAGGATATGGAGAGGTGTGAAAGTTACCACCCTTGCTGAACTGTGATCTTAAATTGCTAAAAATTCGATTTTTAGAGTGCCCTCCAAGAGGGCATATATGCTAGATATTTGCCATAAAAGGTGTATGGGGGTCCGGGAAGTGCCCTGGGGGACAGGAAACAAGGAAAAAAAGTTTTTTAAAAAAACATTTTTAAAAGGGACAGTGAGTTTTCCATGAAATAAGGGTTAAAAATAAAAGCGAAAAATTCCTTCAAATAACGTGCCTAGGAGGTCCCCATAACCTGCCCGTGGCGGATTTCTAGGATGTATAGAAACACTTAAAAATGAAAAAAATACGTTTCAAAAGACGGTAAATGCTTTTCCTTTAATCTATCCATAAACAACTGCTTAGGGCGGCAGTCTGTATGAAAAGAGGAGACATTTTCAGACACATAGAAAAAGTTTAGTGATTTTTTGGCTAAATTATTGTGAAACTTATGCAGGCTTTGGATGAGAGTAACAATAGGTGCTTTAAAATTGGGCCTTTAGCATCGGCAACAGTGCTGTCACACCGTAACCCCTCTGAGGATATGAATCGGATACAGGCGTCAGTGGCAGTGCACCCAAATATTGTGCATTTGGTGCCAGGCCTGCAAGTACTATCATACAGTAACCCCTCTGTAGTAGCGTGGAAGAATGCAGGGGTGGACCTTGCGGTTCTATATTAAAAAGATATGCATCTGGTCATGGGCGTCAGTGCACCCAGATATTGTGCTTTTGGTGCCAGACTGCCAGGCCAGCATGTACTATCATACAGTAACCCCTCTGTAGTATTGTGGAAGAATGCAGGGGTGGACCTTGCGGTCCTATATTAAAAAGATATGCATCTGGTAAAGGTGTTAGTGCACCCAGATATTGCGCTTTTGGTGCCAGGCCAGCAAGTACTATCATACAGTAACCCATCTGTGGTATTGTGGAAGAATGCAGGGGTGGACCATGTGGTCCTATATTAAAAAGATATGCATCTGGTAAAGGCGTCAGTGCACCCAGATATTGTGCTTTTGGTGCCAGACTGCCAGGCCAGAATGTACTATCATACAGTAACCCCACTGTAGTATTGTGGAAGAATGCAGGGGTGGGCCTTGCGGTCCTATATTAAAAAGATATGCATCTGTTAAAGGCGTCAGTGCACCCAGATATTGTGCTTTTGGTGCCAGGCCAGCAAGTGCATTCATACAGTAACCCCTCTGTGGTATTGTGTAAGAATGCAGGGGTGGATCATGTGATCCTATATTAAAAAGATATGCATCTGGTAAAGGTGTCAGTGCACCCTGATATTGTGCTTTTGGTGGCAGACGGCCAGGCCAGCATGTACTATCATACAGTAACCCCTCTGTAGTATTGTGGAAGAATGCAGGGGTGGACCTTGAGGTCCTATATTAAAAAGATATGCATCTGGTAAAGGCGTCAGTGCACCTAGATATGGTGCTTTTGGTGCCAGGCCAGCAAGTGCATTCATACAGTAACCCCTCTGTGGTATTGTGCAAGAATGCAGGTGTGGACCATGTGGTCCTATATGAAAAAGATATGAATCTGGTAATGGGTGTCAGTGCACCCAGATATTGTGCTATTGGTGCCAGGCCAGCAAGTGCATTCATACAGTAACCCCTCTGTGGTATTGTGGAAGAATGCAGGGGTGGACCATGTGGTCCTATATTAAAAAGATATGAATCTGGTAATGGGCGTTAGTGCACCCAGATATTCTGCTTTTGGTGCCAGACTGCCAGGCCAGCAAGTACTATCATACAGTAACCCCTCTGTAGTATTGTGGAAGAATGCAGGGGTGGACCTTGCGGTCCTATATTAAAAAGATATGCATCTGGTAAAGACGTCAGTGCACCCAGATATGGTGCTTTTGGTGCCAGGCCTGCAAGTACTATCATACAGTAACCCCTCTGTAGTATTGTGGAAGAATGCTGGGATGGACCTTGCGGCCCTATATTAAAAAGATATGCATCTGGTAAAGGTGTCAGTGCACCCTGATATTGTGCTTTTGGTGCCAGACTGCCAGGCCAGCATGTACTATCATACAGTAACCCCTTTGTAGTATTGTGGAAGAATGCAGGGGTGGACCTTGCGGTTCAAAAAATTAAAATGATATAAATCTGGCACAGGCGTCAGTGCAGCCAAATATTGTGCCTTTCATGGCAGCAAGTGCCTTCACACCGTAACCCTTTTGTGGTATTGTGGAAGAAGACATCCCCGATCTATTCCATTACTTCAGCATCAGGGGATTGATAGCTGCTGATCCAGGACTGATTCATTTTTATAAATGTCAGCCGGTCTACAGAGTCGGTGGACAGACGCACTCTTTTATCTGTGACAAAACCTCCAGCGGCACTGAACGTCCTTTCAGAAAGCACGCTAGATGAAGGGCAACCTAGTAGCTGCATAGCATATTGGCTAAGTTCTGGCCAGTGATCCAATCTCAACACCCAGTAAGCCAGTGGATCATCTGCTGTAAAGGTATCCAGGTCTGCACTTGCCCCTAGGTAGTCCTGCACCATATGGTGAAGATGCTGGCAATGGGTGCCTACATTTGACGTCCCTGGGTGTCGTGGACTAAATTTTTTTAAAAATGCATCAGTCAAGCGGCCCTGGCTTTCACCACTATTCCTCTGATCATCCACAGCCTCAGAAGCACGTGTGTCATCACTTGGTAACCTACCAGTGCCTGGAAAGGTGTTACACAAGTGTCGATTTAGAGCGTCCTCAAGTTTTTTCATCCTGTGCTCCCTCTGTGCGGGCAGGATGAGCTCTGCAACTTTACCCTTGTATCGTGGATCAAGAAGGGTTGCCAACCAGTAATGATCCCTCTCCTTGATAGCACGAATCCTGGGGTCCTTTAGCAGGCTTTGCATTATAAGGGAGCCCATGCAGCGTAGGTTGGAGGTGGCATTAGCTTCCGAGTCTTCCTGGTCAATGAGGATGACCATATCGTGCACTTCCTCCTCCCAGCCACGCACTAGCGCTTGTGTTTCTGGGCACATGAAACCCTCCCTTGAGGAATCCCCACCTTCAATGCCCCCACTACTTAAATATTCCTCCTCCTCATCCTCCTCCTGTCTGATCTGAGGACCCGCTGGAATGCTGTCTGCGGAAAGACTGGGACCTTCAGAGCTAGGGAAGGCCTCCTCTTCCTCCCGCTGCTCTGCCTCTAGAGTCACATCTATAATTCCCCGCAGAGTGTGCTCCAGCCAGCAGGAACACTAAAGGAATTGTTTCACTGATGCATGCACTGTTCCTGCTCACCATCCTCGTTGCCTCCTCAAATGGTGACAGTACAGTGCATGCATCCTTGATCATCAGCCACTGCAGGGGGGAAAAAAACAAGTTGACCTGAACATGTCCTTGTGCCATACTCACACAGGTACTCGTTGATGGCCCTCTGCTGCTTGTGCAGACGCTGCAGCATTGCTAATGTCAAGTTCCACCTGGTGGTCATTTCACAGATCAGACGGTTTGTGGGAAGGTGGAATTCTCTTTGAATTTCTGCAAGGCGAACGCTTGCTGGGAATGACCATCTGAAGTGGCTGCAGACTTTTCTGGCAGTACTTGGTTAGGAAACGCTGTAGCACTAGATTTAGGACGTGTGCTAGGCATGGTACATGCGTAAATTTACCCTGGCATAGGGCGGAGAGAAGGATGCTGCCATTATCACAGATGATCATTCCCAGCTGAAGCTGGCGTGGTGTTAACCATCTCTGCACCTGGCCCTGCAGAGCTGACAGAATTTATGGCCCGGTGTGGCTCCTGTTCCCTAAACAAACCAGCTCAAGCACAGTATGGCTTCTTTTTGCTTGAGCCATTGCGTAGACCCTGTCAGGCATCGGTTTAACTGCCACTTCGCCAGAGACACAGAAGGAGGAGGAGGAGGAAGAGGGAGAGGTGGTGGTGGTGGAGCAGACAGACCTCATACAAGCAGCTTTCTGGAGGCGTGGTGGATGAACAAGCTCTAGCACAGAGCCCCGTCTTGGATCCCTCCCAGCAGCAATCAGAGTTACCCAGTGTGCCGTGAAAGAAATGTAACGACCCTGTCCATGCTTGCTGGACCACGTGTCTAAAGTCCCATACACCTTGCTGCTGACTGCCTTTCCCAATGACTCGATAACATTGTCTTCCACGTGCTGGTATAGTGCTGGAATGGCCTTGCATGAAAAGTAATGGCGTTTTGGAACCTGCCACTGTGGTACAGCACATTCAGCAAATTCACGGAAGGGAGCAGAGTCCACCAGCTGGAAAGGCAGCAGCTGCAATGCGAGTAATTTTGCTAAGCTGGCATCTAGACGCTGTGCTTGGGGATTGTTGGGACTATATTTTTCTTATGCTGCAGCAGCTGCGGCAACGTAATCTGACTGCGTAAATCTTCAGCTGATGGGATGCTGTCACATTGTGAGAAAGGACCTGGTCATTACTGTAGCATCATCCCTGTCAGTGGAGGTTGTAGGCAATGACATGGCAGGACATACAGTGGGGGTAGAGACAGATGAGGAGGAGGAGGACCTACGCAAAGTTTTGCGCCATTGGGATGTGTGGTAGGGATGTGCGTTTCGGGTTTCGGAATTTCGGAATTTTCACGAAATTTCCCGATTCGTGTTTTCGGATGCTTAAAAATTTTCCGAAAATTTTTAGATCCGAAAATGGCAGATCCGAAAGGTTTTCCGAGCCGAAACTAAATATTTTCGGAATTTTCGAATGGACTTGAAATGTGTCAAATCGAAATTTATTGCTTTGAAACGAGGAGAACAGACGTTCCGAAAAAACCAAAATTTCCGAAATCACGAAAAGTCGATACAAAAAACGAGCAAAGTGACACGAAAATACGAAAAATGGTCGATATTCCGAAAACCTGTACAATTCCGATAAACGAAAATTTCCGAAATCACGAAAAGTCGATACAAAAAACGAGCTAAGTGATAGGAAAATACGAAAAATGGTCGATATTCCGAAAAAAAATGTACACGAAAAACGAGTCGAGCCGAACCGAATCGAAACAAAAATCGGTCGAAACGAGCCGAATCGAAAAGTTTAAACATCCGAAAAATCGAACCGAATCGAACGGAAAAAAAAAATCGGTGCACAAGCCTAATGTGTGGCAGGAGGTCATATGTCGCCTCAAGCACGTGGTACCCAAGTGTCCAGTGTCTTTCCCACGCTTAAGCCTCATCTGACATAGATTACAAATAGCAATGGTGGGAAAGTCAGATGAATCATACAAAACAGTTTGTGTCAGGCATCCTTTTCCTTTTTTCTAACAATCTTATTAATAAGTAAGCAGCTCAATAAGACAAATACTAAATATTCCTGTTTTAATTCGATATCTAATAAACCATTGCTTATAATATTCTGCAGTAAAGAGTCTCTTTATTTTTAGATGTTTTAGGATTTTTGAAGCATTTTTAAAAAAAAATAAAAATTATTTTCGAACTTTTGGCGAAAGTCCCAAAATGTTCGATGTTCGAGAACTTTCGAATGGCCAATGTTCGAATCGAACTCATGTTCGAATCGAACCGAAAACACATCCCTAGTGGCTTTCGCGGATGATCTCCTGTTTTTTATCGCCCACCCTGAAACGACTTTGCCCAACGTATTGAAAGCGTTTGATTCCTATCCAACTTGATACCTATCCAACTTGAAAATAAATTTTACAAAATCGTACCTCCTGAACATTTGCCTGCCGCCTGCGACAGCTCGGTCGCTACAACCCAGATTTTCCTTTAAATGGGCGGAAGATCGTATTAAATATTTAGGGATCTGGCTGACCTCTGATCATTCGCACATTTACAGAAATAATTTCCTGCCTTTGCTCCGCGGGTTTTTCCAAGGATTTGAAGGCTTGGAACCACCCCTATATTTCCTGGCTGTGACGTACACAGGTGATTAAGGCTGGGGTCAGACGAACGCAGTGCAAACGCGCGTGCAACTGCACTTTATCACAGCTGTAGTAGCAGCCAGTGGCATAGCGTGGGGGGGGGCAACGGGGCGGTGGCCCCGGGCGCGATTTTTTACAAGCTTTTAGGGGCGCAAATTTCCAAATTTGCGCCCCATATATTTTTCAGCCGATCGGCCGCGGCGCGCGCGAATGAAGGGAGGAAAATCCGGAAGTGAAAGCACTGTGGCGCAGCCGGAGCGAGGGGCAGTGCCGTGCGCGTGCATATCTACGAGTGCGCAGATGGATGGACAGGGACTGGCGGCACGAGCTGAGCGGCCGACCTGCTGTCACTGACGACGAGGGCGGCACCGCTTTGCTGAGAGGCGCGCGGAGGCTGAGCAGACAGTACCTCAGTACCAGTTGGCGAGTTCGGAGGAGTGGGCACACACAGCACAGGCACAGCCGCAGGGAGACGAGAGGACGAGGAGCCGAGCCTGGACTGTGCGGACGTGTCACGAGCTGCCTGGTGGTCGGTGAGTGAGGAGGACTACTCTACTCTATGTCTTACTCTTTACTGAAAATTTTCTGAAATTTAAATCATCCGGATTCCGACCGTGGATGCCGCCTGCGGCTGCCTAACTGTGTATTTGTAAATTATTTGTTAATGCATTATGCTTGGCTGCTTGCTTCCAGATCCAGACCCAGTCCGGGTCCACCATTCCCCAGGCCCAACAGCCGAGCCCAGCCTGAGTCAAGGTACCCAGTCAGCCGGGGGTACCTGGCTGCTGCTGGCCTGGGCCTAGCTGCTCCCAACGTCAAGTGTGAGTGACAGGCACACAGGCAGGCACAGGCTCAGCCTGTGTGAGAGTGTGTGTGTTTAATGTATTCTAATAATGTATTGATTGTAAATGTGCTAATGCTGGAGCTGGAACGAATATATCCTAATTTATGTATATGGTTAATTGATGATCATACACAGAGTGAGAGTCTAAATGCAGTGGGGAATGATTTTAAATTATGAGATTATGGGATATTCCTCTCAGAATCAGCGTAGTAGCCGTGGGGCCGTGTGAATATAAGGACTCTCCAAATCCAGTGTTACGTATTATGGTATTCTTTTTTATATGGATTCCATAGCAGGACAAAAAAAAATCGCCAGACAGTGTCAAAAAATAAATTAAAATTTTAGTTTGTATATATCTGAATAAAATCGATCTGAAAAGCACATAACCAACCGGTTTCGTCTGATAGAAATACAGACTTCCTCAGGGGAAATATATCAATCAGACGAAACCGGTTGGGCTTATGTGCTTTTCATAGCGATTTTAATCATATACAAAATTTTAATTTTATTTATTTTTTGACAGTCTGGCCATTTTTTTTTCTTCCTGCTATGGAATCCATATAAAGAATACCATAATATACACTGGATTTGGAGAGTCCTTACATCCACCACGACCATCATTGATTCTCTAAGGACGTTCACCTTTAAGAAAAGATTTGAGAGTTTAACAATTTAAAATCCCCACCCACTGCAGACTCTGTATGATCAATTAACCATATAGGACCCGACCCGACCTATTATATCTTCAGTGTTACCTTCTATACTGCTGGACTCTGGAGTGGTATTCTGCAGCTCCCGGGCGGCTCCCCCCATAGATTATCAATCTGCTATGTAGCAGTTAATTTCTGGCTGCTCCCTGTTAGTGTGACAAAGGCAGCTCAGCCTGTCTATTGTATGTAAATGTATATTGCTTTGCCAAGATAAAATCACAAGGATAGAAATGTGGCCTAATTGTTCAGCCAAACCCCCTGGGGCATTGCTAATCTTGTTCTGCACTCTGCAGACCAATGTTAATTTATAAAAAGCAGTTTAACTAATTCAGTGTCACCATCTTTACAAAAGCATGGTCATTCCAATTCCATTCTTCTGTCTTCTAGTGTGTGTGCTGCCAGATATTTTAAATATAATCACACAATAAGGCTAGGGTCAGACTAACACATTTTTCGCGTTGTCCGTGAAAAAGTGCATTTGAACGAATGGACGCATTTTTTCACGGAATACGCGATAGCGGTCATATGATGCGCATTTTCGTCCGTGATTTTGTATGGATCATCAATAAAACACTTTTTGTGTCTGGACGTGATGTTGGCCGGATATTAGCAGCGTCTGACATCTCCTAATCACGCACACACGCCGCTAGCGGACGCAGCGCACTCTGTACGTCAGTACTAGCGGTTTGACGTTCTCGAAAAAATGCGTTCGTTTGCGCATGCTGCCCGGCATTGGACGTCATTCGCTGCTAGCACGGCCGTGATTTAGTGTGGCTAAATGCACGTTGATACTGCGTTAGTCTGACCCTAGCCTAAGTCATTTTTAGGCATTTATTCACTAAACCTCAAGCAACTGCAGTATTTTTTTGGTTCCATAAGTCCACATTGACAAACAAGCATTTGGTCTTTAACTGAGAGTTCTTAAAAGATTAGAAGTGGAATCCGTTTACACCAAGTCCTGGCTCTGGTTAACTTTTTGTTAACCGCAGCCAAACGGTAATCCGCGTTAGGACTTTGTAATCTTAACACTTTGCGTTCCCTATACTTAACATGGGGAGCGCAAAGTACAGTAACCTTGCGCTGAAAAGCGCAAGATACCAAATGGTAACGGGTTATTTAACCCGTTAGTGTTTGGACTGTAATATGCGGAAAATACTTGGGCTAACGTTAATGCTCACTCAGGTGAGCGCTAACATTAGCAGTAGCACCAAGTATGTAATTTGGCCCTAAAATTCTATTTGTTGGCTTTTTTAAAATTACGTTTTACATGATCATGTTTGTAATCATTATTAAGACCAGACTCTGATCTTTCCTGTGACACCTAAAATGACTTTATGGGGTGTAAAGGATGGAGATACAGTGGTCCAAAGGGAATCTCAGCACAGTCTCCTCTCTCCTGTCCGAACAAAAAGAAATACATGTAGACAATTAATATGCTATAAATATGTTCCATGTAAGACTGATGTGGAGGTAATGGCACAAAGCCCTATTACACATTGGTCCATCGAAAACACAAGCAGCTTCAAGGAGAGTGGGGGTCATTTGGACCCCTGTTTCTATTGCCAAAATACGATATCTGTGAAAAATCAATGGTTCAGCAGCTTCAAGGGAAGATACCTTGAAGCTGGAACTGACAGCATCAGGGGCGTTGCTAGCCATAGTATATGTCCTGTTAAAATTACTGTCTTAAAAAAATACAAGTTTACAAACATTTAAGGGGTTATTCATTAAGCGCCTGAATTGCACCAAACTGTGAATTTAACTGTACGGTGCAATTCGTCTATTCCCCAAACTGTCAATTTGCCACATACAAGCGAACTGATGGCAAAATGTTTTTTGATGGTTAAGATTTAAATCTTTAAACATTAGCAAAAGGGAAGAATTGGTTATTCAATGAAGGGCTGAGTGGTAAAAATGGAGCAAAACATAAAAGTGAATAATTTTTTTTTTTTAAACACAGAATACTATACGCTACACATGCCATGTCAGCGTGATGTCAAATAAAAAAGAATCAGGTGCACAAGGCAGGAAAAGGAGGAAGATAGAGCAGGAGCAACAAGCTAAACTAGCTGGAAGTCTTAACAGGTTTCTTGTGAACACTGCTGAAAGTACACCAGGCTCGTCAGCAGCACCGCAGGGACCTCATGTTCCTGATCCAGTGTCTGTGGATGTTCCTGATCCAGTGTCTGTGGACGTTCCTGATCCAGTGTCTGTGGACGTTCCTGATCCATTGTCTGTGGACGTTCCTGATCCATTGTCTGTGGACGTTCCTGATCCATTGTCTGTGGACGTTCCTGATCCATTGTCTGTGGACGTTCCTGATCCAGTGTCTGTGGACGTTCCTGATCCAGTGTCTGTGGACGTTCCTGTTCTTGCTTTAGAAGCAGAGTTGGATTTGCCTGAGGATGCATCTATATCTGCGCAGTCAAATATTCTGCCAGAGAGTATTGACCTCAAAGTGTTCACTGATATTGACTATTGGCCTGCAACTGTGGGTGAAACTTTGAAAACTGAGCTTGTCAAGAGAGGGACAGTGGAACTGCAGAATAAGGATGCATGTTTTCCAAAGGACAGTGATGGCAGGTCATTCTCCAAGGATTGGTTCTACATCAATTTGGATAATGGTGAGACTATGTTAAGGACATGGTGTCAGGTACTGTACCGGGGTGGTACAGAAAATGCAGGATTCTGAGCCCGGGATGCGGTGATGCCAAAACAAGGGGTCTGCGGTGAGGGGCGAGGTTGCTGCTGGAGGCAGCAAAAACAAATAAACTTGATGTAGGGGAAATCAGGAAACAGACTGGGACGGCAGGGTCTTGCATACACAGGATACTGGAGGGTCTGGAAACACACACGGAACGGTTGGTAGCACGGCAGGGTTTGGTTTTCAGGAAACCACAGGAAAGCCACAACATAGGTTCTCTCTTGCTGAGAGCAGATACAACTAATGTTTAAGCAGGGAACAGAAGAGGTGTGGCACTTTTATTAACAGAGAGGTCAGATGACCTGGAGTGTGTGAGTGTGTGTTTTGGTGCATTAACTATTTAGCTGCTGGAACACAGCGCTGGAAACAGGAATGACACGAAGTGCAGGATTTGGAAGGGTGCTGCCCTGCATGGATCAGGATCCTTACATAATCCCCCTTTTAAGGAGTGACCTCTGGGCGCTCAAGAATTGGCACTGCCAGCTTGGGCACGGGTCTTCCTTTGCCATCTCCTTGATTTAGTTTTGGTGGTTTTCTGGTTCTGTGCCAGGTATACCAGCGAACTTGATCTTTCTTCCCCAGATGATTCTTGATTGCTTAGGACAGTCTGTGACTCAGTATCACCAGGAACATGGGTAAGACATAGCCTTTGAAACTCCGGAATGGAGTCCACATCAGAAAACGAACATCTGGGAGAAGTGACAACTGGAGACGGATGGGGTGCCAAGGAACATGAGGTCTTAATCCAGGGGCTGTGGGGGATAGGAGAGTCCATCTTGGTCACTCCTGGGGTCCTCCTGAAAGCAATGGATTCATACTGGTAAGTGTTTGGACTGGCAGCCGGTACAGAGGTAAAGGTGCATAAGTATATCCCTCTTTGACCAGGTGAGGTTTCGCTTTCTATATTCATCGCGTCCTTGTCCATTACCGAAGTTTGGGGTTCACCCACCAAGGGCTGAGGATTGGGGATACCAGTGGTGTTCTCTGGCAACGGTACTTGGGTGGAGGTCTGGATCTCCTGCAACTGTGACTGCAAGATTTCATGGTTGCACCGGAGTTTCCGCATAACTTCAGTATAAGTACCAACCTGGGCTACAAGGTCTGTAACATTTGAAACAAGTGCTGGAAATCCTGTGGATGAATCAACAGCACCATAAGCTGGCTCCATGCTGGTTAGAGGTGGCTGAAAGTCCATGGGATCAGGTTCTGCTGGCACAGTATTTTCAGTCTCCATGGGAACATATTCATGCACCAGGGTTTTTCTAGGAGCCGGCTTGGGTAGGGGTGACAGCCTTGCTACCAGGGTTCTCCTGGGGGCAGGTGCGGGTACCGCAGGCTTTCTAGGAGCCAGTTTAGGCAGAGGTGACAGCTTAGGTACCGGGGTTCTTCTGGGTGCCGGCTTGGGAGCAGCGGCTTTTCCAGGAGCTGGTTTGGGAGCTGCGGCTTTTCCAGGACCCGGTTTGGGAGCAGCAGGTGCTGGTCTTGGTACCGGGGCAGGCCTAGGTACCGGAGGTCTCACCAGGGCAGACTTGGACACCGGTGCAGGTTTGTGTACCGGGGCTGGGTGCTTGGTTGGCCTTATGGGACAGCTGGTCAGCCAGTGGGTTGGAGCGGCACAGTACAGGCACAAACCTTCAGCTTGTCTCCTGGCACGTTCCTGTGGTGATAGCGGTCCATAGGCTTTTCTTGCAGAAGTGCACACCTTGTCTGATGAGCCCCACATAGACTGTAGCAGCTCCTTCATGAATTCAGTCTGGTGTGCAAACATTTCTTGCAGGGTTTTCTTTACCAGCTCCACCACAAAATGAATCACCGCGGGTTCAGCATTAGGCTTAAACATTCTGTCAGGTACTGTACCGGGGTGGTACAGAAAATGCAGGATTCTGAGCCCGGGATGCGGTGATGCCAAAACAAGGGGTCTGCGGTGAGGGGCGAGGTTGCTGCTGGAGGCAGCAAAAACAAATAAACTTGATGTAGGGGAAATCAGGAAACAGACTGGGACAGCAGGGTCTTGCATACACAGGATACCGGAGGGTCTGGAAACACACACGGAACGGTTGGTAGCACGGCAGGGTTTGGTTTTCAGGAAACCACAGGAAAGCCACAACATAGGTTCTCTCTTGCTGAGAGCAGATACAACTAATGTTTAAGCAGGGAACAGAAGGGGTGTGGCACTTTTATTAACAGAGAGGTCAGATGACCTGGAGTGTGTGAGTGTGTGTTTTGGTGTGTAGCGCTGTGTAGAAAAATCGTCTTGTTGTGGCAGTACCTATTCTTGGCCACAAGATGGAGACTATCGCAATCAGATACTGGACATTGGGACTACAATAACAGGCATGCTTTGCAAGAAGCGAGGAAGTGGGTGGAGACTGGGAACTTACATCCTCGGCCTCGTGGAGAAAGTTCCAGAGCGCGCCAGGGAGTCAGAGGAGATAGACGCAGTGAGAGACTGTCACGTTCCCACGTTCCAACCCTGTCTCCCTGCCCTCTGTATTCCTTATGTCTGTGTTTCCATGTGTTTCCCTGTGCTACTTTCCCTGACATGCAGCTCAGGGGTTAAGTTCATGGCTCGTTGAGCTTCTGTTGGTGATTATGGGCTGATTACTCCCCTATATAAAGCCATGGGCCCATATCACCATGCTCTTGCATCCTGGTTCACTTCAGCCACAGATTTGTTCCTGAGAGCTCCCTGTTTTCCATCCTAGTTCTATTTCAGTGTTTCCCCCTTGTCTGAGTTTTATGTTCTGATTGACTTCCTGGTATTGACCCTCTGGCCTGGCTGACGGATTTTCTCTGGTGCTATATCCCCGCTTTGGCTCAAGGTATACGTTTTGGTTTTGACCCCTGGCTTATTTATTGACCACTCTTCTGGATATCCCTAGCTGTCCTGTGCTTATCATATTATATGTTGTGTGTCCCTGTAGACCACGGCTTTAGTATATTGAAGTCCTGCCCTGCAAGTTGTTGAGTATATTCTCCTTCAGGTGTCTGTGTTTTCCCAGGACTCTGCACGGCTACAAGGTAACCTTTTTCTATTAGTGCAGATTCGGCCACTCTAAGGACCGATCTATCAGTATAGGGCTCCTTTGGTATTTAGCCGTGCAGAGGTCCCCAGTGTCTACTGTGGTTTATTTACTTTTCTTGATCGTTGTGTCACGCATCTCTGCGTATAGCGGCTTTTCCTCTTACCTGGGCCCTACTTGGCACATGCCAGGTACCGCCATTGTGGCTGATCGTGACAGAGACATCGCAAGAGGGCCTAAGCCAGAGCCTGAGCGAGACCTGTCAGAGTCATTTATTGGACATTCAGCCTGAAGAGAAGGAGAGCGCTTCAAGTTCCCGAGATTGCTGCAGATCTAAGAGACCAAAGACCTAGAGTAAGGAGTTGCCGCGAGTTGACCGTATACGGAGAGCAGGCGGTGAGTTGGACAAGTCGTGGACAAGCTGCGGAAAGTCAGACAACGGATCCGGCCGCTAGTATCCCCAGTCAATATCGAGCGGAGAGACGTCCTGGGTCAGCGGAGCCTAAAGCAACCGTCGGATGGGTGAGAGGCCTCCAAGGCTGTACTGTAAATAAAGAACCCGCTGCTGTTTTCCTTCTTAAAGTCCACAGGGCCCCAACTTGACTAGTCGAAGAGATCCTTTAAGTAAATTCTCTGGCCAGTTGAATAATACCCGGGTACCATACACACACATACACACCTTTCACATTCCGGGACTTAACCTGTGCAGGACTCATTTTTGTTGCGTATCGGAACAAGAGTAAAGATACGTTCTGAATATATTTTCCTCTTTTCCGCTGCGCGTTTGTCGTAATACGAAGAGATTGTATTTTTTGGGTTCCCCTACGTGTTCCTTTTTCGTATATTCGTGCAACTGCTTTTATTTTCTGTTCGGTTACGAATATTTTATTTTCCGAAATACGAAGCCTCGTGTTTCGTTTCTTTTCCGCCACGCGTTTTACCGCGATACGAAAATACTGTAATATATCTGTGAATACCGTGTCTCAATATCTGCTCATTATTTTAGTAAATTATTTAAATGATAAAAACTCACAACTGTGTTGGAGCATATTTATTCCCTAGTGCGGGGAGACTGACCCGTGGTTCAATTTTCAGCGGCTCCTCCGGGAGTGAGCGCTACACGTGGGGGCTCGTCCGGGATCCAGTCTCTGGAAAAACCGCATTTAAAGGGTTAAATATGGATCCAGACACTGCTGCCAAATGGTGTGAAGAGCACAGTAGTCAGATAGAATTATGTATAGTTATGGATATTCCTGCAGACACTTGGGCCGAAGATCAGATTCGCCAGGCCGTGGCCACGCTGACACCAGATAATCGGGGGTTAATCTTGGACATAAAAGCGAACCCAGATACCCCTCACACGTATGTTCTTCTTGAGTGGAGAAAGGGTGTTCCAGTATGTTTTCAGGGCGCGAGCGTGAAGCTGACCGGTGAGGTGGAAGTCCAACTGATACAGCCAAGTACGCCACGTGGTGATCACGAGAATGTTCCCGATGTTACCCCGACTACAGGGTTCCCTCCTGCTACATTTTTCACCACTATGGGGAAACTGGTGGAAACACTAGCGAAAAACTCTACTGCGTCTCCAAATTACGGATATCGCAAGTTACGGTTTTATTCTGGTAAGGTCCCCGTGCCAACTGGAGAGGACTTTGAGACTTGGATAGATCAGGCAGTGCAGGCAGTGGAAGAATGGGAAGTTGCTGACACCGTGAAGAGACAAAGGCTGATCGAGAGCCTAAGAGGTCCTGCTTCAGAGGTCATTCGAAATCTGAAAAGAGACAAGCCCGGCTGCACTGCTGTAGAGTATCTAGAAGCTTTACAGGAAAATTTCGGAGGAGTGGAGGATTGTGCCGAACTTATTCACAAGTTCTCTCACACCTATCAAAAGGAAGGAGAAGAATTGTCCGCATATGTCTGGCGGCTGGATAAAATCATCCATCAGGTCATTCTTAAAGGGGGCGTGCAACCGAGTCAGGCAAGCAAAGCTTTGGATCAAATTTTCAAAGGAGCACTCCCACTGGATCCCATAATCTTGAGATTTCAGACTAGATACCAGAACACGGGACTAACCTATTCCAAACTGATCAAAGCTATCCGAGAAGAAGAGGCTTTGATTGAAGCTAAAAAGGTCGCAAATGCGTCGCCCACAGCTTTCACCGCAGAAGTAGGAACTCTCTGTGTGGCAGACATACAGACTGAAGTGCTGGCTCTAAAAACTCAGATGTTGCAAATGATGGCGTTAATGACGTTGCTGTCGGCTAAGGACACCAGAACTGAAGGGGTTGCTGTAGCCTCAAACAGGGGGTCTCCAAGTGAACCGCCAGAAAGAAATAAGCTTACACACCCAGGAAAGAAATGTTTTGGCTGCGGGGAAATCGGCCATTTCAGGGCTCAATGCCCACAAGGGAGGGCTGAAAAGAAACCGGTCAAAGAACTTCTAAAAGCTGTGGAGAAGCTGTTGTCCGTCCTGCAGGCGGGAAACGCCAGAGGGCACCAGTAAAGGAGCAACCTAAGTGCCCAAAGGTTGAACCCCGCTCCAAAAACCAAGCTAAGGCTAAGAGGGCGAGAGGGCCCAAAGCCGAGCCAACTGCTGAGCCAGCCGGGACTGAAAGAGTCACTCCCTTAGCGTCCGGGTCTACGTCATGGGGAGGCAATGCACACCCGAAACCTACACGGGCCAAGAAAAAGGCCAGGGTACAGAAAACTGGGTCTAAGTGTCCAGATACCGCCACCAAGTTTCCTGACCAACTGATAGGTCCTTCTCCTATTGTGCCAATCCAAGTGGAGGGAGTCTACACTAAAGCTCTGTTAGATTCAGGGGCTCAAGTGACATTGATCTACAAAGACTTCTATGAGAAACACTTGAAGCACATTCCTCTGCAAGAATTGAAGGATTTGGAAATATGGGGTATCGGCACTGAGAAACTCCCTTATGACGGGTACCTGCAAGTAAAGTTGGAGATCGGATCTGAAGTCATCGGGCAGTCTGGGGATTGTGATGCATTGCCATTGTGTGTCCTCGACCCCCAGGCGCGAACAGAAGCTCCCTGATAGTGGGGACGAATACTGACCTAGTGCGGCGTCTCCTGACACCTATGGTATTAGAAGAAGGTTCGACTCAAGGAGTACACCCACTGTTACGTCCGGTCTATCAGAGGATGGTTGAAGAACGAAAGGCACCTGCCGAGGTGGGGCGCCTGTGGAGACTGGGGGGAACAGAGAAGGTTCTGCAAGCAGGAGAAGTAGCGAGCTTCCGGGTTTCAGTCAAGTTGAACGGATCGCAACCGGGTCCCTATGTGGTGCTGGGAACAGATGTTAATTATGGGAGTGAAACCGGAGTCGAAGTAATTCCTGAAATAATCTCCACCAAAGCTCTGAAGAGAACACGAGGAAGAGTCTCGGTCAGTGTGTGCAATGTGACAGATTCTCCAGTAGTCCTTAAAGCACGAATGCCTATCGGGCAAGTAGAGTCTGCTACACCCCTCTCTACCGATTTAGGAGGGGGAGTGGATAAAGAGATTCCAGATGAAAGATTCTACCCCAAGGACGCTCCCATTTCACCTGAGTGGAAGAAACGTCTCCAATCTCAAGTCTTAAAGTGGAAGGAATTGTTCTCAAAAGATGAGTTCGACGTGGGCCTAGCTAAGAGTACTGAACACCGCATTCGGCTACAAGAAGACAAGCCGTTTCGGGAAAGATCAAGGCGAGTTCCGCTAGGAGACTTGGATGATCTGCGAGAGCAACTGAATGAATTGCAAAGAACCAAGGTGATTCAAGAGTCCAGGAGTCCATATGCATCTCCCATAGTGTTGGTCCGGAAGAAAAATGGTTCTGTCCGCCTATGCATAGACTACCGCACGTTGAACCGGAGAACCATCCCCGATCAATATGCCACTCCTCGGATAGAAGATGCCCTACAGTGTTTGTCTGGAGCAAAGTGGTTTAGTGTACTGGACCTGCGAAGCGGGTATCACCAGATACCCATGCATCCTGAAGACAAGGAGAAAACTGCGTTCATCTGTCCACTGGGGTTCTTTGAATTCAACAGAATGCCTCAAGGCCTTACGGGGGCTCCAGCCACGTTCCAACGGTTGATGGAGAAGACAGTTGGGGATATGAATTTAATCGAAGTTTTGGTGTACCTGGATGATATAATTGTTTTTGGGAAGACTCTGGAAGAGCATGAGCAACGTCTGGAGAAGGTTTTGAAGAGGCTCCATGAAGAGGGGTTGAAACTGTCTCTGGAGAAATGCCAATTCTGTCTACCGTCTGTTACGTATTGTGACAGGAAGCAGGGTATGGTCCTGAATGGGCGATATGTGAGACCGGACCTTGTGCACTGTGTTTAAAATAACCCCAGGGAGATGGTTAAAATATATTTTGTGTTTCGCTGGTGCAATGGAGAGCATCCAGTAAAATGCGTTATGGGTCCCTGGGGTCGGGATAGTGGAGAGAAGGCGGGCCACTATCCCAGCAGCCCGGCTCACTAGCCAGGCCAGGTTTTGGAGAATAAAGCCAACGATGGCATACAGGTGTGGTCCCATTTAGTTGGGCTTTATTAAGGGAAGGTTTTCCTTTGTAGCTGAGGAGTGTGGGTGTCTGTCCTTCCAGGAGAGAGAGCTGGAGAGACAGTGAAAAAGAACCAAGTTATTCCTCTGTTGCTGAAAGAAATGTTTGCTGTGATCCACTGATTCTCCCACTGATTGCCTGTGAAAGGTGGAGGTAAATAAAAGTCTTGCCTAAGAACAAAAAGACTGTGGCTCTGCATATTTATGTTGCCCTAGAAGACGTGGTTAAAACTGGACTGTGTCACAGTATCTAGGACATGTGGTCTCAGCAGAAGGTGTTTCGACAGATCCTCGGAAGTTAGAGGCCGTAGCTTCTTGGCCTAGACCCCGGAACGTCACTGAGCTTAGATCTTTCCTGGGATTCTGTTCGTACTAATCGAAGATTTGTGGGAGGATTCGCGAAAATAGCTCAACCACTGAACAAACTCCTGCAGAAGGAAACCACAGAAGAAGGCTGCAAGGTCTCTGACAAAAACCCATCAGCTCCGGGGCCAAGGAAAGCTCGAGAGTCTATACAAGGTGAATGGACCAATCAATGTGAAGAAGCTTTCGTGAAGTTGAAAGAAAGTCTAACCCGAGCTCCTGTTTTGGCCTATGCGGACCCTCACAAGCCGTATGAACTACATGTGGATGCCAGCCGAGAAGGTCTGGGAGGAGTCCTGTATCAGCAGTATGGTGGATTGCTGAGGCCTGTAGCGTACGTGAGCCGGAGCCTTACGCCTTCAGAGAAGAACTACCCTACCCACAAGTTGGAGTCTTAGCCTTAAAGTGGGCAGTGTGGACAAATTAAAAGACTATCTGTATGGAGCCGAGTTCGTGATCAAGACGGATAATAATCCTCTTACCTACATCCTTACTACCGCAAAACTGGACGCCACGGGACATCGGTGGTGGCCGCTCTGTCAGGGTTTCGGTTCAGCCTGAAGTATCGCCCTGGGGTGCACAATCGAGATGCTGATGCGTTATCAGAAGACCCTACACTACAAAATGGACTCAGTTGACTCCAGACGGGGTGCAAGCTTTGTGTCAAGGAACAGAGCGCCGGGTCAAAGGAGGGATTGAAGCGGAGGCCATAGGAGTTATGGCTGCGGCTGTTCCTGAGTTTTACTGTAACCCTACGCAGTTAAGGGACGAAAGTTTACCTACCTTTTCGAGACAGGACCTGAAAGCGGATCAGGCCAGAGACCCTTTAATTGCCTTGACCATAAAGGCCCTGTCTACAAACCAGCGAGAGATCTTGTTAACCAACTCCCCGAGTGGAGCCAGATTGGTCTACAAAGAGTGGGAAGCGGTTGAAGATGTTGGATGGGGTGGTCTACCGAAGGGGCCCCTCAACTAACGCTGAAGAGATTCAACAGTTATTCCTCCCTACTAAACATAGGGAGAGTGTGTTGCGATCACTACATGATGAGCATGGACATTTGGATGCTGAAAGAACTTTTAAGTTGGTGCGAGATAGGTTCTATTGGCCTTGCATGAGAGCTGAAGTGGAAAGTTATTGTCACTCCTGTTTAAGGTGTATTCAGAGAAAGACTCTACCGACCCGAACTGCTCCAATGAGCCATCTGCAGAGCCAGGGACCCATGGATTTGGTGTGCATTGACTTCTTGTGCTTAGAGCCGGACGCTAGTGGGCAAGGGAACATTCTAATAGTGACTGATCATTTCACTCGTTATGCCAAGCTTTCTCCACAAAAGATCAACGCGCTCCGACAGTGGCCAAGGTGTTGATGGAAAAGTTCTTTGTTCATTACGGACTGCCAAGGAGGATACACTCTGATCAGGGTAGAGACTTTGAAAGCAGACTGGTGGGGCAGTTGTTAGAGCTGTTGGGAATCCAAAAGACCCGAACTACACCATATCACCCTCAAGGTGATGCTCAGCCTGAAAGGTTTAACGCACACTGCTGAACATGCTAGGGACCTTGTCGAATGTGGAGAAGCAAAGTTGGAGTCGTCACATAGCTACTCTGGTGCATGCATACAACAGTACGGAGAGCGATGCAACTGGATACTCACCGTACCGTCTTATGTTCGGAAGGAGGCTCGACTGCCGTTGATTTGGCATTTGGGTTATCTCTAGACCAAACATCAGTAGCTTCCCATAGAAACTACGTGGATAGACTTCGAAAGAATCTGGCTTCTGCGTTTGAACAGGCCCGTTTAACTTCAGGAAACAGGGAGCAAAGGAACTATGACCTGAAAGTTCGAATACAAGATCTACAACCCGGTGATAGGGTTCTATTGAAGAACTTGGGTGCTGCTGCGAGACACAAGTTGGCGGATAGGTGGAGTTCCCAGGTTTACATTGTCTGCAAACAGTTACCAGGTCTACCAGTGTATCAGATTCGCCTGGATGGAAAGGCTGGGCCTCTCAAGAACTGGCACCGGAATCATTTGTTACCTTTAAGAGAGGCTGTGAGAATGCCAGTTGGGGACGAACCGCCTCTGCCAAATCTGCCTGTTCCACGTTTACCTCCTGTTACTCGGTCCCAACAGACTCGGGTAGTTGACCCTCTGCCGAATCCGCCTGTTCCATGTTTGCCTCCTGTTACTCGGTCTCAACAGACCCGGGCTGTCGAAGAGAGCGAAAGGGACAGCGAGGAAGAAAGTTTCTGTCTGGACTGGATACGTCCACCGGAGCCTGAAGAGATTACCTCAGTTCCTGAACGATGGGAGAGTAATTTGAGGCCTGAAGCTCCTGAATTCTTGTTGGAAGTCCCTGAGACTGTTGATATCCCTGAGCCTCTTGAATTTCAGTTGGAAGTCCCTGAGGCTGTGGGGATCCCGGTAGCTCCGGAAGCTTATTCAGGTGATTACAGTTCTATGCCTTCACTGGAGGGATCATACTCTGAAGAAACGTCTGCTCCAGTGATAGAAAGAGAAATTGAGCCAACGCCTATAGTACTTCCACCTGAAGAGGAACTGATTGAGCCAGAACCAAGACGCTCTGTTCGACCGCCCCAACGACTCACCTACGACTCACCAGGACATAGCACTGAAGAGGCCATCACCACGGTGCGGAGGTTGCCCGAAGTGTCTGCTATGCTAGCTGAGGTAGCCCAAAATATGAGTCAACTTGAGGAAGTGTTATTAACTCACTATATGTATGCTGCTGAACCTGTACATGTTATATAAACTGCATTCAAATTGTTGGAAATGTAATGTAATTGTTGTACCTCCTTGGAGAGACCCAAGAGTTCTAGGAGGGGGAGAGTGTAGCGCTGTGTAGAAAAATCGTCTTGTTGTGGCAGTACCTATTCTTGGCCACAAGATGGAGACTATCGCGATCAGATACTGGACATTGGGACTACAATAACAGGCATGCTTTGCAAGAAGCGAGGAAGTGGGTGGAGACTGGGAACTTACATCCTCGGCCTCGTGGAGAAAGTTCCAGAGCGCGCCAGGGAGTCAGAGGAGATAGACGCAGTGAGAGACATCGCAAGAGGGCCTAAGCCAGAGCCTGAGCGAGACCTGTCAGAGTCATTTATTGGACATTCTGCCTGAAGAGGAGAGCGCTTCAAGTTCCCGAGATTGCTGCAGATCTAAGAGACCAAAGACCTCGAGTAAGGAGTTGCCGCGAGTTGACCGTATACGGAGAGCAGGCGGTGAGTTGGACAAGTCGTGGACAAGCTGCGGAAAGTCAGACAACGGATCCGGCCGCTAGTATCCCCAGTCAATATCGAGCGGAGAGACGTCCTGGGTCAGCGGAGCCTAAAGCAACCGTCGGATGGGTGAGAGGCCTCCAAGGCTGTACTGTAAATAAAGAACCCGCTGCTGTTTTCCTTCTTAAAGTCCACAGGGCCCCAACTTGACTAGTCGAAGAGATCCTTTAAGTAAATTCACTGGCCAGTTGAATAATACCCGGGTACCATACACACACATACACACCTTTCACATTCCGGGACTTAACCTGTGCAGGACTCATTTTTGTTGCGTATCGGAACAAGAGTAAAGATACGTTCCGAATATATTTTCCTCTTTTCCGCTGCGCGTTTGTCGTAATACGAAGAGATTGTATTTTTTGGGTTCCCCTACGTGTTCCTTTTTCGTATATTCGTGCAACTGCTTTTATTTTCTGTTCGGTTACGAATATTTTATTTTCCGAAATACGAAGCCTCGTGTTTCGTTTCTTTTCCGCCACGCGTTTTACCGCGATACGAAAATACTGTAATATATCTGTGAATACCGTGTCTCAATATCTGCTCATTATTTTAGTAAATTATTTAAATGATAAAAACTCACAACTGTGTTGGAGCATATTTATTCCCTAGTGCGGGGAGACTGACCCGTGGTTCAATTTTCAGCAGCTCCTCCGGGAGTGAGCGCTACAGGTGCATTAACTATTTAGCTGCTGGAACACAGCGCTGGAAACAGGAATGACACGAAGTGCAGGATTTGGAAGGGTGCTGCCCTGCATGGATCAGGATCCTTACACATGGTTGGCGTTTTCTCCTCTAAAAAGTGCTGCATATTGCTTTCCTTGCATGATTTTTCAGAAGGCCAAAGGGAAAAGTTCTTTTGGAAAATCAAGTGGATTTAGTGCATGGAGAAAGCTAAACCCCAGACTACTAGAGCATGAGCGCAGTTCATATCACCTCAATGCATTTACAATGTGGAGGAATTTGATATGCGGCTACAGAAAGAAGAGACTATCGATGCTGCTATCCAGCTTGCACAAAAGCACTCTTTTGAGAAATGGAAGGCAATATTATTCCGAATACTTGATTGTGTGCTGTATCTAGCCAGGCAAACCTTACCCTTACGCGGTCACTCAGAAGATCTAAGTACAAGTGATAATTGTGGAAATTTCCTTGACAGTTTCAAGTTTCTTGCCAAGTATGACCCAGTCGTCAAACGGCATCTTCACAAAGTTCAGAGGACAGGTGGCTATGTTGTGTCCTATCTCTCTCCTCAGAGCCAGAATGTGTTCATCGGCTTGCTCGGGGATCACATTAGAGCAGCCATCTTTCAAAAAATCACGAAGGCAAAGTACTTTGCTATCCTATTTGACAGCACACCGGATATTTCTCACACTGAGGATACAGAAGTCAGTGTGGTAGAGTCATTTATTGACTTCATTCAGTTACGTGGGAAAACAGCTGATGTCATTACGAAACTGATTTGTGATAAGTTGCAAGAAGATGGCCTTAAACTGGAGCACTGCTACGGCCAAGGATATGACAATGCCGCAACTATGGCTGGACGCATTAGTGGTGTACAGAAACGTATTTTGGATATAAATCCCAAAGCAGTGTTTGTGCCATGCAACAATCATTCGCTCAATCTTGCTGGTGTGCATGCAGTTGGTGTTGGGAATAAGTCTACAACTTTCTTTGACGTTGTGCAAAAGGTGTACACGTTCTTCTCGAGCTCCACCCATAGGTGGGATGTTCTTAAGGAACATGTACCAATTCACGTCAAGCGATCATGTGATACAAGATGGAGTTCAAAGCATGATGCTGTACATGTACTTGCTGAACACATTGAGCAAATAATAGAAGCTTTGGAAGAGTTGCGAGATGGACCTGAAGAAACCTCTGACACCAAGGGTGATGCAGGAAGTGTGTTGGTTTGCATAATGACATATCCATTTTTCTCATTTTTACATTTTTGGAGCCCAGTACTATCTGAAGTGAATGATGCGCAGATCTACATGCAGCAAGAAGGGCTTGCACTTGATCAATGTGTACAAAAGTTAAAAACATTGGTTTTATTTTGCCAGGAAAAACGAGACTGTCTAGTGTCTGAGACAACTAAGAAAGCTGTGGAGGAGTGCAAAACCTACAACATTTGTACAGAGAGAAGAGTTGGAAGACGTAAGATGATGCCTGGTGAGCAGAGTTGTGATGCTGGCTTGACCTTAATACAAGAAATACGCAGAGAACAACTGGAAGCAATTGATCGTCTTAAGGCAGAAATTACTAAACGTACAATACAAATGAATACGCTTCACCAGCGAATTGCTTTTCTTCAAATCCAGACATTGTTGGATACTGAAAAAGATGATTTTATCAGTGAACAAATTCAGCACACATGTGCTAAATACACAGAGTTGAATGCTGCAGCTATGGTCACTGAAATAAATCGCCTTCGACACCACGTGGTCTTGTATAAGGAAGTCAAGCCTGAAGAGCAGATTGCTAGCTGGACTTCTTTGGATTTACTTCAGTGGGTGTACAATTGGAAGCTGCAAGAGAGTTTAACCAATCTTGTTGTGACATTAAGAATATTTTTAACCATCACCGTTTCAACTGCCAGTTGTGAAAGATGTTTTGATTAATTTAAGTTTTGAGAAACTTATCAGAGATCTACAGTGAGCCAAGAAAGACTGAGTAATCTAGCAATACTGTCAATTGAGAGGGATTTCAATGTAGATTTCAATTCTGTTGTTGAAAAATTTGCACAAGTTAAAAGCAGGCGATTTTAAATACATTTGAGTATACTAGCAGTAAATTCTGGTTTTGTTTATCATATCAGTATTTTGTTATGTGACAGAGTGCATGGCTTGGGTAACAGGATGTCTGGTAGGAAAGATATTTAGGATTTACAGGGTTATTCAGAGAGCGGTGAAAAGCCGGAGAATGACCGGAGAATGAAAAATTCTAGGTCAAAATAGCCGATTTGGAAAGTGAGATGAATGAGAGGATTTTTCTGGTTTGACTATTTTGACCTAGAATTTCACTTCTCCAGTCATTCTGCTTTTCACCACTTTCTGAATAGACCTTGCCATAACCTTGCATGGCATCTATCCTTTTGCACACTTGTCAATTAAGCAACAGGTAAATTCTCCAGCTGCTGACTCCTGAAAATAAGTGTTTTAATTAGACTGCTCAGATCAGGGCAGGGCAGGGAGCATTAACACTTCTAAAAGATTGTGATTTTCTTTTGTTTATTATATTATGTTACCTGTATAGTAAAGATCACTGGATGTGCAGTAAGTACTCTAACAGGGTTATTAAGAGAGAAGTGAATACCAGGAGAATGGCTGGAGAAGTGAAAATTCTAGGTCAAAATAGCCAAACCAGAAAAATTCTCCCAATTATCTCACTTTTCAAATCGGCTATTTGGTCTAGATTGTTTATTCTCCTGGCAATTCTCCTGGTTTTCACCGTTCTCTGAATAACCCTGTATGTTAGGTTTTCATTTATAGTTTTTTGTTTAATCACCTGCAATAGTGATTCAAAGGCAAGTGTGGTGTTTGTTTATGCTGGAATAAAAAGACCTTTCATTTTCACAACTTCAGGTCTGCGGCTGTTTATACCCTAGAATACTGTGTTGTTTGGCTGGAACCAAGTATCCCGAGTGGTTGTTGTATCGCAGTTAAGGGGTTAATGGTGGAAGGGAATCGGGGCATGCTAACGTGTCCACAGGTTGGGGGCGGCGCACAATTCTTGGCTGGCCCCGGGCGCTGACAACCCACGCTACGCCACTGGTAGCAGCAAATGACGGCCAATGACGGGCAATATACAAAGTACGGCCACACGAAAGTTCGGCCGGGCAAGGCAAGCGGCAAACAAACGCATTTTTTTGAGAACGTGAAACCGCTAGTACTGACGTACAGAGTGCGCTGCGTCCGCTAGCGGTGTGTGTGCGTGATTAGGAGATGTCAGACGCTGATAATGTCCGGCCAACATAACGTCCAGACGCAAAAAGTGTTTTATTGATGATCCATACAAAATCACGGCCATAATTGCGCATCGTATGACCGCTTTTGCATATTCTGTGAAAAAATACGTCCCTTCGTTCGAATGCACTTTTTCACGGATGACGCAAAAAATGCGTTTGTCTGACCCTAGCCTAAAATGAACATTCTCCCCCGTCTCCTCCAGACTATACCCATTTGCATCCCTTAGTCATATATCCCTGACCTGCGGGCTCAGGTCTCAAATTATATATATGGCGGGGAGAAAGACCACAACAAAATTGCCCAAGGCAGTTCCTGACTTTGCGCTGTATCATATGGCTTGCCATCTGCAGCGAGTACTGGAGTGGGCGAAACCCTGACAACTCAAAGCTTGGGGGGAGGTTGAACAGGACGAGGTGGGGGTTCCTCTTTCTATCCTCCCCTGGTTGCCACAATTGCAGGGTTTACGCCGAGTACGCGCTTTAGTTTACACCTCTGCTACCCTGCGAATTTGGCACTGTGTGATGTGACCTCTCGACTTGTCCTTGGACCTCTCCCCTCTCTCACCTCTTCAGTGTCAGGCCTCCTCTCCAACATGTCATGCCCCATCTATATTTGCCTACTTATTACAGACACAAATACCTCGTATCTGCAACGTGTTTCGTGACCAACAACTCACCTCAATGAGCGACATACTGGGGGACAGAGAAATGACTTTCCTTCGATATTTTAGATACCAACAGATCTCTAGCTTTGTGCGCTCCATACCCCAGCTACCACACTTGACTTGCCCTATGACGGAATTTGAAACTCATTGCATGAGTTACGACCCCCTGTCTCATGGAGTGTTACTGGTTTATGGGCCGCTGGGAGATGGAGTTAGAGATAACCCTCTCAGATTCTCTATGGCAAAAGATTTGTGACCTGAAACACCACTGCTCAGTTTCAACTAACACGCAGGAAACAGCGTATAAACTCTGTGTTATAGGACACCCCAACAGCTTCGCTATATGTTCCCAGATACATCAGATATGTGTTGGCATTGTGGCATAGCTCCTGGATCTGCTCTCCATATCTGGTGGTCGTGCCAGGTCATTCGCCCTTATTGGGAGCGGATCTATAAGATCATTCAAATGTTTGTCGATCCCCCGCCCGATTTCCTCCCCGCCTCCATGTTGTTGCACCACGTGCAATACGCAATGTCGGGCTATAAAAAAATCCATGTGCCTCCGTATCCTTAATGTCGTGAAAAGCCTGATACACGTGCTCTGTAAGCAAAGGTCATGTTCCCCTATGCAGCTCTGGCTTTCTAAAATGGAAGACCTACACAATGTGGAACAACTCTACTATTTTATGAATGACATGTCCTCCCACTACACTACGACGATGCAGTCCGGAGGGTCGGCCTTCCGAGCCCTGATAGGCAGTGACTGAGCGATGCCAGTTCCCCACCCCCGCTTCACTTTACATTTCATACTTTATATTGGTCGCCCTGTACGCTGCGCCCCCGTACACCACCCTGCCTCTTGGCTATTATAATGCCCTGCCCTCTCTTTCATACCCCTCCCTCCCACTCCTTATCTGCCAGGGTTTTCTTTTCCCATCCTCTATAACCTCACCCCTTATGCTTGGGGTCAGTTGCCCCCTCCCCATTTTTCCCAGTTTTTTCTTCTTATAATGCCATGTTGAGGTACCTTGTTATTTTTCCTAGTCTTGATCGCATAATCTTTTACTGTTCACCCAGCCTGCGTGCTGATGACACTGTTTAACTTCTTCATTTCCTATGTTTATTTGTGAGGCTTAAATTTATTTATTAAAGTAATTTAATAAAACATATATTAACAAAAAAACAAAAAAACTTTGACCGACAGGACCCCAGTACCCCAGTAGGTTTTGCAGGATCAATCACCCTCAAATACAAGCTTAAAGACTTAGGATCATCAAGTTGTCTGATTTTCAATTAAATTCATACCACAGGAGGGGGGTGTGGCGGCTACTGAAGGGAGCAGGCGTGTTCTAGAGGAGCTCTGCACGTCTGCTGCTCTCTGGGACCCTTCTTCAGACTTTCCTGCAGTGCTAATTTTGTTTTGGGGACCCGACTAGCTGGCCACCGGAACCGAGTTGTCCGGAGGCCGCATTGTTCCTCCCTCCGGACCAGAGACACTTTATAATAGTTGGCATGTTTCTGGAGCGAGGTACCGGTGGCCATCTTGCAGCCTTTACACCAGCCTCTTTCGAATCTCTGCCCAGCCGCATCGGCCCAACCGGGCCTTCGCGACGGGGGGGCCCACGTCTCCAACGGAAGGCTTGTCGGCTGTTCGGCGAGAAGGACCCTCCCCCCTTCAAAGCAGGTACTGATGCCTTTCTTGCAGGCCTGGAGGCCTGCTTGCAGCTACTGGATGGGGGGATATGGGGCTTCTGGTGCCGGGCGATGTTCGCACTGTGGGGCTGTCGAAAGGAGGAAGACGCAGGAGCTGAAGAGGTCCAGGCCGCAACAGTCGGGGGCCACGAGGAGGCATGCTTCGCTGCTGCTGTCGGGAGGGGTGATGAGGTCAATGTCACGACTGAGACACTGATGCTGGACTCTGGGACCCCGCAGTCCTTTTTGGCGGTGCTGAGGGGATCAACGGCTACTGTACTGATGGGAGGCAGTGCTGGCCTGGATCCTGGTTTTGGGGCCGCTGTGGCGAGGGCATGGAGACTGGCGTACCGCTGGACGCCGAGTGAAATCAGCGGTATTAAGATGGCCTTTAGTCCTGCATCCCTGATGGATGTACTTGGCCTGCTCGGCTTCGCTTTACCTGCTGTAGGCCCGCTGCCATTTAGAGACACTGGCTGAGGACACCCCTTGCTTTTATCTCTGACATCCTGCGGTTTTGATGACCCCCTTTTATTTTTGTTCTTTTCTTTTGGACGCTCTCTGTGGACATTTGTTGTCTTTTTGTTCTCCTTTTCCTGATGAGAAATGGCTGGGGTCGTCTTTGCAGAGACTTTCTGTTTTATGTTTAGGCCCTAAGAGGCCACTTTTTTATTTTTTTTATTTGGATGAGACCCCCCACTTGGGGATGATTCCGCTGACACCTGTCGACGTCATTCAGAGTATTGTTTTTGATTATTTGTTTTTTATCTGAGTCTTGTTGTTTTATTATCTCCCCCCCATATTTTTCGATAATTTGCAGCTGTCTTCTATCTGCCTTATGCATCTGCCTTATGTGTTTCTTATGTGACTAAGATGTTTTGCCCTGCGAGGCCAGCTTTGCTGGTCGGTCTGTTTGTCGGTCTGTCATTTTTTTGCTATTAAAATAAAATAAAAACCTTTAAATATAAAAAATAAATAAATAAATTCATACCACAGGAGCGTCTTAAAGTGACATTAAAGTCAATGTTTTTTTCCCTCTCCCCAATGTAAATTAAAGCACTTACCTTAAATGATGTCTCTTTTTGTGATCTTCCTCTTCTTTCCTCTTCTTTTCACCCTCTTCTCCAGCGATGCGGCGGGTCTCTGATCCAGCGCTAACACCTCTGGCTCTTCTTGTCCCATGGAGTCACCAGGCACGTACCTGCGATCCGGCGTCCGTAGACAACAAAATTGCCCAAGATGGACACCAGTGGTAAGCGGTGTCCCTCAGGGGTCTGTTATAGGACCGATACTATTCAATTTATTTATAAATGACCTTGAGATAGGCATTGAAAGCCATGTATCAGTGTTTGCAGATGACACAAAACTAGGAAAAGTAATACAATGTGAGCAGGATGTTACTTCGCTGCACAGGGATTTACAGTTGTGTTCAAAATTATTCAACCCCCACTGCTGTAAAGGGTTTTAGGGAATTTAGTGTACATTTGTAATTGTATTCAGAATGAAATCCTACAAGGTCTTTTTAAAGAACCATATGCAACTAAAATGACATCAATTGGTTTTGTAATACAGTAGTAAATGTTTCTTTTGTGAATGATTCATTGACACAATTATTCAACCCCTTAAAGACTACCACTCTGAAGAACAGAGGTTCATTCAAGTGTTTTCAATCAGGTATTGAAAACACCTGTGGATGTCACAGAGCAGCAATAAAGCATAATAAGCATCAATTAGGTAGCTTTAAAATGACTGTGATACTCACCTCCTTCTAGACATTTACTGGTGTAGGTACAAACATGGTGAAGTCAAGAGAATGGTCCAGGAAGACAAAAGAAGAGGTGATTACTCTTCACAGGAAGGGCAATGGCTATAAGAAGATTGCAAAGATGTTAAACATACCAAGAGAGACCATAGGAAGCATCATTCGCAAATTCAAGGCAAAGGGCACGTTGAAACGCTACCTGGTCATGGCAGAGAGAAGATGCTGACTTCGACTGCTGTGCGCTACCTGAAGCGTAGAGTGGAGAAAAGTCCCCGTGTGACTGCTGAGGAACTGAGAAAAGATTTGTCAGATGTGGGTACTGAAGTTTCAGCTCAGACAATACGGCGCACACTGCGTAATGAAGGCCTCCATGCCAGAACTCCCAGGCGCACCCCCTTGCTGTCTCCAAAGAATAAGAAGAGTCGACTGCAGTATGCCAAAAGTCATGTGGACAAACCACAGAAGTTTTGGATAGTGTTCTGTGGACTGATGAAACAAAATTAGAACTGTTTGGGCCCATGGATCAATGCTATGTTTGGAGGAGGAAGAACAAGGCCTATGAAGAAAAGAACACCTTGCCTACTGTGAAGCATGGCGGGGGGTCAATCATGCTTTGGGGCTGTTTTGCTTCTGCAGGTAGAGGGAAGCTTCAGCGTGTGCAAGGTACCATGAATTCTCTTCAGTACCAGGAGATATTGGATGACAATGTGATGCAGTCCGTCACAAACCTGAGGCTTGGGAGACGTTGGACCTTTCAACAGGACAATGATCCCAAGCATACCTCCAAGTCCACTAGAGCATGGTTGCAGATTAAAGGCTGGAACATTTTTGAGTGGCCATCGCAGTCACCTGACTTAAATCCGATTGAGAACCTCTGATGGGACTTAAAGAAAGCAGTTGCAGTGCGCAAGCCTAAGAATGTGACTGAACTGGAGGCTTTTGCCCATGACGAATGGGCGAAGATACCCGTAGATCGCTGCAAGACACTTGTGTCAAGCTATGCTTCACATTTAAAAGCTGTTAGTACAACATCCTTTTACAGTTATAAGTACTAAGATTGAATGTCACTTGGGGGTTGAATAAAACTGATAATGATGTGAGCACTGAAAAGACATTTGTGGTTATTTCATTATAAATGTTATGTTATATTTGTCTGACCTACACGTGCCTCTTTGATTTAATTGTAAGCAAGATGACTGAATGATCAAAATCAATGTCAAACTGGCCAAAACACTCAATTTCAGTGGGGGTTGAATAATTTTGAACACAACTGTAGATAGATTGGGGGACTGGGCACTTAAATGGCAGATGAAATTTAATCTAGATAAATGCAAAGTTATGCACTTTGGAGTGAAGAGAACACACAAGCAACTTATACCCTAAATGGTACGGAGTTAGGGAAATCCAAGCAGGAGAAGGATTTGGGAATAATCATAGACTTCAAACTAAGTAACTGTCACGTTTAGACTGCGGGTGGTGTAGCAGGTTGGGGTTGTGAGCCCAGGATGCAGTGATGAAGGCAAATTCAGATTAGCAATGAGTGTTTATTGCAGGTAAACACAGTGGCATCAAATCAGACAGGGTACAGGCAATGGAGTCGTCAGGGTTCAGCAAGGGGGTTCGGTACACGGCAAGGCTGGCAGAGAATAGTCGGTGGTACAGCAGGGGTTCGGTACACGGCAAGGCTGGCAGAGAATAGTCGGTGGTATAGCAGGGGTTCGGTGCAAGGCTTAGATGGGGGGCAGAGGGGGAGCAGGATGGGAGGGTTACCGGTGAGTGAAGCAATGAGAGTCCAGATAAATAGCAGAAGGTCCTTGGGGTCTTGGCAGAGAGGGTTCAGGAGATGATCAGGCGGTTCCAGGGAGCTTTGAATAAACAGGTATCGCAGTCAGTAACTTCAATGTGGAAGTGAAGTCTGGAGGGCGTAGCTTCCTGATATACAGGGATAATTAGGGGAAGGTGATGTCAGGTGAAATTCTAGGGCTAGGATGCTGGGAACACACAGGTTTAGGAACGTGTATTGTTCATGATGCAGGGTTGGCGTGGGTGACAGGGGCCAGAGGGTGGCGATCCTGACACTACTCCCACCCTAAGAGTCGACCTCCGGGCGGCCAAGAGTCAACCAACGGGCAGTAGAAGAGTCCATCATGAACCCCTGCACCGTGTAGGGATCCATACGGATGGCGCCGTCCGAGGTAGCGTCAGCGGTGCCAAGATGTGCAGTATCTTGGCTTGGTTGACCAGAATAAAGTCCAAACTTGCGGCTGTGAGGGATGGGAGAGTCAACCTTGGAAAACCCCCAAACCCTCCTTGGTACGGCTAGAGCAGGAAACTGCCAACAAGGGGTAGTGGAGATGGGGGTCTCCACGGCAACAGCTGGGTACAGTGGGGCAGCCCCCTTGGCGTGGCACGGAGGGGCAGTGCCCTTGACGAGGTGCGGTGGGGCAGCGCCCTCGGCAACCGGTGGGGCAGCGCCTTTGAAGAATACCGGAGGGGCAGCGACCTTGGCGACCTCCTTGGCACTGCACGGCTCTGCGGCGGCGACCTTGGCCTTACGGCGACGTCGACAGCCCCGTGGCGGCGACAACTCGGAAGATTCTGCGGGTTCGTCCAGATGTATGGGGTTGCTGGTGGCAACCAGATCGGGAGTAGAGGAATGTCCACGGGCTAATGCAACCTGTACCTGAGACTGCAGGAACTTATGGTTCCATGGGTAAGGGTATTCACCTGGGCTGCCATGGCAGAGACAAGTACCAGGACGGCGCTAGATGGACTGGCTTTACCAGGAATTGGCAGGGTAACTGCAGCGGTATCAGTGTCCACAAATGCTGTTTTGGTGGCAGCAGTCTGGGCTTGGACCTCGGTACAGCACGGCTCCTGGACCTCGGTACAGCACGGCTCCTGGACCTCGGTACAGCACGGCTCCTGGACCTCGGTACAGCACGGCTCCTGGACCTCGGTACAGCACGGCTCCTGGACCTCGGTACAGCACGGCTCCTGGACCTCGGTACAGCACGGCTCTTGGACCTGGACCTCGGTACAGCACGGCTCCTGGACCTCGGTACAGCACGGCTCCTGGACCTCGGTACAGCACGGCTCCTGGACCTCGGTACAGCACGGCTCCTGGACCTCAGTACAGCACGGCTCCTGGACCTCGGTACAGCACGGCTCCTGGACCTTGGTACAGCACGGCTCCTGGACCTCGGTACAGCACGGCTCCTGGACCTCGGTACAGCACGGCTCTTGGACCTCGGTACAGCACGGCTCTTGGACCTCGGTACAGCACGGCTCTTGGACCTCGTACAGCACGGACTCCTGGACCTCGGTACAGCACGGCTCTTGGACCTGGACCTCGGTACAGCACGGCTCCTGGACCTGGACCTCGGTACAGCACGGCTCCTGGACCTTGGTACAGCACGGCTCCTGGACCTCGGTACAGCACGGCTCCTGGACCTCGGTACAGCACGGCTCTTGGACCTCGGTACAGCACGCTCTTGGACCTCGGTACAGCACGACTCCTGGACCTCGGTACAGCACGGCTCTTGGACCTGGACCTCGGTACAGCACGGCTCCTGGACCTGGACTCGGTACAGCACGGTCCTGGACCTGGACCTCGGTACAGCAAGGCTCCTGGACTGGACCCGGTACAGCACGGCTCCTGGACCTCGGTACAGCACGGCTCCTGGACCTCGGTACAGCACGGCTCTTGGACCTGGACCTCGGTACAGCACGGCTCATGGGATCCTGCAGGTTGCAGGGAAGCGACGTCCTGAGAACCTGCGGGTTGCAGGGCAGCGACGTCCTGAGATCCTGCACGTTGCAGGGCAGCGACCTCGGGATTTCGCTCAACCCCCAATTCAACGACGTATGGGTGAGTCTCCAGTTCCTGAGGTTTTGGTTTAGCAGGCAACCGAACAATGGTGGGTGACATGAAGAGGGCACCAATGAAGGCGGATCTTGGGCAAGGTGCACTCGAGATGGTTTTGGTAGCTGGAGTTCTGTAGTCCGTCCCCATGTGACAGCAAGGTACAGTGGTACGGTGAGTCATTCCAGTCGGGCAACAAACAGATCTCGCAACGCCAACATGTCCCTTATGCTGACCTGGGGGTCCCTGGGTGCGGCGTGCAGTCTGTCGGTGAAAGTCTAAACCAGCATCAGCAGCTTCCTCTTCTGACTCCGAGTCATCAGAAGGACATGGTGAGGCATATAGGCAGCAAGGAGGTAGCGGGCTGGATTCAGGATCTCTGGCAACACCAGCCATGAGATGTAGGCCAGGCTCGATCTCCATTGGCACGGCTGGCTCAGCGTCCATGGGTTCCTGCTCCATGGGCATTTCAGGGTCAGACTCCGGTTCGGCACTCTGCATAGGGGTTTCCTGGTCTGACTCCTCAGAAGAAGCTTCTTGGGTAACCATGTTTCTAGGTGCAGAGAGTCTGGTAGCCCTTGACTCAGGTTCCCTGGGAGCAGGGACACGCTTAGGTGCAGGAGGTTTGCTTACCCGGCTTCTTCTGGAAGTAGGCAGGGATAGGGGTCTTTCTTTGGGTGCTTGCTTGATGGGTGATGAAGTCTTTTTCTGCAGGGCAGGCACCGGCTTCCCAACGAAGACTTTTGTGGGCTTGATCGTTGGTGTAGCCATTTTTGGCTTGGTGGGTACTGTTTTAACCACCCGCCTAGTGGTTTTGATAGGTGCAGGCTCGGTACAAACAGGCTTTACAGGAACAGGGGTATGAAAGCATTTTGTACCTGGCTTAGGTGGGCGCAGCGGGCAGGCCGAGATCTGATGCAAGGGGTCCCCGCAGTAGAAGCAGAGGTCTAGCGCCCTCCTCCTTGCCTTTCTTCTGGGGTCAGCGGTCCTCTGGCTCCCTCTGTAGCAGGAACGCGCACCTTAGTTGAGGTGCCCCTTGGGTTTTGCTGCACATAATCAAGCAGGGAGTCCAGGTACTGCTGGATCTGTAGAAAGGCACCTTTCAAGTTCTTCACCATGGCATGGATCACCGCGGACTCACAGGTTTTAGACTTCCACATTCTGTCACGTTTAGACTGCGGGTGGTGTAGCAGGTTGGGGTTGTGAGCCCAGGATGCAGTGATGAAGGCAAATTCAGATTAGCAATGAGTGTTTATTGCAGGTAAACACAGTGGCATCAAATCAGACAGGGTACAGGCAATGGAGTCGTCAGGGTTCAGCAAGGGGGTTCGGTACACGGCAAGGCTGGCAGAGAATAGTCGGTGGTACAGCAGGGGTTCGGTACACGGCAAGGCTGGCAGAGAATAGTCGGTGGTACAGCAGGGGTTCGGTACACGGCAAGGTTGGCAGAGAATAGTCGGTGGTATAGCAGGGGTTCGGTACACGGCAAGGCTTAGATGGGGGGCAGAGGGGGAGCAGGATGGGAGGGTTACCGGTGAGTGAAGCAATGAGAGTCCAGATAAATAGCAGAAGGTCCTTGGGGTCTTGGCAGAGAGGGTTCAGGAGATGATCAGGCGGTTCCAGGGAGCTTTGAATAAACAGGTATCGCAGTCAGTAACTTCAATGTGGAAGTGAAGTCTGGAGGGCGTAGCTTCCTGATATACAGGGATAATTAGGGGAAGGTGAAATTCTAGGGCTAGGATGCGGGGAACACACAGGTTTAGGAACGTGTATTGTTCATGATGCAGGGTTGGCGTGGGTGACAGGGGCCAGAGGGTGGCGATCCTGACAGTAACAATGTGCAATGTCAAACAGTAGCCCCCAAGGCCAGCAAAGTATTGGCATGCATAAAAAGGGGAGTTCACTCTCGGGATGAAAACATAATTTTGCCTCTGTATAAATCAATGGTCAGGCCGCACCTTGAATATGCCGTGTGTCACGGTGGCCCATGTCCAGGGAAGTGTTGCGCCTTCAGCCCATGTCCAGGGAAGTGTTGTGCCTTCAGCCCATGTCCAGGGAAGTGTTGTGCCTTCAGCCCATGTCCAGGGAAGTGTTGCCTTCAGCCCATGTCCAGGGAAGTGTTGCGCCTTCAGCCCATATCCAGGGAAATGTTGCGCCTTCAACCCATGTCCGGGGGAAATGTTGCGGTCGTCACAGCAGCTGATATCCAGAAAGCCTTATTCCAGGGTACTGTGTACTACAGGACAGAGAATGGTGCTGCCCGCAAATCAGACGCAGCATGCAGGAAGGACAACCAATCGCAGCACATGACCAGCGATCCTATAGCAGAGCAGGGCGTCTCCTCTGAGCACCAATAGGAAGTGCTGTGGCTCCATTTAAATGGCTTCCTTTCTCTTAGCAAGTTGCCCTAGCGTGGTTCCAGTTACGCCTAGTGCCTTGTTGTTAGTGCTGCATTCCTATCTGACGGATTTCCTGGTTAATACGATCCCGGCTTGTCTCGACTCCCTGTATTCTGGCGCCCTAAATTTTGGCATAGTATAAACGGACCTCTATTTCCTTAACCCCTGCCTATGTGTGTTTTTGTTAGTCTGCTCTGCTTAACCAGGCCATTATTACGGACCGGCTAGCTAGAGCACTGTGGGTTAATTCATTCTGCAGGTTGTTTTACTTTGCACTCCGCCACTTTCTTTGTGTTCGTCATTCTCAGTATTACGGACCATAACCCGACCATTACTAAGGACCGGTTGGTCAGGGTCTGTTGGCTTACCGTCTGCAAGCGGGGTTACCCGATCCTGACATTACGCTAGGGCCATGGACCCTGCAGACATGGGTCAGCAACTCGCTGCATGTGCCTCTCGTGTTGATGAATTGGACCACCGCATGGATGCCTTTGCTCAGGCTATACAAACTATTCTTGTCCGTACTGCCTATTTGCAGCCTGAACCACAGGTGGCGACCTCTGCCCCGGTCCTGCAATCCCACACACCTGAGATTGCTTTACCTGCCTCCCATGTATCCATGACTTCTCCAATTCGTTTTGGTGGGGAACAGACTGGGTGTCGTGGCTTTTTGACTCAGGTCAGCATTAATTTTGAACTAAACCATAGAACATATGTTTCAGATCGTGCCCGTGTGGGATTTATGATTAATCGTATGTATGGTAGAGCCCTAGCATGGGCTAACCCATTGTGGGAAAATGATGATGCCGTGGTCTATAACTACCACAACTTTGTACGTGCTCTCAGACGCACCTTTGATCCTCCTGGTCATTCCAAGAGGGCTGGGAGATCCCTGCTCAGAATTAAGCAAGGTTCCAGGTCTGTTGCAGATTATGCCATAGACTTCAAAACCCTAGTAGCAGAGGTTGATTGGACTAATGATTGCCTTGTGTTGCTTTTCCAGGAGGGCCTTTCTGATACTATCCTAGATGAGATAGCAGCAAAGAATTTGCCTGAGGAGTTAGAAGATATGATCGATTACATGATTGATATTGATAACAGAATCAGGGACAGAGCTAAACACAGAGAGAGACCCAGAAAGAGCGTTGCTAGGGTTCCTACACGAGGTTCCGTTAGTCCACCATCTCGTCCTTCACAGGTCTCTGATACTGAACCCATGCAATTGGGACACACCAAATTGACAGAGGAAGAGAAATCCTATAGACGTAGAGAGGGTCTTTGCCTGTATTGCGGATTTAGGGGGCACCAACGCCTTAAGTGCCCATCACGCCCGGAAAACGCTCACACCTAAGTCCTAGGTGTGACCGGCCTTAGGTGTTCTCACTTTGTGCCCCAAACCGACCTCCCTACGATTACTTCTTCCTGTCTGTCTATCATGGGGTTCTGTCAAATTCGATTGCAATGCATTGCTGGATTCAGAGGCTGATAATCTTATGGATGAGTCCTTTGCCTCAGTCATCTTGTTCCTCTGTCTCCTAGATCCAAACCCTTAATAGTACAGTCCATTGATGGCAGGCCCCTTGCCACTCCTGTTATAACCCAAGAGACTAAAGCAATTTCCATGTGTCTTGGGGATCATCATACCGAATCCATAGTGTTTCAAATCATATCATCACCATCTTGTTCAGTTGTTTTAGGTCTCACATGGTTACAAAAGCATAATCATCACATTGACTGGGTAAAGGGAGAGGTCATCGCATGGGGTCCCACCTGTTCCTCCTCTAGTTTTCCCTCTATGTTACCTATCGGGTTACTCAATACTCCTACTGCAAAACCTTTGTCTTCTACCGTTCCGGAGCAATATCTGTCTGTGAAACAAGTGTTTGACAAAAAAGAGGCCGATAAGCTACCCCCGCACCGTCCGTATGACTGTGCTATCAAGCTATACCCAGGTACCATTCCCCCTAAAGTGAGAATTTATCCACTGTCCCCAAAGGAACATAGTATCATGGAGGAATATATCCAGGAATCGCTGGAGAAGGGTTTCATACTAAGATCTTCTTCCCCAGCTGGGGCAGGGTTCTTCTTTGTAGCTAAAAAAGAGGGCAACCTCCATCCGTGCATAGATTATAGAGGGTTTAATCGTATCACCATTAAGAATGCCTACCCTATTCCTCTAATCTCTGACCTCTTTGACCATTTTAGAGGTTCCACGGTGTTTTCCAAATTGGATCTCAGGGGTGCATACAACCTGGTACGCAAAAAAGAGGGGGACGAGTGGATGACCGCATTTAACACCCATAGCGGCCACTACGAATATCTCGTCATGCCATTTGGGTTGTGCAACGCCCCTGCGGTTTTGCAGGATTTTATAAATGACGTCCTTCGGGACTACCTCTCCTCATGTGTCATAGTCTATTTAGATGACATTCTGGTGCACTCTCCTGACCTACATACACATTACGATCACATGTGTTCTGTTCTCAGCACTCTGTTACAAAATGGTTTATATTGTAAGCTAGAAAAATGCATATTCCATGTGACACAGGTTCCGTTCCTGGGGTACATAGTGTCGTCCAAGGGTTTTAATGGATCCCAAAAAACTGGAATCCATCCTATTTTGGCCTCTACCCAAAGGTTTGAAACCTATCCAGAGATTTATCGGATTCGCCAATTATTACAGAAAGTTTATCCCACACTTTTCTTCTGTAATTGCTCCTATCACCTCTATGACCAAGAAAGGGGCCAATACAACCAACTGGTCTCCCGCTGCCCTTAAAGTCTTTGAGGATTTAAAAACGGCCTTTGCCTCTACACCTATTCTAGCACATCCTAACCCTTCTAAACCATTTATAATGGAGGTCGACGCATCAGAATCTGGGATAGGGGCAGTACTTTCCCAGAGAGACACCTGGGATGCCCCACTTCACCCTACTTCTCCCAGAAGTTTCCGACTCAGAGAGAAACTATGATATAGGTAACAGAGAACTCTTGGCTATTATAATGGCTCTAAAAGAATGGAGACATCTGTTGGAGGGTTCGCAAATTCCGGTGATCATTCTAACTGACCACAAGAACTTAGCCTACCTGGCAGACGTGAAGCGGCTGTCCCCCCGCCAGGCCAGATGGTCGTTGTTCCCAAGTCGCTCCAATTATTTGATCACCTACCGCCCAGGGTCGCGTAATACCAAGGCGGATGCTCTTTCCAGACAGTTCGAGGAAGAGGAACTGCCTCACACCGAACCAGTTTCTCTCATACCCAGCACTCATATAATCGCCACTTTGTGTATGCAAGTGTCTTCTCAGTTGATCGAGAGCATTCTGTCCTATCAGAATGCTGCTCCTAGCTCTCTACCTCCAGAAAGATTGTATGTAGGAGAGAACGAGAGAAGGGAGTTATTACAAGTTATGCATGCATCAAAGGTTGCAGGTCATCCAGGAGTCAATAAGACCATTCTCACCGTCTCTCGTCTATATTGGTGGCCCACTCTTCGTGTTGATATCCGAGAGTTTATTGCATCCTGTAACGTGTGTGCCCAGAATAAGACCCCTGCTGATCTTCCAGTGGGTCAATAAAATCCATGGATAAATGGGTCCACGGTCTCGAAGGAACAGGGAGAGGTTGTAATAACAACCTCTCCCTGTTCCTTCGAGACCGTGGACCCATTTATCCATGGATTTTATTGTGGACCTACCCCCATCTGAGGGCAATACCACCATTCTCACTGTCATAGGCCGTTTTTCTAAAATGGCCCATTTTGTTCCACTGAAAAAACTTCCTTCTTCAGAGCAGCTAGCCGGTATATTTGCTAAGGAGGTGGTACGGTTACATGGGATACCACAGGAAATGGTCTCAGATTGTGGTACTCAGTTCATTTCCCTACTCTGGAGATCCTTCTGTAAAGAAATGGGTATCAACTTATACTTTTCTTCTGCCTACCACCCACAATCTAACGGTGCTGCTGAATGTACCAACCAGTCCTTAGAACAATATTTACGGTTCTTCATATCCCACCAACAAGATAATTGGAGTTCCTTATTACCTTGGGCTGAGTTGGCTAGGAATAACGCGGTACATGACAGCTCCGGTCATACCACGTTCTTTGTGACCTATGGGTTCCATCCTGCTTTACTACCTGGCACTCCGTCTGAATCACCCATTCCTGCACTTAACGATCACTTACGACTCCTACGTCAGTCCTGGAGGTGGATTCAATCCGCTTTGCTAAAAGCTTCTTTAGCCCATAAGAAGTTTGCAGACTGCCACAGACGACCAGGCCCTTCTTATGTCCCTGGTCAAAGGGTATGGCTCTCCACTTGGCATATCAAACTCCGGGTGCACTCTCACAAATTGGCACCACGGTTTATCGGTCCTTGCGACTCCGATGCATTAATCCTGTCTCTTATGCCTTGGAGTTGCCTAAGTCCTTGAGAATCCCCAACTCCTTCTATACCTCCCTACTCAAGCCCCTTGTCTGTAACCGGTATACCACTCCTGTGAAACAGCCTCCTCCTGTCCAAGTTCAGGGTCAGGAGGAATACGAGATGCAGGCTCTCATCGATTCCAGGTGGTCTAGAGGCGGATTGCAATATCTTGTGCATTGGAAGGGATATGGCCCGGAGGAACGTTCCTGGGTTGCTGCCTCTGATGGTCATGCCCCGGGGCTGGTCTCCGCCTATCACCGCCGTTTCCCTTCTCGCCCTCGGGCCCGCCATCAGGGGGGGTGCTGTCACGGTGGCCCATGTCCACGGAAGTGTTGCGCCTTCAGGCCATGTCCAGGGAAGTGTTGCGCCTTCGACCCATGTCCAGGGAAATGTTGCGCCTTCGACCCATGTCCAGGGAAATGTTGCGCCTTCAACCCATGTCCGGGGGAAATGTTGCGGTCGTCACAGCAGCTGATATCCAGAAAGCCTTATTCCAGGGTACTGTGTACTACAGGACAGAGAATGGTGCTGCCCGCAAATCAGACGCAGCATGCAGGAAGGACAACCAATCGCAGCACATGACCAGCGATCCTATAGCAGAGCAGGGTGTCTCCTCTGAGCACCAATAGGAAGTGCTGTGGCTCCATTTAAAGGGCTTCCTTTCTCTTAGCAAGTTGCCCTAGCGTGGTTCCAGTTACGCCTAGTGCCTTGTTGTTATTGCTGCATTCCTATCTGACTGATTTCCTGGTTAATACGATCCCGGCTTGTCTCGACTTCCCTGTATTCTGGCTCCCTGAATTTTGGCATAGTATAAACGGACCTCTATTTCCTTAACCGCTGCCTATTTGTGTTTTTGTTAGTCTGCTCTGCTTATCCCGGCCATTATTAAGGACCGGTTAGCTAGAGCACTGTGGGTTAATTCATTCTGCAGGTTGTTTTACTTTGCACTCCGCCACTTTCTTTGTGTTCGTCATTCTCAGTATTACTGACCATAACCCGGCCATTCCTAAGGACCGGTTGGTCAGGGTCTGTTGGCTTACCGTCTGCAAGCGGGGTTACCCGATCCTGACACCGTGCAATTTTGGGCACCTGTCTTAGAAAAAGATATAGCGCTAGAAAAAGTGCAGAGACGGGCAACTAAATTAATAAGGGGAATGGAAGGGTTAAGTTATGAGGAAAGACTAACAAGCTTAAACCTGTTTAGTTTAGAGAAATGGCGCCTTAGAGGGGATCTGATAACCTTATATAAATATATACGGGGCCATTATCAACCATTGTCTGATAACCTATTCATTAACAGGACTATACACAGGACAAGGGGTCATCCATTTAGACTGGAAGAAAGAAAATTTAGCTTATAGCATAGGAAGGGTTATTTTACGGTGAGAACAATAAAGCTGTGGAATTCTTTGCCTGTTGAGGTGGTTGGGTCAGAGTCTGTACAGACTTTTAAAAAACAACTGGATGACTTCCTGCAGACACAGAATATTAAGGGTTATAATATTTAATATGTGGGTAAAAGCTTCTTGATCCAAGGAGAAATCTGACTGCCATTCTGGGGTCAAGAAGGAATTTTCCCCCAGTATGTTGCATATTGGCAAGCATTTCAGACTGGTTTTTTTGCCTTGTTTTGATCAACAGCAGTAGGTGATGTGGGAGAGGCTGAACCCGAAGGACGCATGTCTTTTTTCAGCCTATATAACTATGTAACTATGTAACTTAGATTGCGCATCACGGCCGAAAATGGGTACTGCGCATGCGCGCGCCCCAAGATCCTTTGCGGCTGCTCGGGCCGTAAAAGACATTCGGCTCGTGAGCCCGCCGGCGATCGGAGGCAAGTTTAAACTGCTCTTGCAGCGTTTTTATTTTTTTATTTTACTTTTTGCATATATCTACTGCATGCTAGCAGGAGGTATTAGGATTTGTACTGACTAGAGCAGCCTGAGAACAGTCAGTAATTGTCTCCTTAAGATATAGCATTATAGGAATTGGGAACTGCCCCCTTAAGGGACTTCTGAGAATTGTAGTTTTATGGCATGTGATCAGATCTATGTGTCTGATTGGTGCTGAGACGCTTTCCATGCTGGTAAGAAGAAAGCCTTGAACATCAGGAAGTCATCACTCCAGGAGAGCAGAAATGTGCTACAGCGTGCTCTCCCTCATGGGAGTGAAACTACCCTTTTTTCACACCGTATTAAAGGACAGAGTATTAATGATCCAGATGAATCTTCTCAATGACTGTAAGTTTGATTTATGAATGCCTGGAAATAAATATCTGTATATGGGGTCTCGCGCAAAAGTAGCTCAGATGAAGAGTATGGAAATCCTCCTATGGAGTGGAGCCTAAAAGAAAGCAAATGGGACATAAATTGCGCAGTATATCAATTGTAATGTATCACCACAATTTGCTTATCAACTCACATGGTGGAGAGCCATTTTACAGTTGGCTCATACATTGGCAGCTCGTACATATTGCAGGAACTCTTCGCCTCATACAGATGGAAATAGAGACGGTACTCCACCAGAATATGCAATGCAATGGAGACAGCACTCCACCAGGAAATACAATGCAATACGATATACGGTCTCCCCAAGCCTCAAGCGAAGTAAGGATGTATACCGATAGAAAGTAAAAAAAGTCACAATCGACCAATTTATTAAAAAATATATTGCACAATGCGTTTCAACCTTATGGTCTTCCTCAAGTGCTAATGTTTTACATGAAATGACAGTCACCTTTTAAACTGTTCCAAAACCGGATGTGTCCGTATCCGCCCTGCGCCCGGGCGCCATGTATGTCCCATTTGCTTTCTTTTATGCTCCACTCCATAGGAGGATTTCCATACGCTTCATCTGAGCTACTTTTGCGCGAGGCCCCATCTATATATTTTTTCGCCTATTGGGACTTTGTTTGTATATCTTGGTGGTGTAGATATATGGGACCTTGCAGCACTCTTTGTCCATTCACATGCGCCATTAACCTTTTCTGTATTTTATGCAATATCTGTATATGCCTTTCATCAGAGTAGAAGCTGACTGTTTCTGAAAAGCAACCGTGGGAACAGAACAGTGAAAAAAGGCTTGAATAAATTCATTCCCATGCTACATTTGAATGTTAACCCTTCAGCCTTTGAAACGAAGAAAGACTGTTTATCTTTACTTTATGCAACTACATCTAAAAGCTAGCTTCCCCATTTTCTATGCATTTAGAGCTAAATGTATCATTCTGGCTGCTCCCCCCTACCTTTCTTTCACCTCCTGAAAAGGCAGTTTAACAGCATTTGAGAAACAAGCAGTCTGCTTAAAAGCCCTTTGCGAAGTTTATATCAAGGTGTACTGCACCAGCTGCAATGCCCTCCAGCAGCGCTTCCCAGAGGCCACAAGGTGAACTACGCCAGCTGCAACACACTACTGCAGTGCTTCCCAGAGGCCACAAGGTGAACTGCGCCAGCTGCAATGCACTCCAGCAGCACTCCCCAGAGGCCACAAGGTGAACTGCGCTAGCTGCAACGCACTCCAGCAGCGCTCCCCAGAGGCCACAAGGTGAACCTCACCTACATCTACAATAGTTTGCAACGCACCTAAGTAGGCAAACAGTGAACTGCATTGACAATTACCGGCTGGGTGGAGTAGAGGTAACATCACTGCTCTGCGTGGAGAGAGCCTGTGGAGTCATGGGTTCGATCCCAGCGAGCAACCTCTCCAGTAAGTGTCCTTGGCAAGACACCCAACGGTACAGACTCGCCACCCAGGACATACTTGAAAACAAGAGAAATCTTAATGTAAATTCCTGGTAAAATCCTTTCTCAATTCTAAAAGTGTTTAGGCAATTTCATGAGTCTCCTTAATCATGGCAGAAGGTGGTGACGTGCCAAAAAAGTTGAGCCTAAATCGACCCAGCTCAAATCAAGAGTGTGTTTTCCAAAATTCAGAAGATGCAGAGGCAACTCAGACATTATGAATTTAGGGAGCATAGGGAGCTTACCAAGGAAATAGATTGAGCCTGATGGCTGAGTGGGATAGGTACTACAAAAGCTACACTAAATCCTGAGATAAACTAATAGGGCTCTGCGATAAACCTAAAAGGGAGCTCTCTCCCAGTCGCATCACAATAGAGATCAAATGCATGAGGAAGATACAACTAAAGTTGAAACAAAGCGAAAGCGACATCTTCATCGAGTCAAAGTTAGAAGACCCAAATCTCCAAGCAGGCTTACAAAGCACCCAGGCGTGCCAACAAACGGCATGAGGTTTTTCTTTCAAACTGTGATGACTTTCATCAGACGAATCTGCAGGCAGTGGACACAAGCAACGGGAAGGCCAAGTCGGAGTTACCTTATCGCTCGTGCGAGGCCTCTTCTCACATTTCAAAGAAAACCTCGACCTTTCACCCCAAGCCAGCATGGTTTCACACGGGTAGCATCATTTCACAGCAGGCTCCTTCCATTTTTCCAAAGCATCCTCCCATCGCAGCCGTTCGTCCCGAGCCTCGAGTAAAGAGTCTCACCACCCTGGCTATACTAGCACAAATCGAAGCTGATGAAGCTGCTGTAGATGTGCAAGTAGCAAATGAAGAGCGATTATTAAAAGGAAGAAATGGCCAAAGCTCAGGCCAACCTTACGTATCTTCATCATAAAAGGGAGGCCGCAAAAAAGGCAGTATGGGCCGCAGTTTTACAGGTGGAAGCTGCCAATGCTTCCCTCAACGTCGATCCTACACAGTAGCAAGGAGAAAGCTTGCAGAACCGTGGAGAAACCTATGTAAATGACTAGAACTCACTACGGCAGGAACGAGGAGGAGAATCTCAACCACTAGTTCCGCAAACTAGTCAGAATGCTGACACCGCCAAATCCGCACAACTAGAAACCCTCCTAGGAGCAGAAGAACTTACCCCAACAAACCAAAACACAAGGGGTAATTGTTCCATAAGCATTAGTGAAGGATCCTCAGCAAGCAGGCACTGAAGTAGCCGCGAGCCATAACTTCAACGTGGAGGCAGCAGTGTTCCAGCAACAGTCGCAAAGCAACTGAAGGACGGACGTGAGGCCCATCGAACACAAACTATCCTGCAGCGAAAGGAACAACCATCACATGTGTCATGGCAAGACATAATAGTCAGCAAGTATTCTGCAGACACAGACCAGCTGTCCTTAGCATTTGCTCCTTATCCTAGGTACTATGCTTGCCAGAACCCACGGGAGGCCCCTGAATCTGCTTTCACCAATTCCATGGGGTTCAACTTACCATCTCCCCCCAATTACAACCCCTATACAGCCCAGAAGGATTTTACGACACCCTAGGGAAGAAACAAAGAATATGGAAAAAGGAAATCTTTACCCTTTGGCGCCACCCGGTGGTGTTGGAGAGGTAGTGTACCTTTAAATTTCAATTCAGGCAAGTAAAAACAGACATAAAATCAGACATAAAATATAGCATAAAATCAATAAAAGGTACAAGAAATTGGCAGCTTGTAAGGTGTCTGTGTCTCTGTGGATGTGTCTCTAAAGACAAAGTCTCTGTGTAGCCTCTTTCAAGTGCCAGTGTTTGTTAGAGGAAACAAAAAAAAAAAGTATTTTTCTTTTACCCCTCAGCGGTCAGCAGCCTCTTACATCCACTTGGTGGTATATCCCTTCCCACATTTGTGATACAGAATCAAGGGAAAATGTGGCAGAGTTGGCGCTTCAGATGCTCTGTTGGTGAAATATTTGTAGGATCTTGCTTCTGGGGTCTTCTGTAGCCCTTAACCCCTTAAGGACCCTGGACGTACCATGTACGTCATTGCAGCGGGTCTCTCTTAGACCCGCTGACGTACATGGTACGTCCTGCCGTTTTTTGAGCGCTGGAAGCGATCGGATCGCTTCCAGCAGCTCAAACGCCATTGCAGGCTGCCTGGGAGTCCAGGCAGCCGTGCATTGGCGGTTAGAAGTGCCGGGGCACCATGTGATCGCTCCCGGGAGCGATCACATCCGGTTTCACCGGAGAGGTGCCCGGCACTTCTACAGAGCGCTGGAAGCGATCGGTATCGCTTCCAGCTGCTCTGAGTATATTACAAGGATGCCTCGACATCGAGGCATCCTTGCAATATGCTTACCTGCCGCCGGTCCGTCCGTGATCGCTCCCCCGAGCGATCACTTCCGGTAGCGGCAGGAAGTACTGAGTGCCACGAGGTATCGTGGCACTCAGTACAAAAACGATCACATCAGTGATCAGGTGCTCTGCTGGGTGCCTCGAGGGATCAAGGCACCCAGCAGAGTAAAAAAAAGTGTAAAAAAAAGTGTAAAAAAGTGTAAAAAAAAGTGTAAAAAAAGTAAAAAAAAAGTGGAAAAAAAAGTAAAACAAAAGTGAAAAAAAAAGTAAAATAAAAATAAAAATAAATAAAATAAACTGACGGTTAGGGTTAGGGGTAGGGTTAGGGTTAGGGTTAGGGGTAGGGTTAGGGGTAGGGTTAGGGGTAGGGTTAGGGGTAGGGGTAGGGGTAGGGGTAGGGTTAGGGTTAGGGTTCTAAGGGCAGGGTCATCTTGGGGCTGAGTGGGATGTTCCTAGCCTGCCTCATCAGAGAGGCAGGCTAGCAACATCCAATCAGAAGTTAGAAAAAATCAAAATAAAATTTCTAATTTGTCAGGTCAGGTCAATATTTTGTAAATATTGGCTCTGACCTCTTTGATTCTCCCTCCCTCTCCTCACTTGTGTTTTGGTGAGCGAGAGAGAGAGATCAGATTTGACAGGTTAGAGATTTTAGTGAGATTTAGTGAGATTAGAAAAATTGAGGCAGATTTAGAGAGATTTTAGGGAGATTTAGAAGAATTGAGGCAGGTTTAGAGGGATTTAGAGAGATTTAGGTGTTTATTTGTATTTTTTTGTGAAACCCAACGGTTCTTCTAAGAACCAACAATCCGCTTATATATATATATATATAATATTAAAATTTTATAATCTATTATATATAATGTCTGAGAGGGTGTACAGCGCCGAGGAGGCATATGCCATCCTGGCGTCAGAATCTGAGGCATCTGCGTCAGACTCAGACCCTCATTTCGACCCCGCTAATTGCTCAGAGACGTCGCTAGATACATTATCTACGCTGGCTGATGTATCTAGTGATGTTTCTGATGCAGATCCTGGGTCACCACCTGCCAGCAGGAGACGCACAGCTCCAGCTGAGGAGTGGGTAGTGCCTCATCGCCAGAGGCCAGATATCCCTCCTTTAACGGCAAATCCTGGCATCAATATTGATGTTGCAGGATTTACCGCCACACAGTTTTTGCAGGTGTTTATGGGGGATGATTTGTTGGGCCACATCGTGGCCCAATCAAATCTGTATGCCCATCAGCATTGTGCTGCGAAGCCAGACTCCTACTTGGCAAGGCAGCAATGGACCCCGCTAGATGTGCCAGAATTTCTGAAATTCTGGGCACTTACTATGCTGAGGGCATCATAAAGAAGCCCTCAATTCGCTCCTACTGGAGCAGTAGCCCCATCTGCTCTACCCCCATTTACCCCCAATCAATGTCACGTAGAAGGTATGAAAACCTTTTGCGTTTCATGCACTTCAGTGACAACAGCCTGTGCCCCCCTAGAGAGCATCCCCAGTTTGACAGGCACCAGACTTTTACATTTTATTCGTACATTTTTATGTTCTACAATTGGTGCTGTATTTTGCCAAAATCTTTGCACACCTATGCATGGGGGGCATGGGTGTACTCAGGAGATCTTGCAGAAAACAACCTGGAGAGTTTTCATGCAGTAACAAACAACAGTGTCTCCTAAATCACAGTCCAAAACTACTGTGGGCGTAAAATCTGAAAATTGAAAAATTACACCACACACCTTCTCAAATGTTTTGGGCTAAAACTGTTGCATCCATGGCATCAAAGCACTCCATATGCAATACCTTGGGGTGTCAACATAACAAACATAAACAATTTTCTGGCAATAATTCAAACTGGGGTATGCGGTAGACCCAAAACCAAAGATAGGCCTAGCTGAAGAAATAATCTCAATTTCAACTCCAATGACAAAGTCATAAAAATTGTATTTGAACCTTCCCAAAATCCTGGCAAACCTATGCATGGGGGGCATGGGTGTACTCAGGAGACCTTGCAGAAAACAACCTGGAGAGTTTTCATGCAGTAACAAACAACAGTGTCTCCTAAATCACAGTCCAAAACTGATGTGGGTGTGAAAATGAAAAAATGACCACCAAACTGTATCCAATTTGTTTGGAGCAAACGGATGCATCCATAGCATAAAAACACTCCATTTACAATACTTTGGGGTGTTAGCTTACCAAATATATGCACGTTCATAAAACTGGGGTATGTAAAAAGGCCCCTAAAAAGAAGATAAGCAAAGAAGATACTGTATGTCAAATTAGAAAATTGACAAGCACATGTCAAAGATTGGCGTAGCACCCCAAAAACAACAGAACAAATCTATATATGGGTGGTATCAATTTACTCAGAAGATGTTGCTGAACATATTTTGGGGTGTTTTTTGGCAGTAACCCATAACTGGATTTGACAATTCATGCCTAAAGTACAATGTGTGTGAAAAAATAACACAAAAAGTGACTACCTGAAAGTTTGACATAGAGCTAGTGCATGGAAAGTGTTAAAATACAACTCTTTGAAGCACCCCAGGGTGTGCCCTTTCTAAAAATATATGGTTTGATGGGGGTAAATTACTTTGGCCGGCTTCAAAAATGTCCCAAATAGGACATGGGTGCATGATGACGAAATGTGAAAATTCCAAGTTGGAAAACTGAAATGCGCACCCCCCAAATAAGGCCTATTAGCCCCCAAATGACCCGACATACCTATACATGGGTGGTATCAATTTACTCAGAAGATGTTGCTGAACATATTTTGGGGTGTTTTTTGGCAGTAACCCATAACTGGATTTGACAATTCATGCCTAAAGTACAATGTGTGTGAAAAAATAACACAAAAAGTGACTACCTGAAAGTTTGACATAGAGCTAGTGCATGGAAAGTGTTAAAATACAACTCTTTGAAGCACCCCAGGGTGTGCCCTTTCTAAAAATATATGGTTTGATGGGGGTAAATTACTTTGGCCGGCTTCAAAAATGTCCCAAATAGGACATGGGTGCATGATGACGAAATGTGAAAATTCCAAGTTGGAAAACTGAAATGCGCACCCCCCAAATAAGGCCTATTAGCCCCCAAATGACCCGACATACCTATACATGGGTGGTATCAATTTACTCAGAAGATGTTGCTGAACATATTTTGGGGTGTTTTTTGGCAGTAACCCATAACTGGATTTGACAATTCATGCCTAAAGTACAATGTGTGTGAAAAAATAACACAAAAAGTGACTACCTGAAAGTTTGACATAGAGCTAGTGCATGGAAAGTGTTAAAATACAACTCTTTGAAGCACCCCAGGGTGTGCCCTTTCTAAAAATATATGGTTTGATGGGGGTAAATTACTTTGGCCGGCTTCAAAAATGTCCCAAATAGGACATGGGTGCATGATGACGAAATGTGAAAATTCCAAGTTGGAAAACTGAAATGCGCACCCCCCAAATAAGGCCTATTAGCCCCCAAATGACCCGACATACCTATACATGGGTGGTATCAATTTACTCAGAAGATGTTGCTGAACATATTTTGGGGTGTTTTTTGGCAGTAACCCATAACTGGATTTGACAATTCATGCCTAAAGTACAATGTGTGTGAAAAAATAACACAAAAAGTGACTACCTGAAAGTTTGACATAGAGCTAGTGCATGGAAAGTGTTAAAATACAACTCTTTGAAGCACCCCAGGGTGTGCCCTTTCTAAAAATATATGGTTTGATGGGGGTAAATTACTTTGGCCGGCTTCAAAAATGTCCCAAATAGGACATGGGTGCATGATGACGAAATGTGAAAATTCCAAGTTGGAAAACTGAAATGTGCACCCCCCAAATAAGGCCTTTTAGCCCCCAAATGACCCGACATACCTATACATGGGTGGTATCAATTTACTCAGAAGATGTTGCTGAACATATTTTGGGGTGCTTTTTGGCAGTAAACCTTAAAGTTCACAGTACATGTATTCTTAAATTGCGTTCAAAAAAAAAAAAATCACCAAATTTTTTTTTTCCTCAAACTTTGGCATAGATTTGTGGTAAAATGGTTTGCATGGAAAGAGTCAAAATACCCCAAGTTTAATACTTGATTTGTGTACTTTAAAAAAATATGTATATGTGGAGGGTTATTCAGGAATTAGTGACAGATATCAGTGTTACAATGTCACTAGCACTAGTTTTGAAAATAAACTCTTTGGAAATGGCAAAGTGCTACTTGCACTTATTGTTGCATAAAATAAGGAAAAAAGCGAGGAATATGTAAACATTGGGTATTGCTAAACTCAGTACTAAATTTAGAAACTACCAAGGTATTAATTTTTTTTGACGGTTGTTGATACATAAGAAATTTTGGGGGTCAAAGTTCGAAAAAGTGGTGTTTTTTCAATTTTTGTGTCATATTTCACAATATTTTTTATAGTAAATTATATGAAATGATGAAAAAAATGGTATTTTTATAAAGTCCATTTAGTGACGAGAAAAACAGTGTAAAATATGTGTGGGTTACATAAACGAGTAAGAGGAAAATTTGACGTAACACTAAGAGCGCAGAAACGTAAAAACAGCAGCGGTCACGAACGGACGGATTTGTGTAAAACCGCCCGGTCACTAAGGGGTTAAAAGCAGAAATCATATATGGCGTAGCACAGTTTGAAATAAGGCTAGGGTCAAATGAAAGCATTTTTCCCCGCGAACGTCAAAAGGTCCGAACACATTGATGTATTTTTTCACGGAATGCGCAAAACCGGTCAGACGACGCGCATTTTCGTGCGTGATTTTTTACAGATCGTCAATAAAAAACTTTTTTGCGTCTTGACGTTATGTTGGCCAGACATTAGCAGAGTCTGACATCTCCTAATCACGCACACACGCCGCTATGCCACCGCAGCGCACTCTGTAAGTCAGTACTAGCAGTTCTGCGTTCTCGAAAAAATGCGTTCAAATTCCACTTGCGTTGCACGGCAGGACTTTAGTGCGGCCGTACTTCGTATATTGTCCGTCATTGCCCATCATTTGCTGCTACTGCGGCCGTAATTAAGTGCGCCAGAATGCACGTTAAAAGTGCGCTGGTCTGACCCCAGCCTAAAAGTGCAACTATACCATAATATATGCTACTCTCATTTACTGGTGTCTCAGAGCTCAGACACCAGATTTGAAGGCAGCCAGTGATATTATCTAGGAAAGTGTGGGGTACCCCTTAGTCAGGCGCTACTCGCTAGTCGTGTCTGTTAAAGTAGCGGTGTAATCGCTCTTAATAAATTTCAACAATATAATGAGGTATAGCAATGCTGATTTAACAGCTTTGTGTACCATGAAAAATTAAAACCGAGTATAGAAAAAAGTGTAAATATTCATATTAAGAACATACACCCTCTGGCTTCGGGGGTGATGAATCACAGTCTTTAAAAATCACAATAAATCAGTCTTTTATATTGATACAAACATACGCCCCCTGGCTTCGGGGGTGATGAATCTCAGTCTCTACAAGCACAATAAATCAGTCTTTGTGTTGCATAAAAAGAGAAAAGAAAAATAATTAAAAATAATTAAAAAATAATAATAATTTTCCTCTTAATGATTGAGTGTGTCCTTTTGGTCTTGACTGCTTCCGCTCCTCTCATCCCTTCAAAATTCCTCCAAGAAAGAAAGAGGGGATTAAGGATACATCCGCGTCTGTCAGATAAACCAGAGAGTAAGGATTGGTACACTTACGCTAGTGCGGTGATGGATGCTGCTCTGTCTGTTGCGCTCTGCCCAGAAATCCTCTTTGTATCTGCTCCTTCGTGCCTTGTCTTTTGAATTTTCTCGTCCAGGATACTGCAGAAGGCTTCCCTTTATACGGTGCCTTCTGGTTGCTGGCGATGTTAAAAGATGGCAACTGGATGCAGCAGGAGGTTGGCTTGTGCAAAAATTTATTAAGACAGCTCACATCAAATAATAACATAGTTACATAGTTACATAGTTATATAGGCTGAAAAAAGACATGCGTCCATCGGGTTCAGCCTCTCCCACATAACCTACTGCTGTTGATCCAAAAGAAGGCAAAAAACCCAGTCTGAATGCTTGCCAATATGCAACATGAGCTAAAAGCTTCTTGATCCAAGGAGAAATCTGACTGCCATTCTGGGGTCAAGAAGGAATTTTTTCCCAGTATGCTGCATATTGGCAAGCATTCAGACTGGGTTTTTTGCCTTCTTTTGGATCAACAGCAGTAGGTTATGTGGGAGAGGCTGAACCCGATGGACGCATGTCTTTTTTCAGCCTATATAACTATGTAACTATGTAACATACTGGGAAAAAATTCCTTCTTGACCCCAGAGTGGCAGTCAGATTTCTCCTTGGATCAAGAAGCTTTTACCCACATATTAAATATTATAACCCTTAATATTCTGTGTCTGCAGGAAGTCATCCAGTCGTTTTTTAAAAGTCTGTACAGACTCTGACCCAACCACCTCAACAGGCAGAGAATTCCACAGCTTTATTGTTCTCACCGTAAAATAACCCTTCCTATGCTTTAAGCTAAATTTTCTTTCTTCCAGTCTAAATGGATGACCCCTTGTCCTATGTATAGTCCTGTTAATGAATAGGTTATCAGACAATGGTTGATAATGGCCCCGTATATATTTATATAAGGTTATCAATCCCCTCTAAGGCGCCTTTTCTCTAAACTAAACAGGTTTAAGCTTGTTAGTCTTTCCTCATAACTTAACCCTTCCATCCCCCTTATTAATTTAGTTGCCCGTCTCTGCACTTTTTCTAACGATATAATATCTTTTTTTAAGACAGGTGCCCAAAATTGCACGGCATATTCAAGGTGCGGCCTGACCATTGATTTATACAGAGGCAAAATTATGTTTTCATCCCGTGAGTGAACTCCCCTTTTAATGCATGCCAGTACTTTGCTGGCCTTGGCGGCTGCTGTTTGACATTGCACATTGTTACTTAGTTTGAAGTCTATGATTATTCCCAAATCCTTCTCCTGCTTGGATTTCCCTAACTCCGTACCATTTAGGGTAAAAATTGCTTGTGTGTTCTTCACTCCAAAGTGCATAACTTTACATTTATCTAGATTAAATCTCATCTGCCATTTAAGTGCCCAGTCCCCCAATCTATCTAAATCCCTCTGCAGCGAAGTAACATCCTGCTCACATTGTATTACTTTTCCTAGCTTTGTGTCATCTGCAAACACTGATACATGACTTTCAATGCCTATCTCAAGGTCATTTATAAATAAATTGAATAGTATTGGTCCTATAACAGACCCCTGAGGGACACCACTTACCACTGGTGTCCATCTTGAAAATGTACCATTTATGACCACTCTCTGTACCCTATCTTTTAGCCAGTTTTCTATCCAAGAACAAGTATTTTCATCTAGACCATTTTTTCTTAATTTAAGTAGTAACCTTTTGTGTGGAACTGTGTCGAAAGCTTTGGCAAAATCTAAGTAAATCACATCCACTGCGACCCCCTGATCTATACTTCTACTTACTTCCTCATAGAACGTAATTAGGTTAGTCTGACATGATCTGTGTTTCATGAAACCATGCTGATTTTTGCCAATTACATTATACCTCCCAATAAATTCCTGAATATTATCCCTTAGTAACCCCTCAAATACTTTCCCAGCCACAGATGTTAAGCTCACAGGTCTATAATTCCCAGGCACAAATTTTAAACCTTTCTTAAATATAGGGACCACGTCAGCTTTTCTCCAATCCTCTGGTACTATTCCTGAAAGAAAAGAATCTTGAAAGATTAAGAACAGAGGTTTACATATTTCAACACATAGCTCTCTTAGTACTCGCGGGTGAATTCCATCTGGCCCTGGGGCTTTATTAACATTCACATTGTTTAATTTGTGTAAAACCTTGTCCTGAGTCAACCAGTCACTTTGTATTAGTAAGTTTTTATTAATGAATTTCATGTCTCCTGTTATAGGTTTCTCTTTGATAAATACTGAAGAAAAATAATCATTTAAAATTTCTGCTTTATCCTGATCTTCAGTTAACAATAACCCTGACTCAGATTTTAGTGAACCTACATTTTCACTCTTGGTTTTTTAGAATTTATGTACCTAAAGAATCTTTTAGGGTTGGTCTTGCTCTCTTTGGCTATTTCTTTTTCATTTTCTAGTTTAGCCCATCTAATCGCATTTTTACATGCTTTATTGGCTGCCCTATATGCTTTATAGGATGCCTCAGATTTATCAAATTTAAAAGCTTAAAATGCCTTCTTTTTATTTTTCATTTCCTTAGTTACCTTCCTACTAAGCCACATTGGTTTCAGTCTGTTTCTTTTATATTTATTAACCAGTGGAATATATTGTGACGTGTACTTTTCTAGTGTTAGTTTAAAGATATTCCACTTATCCTCAGTGTTTTTCCCGTGAAAGAGTTTCTGCCAGTCAATGACATTGAGAGCTTCCTTTATTTTAATAAAGTTGGCCTTTTTAAAATTATATATTTTAGCATGCCCCTTATGAATGTGTTTTTTTGAGTTTATTTCAAAAGTCACCATGTTATGGTCGCTATTTCCCAACTGTTCTTTTACATTAATATTTGAGAAAAGATCCACATTATTTGTTATAACCAGATCCAGACAGTTATCCTCTCTAGTTGGTGTTTCTACCAGTTGTGACATGAAGGTATCATTTAAAATGTTCAGGAACCGGATTCCCTTTGCTGAATTACTAGTCCCACTTTCCCAATTTATGTCCGGGTAATTAAAATCTCCAATAATTAAAGTGCTAGCATGATGTGCAGCCTTCCTAATTTGCTCTAACAGTTGTTCTTCCTCATCATTATCTATATTAGGTGGTTTATAGCATATGCCAACCAATAATTGACTTCCCTGTTTATTCCCCAACGAAATATTTACCCATAAGGATTCCACATTTCCCTCATCGCTTTCCAGTTGTGTAATATTAGGCTTTAAATCCTGATTTACATATAAACACACACCACCCCCCTTTCTTATGTTTCCTATCCTTTCTAAACAATGTATAACCGTTTAAGTTTACAGCCCAGTCATGCGTTTCGTCCCACCATGTTTCTGTTATTCCTATAATGTCGTATTGCTTAGTGTATGCTATTACCTCTAGTTCCCCCATCTTGTTATTAAGGCTCCTTGCATTAGCAAGCATACATTTAATGTTGTCTCTACCCACACATGCTGAATGCGACTTTACATTACATGCCTCCACTGTTCTTACATTACCCATCCCCCCGGCTCCACCCCCCTTAGTCTGAACTGAAACCCTTCCGCTATCTGCTCTGTCTCCATTTTGTAAGATACTGTATCCCTCCCCCCCTTCCACTAGTTTAAAGCAATCAAACGCAATCAAAGATAAAAGAAAAAGAAAAATATTTTTAAAAAGTTAGAAAGTAAAAAAAAAACATAAGTCCATAGGAGGTAAAAAAGTCTTTAAAAGTGGGCATAGGGGTCTCCAAGACGCGTTTCGCCGGCTCCCTGGCCAGCTTCATCAATTGGATGCCTCCTATTAGTGATGGCCGGATCATGAACGAATCGTTCTTTTGATCCGGATCTTTTCACTGAACGGAGTGATTCGAATCACCAAGCTGAACGATCCGGAACTGCAACCTCCACTTCCGGTGCCTGGTGGAAAGGGGCTGCCCACCGCGCTGCCTGCAAAGAAATGGATCTGTCCAGTGTCCATGCTGAGCTCACCGAGCTGGCTGCCGCAGCACAGGATTGGGAAACTAACGCGTAGCGCCTACACCGATACTTCGGACCAGGCGAGAAGGCGACACCGCGCACACCTGTGGAAATATGAACTTTTTCCAGCAGGCAATGCGTTAGCCACCTCGATTACAGGGAGGAGGCGTTAAGAGCAAACCTGCTAGGGGTCCTCAATGAGAATAAAAGCATTTTCAGTTACTGCTGGTGGTGGTTTCTGGGTTCTTGTTGTTGAAGCTGCTCAGAGCAGCACATCCTGCAGCTGGAATCCAGTCAGAAAACACACAGAACAGTGTCTACAGGGAGCGCTTAAAAGTATATATACATGCAGGTATTAATATACAATGTATCCAATGTATACCGGTGTAGACTTAACTTCTATAAACCAACAGGAAGCATTGAGTGTAGATTCTAAACACAGATCCAATATAGGATATCTGTGTTTGAGAATCTACAGTCAATTCTTCCTGATGGTTTATAGAAGTTAAGTCTACACCGGTATACATTGGATACATTGTATATTAATACCTGCATGTATACACTTTTAAGCACTCCCTGTAGACACTGCTCTGTATGGGTGTGTGTTTTCTGACTGTTCTAATACTAGGGATGAAGGGTGCACCTAATACAGGTGAGCAGCTACAAATATTCGCCATTACCCAGTTATATATAAGTAGCGACAAACACTGTGAGCCTATTAGGTTCTGTGTCCCCCCCCCCCTCCCTCCCTGTTTAACTTAGTGATCCGGATCATGATCCGGATCATTTTTATGAACGATCTGAATCGATCCAATTCACATCGTGAATTCACATCAAAAATGATCCGAACTTCCCATCACTAATTCCTATGCTTCAGTGCAGCGTTTTTAAACTGTTTTGCCCGTTCTTTTTGGCGGGATATGTTTCGTTTTCGGCCGCAGCTGATGATGTCATCCTGATTTTGCTCTATCTCTGGCTGAAAGGGGGCTGGAACCTCTGGATCTATGTTAGCCTGCTGTTTCAATATTGTGAAATCTTGCAGCAGGGGATAAGTCCAGGGATGCTTTATGTACTCAGAGTAGTATATACACAGTCTTTCATAAACCATTACTGTTAATATATACATAAAGATTGCAGAAACAGGTTTCATTAATACAGGGAAGAAAATAATAAAAACTTGGTGGTTTGGGTACAAATGTGAGGAGTCATGTTATTATATATATTACTGAATATACCCGTGTTGCTCAAACGGGATAGTGGTCTCAAATTTAATACTATTAATTTTTGTTGGCCTGGTGTTTCATTTTGGTGAAGTCTTGTAGCAGAGGATAAACCCAGGAATACCTCATGCATTTAGAGGTGTGTGTATACAGTCTATTATAGTCCAGTATCTATTTATATACATATAAATTGTAGAAACAGGATTTCATTTGTACAAGGAGGGAATAGTAAAGACTTGGTGTTTGAGATATAGATGTGTGTAGCAATATTAATATAAATATATTGCTACGTATGCCCATATTGCTCAAATGGGATGGTGGTCTCAGATTTGATACCAAAAATAGGGGCGTACATAGCTGAGTGCTCATACATGGACGATTCGCAGGTGAACATAATTCTATATGGAAGGAGTTGAAACATATTGGTCGTTACTATATATTTTCAATCCTGTTGATATAGATTGCTGGACATCCCCACATTTAAGGTAGTACAGTCTAGGGTATAGTGTTATGCGAGTTGTTCCTTATGTATAGTGTGTATAGGGCATCTTGGTGATTAATCTATCGTACTGGGATTAAAAGCCATGGGGGGTTCGTGGTTATACCCCTAGGTACCCCTAGGTCTATAGACTAAAAAGAGGGGGGGCCTTATGTATAAACATAGAGGTAGTCAAGAAATGGGTGGATTTATTTGATAAGTGGGCTGGTTTCAAAATACCTTTCTTAAGGAAGGGGGGTATGCACTTAAAAAGGCCCAGTATTTGGAGGTGACTGGGGTAAACTTGAGTTGGTGTATAGTAGGCGGAGGAAGTTGAAGTGAGGATTCTTCTTTTAAATACAGCTGTTGTGACAGATTTTGGGAGGGAGGGGGGAGGGGGGAGTCTTGTGGTAAAACTGCTAATTACGGTGTTCTTCATAAGGCACGGTACTATTTAGATCTTTGGGACATAGGAAGTGGCAGATTTTGAAATCTGCATTCAGACCGGCAGGGGCCAGGGTGTTGAATTCATAGATCAGACGCATCTCTTCTTGTCCTAGAATTTTGGCCATATCTCCTCCTCTTCTTGGGCGATGGATCTTCTTGATGGCCAGGAACTGGAGGTTGTTGGGGTCACAGTGGTGTATTTTTTTGAAATGGAGGGGGACACTGTGGGTCTCCACACCTTTGGTTATATTCCGGATATGCTCTCTGATTCTGATATTTAAGGCCCTGGTGGTCCGGCCTATATATTTCAGGCCACAGGGGCAGATGAGGCGGTAAATAACGTGGTTGGAAAAACATGTCAAAACGTCACAAATCTTCCAGATGCCGCCATTATTGGTGACATCCGGTATGTGACGTTTTTTGATACCGGTGCTCCTACAGCTTAAACAGTTTCCGCAGCCATAGAAGCCTTTCTCCATCTGATAGTAGTTCTTTTCTAGTTTTGTTCCTGGATGTTCGCTTTTGGTGACTATTCTTTTAATGTTTTTCGTACCGCGACAGATAAAAGATGGTCTGTTTGGGAGAATTTCTTTTAGCATAGGGTCTTGTGTTAAAATTGGCCAGTATTTGGTGACTGCTCTTCTAATCTCTCTGTTTTGTTGGCTAAAGGTGAAGATAAGGGGATGCTTGGGTTTAGTTGTATGTTGGTCTTTTTGTTTATAGATTAAAAGTTCTTTCCTGTCAATTTGAGCGATTTCTTCTTTCGTGATTTCTAGTTTCGTACTTTCATATCCCTTTTCTTCAAAGGCTTCCTGAAGTTTTTTCGCTTGTATTTGGATGTCCTCCTTTTTTGAACAGTTTCTTCTTACCCTCAGCATTTGGCTTTTCGGGACACCCTCCAGCCAACGATCGAGGTGGCAGCTGGATTTTTCAATGAAACTATTGCAGTCCACTTTTTTAAAAAAGGTTTTTGTGGCCAATTGGTTGTCTGTCATGTAAATGATAAGGTCCAGGAAATCGATTTTCTTCCTTGCTCCATTTGCTGTCCAGTTGGATGTTGGGGTTCCTGTTGTTCATTTCCCCAAGGAATGTGTGGAGTTCCTGTTCCCCCCCTCCCCAGATCATAAAAATATCATCGATATACTTTTGTATAGAATGATGTTACTGCCTCCTTTCTGAATCAGGGGTTCCTCCCAGCAGGACATAAAGAGATTAGCGAAACTGGGGGCGAATTTGGTTCCCATCGCGGAACCCTTGGTCTGGAGATAAAAATCGTTATCGTACCAGAAGTAGTTGTTTTTGAGTATAAGATCGATGCCTTCTAGAACGTATTCGATTTGCTCGGGTAAGAGGTCCTGGGCTTTTTCCAATATATGTTTTACTGCCGCATTTCCATCTTCGTGGGGGATGTTGCTATACAATGACCCCACGTCACTTGTCACCAGGATAAAGTGTGTCTCCCATTTTACTCTTTCCAGTTCTTGCAGGATGTTTATAGTATCTTTTAGGTGTGACTCTGTTTTGATCACATATGGCTGGAGTAGGAGGTCAATGTATTCGGATACTCTACTGGAAACCGACTCGATTCCAGAGACTATCGGTCTCCCTGGTGGTTCCGTCGAGTTCTTATGTATTTTTGGTAGGTGATAAAACACCGGTCTTCTAGGGTGTGCAACTTTGAGATATTTAAATTCTTTGTCGTTGATAATGCCTAAAGCAAATCCTCTATCCAGGAATTCGAATTTTTCTTTAATTTCTCCTGCTGGATCCTTCTTAAGTTTTTTATAGGTAGTAACATCCTCCAGAATTCTGCGTGCTTCCTTCTCGTAGTATTCCACTGGGAGGATGACTACTCCTCCTCCCTTGTCGGCTGGTTTTACCACTAATTCTTTATCCTCTGATAGTTCTTTTAGTGCCTTTGTCTCTTGTGCTGTCAAGTTGTTCCTTTTTTTGTTGATTTTGATCTTCCCTAGATCTTGCAGTACCATTTTTTCAAAAGTACTTATCTCCTGGGAGATCATTGATCTAGGGAAAAATTGGGACTTCTCCTTTAGTCCTGTATGCTTATACACTTCGAACGGTTCTATCCTTTCACCTGGATACTTGAGGAAGTATTTTTTCAGGCATAAATTTCTTTTAAACCTCTGCAGGTCAATGTATGTTTCGAACTGGTTTGAATGGTTGGTAGGGGCAAATTTGAGGCCTTTCCTTAAGACACTTTCTTGTTCCTTGGTAAGGATCTTATTGCTTAAATTGAAGATGGCTCCTTTTATCTTCATCTGTGGTTTTTTTGGGGCTCTATATCGTCTTCTTCCGGATCTGCATCCCCGTAATCTTCTCTTAGTCTTTTTCCCAGATGTTTTCGCTCTCTTGTCCCCTCGGACTGGTGGTTTGTTTTTAATCCTGGGCTCCAGTTCAAGTCTGGGTTCCGTTTCTTCGGTCCCTTCTGTGGTGCCTGCTGAAAATCCACCTCTTTTCTCCTCTGGGTGCTGATGGGTCGGTCGTCCCTCCTTTGTTGTCTGTCTTGGTGCTGGTTAAAAGGCCCTGGTGTTCTTCTCGACGTTCTTTCTGGGTGTCGGGTGGGTCTAGGTGTCTTAGGTTGCCACCTTCTAGGTCCCATGTACCTCTGGTCATCGTACCTTCTTTGTTCCATCGTGTTCCTTTCGTGATACGTATTCAAGTTTTGGCAGGGCGTCCGCTATGGGCGCTCCCTTGGCTGTCCTGGAGAGCGGTTCAGACACTTAAGCATTCAGCCTCCCCGGTGGGGCACACGCTACACATTTGGCACAAATCCCGAACGAAATTCACGCTGTCAACTTACCCATCACCGTTGCTTCCGCTTGTCCATAATCCTGACCTACCGATATCGATTTTGCCAACCTTTAGGGAACGCTTCACGGATACTACCAAATTCCGCGCACATCAATTGTTACAAAACGGAACTTTCATACCACTTGATTCGCAGGGACAACCGGACTCCACATTCGCGATACGTTTTAACTACCATCAAGTTAAATCATTCCTTACACAGTTATCGGGCAACACCTCCCTTACCAGACAGCTGACTGCCTTTGAATCTCTGTGTCAAAGGACATCTCCGCTGGCACATGGTATTTCCATGCTGTATCGCATGCTCCGGACGGTGGGCGAGGCACCCCCGGATTTTATGGCGCGTTGGGAACGCACTCTTGGTTCACCTATTTCTGATGAATCATGGGCTAAATCACTTGCCCTGACGCAATTCGGTTCACCAATGGCTAAACTACAAGAAACCTCATATAAAATACTGGCATTCTGGTACCGCCCGCCCGCCCTGATTGCCACTTTTGACGCGTCTCACTCGCCGACTTGCTGGAGATGCAACGTAGCAATAGGCACATATTTACATATTTGGTGGGAATGCGCATCTCTCAAACCGTTTTGGAAGATGGTCCATGACCTGGTGCGCCGCACGACGGATGTGGAGTTGGAATTCACACCACAAAATTTCCTATTACTCATGTTACCATTCTCGGTGAAGGTGATGAAGAAATCAGTTTTATTACGCATCCTTTTAGTGGCCAGAACACTGATTCCTCTTTACTGGAGGACTGGGACTATACCAACCCTGAAAACGTTAGTTGACAAAATGGAAATTTTATGTTCCAATGAGGAACTAGCGCTTACACCGTCAGCGGCCGCACAACATTTCACCAAGGTGTGGTTCCACTGGGTTGCCTACTGCTCCTCGGCGAACTTTAGAACGGATTTAGCAGCAATTGCGAACACGGTGGAGGCCGTAGGGTCGCCTAGTCCACAGGAGGAAGGCGACGGACTACTTCTCATGAACGGCCTTGAGCTGCAAAATACGCTCTCATGACCTCCTTTAACTCACTGTGTATTGTTTCCCTTATGTAGTCCCTTCCCCCCCACACCCTCTGTCACTTTTCCCTTCTTTTCTTACTGTCCTTTGCTAATCTATTCTCTTTCGGTCATGAACCCCTAGTTACGTGAATATCCCTAGACTGCTGGATCCATTATTCATATATTGGATTCATACAACATCTTACTGCCGACCTAAATCACCTTTGTTCTCTGAAAAAGTCACTTCAGCACTGCTAACGGAATGGGATATATTTGTTTCTCATATGTGTTCAAGTACCGTGACCTCCTATTGTACAGGTCGTTGGTTGTTTTTGATATTAAGGAATACCGAAGCCGCTTTTGAATCACCACTGTAGGTCTTATGCTCTGACTGACCGCTTCTTCTTTTATTTCATACTGTGTGAAATCGCTTTGGCATCCATATATATGTATGTTATTACTTTGGAAACTCAATAAACTCTTTATTACAAAAAAAAAAAAAAAAAATATAGATACTGGACTATAATAGACTGTAAATACACACCTCTAAACGCATGAGGTATTCCTGGGCTTATCCTCTGCTACAAGACTTCACCAAAATGAAACACCAGGCCAACAAAAATTAATAGTATTAAATTTGAGACCACTATCCCGTTTGAGCAACACGGGTATATTCATAGTTACATAGTTATATAGGCTGAAAAAAGACATGCGTCCATCGGGTTCAGCCTCTCCCACATAACCTACTGCTGTTGATCCAAAAGAAGGCAAAAAACCCAGTCTGAATGCTTGCCAATATGCAACATACTGGGAAAAAATTCCTTCTTGACCCCAGAATGGCAGTCAGATTTCTCCTTGGATCAAGAAGCTTTTATTCAGTAATATCTATACTATAAAAGAGTAAGCCTTCAAGTGTCCGTCGCCAAAAGCGGTCTGTGCATGCGCGACGGACATTTGAAAGTGGCCGTTAAAACAAACAGGTAGCTGCGCGTGCCGGCCGCCTGCAAAAAATAAAAATAAAATCGGCACGAGCCGCGCGCAGCTACCCGTTTGTTTAAACACCGCAACCCCCGATCTCCAGCGGTGACCGTCCTCCGGCTGTCGCGGCCTGCTCGGCGGGCATCCAGGCTCAGGCGAGCCCCCGGCTTGGTTTGGGCCTACAGGCCCAGCCGAGCCGGGGACTCGCCTAAGCCTAGAGGCCGGCCGAGCAGCCAGCGACAGCCGGAGGACGGTCACCGCTGGAGCTCAGGGCCAAAGTTCCCAAAACATACTCCCTAAATCGGCCCTGAGCTCCAGCGGTGACCTCCTCCGGCCGAGCAGGCTGCTAGGCCGGCCTCCAGGCTCAGGCGAGCCCCCGGCTTGGGCTACAGGCCCAGCCGAGCCGGGGACTCGCCTAAGCCTAGAGGCCGGCCGAGCAGCCAGCGACAGCCGGAGGACGGTCACCGCTGGAGCTCAGGGCCGAAGTTCCCAAAACATACTCCCCTAAATCGGCCCTGAGCTCCAGCAGTGACCTCCTCCGGCCGAGCAGGCTGCTAGGCCGGCCTCCAGGCTCAGGCGAGCCCCCGGCTTGGCTTGGGCCTACAGGCCCAGCCGAGCCGGGGACTCGCCTAAGCCTAGAGGCCGGCCGAGCAGCCAGCGACAGCCGGAGGACGGTCACCGCTGGAGCTCAGGGCCGAAGTTCCCATAACATACTCCCCTAAATCGGCCCTGAGCTCCAGCGGTGACCTCCTCCAGCCGAGCAGGCTGCTAGGCCGGCCTCCAGGCTCAGGCGAGCCCCCGGCTTGGCTCGGGCCTACAGGCCCAGCCGAGCCGGGGATTCGCCTAAGCCTAGAGGCCAGCCGAGCAGCCAGCGACAGCCGGAGGACGGTCACCGCTGGAGCTCAGGGCCAATGTAGGAGGATGTTGCCTAACACATACTCACCTACATCGGCCCTTAGCTCCTCCAGCGATGGCGGTCCCGCTTCCAGCGTCCTCTCTGTCTCCGTTGGTCGTCGGTATGACGTCACGAAAGCCTTTGACCCAGGGTCAAAGGCTTTCGTGACGTCATACCGGCGACCAACGGAGACAGAGAGGACGCTGGAAGCGGGACCGCCATCGCTGGAGGAGCTAAGGGCCGATGTAGGTGAGTATGTGTGGAACCGGTGGAGGACTCGAGGCCGATGTAGGTGAGTATGTGCTCTACACACACACACACCCTGCTTGCTTGGTCGGCATCCAGGCTCAGGCGAGCCCCCGGCTTGGCTTGGGCCTAGAGGCCCAGCCGAGCCGGGAACTCACCTAAGCATGGAGGCCGGCCAAGTTGCCTGCTCGGGCGTCCTCCAGGCTCAGGCGAGTCCCCGGCTCTGCTGGGCCTCTAGGCCCAAGCCGGGGGCTCGCCTAAGCTTGGATACCGGCCGAGCAAGCAGGGTGGGTGTGGAGAGCACATACTCACCTACATTAGCCCTGAGCTCCAGCGGTGACTGTCCTCCGGCTGTCGCAGGCTGCTCGGCCGGCCTCCAGGCTCAGGCGAGCCCCCGGCTTGGCTTGGGCCTACAGGCCCAGCCGAGCCGGGGGCTCGCCTAAGCCTGGAGGCCAGCCGAGCAGCCTGCGACAGCCACCGCTGGAGCTCCGGGCCAATGTAGGGGGATGTTGCCTACACATACTCACCTACATCGGCCCTTAGCTTCTCCAGCGATGGCAGTCCCGCTTCCAGTGTCCTCTCTCCGTTGGTCGCCGGTATGACGTCACGAAAGCCTTTGACCCCGGGGGTCAAAGGCTTTCATGACGTCATACCGGCGACCAACGGAGAGAGGACACTGGAAGCGGGACTGCCATCGCTGGAGGGCCGATGTAGGTGAGTATGTGCTCTCCACACCCACCCTGCTTGCTCGGCCGGTATCCAAGCTTAGGCGAGCCCCCGGTTTGGCCTGGGCCTAGAGGCCCAGCCGAGCCGGGGACTCACCTAAGCATGGAGGCCGGCCGAATTGCCTGCTCGGGCGTCCTCCAGGCTCAGGCGAGTCCACGGCTCGGCTGGGCCTCTAGGCCCCAGCCAAGCCGGGGGCTCGCCCAAGCTTGGATGCCGGTCGAGCTACTTGCTTGGCCGGCATCCAGGCTAAGGCGAGCCCCCGGCTTGGCCCTAGAGGCCGAGCCGGGGGCTCGCCTGAGCCTGGATGCCAGCCATACACACACACACACACACTGTAACAACCATATATGTGTATGTGTGTGTATATATATCCACATGGGGTTACAGTGTGTGTGTGTGTATATATATATATATATATATATATACGGACTGCGCATGCGCGCAGCCCACGGGGTGCTGTGGCGGTGGGAATGCACGCGCAGCCGGGTGCGCGCCCGCCGCAGCACGCCCAAAGCGTCCTACGGAGGTTTGCTGCGCGCGCATCCAACCTCCGTTGGACGCTTTGGGCGTGCTGTGGCAGGTGGCGCGCGCACCCGGCTGCGCGCGCATCCAAACCCCAACAGCCTGTTACGGAGGTTGCCACGCACCTCCCGCCGCAGGACCACCAATGTTGGAAGGGCGCAAAAACAGCCTTAGCGCCTGAGCGCAGAGCCCAGCGCCTGAGCGCAGAGCCCAGCACCTGAGCCCAGCGCCTGAGCGCAGAGCCCAGCGCAGAGCCGAGCGCAGAGCCCGCGCCAGCAGTGCCTGAGCGCAGAGCCCAGCGCCTGAGCGCAGAGCCAGCGCCTGAGCCCAGCGCCTTAGCGCCTGAGCCCAGCGCCTTAGCGCCTGAGCCCAGCGCCTTAGCGCCTGAGCCCAGCGCCTGAGCGCCTGAGCCCAGCGCCTGAGCGCCTGAGCCCAGCGCCTGAGCGCCTGAGCCCAGCGCCTGAGCGCCTGAGCCCAGCGCCTGAGCGCCTGAGCCCAGTACCTGAGCCCAGCGCCGAGCAGAGCACAGAGCAGAGCGCCAAGCAGAGCACAACCCATTAAAGGCACAGAGCAGAGCACAACCCATTAAAGGCACAGAGCAGAGCACAATAAACGGCGCAGAGCACAGCACAATAGACTGCACAGAGCCGAGCACAATAAACGCCACCGAGCCGAGCACGGCACAATAGACTGCACAGAGCCAAGCACAATAAATGTCACAGAGCCGAGCACAACAGAATAAACACCACAGAGCCGAGCACAATAAACGCCACAGAGCCGAGCACAATAAACGCCACAGAGCCGAGCACAATAATCGCCACAGAGCCGAGCACAATAATCGCCACAGAGCCGAGCACAATAAACGCCACAGAGCCGAGCACACTAGACGGCACAGAGCCGAGCACAATAGACGGCACAGAGCCGAGCACAATAGACGGCACAGAGCCGAGCACAATAGACGGCACAGAGCCGAGCACAATAGACGGCACAGAGCCGAGCACAATATACGGCACAGAGCCAAGCACAATATAAGGCACAGAGCACAGCACAATATACGGCACAGAGCACAGCACAATATACGGCACAGCCAATCACAGCACAATAAACGGCGCCGAGCACAGAACCAAGCACAACACAATAAACGGCGCAGAGCACAATAAAAGCAGAGCACAATATACGGCACGGAGCAGAGCACAGAGCCGATGTGCAGAGCCCAGCACAGAGCCAAGCACAACACAATAAACGCCACAGAGCCGAGCACAATAAACGCCACAGAGCCGAGCACAATAAAAACGCCACAGAGCCGAGCACAATAAAAACGCCACAGAGCCGAGCACAATAAACGCCACAGAGCCGAGCACAATAAACGCCACAGAGCCGAGCACAATAAAAACGCCACAGAGCCGAGCACAATAAACGCCACAGAGCCGAGCACAATAAACGCCACAGAGCCGAGCACAATAAACGCCACAGAGCCGAGCACAATAAAAACACCACAGACCCGAGCACAATAAACGCCACAGAGCCGAGCACAATAAAAACGCCACAGAGCCGAGCACAGTTCAATAGACGGCACAGAGCCGAGCACAACAGAATAAACGGCACAGAGCCAAACACAGCACAATAAACGGCACCGAGCACAGAACCAAGCACAACACTTATCAATAGACTGCCCTCTGGGCAGGCTTTACACCTAGTATATAATAACATGACTCCTCACATTTGTACCCAAACCACCAAGTTTTTATTATTTTCTTCCCTGTATTAATGAAACCTGTTTCTGCAATCTATATGTATATATTAACAGTAATGGTTTATGAAAGACTGTGTATATACTACTCTGAGTACATAAAGCATCCCTGGACTTATCCCCTGCTGCAAGATTTCACAATTTTGAAACACCAGGCTAACATAGATCCAGAGGTTCCAGCCCCCTTTCAGCCAGAGATAGAGCAAAATCAGGATGACATCATCAGCTGCGGCCAAAAACGAAACATTTCCCGCCAAAAAGAACGGGCAAAACATTTCCCGCCGAAAAAAACAGTTTAAAAACGCTGCACTGAAGCATAGGAAGCATCCAATTGATGAAGCTGGCCAGGGAGCCGGCGAAACGCGTCTTGGAGACCCCTATGCCCACTTTTAAAGACTTTTTTTACCTCCTATGGACTTATGGGTTTTTTTACTTTCTAACTTTTTAAAAATATTTTTCTTTTTCTTTTATCTTTGATTGCGTTATTATTTGATGTGAGCTGTCTTAATAAATTTTTGCTCAAGCCAACCTCCTGCTGCATCCAGTTGCCATCTTTTAACATCGCCAGCAACCAGAAGGCACCGTATAAAGGGAAGCCTTCTGCAGTATCCTGGATGAGAAAATTCAAAAGACAAGGCACGAAGGAGCAGATACAAAGAGGATTTCTGGGCAGAGCGCAACAGACAGAGCAGCATCCATCACCGCACTAGCTTAAGTGTACCAATCCTTGCTCTCTGGTTTATCTGACAGACGCGGACGTATCCTTAATCCCCTCTTTCTTTCTTGGAGGAATTTTGAAGGGACGAGAGGAGCGGAAGCAGTCAAGACCAAAAGGACACAATCATTAAGAGGAAAATTATTATTATTTTTTAATTATTTTTAATTATTTTTCTTTTCTCTTTTTATGCAACACAAAGACTGATTTATTGTGCTTTTTAGAGACTGAGATTCATCACCCCCGAAGCCAGGGGGCGTATGTTTGTATCAATATAAAAGACTGATTTATTGTGATTTTTAAAGACTGTGATTCATCACCCCCGAAGCCAGAGGGCGTATGTTCTTAATATGAATATTTACACTTTTTTCTATACTCGGTTTTAATTTTTATGGTACCCAAAGCTGTTAAATCATCATTGCTATACCTCATTATATTGTTGAAATTCCTTAAGAGCGATTACACCGCTACTTTAACAGACACGACTAGCGAGTAGCGCCTGACTAAGGGGTACCCCACACTTTCCTCCCAATCAACCTGTAGCAGCAACAAGGCTCTGCAACCACCCCTAAATCGGCAGCACACCCGCACCATTAAAACACCATAATCTCAACACTGCACAGCGCCTTAGGATACAATTTCCTTCCTAGTGATATTATCTAGGTGCACCGGATCACCTATCAGCCTCAGCCACCTCCTTGGTCATTGTGAAACAGCCAGGACCCAAATAGGATAAAAACGTGGTGGTTTTGAAGTGGAATCAGGCTGGAAGATGGTCGCCATTATGAGCCAGGCGGCCATCTTGTTCAGAATATTGGTTCACTTGAAAATAACTAGGTAGATTTTAGTAGAAACTAGAATGAAGCTTACATAGAATTTTAGGAATGTGTTAGATTAGCAGAGAAGCAATTAAAATTGAGGAAGATCCGGGCCGCTCTTGGCACGGAGAGACAGGATGAGAAATAGTTACATCAAGGTCACAAAGGCCTGCGGAGAGACAAAGAGAGCGTAGAAAACAGACCATGTCTTATCTGTGACAAATAAACATAGGCTCTGGGGAGGTGGGCACGGCCCGGATTGAGTGCCGCAACAAATCACGAACTGTCAATGTATGGAATGCCTTTGTAATTAACCAAGGGAGGTACTAACCCACGTGGGGTGGGATAGTGTCACCGGGAGGTGGGCTAATTGGGATGTACCTAATTATGTATTCGGGGTATAAAACCCCTTGTCGGGGTGAGTTCGGGGCTCACTCTTTGCGATTTAATCCTGTGTGAGCATTGTGTGACGACACAAATAAAGTTTGCCTTTCCTGAAGAGACTCGTGTTCAGACAATCCTTGCTTGTGTCCGGTCCGGCTTCGTCCCGAGTGAACCAGGTGGATTCCGGTAACATTTCTTGGGGACTCGTGAGCCGGGATACGGGCCCTTGCCGGCACGGCAACGACTGCTGAACACTGTGGCGGTTGACTGCAGGTGCGAGTGATCCGGTCGGTTGGGCGTCCGTTGAAGGTGAGCTGACATCTGCAGGCGCCAAGCAGGATTTCCTGTTCAGTGGACCTCATCTCGTCCCAAACGGACCCCCGGCCCGGGAAGCTGGGACACCACCGAGTCTGAGGAAACAGCGAGCAGCGCGGCGATAGGTTAAGTGTCTTCTATGTTTGTATGTGTATCAGAGATACCGGTATAAGGGAAACGTCCGACCATAGTCAGATAAGGAGACCTGCGGCCACGGTCTCGTTGACATACTGAACCCGCCGCCGAAAGCACGGACAAGCAAAAGAGCCAGAGTGGCTAGCGCGTGTCTGGACCCGGGGGATCAGATGTTAACTAAAGGATAATTCTGTAAGAGAGGGAGAGGGTAGCCACGTGGAGTTGCATAGTTGTAGTCAGTGTTTGTAAACAGAGCTTCTGCACATGGACAAGAAAAGGAGGAGGGATTTCTGTGACTGGGCTGAGAGCCCTGCGTCAGTGCTAGTGTGTACGTCGTGTAGTGAAGGGGGCCAATTGAGGTCAGCGGTAGCTGCAGCTGTAGTGGTGCCGGGTGGGTAGAGTACCCATAGGAAAATTGGAATTGCAGACGGGAGTGTTGTTATAGTTATACGGGGTGCACATAGTCACAAGCAGACAAGAGTAGAGTTCAATCAATTGGGTATAATGAGCCAAGAGGAGGGACAGTGTGCCCTCGGCTAGTAGAGAGAGTAGAGTTGTTTATGTATTGTTTTGTGCTGAAAGTATCTGGTACAGTATGTGCTGTGAGTGATTTGAGTGCTGTGAGTGATTGAGTGCCTACTCGCCTAGCGAGAAAGCAAACTTGAGAGTGGACTCCCAAGGTACGTTTCCGGCTCAGGTGACTGCAGTCCGGCTGACGGAGGAAGCGAATCTGATATATATGAATTGTTGACTGAAGTACCAGACAGTAAATTTCAAGTGTTTTTGCTAAAAAGTAATATCTGTATTGTAGAAAGGTTACTGCCCTTAAAGAGTAACAATGGGTAACGGGTCGTCCAAACCCAAGAAGGTGAAGAAGGGTGAGACGCCCTTAGGGTATATGGTGCGGAATTTTGACGCGCTATATGCAACACATGATTATGGTGTAGAGTTAACTAAGGAGAAATTAATATTAATGTGTACAATTGTATGGCCACTGCTGGTTCCAGAGTGGCCGGAGCAGGGGTCAATGGACCCAGAGTTAATACAGAAAGTGCATTCAAGTCACCGGGAAATGCGGACATCCTGAACAGTACCCGTATATAGATATATGGGAGGTATTGTGTAAAAGATAAGTCATTTTATAATGATGGCGGGACAAAACAAGAAGCAGGTACCCCCAAATAATGAAGAGAAAGGGAGACCGGTGTTGATAGAACAACCGGAGGAGATTGATTCTTTGCCCCCTCCTTATCCATCATGTTATGGGGCAGCTAGAGAAGCTTTGAGTGCCGCGGTTGCACGGGCGGAGAGGGGGGAGCAGGCAGCTGCTACTTCCCGGCTGTGACGGTTGGCCTGACCTGACATGGCACAGAAGGGGTGTGAGCTACTTGAGCAGTTAACAGACATGACCCATGAATGTATAAAACAAAAACAAGGGATTTATTTACAACAGCAAAGTATATAAACAGCAAGGATCAAGAAAACACACATGAAACTAAAGACCTGAGCATTAGAAATAAACTGAAATACTGAGATACAAATACCAAAACATAGAACCAGATCAGAACGAAATGCATGAAACAGATAGCTAATCAGAAAGCAACAACATGAGAGGGCTAAATACTAGAGCAACATAAGCAAGAACATAAACCGGATTTAAACTAGAGAAAACATGAATATTAGACATGAACTTGAACCAAGAACATAGACCTGAATATAGACAGAAGAACTAAGAAAGGATATATTAAATGCAAACATCACCTAAGCAAGACAGACCTGAACATGAATGCATGAGCTGAGTACACTGAAGCAGGATCAGGATCAGAATGAAGCTAGAATCACAGTGAGGCTTGAATCAAGACTAGGAATACAGAACAAACTGAGAACATGGATCAGACGGAGAACAAGGATAAACTGGAGGCTAGGATCAGAGTGAATACCAAAATGAGGCAGCGCCCTTCTTAGGGCGATGCCTGCTTATATACAGAGTCCACTTAAACAATTGAGTCCAGGTGAGGTCCAGGCTTGAATGTGAATCAAAGGTCCAGAACTTGGATGCAATATCCATAGAAGCCAGAGGGGGCGCCAGAGACCCAGGACGTGACATATCCCCCCCCTCTACGAGCAGACCCCGGATGCTCCAAAGAGGACAACAAGAAGAATGACAAGAAAAAAGTCAATGGGTCTTGTAGATACGTAGAGCCCTCGCGTACACCAGTCACCAAAGTCCCCTGAGGTCCCACTCAGAGTCGTCATCCTCCTCAAGACGCCCCCGTCTATGAGGGTGGGAGCCAAAACTGGGTCCAGGTTTGAAGACACTGGCACCAGTCCTTTTGTGTCTCCTCCCCCTGGTACGGGACGTGGAATGGACAGCAACAGTGTCCTCTCTGCACTGCGGCAACACGAACACGGCACCAGTGGTACGGATCTGCGGGACAGCGACCCCGGCACGGCTCTGCTGCGACTTGGTCATGGCGGCAACAGCACGGATCTGTGGGTCAGAGGCCTCGGCACCGCTCTGCGGCGACTGGACTGGAACCACTGGGCTCGAAGACACCGGGACAGCTGGGCTCGAAGACGCTGGGACAGCTGGGCTCGGTGGGGCAGCGCCCTTGGTGTGGACCGGTTGGGTAGCACCCTTGGCAAGGACAGGAGGAGCAGCGCCTTTAGCACGACTCTGTGGTGACTTGGACACGGCAGCAACAGCACGGCTCTGCGGCGACTCGGACATGGCGGCAAAAGCACGGCTCTATGGGTCAGCGACCTCATCACGGCTCTGCGGCGACTCGGTCCTGGTGGCGGCAGCACGGATCTGTGGGTCAGCGACCTCGGCACGGCTCTGCGGTGACTCGGACATGGCGGCAGCAGCACGGCTCTGTGGGTCAGCGACCTCATCACGGCTCTGCGGCGACTCGGTCCTGGCGGCGGCAGCACGGCTCTGCGGTGACTCGGTCCTGGTGGCAGCAGCACGGGTCTGTGGGTCAACGACCTCAGCACGGCTCTGCGGCGACTCTGTCATGACGGCAGCAGCCAGCTCGGGTGAGCGTGGCTTGGCAACAGCCAGCTCGGGTGAGCGTGGCTTGGCAACAGCCAGCTCGGGTGAGCGTGGCTTGGCAACAGCCAGCTTGGGTGAGCGTGGCTTGGCAACAGCCAGCTCGGGTGAGCGTGGCTTGGCAGCTACCGGCTCGGGAGAGCGTGGCTTGGCAGCTACCGGCTCGGCAACAATCTTGATCTCACAGTGCTTTGCAACCACCTTGGCTTGGCACTGTGGAGCGGTGACCTTGGCTTGGCACTGTAGAATGGTGACCCCGGCTTGGCACTGTGGAACGGTGACCCCGGCTTGGCACTGTGGAGCGGTGACCCCGGCTTGGCACTGTGGAGCGGTCACCCCGGCTTGGCACTGTGGAGCGGTGACCCCAGCTTGGCACTGTGGAGCGGTCACCCCGGCTTGGCACTGTGGAGCGGTCACCCCGGCTTGGCACTGTGGAGCGGTCACCCCGGCTTGGCACTGTGGAGCGGTCACCCCGGCTTGGCACTGTCTCTGGAACTGCTGTGCAGTGGACTGGCTCTCAAACTGGTTAACGGTGGACCAGAACTCGCACTGCGAGGCAGTGGACTTGATTTGTTCATGCTGCAGGGCAGCACTCTTGACTGGAACTGTTAGTTTAGGCACAGTAGACATGGACAGGACTTGAAGCTGACAAACAGCAGATTCAGATTCTTTGTGCTGCTGAGCAGCCACCTTAGATTGTTCATGCTGCAGGGCAGCACTCTTGACTTCCCACTGCTGGGCATTACACCTTGTTTCTCCCTGTTGGGCAGTGGATTTTGGACGTCCTGCAACGTGCAGGGCAGTGGACTCTGGGGTCTGGTAAGGCTGGAACATGGAGGATAACTTCTGGGGGCGCAATTGACAGTCCATTCGTTTATGCAGGAAAGAACCGCAATAAAAGCATAAGCCCTGGGTTTTCCTCCATACCCTTTCCTCCAGGGTCAGGGGTCCTCTGAAACCTTTAACTGGAACAGGCTCATTTGGGAAGACGTCCCTAAGGGGTTGCAGCAAACTTGCATAAAGGATATCCAGGTGCTGAGTAATGAGCTTGTTAGCTCCTCTCAGGATCTCCAGCACCTCTAGAATTACTGCTCGCTCACTATGTACTGGCTGCCTCATTATGTGACGGTTGGCCTGACCTGACATGGCACAGAAGGGGTGTGAGCTACTTGAGCAGTTAACAGACATGACCCATGAATGTATAAAACAAAAACAAGGGATTTATTTACAACAGCAAAGTATATAAACAGCAAGGATCAAGAAAAACACACATGAAACTAAAGACCTGAGCACTAGAAATAAACTGAAATACTGAGATACAAATACCAAAACATAGAACCAGATCAGAACGAAATGCATGAAACAGATAGCTAATCAGAAAGCAACAACATGAGAGGGCTAAATACTAGAGCAACATAAGCAAGAACATAAACCGGATTTAAACTAGAGAAAACATGAATATTAGACATGAACTTGAACCAAGAACATAGACCTGAATATAGACAGAAGAACTAAGAAAGGATATATTAAATGCAAACATCACCTAAGCAAGACAGACCTGAACATGAATGCATGAGCTGAGTACACTGAAGCAGGATCAGGATCAGAATGAAGCTAGAATCACAGTGAGGCTTGAATCAAGACTAGGAATACAGAACAAACTGAGAACATGGATCAGACGGAGAACAAGGATAAACTGGAGGCTAGGATCAGAGTGAATACCAAAATGAGGCAGCGCCCTTCTTAGAGCGATGCCTGCTTATATACAGAGTCCACTTAAACAATTGAGTCCAGGTGAGGTCCAGGCTTGAACGTGAATCAAAGGTCCAGAACTTGGATGCAATATCCATAGAAGCCAGAGGGGGCGCCAGAGACCCAGGACGTGACACCGGCCAGCTCCCTTCGCTCCGCCACGCGGTATTGCGGAAGAAGACCAGGGGGCAGCGGGTGGAGGAGACAGAGAGGTCCCACCAGGAAAAATTGAGATGCCCAATGGGAGCGTATATAAATTAGTATCCCAAGAGGACAGTGATGATGAGAGTGAAGATGAAAAACAAGGGGCCACCACTCGCGCAGCGAACAATATATATAAACCCCGAGAACAATATCAGCACAATCCCAACAAAAGTAATATGCAAATGCCCCTACGGGAAGTGCCAGGCCTTTTACTGGATAATGGAGCACCTGGTCCAGTACAATACACATATGTCCCATTCATGACAACAGACCTCTTTAACTGGAAAACACACACACCACTGTACTCCACTAATCCCGCGGCAGTGGCTAGTATGATAGAGTCAGTCATGCTTACACATAACCCAACATGGGCAGATTGTCAGCAACTAATGTTGACAATGTTCACTACTGAGGAAAGAGCCCGAATAAATAGTAGCGCGCTGAAAATTCTACTTGCCCAAGCCGTAGAAGATGCTAAGCCCCAGTCAGAAGCGTGGGCAGAGGAGCATTACCCCAAAACAGATCCCAAATGGCTATACAATACCGCTGCAGGTATTGCCCACCTGCAGACGTACCGGAAAGCAGTAATAATGGGTGTTAAAGCGGGAGGGAAGAAACCCACAAACATGGGAAAAATAGCGGATATTGTACAAGAATCTAAAGAATCCCCAAGTGCATTTCTAGAAAGGTTACTAGATGCATATAGAATGTATAGTCCTATTGACCCTGAGGCAGTGGAGAACCAGAGGTTAATTAATTCTTCTTTTGTGGGTCAATCACAAAGAGACATACGGAATAAAATACAGAGACTAGATGGGTTTTTAGGAAAAGGTATTAGCAAATTGGTAGAAATTGCTAATAAGGTGTTTCATAACCGGGATCTAGAGGAAAAGCGGGAGGAGATAAAGAGACAAAGAGGGCACACAGGTGTTGTCGGTTATATGGGAAATGGTGGAGGTAGAGGTGCCCCGGTGTCAGGTTCCGGCGGGCACCGCCGGCCCGGCTTCCTGCCGTGCCCCGGCGGACGCCGCCGACCCGGCGTCCTCCCTCCCGGCTCCAGGGTCGGCGTCTTCCTCGCCTCGTGTATGGGCGCAGTATGCGCGCGCGCCGCCGGCGGTTCCGGATTTAGCCCTCCCGGCGGCGCGACGTCACCACACCCCCATGTGACCTCTGTGAACCAATCAGCAGACAGGGCGCTAAATTTAAACCTGCTTTTGCCATTTCTCGATGCCCTTTCGTGGTTCTGCTTGTCTGACCCTTAAGTGCTCATTTATTTCACTCTGTACGATTTACTGTGTATGACCTGGCTATCCCTCTCGACTTGTGTACCTCTATACCCCTTGACCCGGCTTGTTACTCGACTCTGTTTTGCATTCTACCTAATTGGTTTCTATTATACTATCCTTGCTCATCAGCGTTTACACCAGCCACTCTAAGGACTGGTACCGCATTTAGATTTTCTTGTTAGACTGGCACTGCCTTTAGGTACCCTTGGTTTATGTTGGCCTGACTACAGGACAGCCCTCGCTATTTGTTTTAAACCCAGCCACTACAAGGACTGGTATCTCTCTTTAAAGCACTCGAGACTCCTGTTTTCTCTCAGGGCTAACCGCTCGTCCACCCTCGGGTACGTGAGCGTGCCTGACACCCGGAGAGAGGGAGAGCAAGGGGTCGGGGAGGTAGAGGTAGGGGAGCCCCGAGGGAACCCCTGGGACCCAACCAGTGCGCCTGGTGCCGGGGTGAGGGTCACTGGAAAAATGATTGTCCAGCATTTTTGGCTAAATTTGGGGGACAGGGGGAGGCTGGGGAATCGGGAGGTCAAGCCTCCAATGGTCAGGTAACAAACGGCAGATATGAGAGAAGTGAGGGTGCCGGTGCAGTGTTTGTGGGTTTGGCGGGAACATCATTTGAAGGGCAGGGTACATATTGACACGGAACTGGGCCCATCCCGCTCGGTAACCACGAGCCCACGGTCACTATGAGAGTGGGAAATAAAGACGAAATTTTTATGGTTGACACCGGTGCCGAATATTCTGTTGTAACGCAGCAAATTGCACCCCCAATGGGAAATGAAGTTGATATTATGGGAGCAATGGGGGTGTCCGCTAAGTACCCCTTCCTTGCTTCTCAAAAATGTAGTGTGGGTGGGCATAATGTTGAACATGAATTTTTGTATATGCCCGAATGTCCCATCCAGCTCCTGGGGCGGGATATCCTTTGCAAATTGCAAGCCCAAATTACATTTCTTCCTGGGGGACATGCTCGATTAGACCTGCCTGAGAGTGGCAGCTCTACACGGCAGTACAGCCCAGCCAGCCAGCACACCCAACCTGTAAAAATTGCAGTGATTATGCCAAGAGAGGAAGAATGGCGCACAGCACCAACTCTGCCGGCGGCCCCGGACCCGCACACACTACTGCTCGGAATTCCTGGGGTGTGGGTGGAGAAAAACCCGCCCGGACTAGCTGTAAATATTCCCCCAGTGTACGTCGATTTAAAACCTGGTGCAACGCCTGTGGCTTTAAGACAATATCATATCCCACAAAAAGCCAAGCAGACTATCCAGACACATTTACAGAGACTTAAAGACCACGGTATATTGAAATTCTGCGTGTCACCGTGGAACACACCCCTGTTGCCAGTATTGAAAGAGGGCACACAAGAGTACCACCCAGTCCAAGATTTACGAGCCATCAACGAAGCCGCAGTAACTCTACACCCTGTGGTTCCCAACCCATACAATTTATTGGCATTAATTCCCGGAGATACAAAATATTACACGGTGCTTTCTTTTGCATCCGTCTGGCTCCAGCAAGCCAGTCCCTTTTTGCATTTCAGTGCGAGGAATCTACCACGGGAGCGCGCCATCAAATGACCTGGACACGCCTCCCTCAAGGTTTCAAAAACTCGCCCACGATTTTCGGGTGCACGCTCAGCCAAGACCTCCTCTCCTTCAACGCTCAGCCAGACAGAGTTGTTTTACTACAGTATGTATGTATGATTTATTACTGGCTTCTCCCACAGAAAAAGACTGTTTATCTGCCACAAAGGCCCTGCTACATCTACTATGCCAAGCAGGTTACAGAGTGTCAAGAAAGAAAGCACAAATATGCAAACAAAGTGTAAAGTACTTAGGTTTCCAATTAACAGGTACCAAGCACGCATTGGGGGCAGAAAGAAAAGAAGCAGTATGCTGAATACCCCAACCAAAGACCAGAAGACAAGTCCGTGAGTTTCTGGGAGCTGCAGGCTTCTGCCGCCTGTGGATCCCCAACTTCAAGCAACAAAGGGGGGAGAACATGACCCCTTCCTCTGGGAAGAAGAGCAAACAGCAGCTTTCCTAAAATTAAAGACTCTGTTAATGGAAGCTCCTGCACTGTGACTGCCAGATCACAGCAAGCCCTTCCAGCTGTACGTGCATGAACACAATCAAACAGCAGCAGGAGTGCTGATTCAAAGTTTTGGCTCTTGGCTAAGGCCTGTGGCCTATCTCTCCAAGCAACTTGACCCTGTGGCCTGTGGCCTACCCTCATGCCTGAAAGCCGTGGCAGCCACCGCAATGCTGATAGCAGAAGCAGACAAGCTGACCCTTGGACAAGTTCTTCACGTCAAGGTGCCCCATGCTGTCAAAGCCCTGCTGGATGTGAAAGGAAGCTACTGGTTCAGCAACAGCCGGATGACAAAGTACCAGGCTATGATGTGTGAGAGTCCACGGGTTCATTTGGACCTCATCGCTACCTTGAACCCTGCTACTTTACTGCCTGACTGCGAAGAGGATCCAGATCATGAATGCCTCCAGGTCATGGAAGAAGTGTTCAGTAGCAGGCCAGATTTGAAAGACGTGCCCCTAGACAAATACGATCTACAGTTGTTCACTGATGGTAGCAGCTACATGGATGATGGGAAGAAAGTCTCTGGCTATGCAGTAGTCTCAGCAGAATAAATTATCGAAGCAAATCCCCTACCAGGTCATACATCTGCACAACCGGCTGAAATAACTGCTCTAACCAGGGCTCTAGAAATCTCCGAAGGCAAGATGGTGAATATCAACACTGATTCCAAGTACGCCTTCATGACAGAGGCCTACTTACTTCCTCAGGACAACAAATCAAGTATGCAGCTGAAATCGCAGCCCTCCTAGAAGCTGTATGGAAACCAAGTGCTGTCAGTATCATGCACTGTCGTGGCCACCAGAAAGGTCATGATGAAATCCCAAAAGGCAACAGGCGCGCTGACCAGGCCGCAAAAGCAGCTGCAAAACCATTGCTAACAATTGATCGAGCCAAAGTCCTGCTCTGCAAGCAAGAGCCTCAACCTCCCATACCAAACTACGAATTCTACATGAATTGGAGAAAATTTGAACCCAAAGGCGAGTTCATTGAAATTATATTGCACAAATGGCAAGATGAGTACGAACTATTAGAACTCAATCATGACTATATCCAATGGCTTTTCCCAACCCAGTCTCAAGGCCGAAATTTCTACTCCACTCCTCTGAACCCTCAAGAGACACGCCTAATGATCAACACCTCAGAAGTTCAGCAAAGACTACGCAGAGCATACAAAATGATTCTGAAATTCTTCGGCGTAAAATTAATGGGGGAGTGTGAAGAAGATACAAAAGTAACCGAAGTTGAACGAGCAGAAAATTTCGCTTCACGTTTCGAAACTCTAACAACCAACCCTCATAATAATCTACGGATTACACGAATACTGCTAAGTCTGGGAGAGTTGGGAGCAGAAGAATACCAAGCCCCGTTGGTGAGGTTCTTCCTCAAGGAGATCCTTATCAAAAACAAGCTGCCAAGAATGAAGAAAAGTGCAATGAACTTTTTCATACCAGCAGTAAGAGATTCACAGGACAGACAAGATCTGCTGTTCTTCGCATGGCGATACTATTTCCCAAAAGAAGAATTTGTCTGGGGAAACCGTGGAGAATTGGCACGATACAAAGCAAAACCAGTGGTGGCTGCACTCCTACTGGCGCCAGTGAGTGAATGGACACGAGTATATTCAGAGAAAGAGAAGAAATGGCTGTCAGAAGAACAAGGCGGATATGGAGAAGACGGATGGTTCCAGTTGAAAAATGGACAAATAGTCCTACCAGCAACATTGGCTCCTGATATTGTAAGAACGCTCCACGCAAGTACCCATGGCGGAAGAGAAATGATGGAACAGCAATTGGAGCCACATTTCTATGTACCAGGACTGTCAGTAGTCTGCAAAGCAATAGCCCAGCAGTGCGTGACATGTGCCAAAAATAATCCAAGAACAGGCCCATCTCAACCTCCAGGGAAGCAGCCAATCAGGCTATCCCCAATGGCATCATTACAGATAGACTTCACAGTGCTGCCGCCCTGCAAAGGATACAAATATCTACTGGTAATGGTGTGTACTCTGACAGGATGGGTGGAAGCTTTCCCAACAAGAACAGAGAAGACTGTGGAAGTGGTGAAGAGTCTGATGAAAGAAATAATACCACGCTATGGACTTCCTCTCGAGATAGGGTCAGACAATGGCCCTGCATTCATACAGAACTGTTTACAACAGCTTGCCCGCCTGTTGGGCATCAACTGGAAGCTACATCCTGCTTACAGGCCCCAAAGCTCGGGAAAAGTCGAGAGAATGAACCGCACCCTAAAAACTTTGATGTCCAAATTGTGCCAAGAGACGTCGTTAGGCTGGTTGGATGTGCTGCCAATAGTCCTCTTGCACATTAGGTGCAGACCAACCCCCCAATTGAAGCTAAGTCCGTACGAACTTATGTTTGGACGGCCTACCCCTCTGATTAGTGGACTAAGGGGGGACCTTCGGGCATTGGGAGAAACTAAACTAAATGATCAGGTTGTACTGTTAGGTAAATCAATGCAGAAATTGAATACTTGGGTGGGAGATAATATACCTCACTTTTTATATCCCCCACTGCATAAGTATTGTCCAGGTGATTCAGTATGGGTGAAAGAGTGGAAAAATGACCCACTAGGCCCAAAGTGGAGAGGTCCTTACCTTGTCCTGTTATCAACCCCTACAGCAGTAAAGGTTGCCGAGGTGGTCCCGTGGATACATCACTCCAGACTGAAAGTAGCTGCAGCCAGTCCTGAACCAGTATGGAAGGTCGTCACCAACGAGACCAATCCACTGAGGCTAAAGCTGACAAAGACCACAGCCGTGAGCATCCGAATGATCCAACTGAAAGCACCCAAATGATTTCACAAGAGGGTGTCTTGATGGACACAATAAGGCCTGACCATCCACCAATGGGGGATACCCCAAGGGTACTTTTTAGGGGCCCAGTCCCCACCCTTGATCATCCGGAAATGTCTTTTATTTTTGAAATTCCGGTGGGGAGGGATTGGGTTTATGTGACTGTGAAAAGAATTGCCCAAGGGATTTTGACATTTGGGGCATTTGTGGTACTGATTTTGTACCTTGCAAACCTGATTTATGGACTCTCGCATGGTGCATGCCCCAGGTGCCCAAGCACCGCCGAGAAAGTGGATATCTCCCATATCTGGAATGGTACGTACCTGGTGATGGAGAATCGTACTATGTGGAGACAAAAGCGAGAGGCGACATACGAAATTTTTAGGGATGCACCGATACCGATACTAGTATCGGTATCGGGGACGATATTGCCGTTTGCACGAGTACTTGTTACTCGTGCAAATGGCCCGATACATCCCGCCGATACTGGAAGCCGGCGCTGGGCCGGCTTGCCGGTATCCGCGGGGCTGGGGAAGCTGGCCGCGTGCATGAAAAGCACGCGGCCAGCATTCCCCTCTGGCGTGCCACATACTCACCCATCCTGAAGGTCCGGTCGCTGGGCAGTGATGCGTTCCCGCGGCCACTGGGCGCTCCTGTGACGCTGCCTCTCGGCTGGAGGCCGCGTCACAGATGCGCCCGGCGGCCACGTGATCGCATCACTGCCCAGTGACGGACCTTCAGGATGGGTGAGTATCGCGGCGCGCTGGAGGGGAACGCTGGCCGCGTGCTTTACATGCACACGGCCAGCTTCCCCAGCGTTCGAGCTGAGGGCAAATCCATGAGACCTGGGGCAAATCCATGAGACCTGGGGCAAATCCATGAGACATGGGGGTAAATCCATGAGACCTGGGGTCAAATCCATGAGACCTGGGGGCAAATCCATGAGACCTGGGGGTAAATCCATGAGACCTGGGGGTAAATCCATGAGACCTGGGGGCAAATCCATGAGACCTGGGGGACATATCCATCAGAGCTGGGGCATATCCATCAGAGCTGGGGGAAAATCCATGTGAGCTGGGGGCAAATCCATGTGAGCTGGGGGCAAATCCATGAGACCTGGGGGTAAATCCATGAGACCTGGGGGCAAATCCATGAGACCTGGGGGCAAATCCATGAGACCTGGGGCAAATCCATGAGACCTGGGGGCAAATCCATGAGACCTGGGGGTAAATCCATGAGACCTGGGGGCAAATCCATGAGACCTGGGGCAAATCCATGAGACCTGGGGGACATATCCATCAGAGCTGGGGCAAATCCATGTGAGCTGGGGGCAAACCCATGAGACCTGGGGGCAAATCCATGAGACCTGGGGGCAAATCCATGAGACCTAGGGGTAAATCCATGAGACCTGGGGGCAAATCCATGAGACCTGGGGGTAAATCCATGAGACCTGGAGGCAAATCCATGAGACCTGGGGGACATATCCATCAGAGCTGGGGCATATCCATCAGAGCTGGGGGCAAATCCATGTGAGTTGGGGGCAAATCCATGTGAGCTGGGGGTAAATCCATGAGACCTGGGGGTAAATCTATGAGACCTGGGGGCAAATCCATGAGACCTGGGGGTAAATCCATGAGACCTGGAGGCAAATCCATGAGACCTGGGGGACATATCCATCAGAGCTGGGGCATATCCATCAGAGCTGGGGGCAAATCCATCAGAGCTGGGGGCAAATCCATGAGTGCTGGGGGCAAATCCATCAGAGCTGGGGCAAATCCATCAGAGCTGGGGCATATCCATCAGAGCTGGGGGAAAATCCATGAGTGCTGGGGGCAAACCCATGTGAGCTGGGGGCAAACCCATGTGAGCTGGGGGCAAATCCATGTGAGCTGGGGGCAAATCCATGAGTGCTGGGGGCAAATCCATGAGACCTGGGGCAAATACATGTGAGCTGCGGTCAATCTCATATAAATTTTTATACGAGGTCTGTTCCTATTGGAAAGCGTCACATGACATTAAATAAAAGTATCGGTACTCGGTATCGGTGAGTACTTTTAAAAAGTATCGGTACTCGTACTCGGTCTTAAAAAGGGGTATCGGTGCATCCCTAGAAATTTTGCCAAGAGGACATTTACTTGTGCAATTTAAATATGACTATGCTAAGAAGTCTGGGCAAACCGCATGCTGGGTGTGTAGTAGGTTGCACCCAGAGACAATCCACATACCATTTTCCTCTGTTCCAATGAATTTAAGTATGTTTGCGTCAGGGAATGTCACAATACATGCTTTCGATGCACCAAGGGAAAAACCAGAATCATTCAGTCCCGGGTACCCCATAATAGGGCCAGTATACCCACCAGAATGGTGCTTTCAACTAGGACCAGATAGGGAATCAAATAACGAGGGTGGAGGGTGCTATTCAAGTAAGTTCAACTGGACATCATACATCTACACATTTAACACAAAGGAGCAGTCAAATTTTCTATACATACGATGTAGAAAACTCACAAGTGATTGCGAATGTGACAAATGGGAGGCAGAGTGCACTGGATATGATGAAATGACTGAGACAACTGACAATAGAGATAGCAAAGGGTACACTACATTTGTCACCATTTATATTGAGAGGGGGTACCAGGTGTGTTGTGGAAAGGTGTGTTACACATGGGTACCACCAACAATAACGGGAATGTGTTATCTGGCTAAATTGATCCCAATTCAGAGGGTAAGGGGAAAAGACACTAATACAGACACAGCACTCCACCCTAGGTACCCACTGGTGTTTGAAAAACAGAAGAGAGAGTTGTTTAGAAAGGCGGATCAAATATGGGCATGGCTGTCGGCATGGACTGGATGGGGAAGAGAGTTGATGGTAAGAATGAACAGTTATGCCAGTCTGATGGAGGAGATTCTGAATAAGACTAGTATGGACATTCAGTTGCTGAATCTGGAGGTACGTGAGATACGGAAGGTGCAGATGATACATGATATGGCACTAGAACAGATCAGTGCGGCCCTGAATGGATTGTGTGAAATGACAATGCATTATGAATGTTGCACCTTCATCAGGAACACCACACATGACGTCCCTGACTATTACCAGGTAATCCAAGATCACCAGGAGAAGGTAGCACAGTTGCAGAACACAGCAAGGAGAATCGCTGCTGAAGGCTGGAATCCACTCCGTGGGTTCGGAGCAATCAGAGAATGGTTCGGATCCATTCTGAGATTTATCTCACAGATTGGATCCATGATTCTGATGGTAGTGGTGATCCTGGTCTTAGGGACACTAACATACCACATAGGGCTATGTCTATGGCCACTATGCAAGAGAGCACTGACACCCACAAAGACACAAAAGATACCACTGATTATCCCACAAGACATGGTCCCAACAAAAATAGGTCCCCTAAAGTATGAGGAACTCAAGAATAACACTAGTGGGGTGTGATGGCTACAAGCATCAGGAAAAGAACCTGAGGCTTGAGCCAAGGGGGGAATGAAGTGGAATCAGGCTGGAAGATGGTCGCCATTATGAGCCAGGCGGCCATCTTGTTCAGAATATTGGTTCACTTGAAAATAACTAGGTAGATTTTAGTAGAAACTAGAATGAAGCTTACATAGAATTTTAGGAATGTGTTAGATTAGCAGAGAAGCAATTAAAATTGAGGAAGATCCGGGCCGCTCTTGGCACAAAGAGAGCGTAGAAAACAGACCATGTCTTATCTGTGACAAATAAACATAGGCTCTGGGGAGGTGGACACGGCCCAGATTGAGTGCCGCAAGAAATCACGAACTGTCAGACTAATATGAAGTTTGCCAATTTACGGCCAATGTATGGAATGCCTTTGTAATTAACCAAGGGAGGTACTAGCCCACGTGGGGTGGGTTAGTGTCACCGGGAGGTGGGCTAATTGGGATGTACCTAATTATGTATTCGGGGTATAAAACCCCTTGTCGGGGTGAGTTCGGGGCTCACTCTTTGCGATTTAATCCTGTGTGAGCATTGTGTGATGACACAAATAACGTTTGCCTTTCCTGAAGAGACTTGTGTTCAGACAATCCTTGCTCGTGTCCGGTCCGGCTTCGTCCCGAGTGAACCAGGTGGATTCCGGTAACAGTTTTATTAAAACTTAATAATAAAATGATAAAATGTAAATTACCGGTACACCAATACACGTTTCGACTAAATGTCTTCATCAGTTGGTGTGTCTGTGGTATGAAGTGTCCTTGTGGGTCCTTTAAATTGCTGCTCTGCTGTTTTGCATGCTTTCAGTATCCATGGTAATGCTCTGTCTGGAAATCCAAGATGGCCGTCGTGGCCCATAGTGAGCATGTGCGTGATGTCATTGGTCAGGTGGTGTTTGTTCCATCAATCAGTATGTCAGTGTATTCCATTCATGGTTCCTGGTTTATGAAGTGCCAGAATCCATCATACTTAGTGGCAGGCGGCTCATTGTTTAAAATACTGTTTCAAAAGTTCATTTAGTTAGGGAACAGCCTATAGAGTCATGTAAATGTCTACATGAATTTCAGAACAGGGGAGAATGGATGTATTACTTGCACTGGAAATTTAAAACATGCTCAAATGGTGTATACAAAGCATTCAAACAGGTTTCAATTAAAAACAAAACAAAAGAGGAAACCATTAAAAGCATTACAGTATGTATAGTTGTGTATGGAGAGTGTTATGAAATCTCTCACATGAAGGAAGGGTGGAGGGTATTGTATGCTCACATATGTATACATAGTACCAGTACAGTTAACCCCTCACACGCCATCTTGTTAGACAGAGAGAGGGGAAACATATGGTAACTCTTAATTATTGAGTATGTAGCAGAACGACTTGAAGTGCATAGTGCATAACTGAGAAGAAGGAACAATGAACAATAATAGTAAAAAGTAAAATGAATATATATATATATATATATACAGTGGCAAGAAAAAGTATGTGAACCCTTTGGGATTACGTGGAGTTTAGCATGAATTGGTCATAAAATGTGCTCTGATCTTCATCTAAGTCACAACAATTTGAAAAACACAGTCTGCTAAAAATAATATGTTTTCATGTGTTTATTGAACATAACATGTAAACATTCACAGTGCAGGGTGGAAAAAGTATGTGAACCCCTAGCTTAATGGCTTCTCCAAGAGCTAATTGGAGCCAGGAGTGAGTCAACCTTGAGTCCAATCAGTGTGATATTATTGGATGTGTTGCTGAACGCTGTCCTGCCCTTTTAAAAACACACACCAATTTTGGGTTTACTGGTTTCAAGAAGCACTGCCTGATGTGAACCATGCCTCGCAGAAAAGAGCTCTCAGAAGACATACTTGACTTGTTGAATTGTTGACTTGCATGAAGCTGGAAAGGGTTACAAAAGTATCTCCAAAAGCCTTGATGTTCATGTGTCCACGGTAAGACAGACTGTCTACAAATGGAAAAGTTCAGCACTGATGCTACTCTCCCTAGGCGTGGTCGCCCTGTAAAGATGACTGCAAGAGCACAGTGCAGAATGCTTAATGAGGTAAAAAAGAATCCTAGAGTGTCAGCTAAAGACTTACAGAAATCTCTGGCACATGCTAACATTTTTGTTGACACATCTACAATAAGGAAAACATTAAACAAGAATGGAGTACATGGGAGGACACCATGGAGTAAGCCATTGCTGTCCAAAAAGAATATTGCAGCACGTTTGAAGTTTGCAAAAGAGCACCTGGATGTTCCACAGCACTACTGGCAAAATATTCCGTGGACAGATGAAACCAAAATTGAGTTGTTTGGAAAAAGCACACAACACTATGTGTGGAGAAAAAAAGGCACAGCACACCAACATCAAAACCTCATCCCCACTGTAAAACATGGCAGAGGGAGCATCATGGTTTGGGGCTGCTTTGCTGCCTCAGGGCCTGTACGGATTGTTGTCATTGATGGAAAAATGAATTCCAGAGTTTATCAAGACATTTTGCAGGAAAACGTAAGACCATCTGTCCGCCAACTGAAGCTCCGCAGAGGACGGGTGATGCAACAGGACAATGACCCAAAGCATACAAGTAATTCAACAAAAGAATGGCTTCAACAAAACAAAATACGCCTTCTGGAGTGGCCTAGTCAGAGTCCTGACCTCAACCCGATTGAAATGCTGTGGCATGACCTTAAGAGAGCGATTCACACCAGACATCCCAAGAATATTGCTACAATGAAAGTTTTGTGAAGAGGAGTGGTCCAAAATTACTCCAGATCGTTGTGCAGGTCTGATCTGCAACTACAGGAAACGTTTGGTTGAGGTTATTGCTGACAATGGAGGGTCAACCAGTTATTAAGTCCAAAGGTTCACATACTTTTTCCACCCTGCACTGTGAATGTTTACATGTTCTGTTCAATAAAAACATGAAAACATATAATGTTTGTGTTGTATTATTTTAAGCAGACTGTGTTTTTCAAATTGTTGTGACTTAGATGAAGATCAGAGCACATTTTATGACCAATTCATGCAAAACTCCACGTAATCCCAAAGGGTTCACATACTTTTTCTTGCCACTGTAGATTAGGTAGGCCGTGTTAGTCCAGATGCCAAAATCACGAGTATAGCAGTCTGTAGTGATACCTTTTTTATTGGACCAACCATTTAAAGTACAAGCTTTTAAGAGTGTTCCTCCCTTCGTCAGGTATAGAAGCTTACTGATCAGAATAGAAGAATTGAACATTGAGACATTCATAGGGCACACAGTTGGGGGTGTTAGATGTTGTACATCGCCAAATGGCATGGTCAGAGGGAAAAAAAAAGGAACCTTTAATTGTCTCAGGCAAGATGCAATCATGTCCACTTCAAAGGGAATGTGAAAGGACAGAACGAAGGAAAAAAAAACACAAAACAGTGAGTATGGGGAAGACACAGAAAAATAGGAATTATGAATATTATGTGACATTATTATAGTGGGTTAGAAAACCCGAATCTACATTAAGTCCTTGTTTTATACTGTTGAAATATGTGATCATTTTCATTTCATATGTTTTGCGTTCCCGGTGATCTTTAAAATGGCCTTTGAGGATTTTAATTCAGAGGTTTTGGATGGAGTGGCCTGCTAGATTGAAGTGATGTCCCACTGGGGTACAATATATGTTTTCCTGGTGGTTCCTGATGGAGTGTCTGTGCTGGTTCATCCTGAGACTTACAGGGTTATTCAGAGAGCGTGAAAAGCAGGAGAATGACTGGAGAATAACTGGAGAATGGAAAATTCTAGGTCAAAATAACCAAACCAGAAAAATTCTCCCTTTCATCTCACTTTCCAAATCGGCTATTTTGACCTAGAATTTTTCATTCTCCAGTCATTCTCCCGCTTTTCACGCTCTCTGAATAACCCTGTAATAAGTTTAAGGCTGGTTTCACCAATATAGCAGCCCTTATCACACACCGTGCACTGAATCATATATACCACATTTGCTGACATGCACAGGTATGATCCCTTGATGTTGTGAGTGGCGTTGTTGTGCCGCGCAGTGCTGCTGTCGCATATATGTTGGCACAGTTTGCAGCGGGGTTTGTTACAGCGTTTGGTCCCATTCTGTATGTCATCCTGTTCCTGACCGAGTTTGCTGCAGACCAGTTTTTGCCTCAGGTTAGGGGTTGCTTGAATGCCAGTAAGGGGGGCTGTGGGAATATTTCTTTGAGCGCAGGGTCCTCTGTGACCAGTGGCTGCAGATCTTTGATGATTTTGCAAATTCCCTCTAGAGTAGGGTTGTAGGAAACAACTAGAGGGATCCGTGTGGTGTTTTTCTTTTCTTTGTAGCGCAACAGCTGTTCGCGTAGTGTTTTCAGGGCCGATTTGATTTTTTCAGAGATTGTCCTTTCCTTGTAGCCCTTCCGCTGGAATGATGCAGACAGTTTGCTCAGGTGTTTATCCCTGTCCCCAGTGTCCGAGCAGATTCGGTGGTACCTGATGGCCTGGCTGTAGATGATGCCTTGTTTGGTGTGGTTGGGATGAAAGCTGGTGTTGTGGAGGTAGCTCGACCTGTCTGTGGGTTTCCTGTACACAGATGAGTGCAGCGTGCCGTTGGCAGCTGATATGGTACAGTCCAGGAAGCTCACACTGTGCTTGGAAAAATCCATCTTGAGTTTGATCGATGGGTGGAACGTATTAAATGCCTTGTGAAAGTCTAGAAGGCGTTCCTCTCCTTCTGTCCATATGATGAAAATATCATCAATGTATCGTAGATATTTGTGTGGTTTGTGAGGGTGAGTGTTCAGGAACCTCTGTTCTAGATCTGCCATGAAAAGATTGACGTATTGTGGTGACATTTTACTACCCATAGCGGTCCCAGTCATTTGTAGGTAGCAGTTATTGTTGAAGCTGAAGCAGTTGTGTATGAGAATAAATTCAATCAGCTTGGTAATAATATCACCGCTATATTTATGTGGAGTATTGTGGGAGGAGAGAGATTGGAGACAGGCATTAATTCCATCTTTATGTGGGATGTTATTGTATAGGGATTCTACATCCATAGTAACTAATATAGTGTCGGCCGGTAGTGTCTGGATATCTCTGAGTTTGTTGAGAAAGTCTGTGGTGTCCTGTATATAACTGGCAGTGTTGGTTACTAAGGGTTTCAGGATACCCTCTATAAGGCCAGAAATTAGTTCGGTAAGTGTGTCCATACCTGCGATAATTGGTCGTCCTGGGTTCCCGGGCTTGTGGATTTTGGGCAGCATGTAGAAAGTGCCCATGCAAGGATTGGAAGGCACCAGATTCTCCAATTCTTGCTGTAGGTGTTTGGGGAACGACCTGATAAGTATGCCATATACATATGTATCCCTTAAGTGTATACTCTTTAAAGGTGTTATTTACCCATCATGTGCCATATTTGGACTAAATAACTGAGAGGGGAGGAGGGGGCATACATTTAATGCATGAAGAAAGAGTTAATTTGTTTTGACCTTATATGTGTCATACTTCTTGAAAGAAGTTAATATGCAAATATGATTAAAATGCAAGGCTAGGAGAAATGTATCAATTTATGTGACAAAGTGGTCTTAAAGTGCATGGGTGCATGAAGTTCTTAAGATGTAATAAGGTGTTAGGGAGTTCAATGTCAAGGTGCAAGGGTTATAGAATGTTATTACTTAAAAATTTAAGAACGAGTTTACGTTAAAATGGCTTTAACCCTTTCGCTGCTGAGGCATTTCCCACCTGTGTGCTGAGGTAATTTTTACCGGTTTCGCTTATCATGTTTAACCGCGTTTTGAAGCCTTATTTTATTCAATGACGCAGACATATTATATATCGTTCTTTCCGGCAGACTCGGCAGATTCATAATATATCATTATTATATGTATACGTTATGTCCTGTCTGTATATTATAACAAAATATGCAATAAAATTTGAATTTTCAATAATTAACAACGTGTAAAGTGTTTTTTTTCACATTTTAACATGCAATCGTTATATTTACTATGGGGTGCGCTTGTTAAAAAAATTAGAAATGGGGTCTCGTTACATTTTTTTAGGGAAAACTTATGCGATTTTTAACAAACGCACCCCATACAAAAATCATTAGTGCAGCATCATTGTTCACATTATAAATTAAATGGGAACAATATTGGTGCATTAACAAAACAAAGTAAAAAAAAAACTTGTTTATTTTTTTTTATTATTTTTTTTATATATATTTTTATTCTTTTTAAAAACTTTTTATATGGTCATGTTTGGTATCGTTGGAAAGGCCATGGTCTGACCGATCCAACGATATCAAACATTAACCCCTAGCTGCCACGGATCTGGAGATATGGGGTTTATTGGAACCCCCTATCTCCACCATTGCTGGCAGCTAGGGGTTAACTCCAGGACTGGCGTCATCGTGTTATGCACGATGACACCAGTCATCAGGGGGAGTTCCCGGAAGCTTGGCCGACATCCAAGATTTCGGCCAGCCCCGGGAGAGGATCACGATCCGGAGCTTTTCGGCGCCGAATCGTGATCCGACCCCCAAGAGGTTAATGACACGTACCGTTTGGAAGGGCAGGCTGTGCCCTTCCAAACGGTGCCTGACATTAAGCTCAGGCCCCCAGCGATCAGGAGGGAGAGAGGTCTGAAGGACCCCCCTCCCTTTCAGGTGCCTCGGCTGCACTCGCGGGGGGGTTCCTGAAATAGATGTCATCGCGCCGCCACAATGACATCTATTGTGCCCGCGGCGGTCCCGGAGTGCCGGGCTGACATCAAGGATGTCAGCCCGCACCGGGGGGCACAGCGATCGGCCGGAATCCGGCCGATCGCCGGCTGCGAAGGGAGAATGCGCTCAGCGTCCTCCGCGGCCAACCCTTCCTGCGGGAGGACGCGCTGAGCGTGTCCTCCGCAGCAAAGTGGTTAAAATAGCGTACAGAATAGGTATAAAAATTAATAATAAAACATAAAATTGATGATTAGTATTATATCTTACTGTATATTTTTAGTAGAAAAAATAAAATGATGTGAGTGTCTTCAGATGGGAGGGTTGTATTACAGACTAGGTTCAGGAGTTGATTGTGACTTAGAGGAAGCGGCAAAGCTCAAAGTCCTCATTGAGGCCATTCGGAATGAGTATTTTGGATTGTAGATCCACTTAATTTCTGTTTTGTTGATCTTCTTTAATAAGTCCCCCCTTCTCCAGTCCTTCTCTACTCTCTGGATGGCAAGGAACTGTGTGCCTCTTGGGTCCTTCTGGTGTGCTTCCTTGTAGTGTCGTGGGACTGTGTGACTATCACTACCTTTTTTGATATTGCTCAGATGTCGTCTAATCCTTACGTTTAGGCTTCTAATGATTCGTCCACGTAGAATTTTCCACATGGGCAGATGAGTAGGTATATTACGTTTTTTTTAAAGCACGTAAGTGTGCCGAAAATTTTATGTGTTTTGTCACCCCTCATGTTCTTGAATTCTTTGATATGTCTTTTACTATTTCCCGTGGTCCTGCATGATAGGCAGTTGCCACAACCATAGAAGCCGCATTCCATCTTGTAGGGAGGTGTTGCTTTCTTCCTAAGGTGACTCTGTGTTAGTTGGGAACTAATGTTGCGTGTTCCTCTGAAGATCAACGTTGGACGTTCTTCTACTATGGTGTCTAAATCCCCATCTTGTCTCAAGATTGACCAATATTTCTTGAAGATGTTCTTGATCTGTCGATGTTCTTCGTTGTAGTCACAAATGAACGACATTTTCTGTTGTTGTTTGGTTTGTTTCCTTGTATTTGATCCGTAGAGGATATGTTTACTAATGATGGGCCGAACACCCCCGTGTTCGGTTCGCATTTGAACACGAACATTTGAAAAAGTTCGGATTCGAACGCGAACACGATTCGAACTCATTGCAAGTCAATGGGACTCGAACGGTCGATTTTTAGATTGCAAAGATATTAGATTATAATAATTAGATTATTATATTTTAGATGCAAGATATTTGCCATAAAAGGTGTATGGGGGTCCGTTTAGTGCCCTGGAGGACAGAAAACTAGGAAAAAAAGTTAAAAAAAAAGTTTTTAAAGGAACAGTGATTTTTCCGTGACATAAAGGTTAATAATAAAAACGAAAAAGTCCTTCAAATATCATGCCTAGGATGTCCCCATAACCTGCCTGTGAAGTGGTGGATTTGTAGGATTATAGAAACATTTAAAAAGAAAAAAATGACATTTCAAATGACGGTAAATGGTTTTCCTTTAATCTATTCATAAACAACTGCTTGGGGCGGCAGCCTGTATGAAAAGACATTTTAGGACGCGCAGAACAAGTTTAGTGATTTTTTGGCTAAATTATGGTGAAACTTATGCAGGCTTTGGATGAAAGTAGCAACAGGTGCATTAAAATTGGACCTTTGGTGCCAGCTAGTGCCTTCACACCGTAACCCCTCTGAGGTATTGTGGAAGAGTGCAGGGGTGGACCCTGCCGTCAAATATTAAAATGATGTGAATCTGGTACACGCGTCAGTGCACCCAAATATTGGGCCTTTCGTGCCAGCTAGTGCCTTCACAACATAACCCCTCTGAGGTATTGTGGAAAAGTGCAGTGGTGGAGGTTTTGGGAATGCAGAAGCGATCCCCGATCTATTCAGTTACATCAGCAGTAGGGGAGTGATAGCTGCTGATCCAGGACTGATTCAGTTTTATAAATGTCAGCCGGTCTACAGAGTCGGTGGACAGACGCACTCTTTTGTCTGTGACAAAACCTCCAGCGGCACTGAACATCCTTTCGGAAAGCACGCTAGATGAAGGGCAACTTAGTAACTGTATAGCATATTGGGTAAGTTCTGGCCAGTGATCCAATCTCAACACCCAGTAAGCCAGTGGATCATCTGCTGTAAAGGTATCCAGGTCTGCCCTTGTCCCTAGGTAGTCCTGCATCATATGGTGTAGACGCTGGCAATGGGTGCCTACATTTGACGTCCCTGGGTGTCGTGGACTAAAAAAATTGGAAAAGGCATCAGTCAAGCGGCCCCCTTTACCATTCTTCCTCTGATCAACCGCAGCCTCACAAGCACCTGTGTCATCACTTGGTAACCTACCAGTGCCTGGAAAGGTGTTACACAAGTGCCGCTTTAGGGCATCCTCAAGTTGTTTCATCCTGTCCTCCCTCTGTTAGGGCAGGATGAACTCTGCAACCTTACCCTCGTATTGTGGATCAAGAAGGGTTGCCAACCAGTAAACTTGTTAGCACGAATCCTGGGGTCCTTTAGCAGGCTTTGCAGGATAAGGGAGCCCAAGCAGCGTAGGTTGGAGGTGGCATTAGCTACTGAGAGTTCCTGATCGCTGAGGATGACCGTATCGTGCACTACCTCCTCCCAGCCACATACTAGTCCTTGGGTTTCTGGAGCCACAAAACCCTCCCTTGAGGAATCCCCACCTTTAGTGCCACCAAAACTTAAATATTCCTCCTCCTGTCTGATCTGAGGACCCGCAAGAATGCGGTCTGCATAAAGACTGGGGCTTTGAGAGCTAGAGAAGTCCTCCTCTTCCTCCCGCTGCTCTGCCTCTATTGCCACATCTATAAATCCCCACAGAGTGCGCTCCAGCAGGAACACTAAAGTGTCACTGATGCATGCACTGTCCCTGCTCACCATCCTCGTTGCCTCCTCAAATGGTGACAGTACAGTGCATGCATCCTTGATCATCAGCCACTGCGGGGGGGGGGGAAATCAAATTGACCGGAACCTGTCCTTGTGCCATACTCACACAGGTACTCATTGATGGCCCTCTGCTGCTTGTGCAGACGCTGCAGCATTGCCAATGTCGAGTTCCACCTGGTGGGCATGTCACAGATCAGACGGTTTGTGGGAAGGTGGAATTCTCTTTGAATTTCTGCAAGGCGAACACTTGTTGGGAATGACCGTCTAAAGTGGCTGCAGACTTTTCTGGTCTGGCTGAGAAGCTCTTCCATCTCTGGGTACCTGGTTAGGAAACGCTGTACCACCAGATTTAGGATGTGTGCTAGGCATGGTACATGCGTCAATTTACACAGGCGTTGGGTGCAGAGAAGGTTGCTGCCATTATTAGTGATGAGCCAAACACCCCCGTGTTCGGTTTGCATTTGAACAATTTCAAAAGTTCGAGTTCGAACTCGAACACGAACCAAACTCAATGCAAGTCAATGGGACTTGAAAGTTCGATTTTTAGAGTGCCCTCCAAGAGGGCACTGGGTAGTAGTGCCCTGGGGGTCAGGAAACAAGGACAAAAAGTAAAAAAAAAAAGTTTTTAAATGAACAGTGAGTTTTCCATGAAATAAAGGTTAAGAATAAAAACGAAAAATTCCTTCAAATATCGTGCCTAGGAGGTCCCCATAACCTGCCCGTGAAGTGGCGGATTTGTAGAATGTATAGAAACATTTAAAAACAAAAAAATGACATTTCAAATGACGGTAAATGTTTTTCCTTTAATCTATTCATAAACAACTGCTTGGGGCAGCAGCCTGTATGAAAGGAGGAGACATTTTAGGACACGCAGAATAAGTTTAGTGATTTTTTGGCTAAATTATGGTGAAATTTATGCAGGCTTTGGATGAAAGTAACAATAGGTGCTTTAAAATTGGGCCTTTAGTGTCGGCAACAGTGCCCCTCCGTGGTATTGTGGAATAGTGCAAGGTTGGACCCTGCGGTCCAATATTAAAATGATATGAATCTGGTACAGGCGTCAGTGCACCCAAATATTGTGCCTTTGGTGGCAGCAAGTGCCTTCACACTGTAGCCCCTTTGTGGTATTGTGGAAGAGTGCAGGGGTGGAGGTTTTGGGAATGCAGAAGAGATTGATAGCTGCTGATCCAGGACTGATTCATTTTTATAAATGTCAGCCGGTCTACAGAGTCGGTGGACAGACGCACTCTATGGTCTGTGACAAAACCTTTAGCGGCACTGAACGTCCTTTCAGAACGCATGCTGGATGGCATAGCTGCATAGCATATTAAGAGAAAAAAGATGTCATCTGCGCTCGTTTCTATATATTTCCATGTACAACAAAACACTATCAGGAGGTTTTAGATTGTTTTAATAGCCATTGAAATGTAAACTCGCTCGCCCCGCCAAGGCATCCCTCCGTAGAGCGAGTCCTAACCAATGTACCACAAGCTGCTCTACTGAGCAACTACATACCCCTCCTTCTGCTTTTCAGCTAAGGAGAGGCAGAAAATGGTGGGTTTCATTTATACACGCACAAAGCACAGAAAGGGCAAATCAAAGAATATGTGGTAATACAAAACCAGGTCAGCAACACGGGGGTAGTCAGACAAGCCAGAATCAGGAATACAGAGTATAGAATAGTCAAAGGGAATTGCCGGGTCGATATCAGTACAGGAGCGTAGTACAAGAAATTAGTCTAGGGAAACGGAAGGCTGAATAGTCAGAAAACAAGCTGAGGTCAATAACAGGTTCAATCACGAGAGGATGCAGGTACTGGGTGCTCAGGTATGGATAACCATGATCTGGCTATCTCAGATGTCGGTTTTTAAAAAAGACCTTCACCAGACCGCGCCCCACTCTCAAGCCGCGCCTCATGCAGCCACCTCCCTGCCTGTCTCTATTTAAACCGGGCATTGGTAAGCGAGCAGCATCAGCCAGGCGATCGGGGTGCGAGGCATGGAACGCCCTGACCAACCTAGAGGCAGACATGTTGGAAGCCGGAATCCAGGACCGGTCCTCTGGACCATACCCCACCCAATCGACCAAGTACTGCAGAGCCCCCCTGAACAACCTAGAATCCAGAACTTTCCTAACCTCATACTCTGTTTCTCCATCAACCTGAACAGGTGGAGGAGGAGGAACGACCCGCGTGTACCTGTTACACAACAAAGGCTTCAATAGGGAGGTGTGGAAGACGTTGTGCAAGCGAAGATGTCTAGGAAGGGCAAGAGCATAAGCCACAGGGTTAACGTGGCGAATGATCTTGTATGGACCGATAAACCGAGGTGCCATTTTCATAGAAGGCACCCGCAAATTCACATTCCTAGTGGACAACCAAACTCTTTCCCCAACGTTGTAGGAAGGAGCTTGTAACCTATGCCTGTCAGCCTTGCGTTTCTGGACAGCAACATTGCGCTCCATGTTTTCGCGAATCTGTCTCCAAATATCTTGTAGTTGTGTGAGATGTTCATCGAGAGCCGGGATGGCCTGTTCAGCAAACCGAAGCGGTAGAGCCGGAGGGAAAAAACCATAGATAGCAGAAAAAGGAGAGTGGCCAGTGGTCTCGTTAACAGCGTTATTACGTGCATACTTGGCTCAGGGCAACAACTCCGACCAATTGTCTTGTTGTTGTGTGGTAAAGCAACGTATGTACTGCTCGAGACCCCGATTTGCCCTCTCTGCTGCCCCATTGGTTTGTGGATGATATGCTTAAGAGAAGGCCAATCTCTCTAGCAAAGACGACCGCCAGTTCTTTGGCTGTAGGAAGCTTAGGTAAAGGAACAAAATGAGCCATTTTGGAGAAGCGGTCTACAACTGTCAGAACCACAGTATGACCCTTGGACTTCAGAAAGTCCACAATAAAATCCATGGATAGATGAGACCAAGGCCTCTTAGGAATGGGTAAAGGCTGCAATAGACCGACAGGCAAGGTTTTACTGGTTTTGCTTCTGGCACAGACTTGACAAGCCAAAACAATCAGACGTACGTCCTGTCGCATGGTGGGCCACCAGAACTGTCTGGAGATACTGGTAAGAGTCTTAGTAATACCAGGATGACCTGCTGGTTTTGAATCATGATTGGGGAGCCCCCATTTGAGCTGCCTGGAGGCGTTCCAGGAAAGGCAAGGAAACAGACAAGACCGTGGAAGCCACAATACGTTCAGGAGGAACTATAGGATTGTGGTCTTGTGTATTTGATTCATACGGGTCATATTGACGAGATAAGGCATCAGCCTTTACATTGCAGTCACCTGGTCTGTAAGTCAACACAAAATTAAACCGAGACAGTAGTAATGACCACCTGGCCTGTCTCGAATTCAGACGTTTAGCATCCCCGATGTACGTAAGGTTCTTATGATCAGTGATTATCAACAAAGGGTCAAGAGTACCTTCCAACAAATGTCTCCACTCTGACAGGGCAGACACAATAGCAAGCAATTCTCTGTTACCGATATCATAATTGCGTTCTGCTGGTGATAATTTTCTTGAAAAGAACCCACAAGGATGTAGATGCTTCCCTGGAGACTCTCTTTGAGATAGGATAGCCCCAATGCCTATCTCGGAAGCATAA